>CM076572.1:639879094-640515618 GCA_034641835.2 Pinus albicaulis
AAGGAAGTGATGCATGTTCCAGGATTGAAGAAGAATCTAATCTCTGTGGTGATGTTAGAAGACAAGGGATATGATGTTGTCTTTAGCGAGGGAAAGGATTTCCTGCGCAGTAAGGAAACTGGTGAAACTCGGAGGATAGGGGTTCGAGTTAAGAACCTTTATCAATTTCAGGTATATGGTTGCGCAGAAATGGTAGGCAAGGCAGAACGAGTGGTGAACCGAGATGATGGTGAGCTGTGGCACAAGAGATTGGGCCACCTTCACCGTGGAGCTTTGAAAATTTTGCAGTAGATTTCTACCGGGCTTCCCAAAGATACACTTGCACAGTTAGATCAGTGCAAGGGATTTAGTTTTGGAAAATTTGTGAAAGCCACCTTTCATGAGAAGGATAGCTGTGCCACGACGATCCTTAAGAGAATTCACACAGACGTGTGTGGACCTTTCCCAGTAGCTTCGACAACAAAGCATAGGTACTATGTGATATTTGTTGATGATTTTTCTCGTAAGAGATGGATCTTCTTCATGCAAAAGAAGAGCGACACATACTCAAATTTCTGTGAGTTCAAGGCACTAGTTGAGAAGGAATCGGGGAAGCAGGTGAAGGCTCTTAGGAGCAACAATGGTGGTGAATTCATCTCTAGCGAGTTCAATGAGTTTTGCAGCGTAGAAGGAATTCAAAGAGAGCTCATAGCACCTCATAACCCACAGCAGAATGGGGTTGCAGAGGGAAAGAACAGAACGATTGTGGGTGTTGCACGGGCGATGTTGCATGATCAGGGCCTTCCCATACACTTGTGGGCTGAGGCATGCAACACTACGGTTTATGTGCAAAACCGTTGTCCTCACAGGATACTTGGCATGAGTACACCCGAGGAGGCGTTTTCTGGTAAAAAGCCTGATATTTCCCATTTGAGGATTTTTGGTTCACCTATTTACATTAATGTGATGAAGGATGCCAGGAAGAAGTTGGAGCTAACTACAGAGGTTGGGATATTTTTGGGGTACACTGATACATGCCACAACTATCATGTGTATTTTCCAAACAATCGCAAGACTGTTGTGCGACGGGATATCAAATTTCATGAGGAGAAAGACATGAAGTGTTCGCTTAAGAGGGAGCCACACTTGCATGCAGATGAGGAGCTATTAGTTCCTAAGGATGAGTCTTTGGATGTGGATCAACCACAAGAGGAGGTTCATGGAGTGGAAGAGACCACTCATGCAGCGCCAACCATCAGAGGGCGGAAGCGCACTACAGAAGCTGAGCGACTAGCTCAAGATGCAGAGAGGATTGTAGGAGGACCTACATCACAGCGTAGACAGAGACAGTAACCTGACCGGTATACTGGATACATGGCTCTTATGAGCAAGTGTATCGTGACGGAGCCATCCTTTTTCGAGGAATCTGTGGAGGATCCCGCATGGGTAGATGCCATGGTGGAAGTTTATGATTTGATTATCAGAAACAGTCATGGGAGATTGTCCCAAGGCCGGAAGGGAAATCAGTGGTGGGTTCAAGATGGATCTACAAAGTGAAGCAAGTAGCTGACGGGAGTGTGGAGAAGTAAAAGGCAAGATTTGTTTCTCAAGGCTTCTCACAGATTGAGGGGATCAATTATGAGGAAACCTTTGCACCTGTCACAAGGTATTCTTCCATACAGACGATTCTTGCTCTCTCAGCGCAGATGGGGTGGCACATTCATCAGATGGATGTGAAGATTGCGTTTCTCAATGGGGTGATTGAGGAGGAGGTGTACATAGAGTAGCCCGAAGGTTTTGAGATCTTCAGCAGCGAGTCGCATGTGTGCAGGCTCAAAAGAGCGCTATATGGGTTGAAACAAGCACCTCATGCTTGGTACACATGGATAGAAAGTTATTTCATCAGACTTGGATTCTCCAAGAGTGAGGCGGATCCGAAGCTATACTAGATTGTGGTGGAGGGTAAGTTACTGATCATTGTAGTATATGTAGATGATTTTGTTTTGACAGGTGATGAACTGTTGATACACTCATGCAAGGCTGATCTTGCAAAGGAGTTTGAAATGAAGGACTTGGGCCTCCTTCATTATTTCCTGGGATTGGAAATTTGGTAGCGCAGTGATGGACTATTTGTTTCTCAAGGCAAGTATGCCTAGGAGATACTAGAAAAGTTCAACATGCATGGTTGCAAGCCTGTTGATACTACTCTTCCTGGTAGATGGAGGAAGGAGGATGCTACTTCGGCAGAGGTAGTGGATGCCACTGTTTATCGACAGTTGGTGGGGTCGCTTATGTATCTGGTCAATACATGACCCGAAATATGCTATGCTGTTAACCAGATTTCACAAGCTATGGTTAAGCCTACCAAGATCTTTTGGAAGGCAGGGAAGCATGTATTGAGATATCTCAGAGGCACATCGGGATATGGATTATGGTATAGATAATTGGATGAGGTGAAGCTGTGTGGCTTCACAGATGCAGATTGGGCAGGGAGCCCAACGGACATAAAGAGCACATCTTGAGGGATTTTCAGTATTGGGTCGACAACAGTTTCTAGGTACAGCAGGGAGCAGAGATCTGTGGAACTTAGTTCAGCAGAGGCCAAGTATATGGTAGTGAGTTTGGCTGCATGCGAGGCTATATGGATTAGGAAGATCCTGGTCGAGTTTTTCGGTTCACTCTTAGATCCTACTGTGATTTATTGTAATAATCAGGGTTGCATTAAACTCTCGGTTAATCCAAGTATTTCATGATATATCTAAACACATTGACATCTAGTATCATCATATCAGATATTGTGTGTAGCGGAAGATCATGTTACTTTCATACATTCTCACAGAGGATTAGGATGCTGATATCTTGACAAAGGTGCTCACCAGGAGAAAATTCGAATACCACAGAGGCAGGATAGGGGTGGCAGATAATCCTTATCTTGTTGAGAGGGAGTGTTGAGATTGCAACAAGATGATGAGTTTAGTGGAAAGAAGTCGCCTTCACTAAGTGGGCCCATAGGCTACTTTTGGTGGAGAGTCTATTTTTCGACTATGTCTATCTTTAGTCATGTGGATCATATTCTATGAGTTGCAGGATGATATTTGTGGATGGTTGGTCAAGCTGGAAAAATAGATGGACTTCTATTTTTATAAATATTGGGTGAAATCTATTTTTAGATTGCCAGTCTAAAAATAGATATGTCGAATATTATTAGCTCTTAATAATATTTGGACCATAAACATTATCTTATTCTCTTGGAGCACTTTAGTTAAGTGCACAGATGTGGCACAGGAGCTGACAGAAGGAATTATGCTATTCCTAAGAGTTAAGAGGAGCTATTGCATGGATACTTCAATTATAACTCACGTGAGAGAGTTTGGTGGAGTTGATTGAGGAAGTTAATGGAGTTGTGTTCAGTTTAACTAAGCTAAACATAGTTGAGCTAGTTGTATCTAGTCTAACTGATTGATACACTAGTGAGAGTGGTGTGAATTAATTATTAATTAATTTGATAATTATAAACTCATTAATCAACTAAAGAATATATTAGTTAACTTCAGTGCATGGACAGTTTCAGTGGAGACCAGTGAAGAGATAGGTGAAAGAGCAGTGTGACTATCAGTTGTGACTATACTGTTGCATGATTTTCAACAAACAGTGATTGGAGATGCCAATGAGGATTGCGTAGTACAAGCCAGGTGGTTTGAAGTTATTTATGAGCCATTCTTCAACATTGATTATGCAGTAGAGGCAGGCTATCAGGTGGCAGAGATTGGAGCATGTGTTTTTCTAGATCTGGCTTGATTAGTGTGTAGCGATTGGAGATTGTACTAAGAGCTTGTGAGGAGCTTTGTATGATGATTGTTACATGATCTCTATGACATATAATATACATATAGTTGGGGGTTTTCATCTTTAAGCTTTCCCATAAAATACTATGTTCATATGTGTGATTGTTTATGGTTTTAATGTGCGCATGCGATTGGTTTTATTTCCACAATTAATGATCAATGGTAGAAGAGATTCTGTATTGTGCATGAAGTTAAAATAGTGTGTGATCAGAAGAATCTCAGTGGATAACATATCAGTTATTCAAATTTATATAGAAAATTGCGCTTTGGTTGCCAAAGTAAGGAAGGGGAAGAGCAAGAAGAATGCTTCTCAATTCGGTGCGAAAGGAAAGAAGCAGGACATTTCCAAGGTGAAGTGCTTTCACTATCACCAACATGGACATTATGCCACTAATTTTCCACAGAAGAAGAAAAATAACTAGGCTGCTGGATCTGCAGCTGGAGAGGCCTTAGCCTCATATTTTGAGTTGGATTTTTCGCTGATCGCATGCTTGTTCTCAAGTGTGATGGGTTCAGTGTGGTTTCTTGACAGTGGTGTGTCTTTTCATATGACCGGAGACAAATATTTGTTTACTGATCTTTATGAGAAAGATCTTGGAGTGCACATCGAGATGGGCGATGATGGTAGATACAGTCCGACTGGTATCGGTACCATTTCCTTTGAGAGGGAGTCTGGTAAACCCTTCGTATTGAAGGAAGTGATGCATATTCAAGGATTGAAGAAGAATATTATCTCTGTGCCCATGTTAGAAGACAAGGGATATGATATTGTCTTTAGTGAGGGAAAGGCTTTCCTGCGTAGTAAGGCAATTGGTGAGACCCAGAGGATAGGTGTTCGAGTTAAGAACCTTTGTCAATTGCAGGTAGATGGCTACGCAACAATGGCAGGAAAGGTAGAAGGAGTGGTGAGCCGGGATGATGGCAAGCTGTGGCACTGGAGATTAGGCCACCTTCACCATGGAGCTTTGAAATTTTTGCAGCAGATTTCTACCGGGCTTCCCAAAGGTACACTTGCGTAGTCAGATCAGTGCAAGGGATGTACTTTGGGAAAAATTGTGAAAGCCACCTTTCACGAGAAGGATAGTCATGCCACGAAGATCCTTGAGAGAATTCACACAGATGTGTGTGGACCTTTCTCAGTAGCTTCGATAGCAAAGAACAGGTATTATGTGATATTTGTTGATGATTTTTCTCGTAAGTTCTGGATCTTCTTGATGCAGAAGAAGAGCAAGACATACTCAAAGTTCTATGAGTTCAAGGCATTGGTTGAGAAAGAATCAGGGAATTAGTTCCTAAGGATGAGCCTCAAGATGTGGATCAGCCATAAGAGGAGGTTCATGGAGTGGAAGAGACCACTCATGCAGCGCCAACCATCAGAGGGCAGATGCGCACTATAGAAGCTGAGCGATTGGCTCAAGATGCATAGAGGATTGTAGGAGCACCTACATCACAGCACAGATAGAGACAGTCACCTGACTGGTATACTAGATACATGGCTCTTATGAGCAAGTGTATCGTGACAGAGCCATCCTCTTTCGAGGAAGATGTGGAGGATCCCGCATGGGTAGATGCCATGGTGGAAGAGTATGATTCGATTGTCAGAAACAGTGCATGGGAGATTGTCCCTAGGCCAGAAGGGAAATTAGTGGTGGGTTCAAGATGGATCTACAAAGTGAAGCAAGCAGCTGAAGGGAGTGTGGAGAAGTACAAGGCAAGATTTGTTGCCCGAGGCTTCTCATAGATTGAGGGGATCGATTATGAGGAAACCTTTGCACCTGTCGCAAGGTATTCTTCCATATGGACGATTCTTGCTCTCTCAGCATAGATGGGGTGGCATATTCATCATATGGATGTGAAGACTACGTTCCTCAATGGGGTGATTGGGGAGGAGGTGTTCATAGAGCAGCCCGAAGGTTTCGAGATTTTCAGCAGCGAGTCGCATGTGTGCAGGCTCAAAATAGCGCTAGATGGGTTGAAATAAGCACCTCGTGCTTGGTACACACGGATAGACAATTATTTCACCGAATTTGGATTCTCCAAGAGTGAGGCGGATCCAAACCTATACCAGATTGTGGTGGAAGGTAAGTTTCTGATCATTGTACTTTATGTAGATGATTTTATTTTGAGAGGTGATGAACTTTTGATACACTCTTGCAAGGCTGATCTTGCAAAGGAGTTTGAGATGAAGGACTTGGGCCTTCTTCATTATTTGCTGGGATTGGAAATTTGGCAGTGCAGTGATGGAATATTTATTTCTCAAGGCAAGTATGCTCGGCAGATACTGGAGAAGTTCAACATGCATGGCTGCAAGCTTGTTGATACTCCTCTTCCTGGTGGATGGAGGAAGGAGGATGCTACTTCAGCAGAGGTAGTGGATGCCACTGTTTATCGACAGTTGGTGGGGTCGCTTATTTATCTGGTCAATACACGACCTGACATATGCTATGATGTTAACCAGCTTTCAAAAGCTATGGTTAATCCTACCAAGCTCTTTTGGAAGGCAGGCAAGCATGTATTGAGATATCTCAGAGGCACATCGGGATATGGATTATGGTATAGACAGTCGGATGAGGTGAAGCTATGTGGCTTCACGGATGCAGATTGGGCAGGGAGCCCAACGGACATAAAGAGCACATCTGGAGGGATTTTCAGTATTGGGTCGACAGTAGTTTCTTGGTACAGTAGGAAGCAGAGATCCGTGGCACTCAGTTCAATAGAGGCCGAGTATATGGCAGCGAGTTTGGCTGCATGCGAGGCTATATAGATGAGGAATATCCTGGTTAGGTTGTTTGGTTCACACTTAGATCCTACTGTGATTTATTATGATAATCAGAGTTGCATTAAACTCTCGGTTAATCGAGTATTTCATGATAGATCTAAACACATTGACATCTGGTATCATCATATCAGAGATTGTGTGCAGCGTAAGATCATGTTACTTTCATACATTCCCACGGAGGATCAGGATGCTGATATCTTGATGAAGGCACTCACCAGAAGCAAATTCGAATACCACAGAGGCAGGATAGGGGTGGCAGATAATCCTTATCTTGTTGAGAGGGAGTGTTGAGATTGCAACAAGATGATGAGTTTAGTGGAAAGAAGTCGCCTTCACTAAGTTGGCTCGCAGGCTATTTTTGGCGCAAAGTCTATTTTTAGACATGTCGATCATATTCTATGAGTTTCAGGATGCTGTTTGTGGATGGTTGGTCAAGTTGGAAAAATAGATGGACTTCTATTTTTATACATATTGGGCGGAATCTACTTTTAGATTGTGAGTCTAAAAATAGATATGTCGAATATTATTAACTCTTAATAATATTTGGACTATAAACATTATCTTATTCTCTTGGAGCACTTCAGTTAAGTGCACAGATGTGGCACAGGAGCTGACAGAAGGAATTACGCTATTCCTGAGGGTTAAGTGGAGCTATTGCATGGATACTTCGATTAGAACTCATGTGACAGAGTTTGGTGGAGTTGATTGAGGAGTTAATGGAGTTGTCGGTTTAACTAAGCTAAACATTGTTGAGCTAGTTGTATCTACTCTAAGCAAGTTGATACTAGTGAGAGTGGTGTGAATTAATTATTAATTAATTCACTAATTATAAAATCATTAATCAACTAAAGAATACATAAGTTGCTTCGATTGCATGGACAGTTTAGTGGAGACATTGAAGAATGGAAATTGAAAAAGAGCAGTGTGACTATCAGTTGTGACTATACTGTTGCATGATTTGAAACAACCAATGATTGGAGATCAGTTGTGACTATACTTTTGCATGATTTGCAACAACCGCTTAGTGGAGATGCCGATAGGGATTGCACGAGTACAAGCCAGGTGGTTTGAAGTTATTTATGAGCCATTCTTCAGCATTGATTGCGCAGTAGAGGCAAGCTATCAGGTGGCAGAGATTGGAGCATGTGTTTTGCTAGATCTAGCTTGATTAGTGTGTAGCAATTGGAGATTGTACTGAGAGCTTGTGAGGAGCTTTGTATGATGATTGTTACATGATATCTATGACATATAATATACATATAGTTGGATGTTTTCAGCTTTAAGCTTTCCCATAAAATACTGTGTTCATATGTGTGAATTTTTATGGTTTTAATGTGCGCATGCAATTGTTTTTATTTCCACAATTAATGATCAATGGTAGAAGAGATTCTGTATTGTGCATGAAGTTAAAATAGTGTGTGATCAGGAGAATCTTGGTCGATAACATATCAGCTATTCAAATTTCTACAATTTTAAGGTTTTTCATTTTCTCTGGTGATGTAAGAACCCCCTTACATATATATACATTATTTCTGTGATAATGAATGTACTAGTTTCTTATTGAAAGCAAGAAAATGGTATTTTGAGGAATCATTCAATGACGAGTTTTGATGTTGTCACAGAGATATACAAATATTCCAATGAAGAGCTCACAAGTGTAGAATATAATATTTTTCTTGAACGTAAAGATAATATTATTAAATCTTTAATTTCAAATTTAGATGATTTAGAAGAATAACAAGAGAAGGATGAAGAACCACTATTAATATTTTGTGCTAACTATATGAAGAAGAACTTCCTTGGAAATTGTCCACTTAGTAGCCTGGAGGTTTGTAGAATTTGTGAGGAGACTCATTCAACTGAACATTGCCCATCGTTATGAGGATTACTAAAGGTACTTAGGAAATCAAGTAAGGAATTGAATCAACTACCAGGTATAACTCAAAAACAATCACCATTTTATTCTTGGAATATTATTTATTCTCTTGATGAGGTTCCCCAACATGCTTATAATCCTGAAATTTCATGGAAAAAATTTAATCCTCCTCCAATTGAATACCTTAATTCATGGCCACAATGGCCTCCTCCTTGGCCCTCTTCTTCGATTCAGATATCCCCTTGTCCTCAAGAATCGTTTGGAGCTTTTTCTCAAGAGAAGTATTTCATGCAAAATCAATTACTTAATCAGCAACAACAATCACAATTTTTGTTTAATGCACTATCAAGTCATTCTCCTCCATGGTCTCAATTATTTGTGTAATCTTACCCTAATCCATAACCTACCCCTTATCCTAATCCATACCCTGTTCTAAACATTAATTCAAACCATATTCCTAACCTTAGTCAAAATATTAATTCAAACCATAAACCTAGCCCTCATTCAAACCCTAAACCTGGCCCTCATTCAAACCCTAAACATAGTCCTCATTCAAACCTTAGAAGTATCCCTTATTTAAACCATTGCCCTAACCTTAATTGAAACTCTATACCTAAAAAAAATCCTAAGCATAGCCCAATCCTTAACCCAAACCTTAGCTCAAACCATAGCCCCCCTAAACCAAACCAACATGTTGCACAACAATTTGAAACACCTATTATTCCTGTTGATTCCCCTATCGATCAAAATGTTACATGTTCCATATTGGGGAAGGGAGTAAATTTGGAAACTTCCCCCATTACCACAGAACCTCTATCTCTTGAAGAAGCCTAGATTCAAAGACCATTAAAGGAGAAATATATAATTGGAACCTATTCTAAAATTGTTTTTGAATCTCAAAACCCAAAAATCTCTTTCAGCCATTCTTATCAATATGAAAAGAAAATATTTGAGCTTTACTTGAGGGATTTTTCTTTGTAATTCACCTAATTCAATATCCCTCCAAGAGAGTGTTCATCAAGCTGTGGAATATTTGTATGAGTTGGAGAATCATCAATATGTGGATCTCATTGAATCCTAGTTTCAAACAATCATCAACACAAATAATTCCCTCATCATTCGATAGCTCTTGGTTCCATATCAATCAAATCAACTAGTTTCTCACACTTTCGTATGTATCAAAGTTTATTGTTTAAAAATAAGTGTGAGTATATTTAGCATTATGTTACGCACATGGCTACATTGGATGTACGACTACACTTAAAAGAGATCTTCCTCTCTTTCAAATAGGGTAGGGTAATGAATAAAGATACCATCTAAAATAAAATTGTATAACAACACTCTTGAAACTATAATTCCATAGAGCAACACTTTTGAAATTTATATTATTATGCACTCTCATGGTAATATTTTTTAGAAGAAATTGTAATATTCCAAATTTTCCATCAGTTAATTGGAATATTAGAGTTCTTAATTTTCTTATTTAGTTAAGTAAATAAAAGTGTGGAGGGACCCATAAACCCAGTATATGAATAAAATCCACTTCTATAGTGTGAATGTGGGTTAATTAAGTAGTGGAGTAGTATTATGGAGTAGTGGAGTAGCATAATAATGAAGGAAGAGTGGAGATCATAGAGCAATAATGAGGAATATGATGGAGATAGTGGAGGAATAAATGTAAGATCATGGGGAAATAATGATGAAGTGATGGAGAAAGTGGTGCATTAAATGCACACATGATGGAGGAAGTGGAGAGTAATTGCAGTAGTGATGGAAATCATGGAGGACATCGCAGTCTTTATGTAGGCTACTGGCCACATGTGCAACACAGTTATGAGGTGGGCCAAGGCTAGGAAACGCTCACAACCATAAAAGGAAGATGGGGGCAACAAAGGAAGGGGGAGTCTATATTTTAATTGTTGAGTGTTGTAAGACATTTCTTTGCATGCTTAAGTTGTTTAGCTAAGTCTATTGTGTTGTTTAGCACCGGGTGTTCCTGAGCGGGAATCCCACCCTTACCCACCGGGGACTTCGAGTGCCTACTCTGGGAAGGTTTTCTTGGACAAAATTCCTCATCCAGAAATTAGTGCCACTTTCAGCCACTCTCATCTGCACTTCCATCTATAGGAATTACGCATTTCTGAACTAGACGTTGAGAGTTGGAAGGTTTTTCTCAGTACTTCAGCTGAGAAACTTGTGGAGGGATCAAACCTTCACACTATGGATCCATTGCAGTCTTCCAGGATTTTCATTGTCATATCCGGCATCATGCCATTCATCTATTCTCCTATGCAACAACATTTCTTGCATGAATTGTGTAATTTTGCAGTGAGGATTTGAGGAGAAGAGGAAGTTCCACGCAACTTAGCTTGGACTCATGTGAGGGATTAATCCTTCACTCCGGGGATCACTTCAGCAGCCTGGGATCATTATTGTATTATATATCATTAGGATACATCATCATTCCTCCTAGATAGCACATTATTTTCCACTAGTTGTGCATGCAACAACTGCATATTCAATGGAGGAGCTAGATCTCAAGTTTTGAGCTTGGGATTGGGAGAAGGGACCAACCCTTCATTCAGTGAGTTGAGTGGGTGCTATTTCAAATGATAGATCATTATTTCAGCCCCATATCAGCAATTGTCTCTAGGGAGTGCGTAACTCAGCTAGCAAAGGTGCAGTGTGCAACCCAAAAAGGGCCGAAATTCCAAACTCAAAATCTAGCCAAACCATTTCTAGGTTTTCCTGGGTTTTTTTATTAGAGTACATGGTTAAAATATCAGATCTTAATGAGCACTATAGAAGCCTCTCACACATAGATCTTCTTCCCAACATCAATACTTTCCAACAACAGCAACAATTTTTACTTTCCAGTGCTAGTTTTCAGTAGAGTTGTTTCAACCATCTTTGGATGGCTTGAGTGCATCCCTTTTTGGAGAACTGTGTATATTCATTTTTTGTTGTTACATAATGACATGGCTCAGCTGTTTCTGCTCATATGTATGATGTCTTTATGTATTTCCCGCATTTTTCCAGACTACATGTTTTGTTCTTATTTTACCATAGTGGGAATTATGCATATGTTCTATATTCCCATATTTCCCATTTTTGGATATTACAGTGGTATCATAGCATGATATTTGGCTCAGCTTGTGGGAATTTCATGACATTAGAATAATAATAAGAAGGAGAAGAAAAAGAAGAAGTCTTCAATGGCGGAAGGATTGAGTTTTTCCACACTTCTCTTCATATCTATGCAGGATATCACCATGTAGATCAAAGAAATGAGAAGGGAAAGGCAAAAGGAAACCTCAAGTGGGTTTCAGAATGGAGAAGGTATGAGCACTTCCTATCAGCAATTAAAGAAACCGACGGTGCAGAAAGTTCCACAACACCTTACTATGCCCACTTTCCTTGCAGAAGGGAATGAATGGTATGGAGATGGATGATATTTGGAGCATGAGACTCTTAGTGATTATCTTGCAGAGTGCATATTTCAATCTAGAGCATTCAAAGAGAATCTGAATTTCCAGCATTTTTCCAGATCAAAGAAAACTGGAGACCCCGCAACAACAATAGAAGAAGATGTCACATGCAAAATAGATTCTTTCAGCCTACATTCGATGGCTAATAAAAATCACGGCAAAATCTTGGATGGAGAAGTTATATTCATTCTTCCAACTACACCCAGTAGTGGAAAAGGAAGCTATTTAGATTGCAGTGCTACACCTTGAGGGTGAAGCAAATGATTGGTGGTTCAGCAGATTGAAACATGCAAGAGTGAATGTGTATGCAGAGTTCACTCAAAGGTTGGGAAAGAGGTTTGATAGAAGAAAACTAGAGGGAATTTCAATTGAGACATTTTCCAACATTGACGAAGAATTATATGAGGAGAAAAAAGAAGATGTCAACAATGATACTCCGAGAGAAGGGAAACTACCACCACCACTAGTTGCAGTAGAGGTACTTGCATCAGTGGGAGGAGCACTTGCATCATTGCAAGATGGTCCTGAGCATTCGACATTGAGAGTCCTAGTCATGATTCAGGAGGTGCATGAGGAAGAGGAAGTAGATACCAGCACTGGTGAAGTAGTAGAGGAGTAGCCATCACCATCACCAGTAGTTGGAGAAGCAATTGCACCGATTGGAGGAACTCTTGTAGCTTTGCAAGATGTTCCCAAGCATCAACTGATCCAAGGTATGAAAACATTTCCACCCCAGATTGTTTCAGCACATCATCTTGAGATTTGTGGGGTCATGCCATCAGGGAAATTGCATGATCAAAGATTAGAGCACATTTCTGATTTGGAGCAGCAGACTATGACTGTGCATAGGACCCTTGACTGGTTCAAGGAGGAGATGTATAGCTATCCCATTTTGACATTGTTGAGCTACACATAACACTTTGTGTTGGAGTGTGGAGTTTCTCAGGATGAGATTAACATAGTCCTAATGTAGGGAATCTATATAATAGCTTTCTATAACCGGAAGCTATTGTTGCATGAGCTATCATATTCTATTTACGACAAAGAGATATTGGCCATTATGCCTGCATGGGTAAAATTTCGGCAGTTTTTTATTGGCAGTAGATTTCGGGTAAAGACCAACCACCATAGTCTCCAACATTTTTTGAGGAGGAGCAGCAGCTAGGGAGGAGGCAATAATGGTGTATTAGTACAATGTAGGACTATGAGATTAGCATTGTGTATGAAGAGGGCCATGTGATAGCAGATGCACTATCATGGAGATTAGTAGCGTTGTCACTGAGGAGTAGTGATGATTTGAGGGCCCAGTTATTATTTGAGCAACAGGATGATCGCTTCACTTATGAAGCATTGGATGGGTAGATGGTAGATGGTAGACATCATGTAATGGATAAAATATTCCATTATCAGGACAGAGCCTTCTTGAAGAGTACCTCACAGCTCAAAGAGAAGTTTCAGCATGCAACATACTCACAACCTCATAGTTTCTACCAGGCCATCGGAGAGAGGTTCTCATGGAGAGACCTCATGGAGTGAAAATATTTTCATCATATTGTGGAGGATGGTATTGTTGACATTGATCCGCTGTCAAGGTATTCACATTGCTTCGAAATTTTCACACAGTACATCTCTTCACCCATGAACATATTATCTTTCTAGGATTTCTTCATGCTCCATGGTCTTCCCAAGTCCATGGATAGTTATGGGGATAGTTATTGTATGAGTAGTTTTTGGAAGGAGCTTCTCCATTGGGTGGATATCGAGTTGGTGCATGATATGAGTCATCACGCACAGTTGGATGGATGTATGTAGATGATGATAAAGTGGCTGAAAAGCGACTTGCAAATCTATGACACGGGGCAGCAGGAGGCATGGCTACGCTAGCTACTCTTGGGAGAGTCTGGCCCAGACATTGCATTTTATATGCCCATTGGTATATCATTGTTTCCTATCTTGCATCGTAGTGATGAGATGCAGTAGCAGGAGGTATGGTTGCGCTGGTTACTTTTGAGAGAGTTTGGCCATCACATGACATATCACATGTCAATGGGTCTGTCATTTTTTTAGACATTGCATGATATTCATATTATGTGGCGGCAGGAAGCCTGGCTATGTTGGTCTAGTCTGACATTCTACATGTCAATCAATATATCATTGCTTCATGCTTTGCCTTATGATGATGTGGGGTGGCAGCAAGAGTCATTGTTGTGTTGGTTACTCTTGGGAGAATATAGATTAACATTCTCCCATACTTTGCATAATGATGATTTGGGATGGAAACATGAAGCCTTGCTGCATTCGCTTCTGTTAGGAGAGTATGGCCACCATACTTGGTATGCTGATGACGTGGTGTGGCAACAAGAGGCATTGATGCGGTGGCTGCTACTGGGAGAGTATGGTTCCACATTTCACATGTAAATTCATATGTCTTTATTTCCTACTTTTCATAGTGTTCAGTTGATGCTTAGAGAAAGCAAGGCCAGTAGGGCCAAGGATTGGTGCATGGAGAGACACAACCTACCCCATGTAGCATGGGTTGGAGAGATAGTTTATGAGTTGGGACTTTCCACTTGGGAAAGGAACCACTACACTTCACATATCTCATGTAGAGAAGAGGCTCTTGGACAACATATGGTTGCCACTTGGGGACTCATTGATGAGGAGAGGCATCTAGCTACAGATCTGGAGGCCATCCTATACATTCTAGCGAGGTAGCTATGGAGCTGGGCATTCATAACACATTGGAGCAGATGGGAAAAAATTCCATATGAGGATGCCACTTGGGAGGGAGATGGATTTCTGCAACATCCACTTTTTCAGTTGCTTGAGGACAAGCAACAAATTGGCGGGGAGAACTGTAATATTCCAAATTTTCCATCAGTTAATTGGAATATTAGAGTTCTTAATTTTCTTATTTAGTTAAGTGAATAAAATGGTGGAGGGACCCATAAACCCAGTAGATGAATAAAATCCGCTTCTATAGTGTGAATGTGGGTTAATTGAGTATTGGAGTAGTATTATGGAGTAGTGGAGAAGCATAATAATTAAGGAAGAGTGGAGATAATAGAGAAATAATGAGGAAGATGATGGAGATAGTGGAGGAATAAATGTAAGATCATGGATAAATAGTGATGAAGTGATGGAGGAAGTGGTGCATTAAATGCGTACATGATGGAGGATGTGGAGAGTAATTGCAGCAGTGATGGAGATCATGGAGGATAGTGCAGCATTTATGGAGGCTAGTGGCCACATGTGTAGCATAGTTATGAGGTGGGTAAAGGCTAGGGAACGATCACAACCATAAAAGGAATATGAGGGCAGCAAAGGAAGGGGGATTCAGGTGTTCCTCAGTGGGAATCCCACCCTTACCCATGAGGACTTCAAGTGCCTACTCTAGGAAGGTTTTCTTGGGCAGTATTCATCATCCAAAAATTAGTGCCACTTTCAGCCACTCTCATTTGCACTTCCAGCTACAGGAATTGTGCATTCCTGAACTAGAGGTTGAGATTTGGAAGTTTGTTCTCAATACTTTAGCTGAGAAAAATATGGAGGGATAATCCCTTCACACTGTGGATCCATTAGAGTCTTTCGGGAGTTTCATTTTCATATCCGACATCAGGACATCCATCTATTCTCCTATGAAACAACATTTCCTGTAGGAATTGTGTAATTATGCAATGAAGGTTTGAGGAGAAGAGGAAGCTCCAAGAAAATCAGCTTGGAATCCTATGAGGGATTAATCCTTCACTCTAGGCATCACTTCAGCAGCGTGGGATAATCATTGTATTATCTATCAGTAGGCTAAATCATCATCCCTCGTAGACAAAGCATTATTTCCCAGCAGTTGTGCATGCAACAACTGCATATTTAGTGGAGGATCTAGATCTCAAGTTTTGAGCTTGGGATCAAGAGAAGGGACCAAACCTTCATTTGGTGAGCTTAGTGGGTGTCATTGTAGCTGATAGATCATTATTTCAGCCCCATATTAGTATTTGTCTCCAGGGAGTGCGTAACTCAGCCAGCAGGGGTGCAATGTGCAACCCAAAAAGGGATGAAATTACAAACTCAAAATCTGGCCAAACCATTTCTTGGTTTTTCTAGGTTTTTTTAGTAGAGTCCATGGTTAAAATCATGGATCTTACTGAGCACTCCAGCAGCCTCTTTCACATAGATCTTATTCCCAACAACATCAACATTTTTTACTATCTAGTGCTATTTTTCAGTAGAGTTGTTTCAACCATCTTTGGATGGCTTGAGTGCATCCATTTTTGGAGCACTGTGTATATTCATTTGTTGTTGATACATAATGACATGGCTCAAATTTTTCTTTTCATATCTATGATGTCTTGATGTATTTCTCACATTTTTTGATTCTACATGTTTTATTCTTATTTTACCATAGTTGGAATTGTGCATAAGTTCTATATTCATGTCTTTCCCATTTTGGGATATTACAGAAATTCACTCTTAATGCCTCATATTTTATAAAGTGACTTTGATTATTGACCAATAACTATCATCCAAGAAACCTTTTCAATTTCCTATTCGAAGGTATTCATGAGAACCCTCCTATGGTGGACCATGCCTACAAAACTATAACAAGCTTTCATAAGAACCCTGGCATGATCAATTTGAGGAGTTTTAATCATTATCTAAGATGTTTTATTTAAAATAAGTCTTTAGGGTAGAAGGACCAACCAATAAATATTAGTAATTAAAAACTTTTCACGCCATCCCGTGCTCTTAAGGTGCAGAATCGCCTCCCTAGGTAATAAGTAACTTATTTAAGGTTGATTATAATTATATTTTTTCAAAAGACATATTAATTGATGGATAGAAGGTGTCACTACAAGCCAACCTACCATGATCATGGGTCCTAACGAGATCGAAATTACTTCACTAGCCACCAAGCTAGGGTAATGGATTTCAGTTGAAATTTTGGAAGACAAGAGGTTTCATTACAACATGACTTTTTCTTTCTTGTTAGTTCTTGTGAATGGAAATGTCATTAGCTGGTTACCAAGCCAGGAAAGTGGCCTTCAATTAATTTAAAAAAAAATGTAAATTATTTCAAATGACTATGAATCTATATATAATAGATGGGACACAGACATTTCGTGGGATAAAAGGCATCCTTGTCGAGGCTATTGACGCTTGCTGGAAGCGGGACCATGCCTGTGGTATTAAAGTTAACTTTAAACTATGATTTACTTGGTTTTTTCTTTCTTTCCTGAATTCATGATCATATCTCTTTGAGAATGGCTTTAAGATCCTTCTAGTGTTATGCCTTGGAGTTCTATCTTTTTGGAATAATTTTTTTTTATGGACGTTGGACCCTTTTTGCAGGTACTTCACTTTTCCCTGAAAAAAGAGGAGCTTCAACTATATTTGGATAATGGTAAGATGGTCACCGTGGGAACGTATTATTACGAGTAATTTTAACACCATGGCTTTCAAATCATGTCACTCATATTTACAATGAGGATATAAAAGTAAAAATTCTGATCAAGGATGCCCCAGAGATGTTTGTGGAAATTTTAATAGTTGGCTATTTTATCAAGTAATAACACCGTCCTTGCAATTTGGTATTCCTATGGTAGCCCTTGTGTTAGATCTTCTTGAAATCATTCTAAATAAAAAAAGAGTCCAACAAAAACTCTATTTTTAGAAGAAGATATATCTAGAGAAGGAAATGTTCATCACACAAAATTGCAGGAACATTATTACGAGTGCCCATAAATGTTTTAATCTTGTTTTTTTGTAAGGGGGCGAAAATACACCAATTGATTTTCTTGCATGAGAATATGCAAGATGGTCAACATGGGGGGATGTTAGGCCTATGTTTTGTCTTGCTTTATATCACCTTTTACTCGAAATACCTCATGCTTTTTTTTATTTTTAATGGTTATTGTTTTTGTTTTGTGTGTTCTCAGAGACAATAGAATAAGTAATTACTATTCCATGATTCCCTTGTTTTAATGAGATTTAAACATTAAAAGAATCATTAATAATAGTTTGTTTATTTTCATGTTTATACTAAGTTTATTATAGTTTTATGCATATGCCAACAAGTCTTGATCCTGCATTCACCTCCATGTACTATGAAGCAGATTATTGTACCAATTGGGATTCTTGCACTATTTTAGTATGGGCTTCCTGCACTTTGAAGAGTTCCTGCACCACACATCGAATTCCTACACCAGTTTACTATGAGATTCCCAGGATTTTAATATTTCCTATACCACACATCAATTTCATGCACGAGGCATCAAGTTCTTGTACCACACATCAATTCCTGCACCACATTCGCATTCCAGCAGTGGAGTCAATGAATGTGTAGACTACTTTATATTGAAATCTAGTCGACATTACTTATTGAATGTTTGAATAAAAGTTTGAGGATATTTTGGGAAGTAATTATTGGTCAAAGTTTCACTTATTTCATCAACAGCCTCAAACCGAGAAAATAGGATCCATTTACCAAAACAGATCCTCATGTACCAGATTTAGCTCCTTTATTCAACAGTCAGTTGCACCATAATCAAATCCGATTTTATCCATGGCAAAGTGTTATGGTTCATACCTTTTGTATTTTTATTGGACTGTTAATAGCCCAATTTTTCATGTCAATATATATATAAACTTAGAGATCTCTTGGAGCCAACATGATGACGAAGAAGGGGAAGAGACAGTCCCAATGTAGAATTACGCGAGCATCGTTAATCTGCAGATCGCTCCGTCTGTTTGCTGGAGTCTGATATTTTCCTGCACCATGTAAAGACTGAAGATTCAAGATTAATAAATGTTGATATTCAACAAGATGATGAGCTTAGTGAAAAGAGTCGCCTTCACTAAGTGGGCCCATAGGCTATTTTTGGCGCAATTCTATTTTTAGACTATGTCTATTTTTAAACATGATGATTATATTTCAGAAGTTGCATAATGCTATTTGTGGATGGTTGATCAAGTTGGAAAAAATAGATGAAATTATATTTTTATAATATTGGGCGAAGTCTATTTATAGATGGTCAATCTAAAAATAGATGCATGTCGATTATTATTAGCTCTTAATAATAATCAGATTCTAAACAACAACTTATTCTCTTGGAGCACTTCAGCTCAGTGCACAGATGTGGTACATCAGTTGACAGAAGGAATTACGCAATTCCTAAGGGTTTATTGGAGCTAATGCATGGAGGACTCAGTTAGAACCTGCCAGCAGAAGCAGGACACAAGCTTCTGGAAGAAGTAGTGCCAGAGTTGTATTCAGCTTTTAACTCGCTAGACGTTAATCTGAGGGTTAGGATCATAGCCTACTTAATTGATAAAATTAAAGGAGAGTGGAGTGAATTAATTAGTTAATTAATTCACAAATAATAACTCATTAATCAACTGAACAATACAACAGTTAACTACAGTGCATGGCAGTTTCAGTGGAGACCAATGGAGAGATAGGTGAAAGGGAAAGATAGACTATCTGTTGTGACTATAGTGATGCATTGATTGCATCACACACACAGTGGATATTCCAATGAGGATTGCACAGTCAAGGATGGATTAATTCGAATTCATTCAGAGCTATTCTTCAGCAGAGATTGTGCAGTGGAGGCAGGCTAGCAGGAGGCAGAGATCGGTGCATGGATTTGCAATATTGGTCCTGATTAGTGTATGATGATTGTACAATACTGAGAGCTTGTGATAAGCTTTGTATGTTTTTATGAGATTTTCATATTATCTCCATGTTACATAATATATAGTTGGGGTTTTCAGCTTCAGGCTTTCCTAGTTAAAAACTGTGTTATGTGCAATTGAATATTTTTGTTTATGCTTCCCATGTGTGTGCAATTATTTTTTCCGCAAAATATTAACAAGTGGAATAGATTCATTATCTTGCATAAAGTTAAATAGTGTGAGATCAGGTGGATCTTGGACATATGCATGCTTAGTGCATATAATTTCTACAATAAACTCATTTTCAAGCTATGATCTGTTTAATTATTTTTTATAATCTCTGTGTAAATTAAATTTTTGATAGAGGGTGCAAGCTAGCTGGGTTGGCCGCCAGACCAGCTTGACACTACTCTAGTTTGATGAGATTAGGGTATGATATGATTTTTTGAGTGATTATATTGAATTATTCATTTAATATGTGCCATGGTGATTTTAATGTTAGATCTATAGGGTCCTTTAAAGAGATTCTCATTCTTCTCTTTTTTAGTTTACTTTCAGAAATCATCACCTGGTATAGAATGAGTTTTATGAGAAATGCTAGGCCAATGATCTATTTTTCTTCCTTTGAATTATGTATATTCATGTTGTGCAAGGTGTGATTTGAATTGATCGTTCTAATTTATACTTTGGCTTATGATACTTTGTTTCTCTAGGCAACGACCATGTATCTTTTGATTCGGCTAGAACTTGAGATTTTATAAATCATACTAATGAAAACGATGAAGGATGCGTAGGGTATCTATTATCAAGTTGCAGGAGCTGGTGCACGTTTTATCCATCAAAATTATTCAAAGTTCTAAATATTCGCATTGGTCCCAAAATGTGTTGAGGGCTTTAGAATTCGATCTTCCTGCACTACTTATCGTTATTGGAAGATATTTATAATTTTGAAGCCTGCAGTAATGCATACTTTTTTTTGATAAATTGTAAGTCGTGAATTGATATGTTTCTCTTTTGAATATCCATTTGATGTGTTTTCTTCCAGGTGTCATTTAATGCAAATACATGACAATTTCTATAAAATGAGTGAGAGTGTTTCATGTTTGGACCTTGTCCACACAATCTGTTTACATAATATTTAATAATGATTGATAATTCGTTTAATAAATTAGATCTTAATTTATTAAAGGGGTTTGTTACACAGAGGTGAACTAGACATAATTAGTGTGAATTAAAATTATGCTTTACATAGAGAATGGTTTTGAATTGATCTTGAATTTCTTTCAGCATTTACAATCTGCCTTTTTAGTTTTTTTTCAGGATTTTCTTTGTTTCTAGTCAAACAATAGTTAGGGTTTACCTCCTGTTTTCCAGTAATTAGGATTTCCTTTCACGATTTCTAATAAAGAAAGTTATCCTTTTATTTTTTGAATGTTTGATCGAAGTTTGTTTCTAATTCTCAAGATTGGTGTTTTCTTGAGTTTCCTTTGAAGTGCAGGATTCACTTTAAATTGTTGAGATTGATGCGCAAGTAGACTATATTTTTATTTGCAGGTTGTCACAGGCTCTCTTTGGCATTTCCAATGTTGTGCCTCAAAGTTCACGAACTCCCGGCTTGATAATTAAATGTTGGTCCATTAATATTCCCTATACTGTGCCCAACAGGAAGATCAACATAATACAATGTTTGCTATAGAGTGGGGTTGTTACCAGTATACTTTGATGCCTTTTGGATTGAAGAACACTCTTGTTATATTTTTTATAGTTGTAGTCGCAAATTTCAGGGAGTGTATACACAAATTTTTGGAGGTTTACTTTGATGATTGGACAGTCTTTGTGTTAATGAAGATGCATCTATCAAGCTTGAGATTGATGTTGGATACCTATAGAGAGTATCATATATCACTAAATTTGAAGAAGTGCATATTTTGTGTACCTTTTGGTATACTATTGGGACATGTTGTTTGCAGGTAGGGATGGATGGTAGACCCCGCGAAGATAGCTGCTATTGTGAACCTAGAGCCACCTAAGACAGTGAAGCAACTACGGATGACACATGGACACACTGCACAGATAACTGCGTCAATGGAGAAGCTATTGAATAATGATGTTACTTTTTGTTTGGATGAAGAATGCCAAAAGAGCCTTGACATACTAAAGGAAAATATGGTAACTGCGCCTATTCTAGTTTTCCCAGATTGGAATAAGGAATTTCATGTACATTTTGATGCCTCTTGAATAGCATTGGGTGTAGTATTAGCGTAGTCAGGAGAAGGAGATATTGATCACCCTATAGCAGGGAAAATTTTAAGGATCGAAAATTATCTTGAAGTTTCAAAAACTAGCGAATCTCACTAGTCCCTAATATGCAAACTATAAAATGTTTATTGATGTATTTGTAAAATTATTCAAATTTATAAGGATATTATATATACTCTCTATATAATGTTGGCGATTTTTAACGTAAAATAATTTTATATTGTAAAATTTGGGCAAATCATTTTTATAAAAAAATGGAAATTAGCAAATATTTTTTTTGGGAAAATCATGGAAAATTAGCCCACCTACGAATATTAGCCCCTAAAATTTTTCATGCCCTATAGCTTTTGTAAGCAAAAAAATGTCCAAGGTGGAGAAGAAATATTCTATGAAATAAAGAGAGGGGTTGGCTATGGTTTATGCATTACATAATTTCAAGCACTCTATGTTGGGAGCACACCTCAAGATGTTCACTGATCACTCTATGCTAAAGTATTTTTTGAATAAGCATGTTTGAGGAGGAAAAATTTGTTAGTGGTTGTTATTGTTTCAAGAGTATGACTGGGGGATTGAATATTGGGCCTGATCATAGGTTAAGGATAGAACTAGGCGAATAACCCATGAGAATTGAGGAGAACCTACCTAATGCACATTTGTTAAAAATTAGGGTTGTAGATGATCACTTCACGAATATTATTTAGCTTTTGGCTACATGAATGGCACCCATGGAGTACACTATGTAGCAGAAGAAGGAGCTGGTATTCAAGGCAGTTGATTTTTCGCTGATTTTAGGACATTTATATAAAATGGGACTTTATTAAATACTGCACAAATATGTCTTTGAGCATGAAAGGAAACATATATTGGCAGAAGCTCATGGGGGAGTTGCAGGAGGAAATAATGCAGGGAATGCCACTACATAGAATATTTTGAGAGCTGGATTATGGTGGCCCACAATTCATAAGGATGCAAAGGCGTATTGTAGATCTTGTGATGTGTGTGAAAGAACAGGAAGACCTTATAGAAGGGATGAAATTCCCTTGAATCCACAAGTCACATTGCAAGAATTTTTTAAGTGGGTGATTAAATTTGTTGGACCTCTCAATCCACTAGGAAAGAGGACTGGAGCAAGGTATATCATCACCGCAACATATTATTTGATGAGGTGGGCCAAGGAAAAGCCTGTGAAGGATTTCATCACAAATTCTACCACAAATTTCATATTTGAGTATATTTTTTCTAGATTTGGGTGTCCAAAGATCTTGATGAGTGGCAGGGTTCTCATTTATTTCATAAGACTATTGAGGCGCTGACTGAAGAATTTCAAGTATACCATCAGACGAGTACACCATATCACACTCAAGCAAATGGACGATTGAATATTTTAATAATATTTTGGAGAATACACTCACAAAAGCATGCAATGTGAACATGAATGACTGGGATCTGAGAATTCGAGTGGTGTTATGGGAATACAGGACAACTTGCAATAAGTGGACATGACATACACCTTTTAGGTTTTTCTATGGAAAAGAAGAAGTCCTGCCTATGGAGTATATTGTGCCCAGTTTCAGAATTGCAACATTCAAATAAATGGCGGACCACAACACAATGGAAGAAAGGATGGAACAATTGCTCACTTTGGAGGAAGATAGGCTCATCACTGGATATCATCACCAAGTGAAAAAAACAAGGGAAAAGCCTGGTATGATAGGAATATCAAGTAGAAAACATTAAATGAGGGAGACCTTGTATTATTATATTATAGCAAGTTTGCAAAGTTCCCAGGAAAGTTCCAAACACATCGGGTTAGGGCCATATAAAATCAGGCATGTCTCTGGGGGAGGAAAAGTTTAGCTCGCAAAGTTGGATGGTTAGTTGATTCCAGGACGAGTGAATGGGAGTAAATTGTAGATATACATGGATGAATACGTCCCTGGAACTTTTCATTGACTATATGAAAGGAGGAAAGTATTAGTGTCACATGCAGTTGAAAGTGGGCATGGGAATATAAACTACTCTGCTAAATATGGACTTCCCTGAAGATGGATTACTACATGAAACTCAGGAGGATTTAAAAGTTTGAGGGAACTATGACGAGGAAGGAATTATTGCGATGTGATAGAGAATTCGTCGAAGTCCACCAGAAATATGACCGTTGGAAGCGAAAAAGTTGATTTGATAGGGAAGTTTCTGTTAAAAGGAGTGGGGGAAAAGCATTTATTGGGCATAGCGTGGAAAATCTGCCACAAAATATGCATTAATGAGTTGAATTTAAAGACAATCATGGGGTCTGAAATCAAAATTTCTTATAAATATCGCATCCCGCTCCATATTTTGGCCACTTTTCTTCCTAAGGTTTTGAATTTTAAGTTTGCGCCTAAGTAAAACCAAAGTGATTTTAAGTACGTTTGTGAAGAGATGTGAAGAAATTTCTAGAGAATTGATCAGAAGGGGATTATCAGGAACCATGATAGCCATAACACCAACTATCACAGGTCTGAGATCGCCAAGGAAACAATCGACTGCAAGAGAAGCAGTGCAACCAAATCCAAAGAAGGTCAAAAAATGAGATGTGTCCCCTGGTGTCAGACAGTCCCCAAGACAGGAAATCACTAAGGAATAGAGGTCTAAGCAGTAGTTAGACAGCATAAGAAACCTACGGAGGTCTTGGATAGCGATGAATAGGAGATTATAGTAGACATTCTGGAGGATATACTAGCGGAAGAAGTAGAGCTTATTTCTAGGTTTTCACCATATGTAACACCTACGAAGTTGAGTGTGAAGTCAGTAAAGGACCCTGATGTTGCGAAGTTCGTTGTTGTTGAGAAGGGTTTCTCGACATGTTGTATGTTTGACATTTTGGGCAAAGTAATATCAATATCACATGTGTTCGGAAAATGTTGGATTTAGTGCATGATGGATGCCTCTAGCTAGGAGAAAGGTTGCCCATAGATGATATGCTGATCAGGAGGATCATAGTGCTTCCCTACGAAGGAAAGAACCCCACCGAGGCATGGAAAATTTTAGGGGCTAATATTCGCAGGTGGGCTAATTTTCCATGGTTTTTATAGAAAAAGATTCGCCAATTTCCATTTTTTTATAAAAATGATTCGCCCAAATTTTACAATATAAAATTATTTTACCTTAAAAATCGCCAACATTATATAGAAAATATATATAATACCATTATAAATTTGAATAATTTTACAAATACATCAGTAAACATTTTATAGTTTTCATATTAGGGACTACTAAGATTCGCCAATTTTTTAAACTTCAAGATAATTTTCCATCCTTAAAATTATCCCTGCACCGAGGAGTTCATGGGGAAAATCTAGTACAAGGCAGTCACCGAGGAAATGAAGAAATAGTTTTGAATAGTGAAGAAGTCTCCATTAATGATCCAGTTTTGCGCTTCACCGCACACATCCTTGCTAGAAAGATCATGTGGAAATTCCATGCAAACTAAGTAATATGTCAACTGGTCAATGGTGACTATCTTTCTGTTATGAGGGAAGGACATCTTGTGGTAAACCGCAGATGGGACAGCAGGCATCACATAGGTGTATCTACGACCCAATATAATTTTTTAATCTAAGGGGGAATCTATGACTTCTACGTCAACACAAATAGTCTTTCCCACAAGAGTAATAGGACAATTGCGGAATAAGATAATGGGCTGGAAGGTGTGGCCATCCCATGCTCAGAGAGTGATTGTGGAAGGAGCCAACTCTGGTGATCCGAGTTGCTTCCAAACCTAAGAGGACATCACACAGGTGGATGCCCCCTCATCAATGATGCACTGAGAAATGTTGGCGTTCCGGATCTTGACTGGGATTTGGAAGGCGATGGAAGCAGGGAGAGGAGGATGTTCTGACCGATCAACATCAAAGACAATAAATCGATCATTGAAAGGATATATAGTGCCCATGGAAGATAGTAGAGCTTTTCGTTGTGAAGGGCACGACTAGAGGAGTTCCAGCTTTGAAATGGAAGCAGGGGATTGTGCCAAATAATCTACTATGTTATACGTATGGGAAACTTTTCCAGAAGAAGCATTTCGGCGTAGTGGTCCCTTAGGGATCTTGGTATTAACCTTCGACTTAGGCTAAGGGATCTACAAGGGACCATTAGGTGTCGAAAGAGGCTCTATAGAGACCAAAGGAGGCAGCTCAGGGACAGACGTAGTGGGAGGCTTGTTGTACTGACAGGACCGAGTCTGAAGATTGATGTCTATGGTTAGAGGTTGATCAAAGTTCATCTTGAGAATCTGGTAATCGGAGGTACCAGATGGAAGAGGTTGAGTGGCCCCTGACCTTCAGGTGGTTGGGTAGCCACAAATCCTTGCCGAGGGAGAGGATTAGTAAGCACAGTCGGCTGACTAGGCGCAACACTGGGAGGGATGGAAGGGGAGGCTTTCTGTCCTTGCAATGTTGCTTGAGACTCGCACATCTATCTCATATGTGGTAAAAGAGGGCAATCATGTGTGTAATGACCATAAACACCACAACAAGAACAGGGTTTGTTCGTGTGAACAGGCCTGTCCTGCTTGGGCTGAGTGCCTTGTTGTTGGTTTGTAGTGTTAGGAGCATTACCTTGATTAGGTCCAGGATTACCAGAGGCAGATTGATTTGAGTGTCTTTCCTCTTATTTTTAGAAGGAGGAGGATTAGTCACACCTTGCTGTGCATACACCTGCTCCTGAGGGGGCAATGGATGTTATTGCAGGGGTTGAGAAGGTAAGGGAGTTAGAGGTGCTAATGTTGGAGGAGCTGGAGCACCAGGCTGTGGATATGGATAATAAGGAGGTTGGGTAATAGTGTGGTAAACAGGAGGTTGGGAAAAAAGAGGAGGCATGCTGTATCCTGGATATGTGCTACCAGGAGGGGGAAAACTGCTGGAGGTGCTGGCCCCCCCTGAGGAAAGTCGTAGCCCATGGGAGGTTGAGTGTATGGATTAGAGAGAGCTCCAATGTTAACATCGGTGACGTGAGATGCCCCCAGTGCATTAGCACCACCAGGTCTGGGAAGATCAGGTAGAACGATATAAACATAACCCGACTGAGTGTAGATCAGGTCATATTTTAATGCAATTTGGAGAGTGGCTTCTTCGGTTTGAGGAAAGTGAAATTCGACATCTTTACCGATATGTGGCAAGAGAGATCTAAGGAACCATTCCATGTAGACATGGTCTTCGAAGGTAGGGGCTTGACACAAGCTCTTTCTTATTTTCCATTCCTAGACATGGTCGAATAGGTGGGTCGCAAACGATTGACGAAAAGAAGTCAAGAGTTTGGTACCAGTGTCATAACAAAGGGGAAGCTGGAAGTACGATAGAAAAGCCTAGGCAAGAGTCGCAAAGGTGGTATGAGAGGAAGGGACCTGATCAACATACCACTTAGAAGCTTCACCAGTAAGCATATGTTAGAACAACCGAAGACGGATAGAGTCATCGGTAATGGAGTTAGACAAACACCACATGTGGAAAGATCGAACATGATTTGTAGGATCTTCTCCAGTAAGGCCTTCAAACTTGGGGATGTCGGAAGGGAGCTTATTCGACATAGCAGGCCAACTAGCGTCATGGTGTATAGGGTCATTTATCAACTGGTCAAAATTGGGAAGGCTGAGGCCTACCATGAAGGGGAGAAAGGGCGTAGCCGGGGTAGTGTCCGTTGCGGTCCCACTAGTGGTATTCCCAGCATGAGGTCTGGGATTACCACCAACATTAGGTCCTGCACCAGTCATGGTGAAGGTGATAGAGTGAGAACCGAAGGTGGAATGAGAAGGAGAACCCAATGAACTAGAAGAAGAGTCGGAGTGCGGACTCGGTGGAGGACTAACTCGAATCCTATGCGGAGGAGTAAGTCTTCATACCAGAAACTGAGGATGAAGGCCAAGAAGTCTCCAGGATAAATGCCTCGGTGCTGCAATGATGACGGAAAAAACACAACACAAAGGAAAAAGAGACTGAAAAGGGTAGGGAGGTGCAGGATCAATTGAATACAATGTCGAGACAAGGGCAGAGAGGTGCAAGATCAATTGATTTCAATATTTTAGAGTATTTTCTTGGCGGTGTTAACCAAGCCATTTTTCACTTAGGGTGTGTGTGAAAAGTGTGTAAATTTTAATTTTTAAATCCAAAAATTTGTAGAGAAAAATAAAAAGTGTGTTGTGTAACTGAAAATAAACCCGTAGATAACAGTATATGAAACTGAAATAACAGAAAAATAAACAGCTAATAATTCAATAATCTAAACCCAAGGAGGCGGGCCTCTCAACAACTAGTCTGTAGGCGGGTAAAAAAAAAAAATTAAAACACACTAAAATAGCCAATAGATCTCTAAGGTCAGGGAGGGACAGGGATCTAAAGGTCAAAATCTGATGGAAAGTGGTGCAGAAAACAACAACAAATCAGAGGAAAAATTGTTGTAAATGAAGTGGCAAAAGGCTATCTCCTAGAGGGAAATGGAGTGAACCCTAGGGGGAAACCAAAAAAAATCTAAATGAGGTGATTTGGATGGATAACAAGTGAATCTAAAGCGGATCTGAAGGTGAGGTATCAGATCTGAAAAATGGCTGAACACTCTGAAAATTTTAGACAACCTGCAGCAGCTAAAACTCTTCCACAAAGTGTGGAGGGTACTGAAGCCCTAAGGGGCTAGGTTCCCACTTATTTGAGTAAAACAGAAATAGTACAGGTCCAAAATGGGCGGAGACTGAGGTTAGACAACCCTGAATAGAGGCCCAGACAAACCCAGAAAAATTTCAGAAAAACTCTCGCAAAAAGTCCAGGTCGCAGTTTCTGACCTGTTTTCTGCAAAGGTCACATTTTTTGGGCTGATTCCTGCTTCCTGAAGCTCTAGGTTGTAGGTTTTGGGCTAAAAAGTGTGACCTGTATTTTCGGCACTTTCGGAAGCAGATTTCAGAAAAAAGTGTCGTCTCAGCTATGGCTAATGTCTGTCACCTACGCAATAGGTCCGAAAACACACGGAAGTTAGAATTTTTATCGTTTTAGGGTTTTATAGCTTAAAAACAACATCAAAAAAAGAGAAAACAAGAGGCTAAAGAGAAATCTTAGGGTTTGAAGCAGCTGGATATGCAAGGATCAGAAAAATGACAGCGGTCGTAATCGTAAAGTCGTGTGAAGTCGCCAGTTTTTAGTATGAATCTTAATTGCAAGTGTGCGAAAAAAGACCACTTTAGCTGCGCATAAAAACAACCCTAACAACAAATATGGCTGCCAATATCTTAAGATATGCAGTTAGTTGATCAAGATAAATGTTGCAAAAATCTATATCTATGCATCAAAAGACATTAAGCAGTAGATAAAACAAGATTTACTCCATGCATCCAATAGACAAGACAAGAATATGTTGAATGAATTTTATATTAAGGGCACCTAGGAGGAAAATATAGAAGGATGTTACCAGTTCTCCTCAATGGGATGGGATCTTGTAAGTCCTCAGCACTTCATATTTAAAATTCCTCCCTCTTGATGGTGTAGAAAACCCAAACAAAAATGGAACTCAAAGGGAGCTCACAAGTAAAAGGATGGAAAAATATGACAATGATGGTGGATCAAAGTCAGACCAAAAGTATAGATCTAGAGTGATCTTAGGCAACAAAAGGTTGTAAATGAATGGGAAAACCCTTCTATCTATAACAAAATATTGAGTTTGTCTAGATATTAGTGCATAGTTAAAATATTATTAACCAAATCAAGATCAAACTTTTATGGAATATTTTATTATATTTGTTGGAGGGAAAAGGAATTTGACTTCGGTCAAATCCTTTATTTGTAAATAATAAATAAATAAATGATTTATTTATCATTTTAAGGATGTGGTTGAGTAATAATCAAATAAATAATGATTTATTTAATTATTTAAGGGTGATTTAGTCATATTTAACAAAGAATATTATTTAAATAAGGTTTAAATAATTATTCTTAAAAAATAATAAGATAAATAATGATTTATCTAATTAATTTCCTTGTTTTGGGTTAAATATAACTAGGAATATTAATTAAACTGTTGTTTAACTAATTATTCCTTGAGGAAAATCAAACAAATGTAGATTTATTTAATATTTCCTCATGGGGTTTCCTATTTAGACCATAAACAACTTAATAAAGGTGGTTTACTAAGTTATTTTCATAGTGAAAGCAATTTTACTTAGGGTAAAATTGGTCTTACATGGCGTACTTGGGTCCATCTAATGATAATATGTTAGATGACCAAAAAATGGTGTAACAATGATTTCCACGAAGCACAAGAGGAAGGGAAATGTTATGAAAACAACTCCAAAAATAGAATAAAATAGAGATCAACGCCTTCGAAATCAACCACTTCGAAGGGGAAACCTCCTTTACATTACATATATGAACAATTATTGGATGATACAAATGATAAAACCTCATTTCTATATATAGGATTCCCATGGGTCGCAATACAATCCTAGCCGACATAACAATAAAAATGTAAGGGCTCAACAATAACAATAGTGGGCTTCTATGGGGCACAATAATAACAATATGGGGACTACCTGGGCACAACAATAAAAATAAGGGGGTTATACTAATAATAAAAATAAGGGGATACACTAGTATTATAGGGACCTAACATGCCCCTCTCCTTCAAACAAGTGTTGTCCTCAAATATTGATTATTTTTGGATGCTTATGTATAAAATTCTCATCCTCCCATGTGGATTCTTCAGCAGACAAGTTCTTCCACTTGCTGAGATACTCTAAAATTGATCAATTTCGTGGTTTTCGAGTTCTTTTTTCCATGATAGATTTAGGTTCCAATATGATTTTTCCTTCCTCGTCAAGTTCTGGAATAATTTTTTGAACTAGGAGTTTTTCACCTATAAACTTCTTTAAGCATGGAACATGGAAAAATGGGTGCACTCAGGAAGATGCAGGCAGCTCCAATTTATATTCCATAGTACCAATATTTTGTAGCACCTTGTAAGGACCATATTATTTTATCGATAATTTATTATACTTCTTTGCTTGCTTGAGGGAAACTGGTTTGTATGGTTGTAGCCGTAAAAATACATAGTTACCTACATCAAAACCTCTTTCACTGTGATGTTGATATGCTTGTTGTTTCATTTGATTTGGCACCAAAGTTAGATTATCTTTTAAGAGTTGGAAAATTTTTTGTTGATGCTTGATGTGACATTCCATAGCTTTATCATCCATATTAGCTTTAATTTCATCCTTCAAACCATCCACCTTAGACTCCATGTATGCTTTTAAACCATCTATGTCATCTTTGGTTGCTCTTTGTGAGATTGAAATTTGTTGCACTTGGTACTATAACTTTGATATATCATACTCCAATTCTTCCTCTTCATGCCTAATAGTAGAATTTTTTGAGGGCTTAATGGGAGTAAAATTACTTTAGAGAGACATTATAGAACCCAATATTGATAAAAATTATTCAATATGCCCTTGGAATCACTTCAATTGCTTTTGCAAACAAAAGTTTTGCAATTTAAAAAAAAAAAATACACACCTTTTTCTTTCTTTTAGGAGCTCAATATTGAAATAGTTTTAACTTTGTAATTTAGGATCTACAAGATCTAGACTTCAGTTTTGTAGTAGCCCTATGAGTCCTCTTTCCAATGCCATAGGTTTGACCTAATTTAGATTCTTCAAGGAAAATTTATTCCCAATCTCCCTCAGTGAACTAATTATGGACTAGTTCAATAGATCAAATTTGTACGATGTGCCACATGTCACTATTTCCTCCTTCCGCTCTGAAATTGATACACAAGAAACTACTGGTGAGCCCCGGTATTGTACCAAGAGTGCTGCAACTCCCAGGGGCTTCCCTAATTTACTTTATCAACCCGGGGGTTCGTACAAACTTGGAGGCGACAGTGTTATATACACAGCAAATGCATTCTATTCATGTCATCCTCTTCCGCTCTACGAAAGGGTTCTACTTCTAAGGGTTCTTAGTGAAGTCTGTCACACTTCAATGAAAGTAAACTAAATTGCAGAAAGGAAATGAAAAGAAGGAAACTAAAATAAATTTCTAAAAGGAAATGACAGAAAGAAACTAAATTAAATTGTTGAAAAGAAATGACAGGAAGGAAACTAAACTAAATTGCTGAAAAGAAATGAAAGAAAGGAAAATAATTTAATTTGATGAAAATAAATGATAGAAAGGAAAATAATTTAATTTACTGAAAATAAATGGCATAAAGGAAACTAACTCTAAACCAAACTTAACTTGGCCAAAAAGCTAAATGCACTCTACTTATCCTATGGTATATCTTCCATGCTTCTATCCATGCAGCTAAGCTATCCATGGCTTAATTCTAATTGAAAAGAGGGTTGATTTGTAGATTGGAGGAAAAAAAGGCTAAAGTGGCTAATGGAGGGCTGAACGCATGAAAAAAGGCTTAGAAGTGGAAAGAGCGGGGTTAAACCTTATAAAACTTTATTATAGCGCAGAAATGGCTTTGGAGCGGAATGAATTGAAAATTGTGATGGCAGAGGTGCGATGGAGGAAAAAGTTGCGATATTGCAATCTCAATATCGCAAAGTTGGAGCGGTAAAGGTTAAGAGGAACTGTTACACAGTAATTTGTCACCGTCCCTACCATTCCCCGTCCCGCACAATGGAGGACCCATTTTGTGACATGTGAACATTGTCATGCCTTGAAAACATCATCAATGCATTCCTCTAAGAATGAGCTTCAATTGCCCTAAAGACATCTCCTTGCAAAAAATCATGAAAACATCTCCTTTTGCATTGGCGCGGGAAGACAGTTCATCACTCGCGCCAATGAGGAAAATCCTACAAATAGGCCGCGCCAACTGGCGCTCTGTCTCAGAGCAGTAGTCGTGCCAGCCAATTTAAGGAGTGTTTTTTAAATAAAGATGGCAGAAGTTGTGTTTCAACAAACTCAGAAACCATTGCCTATCTTGAGTTGGGAGGTTTGGCTGTGGGAGTTCTATGGAAGGGAAGTGGTTTGCCACCTCCCATGGAACCTTCCTTGTTGATAGGGCCAATCCCACAATAATAGGGATCCCAACTCCCTCCTTCCCCATCTATAAAAGCCTGCTCAATTCCATGACAAGCTAGTCTTGAAGTGCCTAAGCTTTGAATCTCCAAATTCCCAAGAGCCTTTGTGCTGTAAGAGCCCTCTTTCTTCCCTTAAGGTCGACTCAAGTAAGGAGACTATCGTCGAGAGACTCTGGAGAGGTTTTCCCTTTCCCTGGCGAGCTTTGCGAGACGTGAATGACTGGAGACCCATCCGAAGGAGACCACGACGTCAGAACATTGGTTGTAATCTCTTTCGATTTTTATTTAATGAATGATTACGATTATGGTTCCACTCTGTTCTCAATTATGTTAATATGAGTAGTATCCTTTCTGACTGATATTTAGTTGTGTATGCTGGATTTTATGCTTGTATCTGTTTGTTTCTTGCATGTGCAGGTGTCCATCCGCAGAGATCGTGGAGGATCGTGATCTGCCGAGGCTGAGGAACGGGAACGCTCTCTTCTTCAGATCGTAGCATTGGATTCCAGGTAGGCCTCCATCTTTGGTCTTTTCATTCGTGACTAGGAACTTGCGTCGTAACATTTCCTGATTTTTGCTAGACCCCTGCTAGGCTAGTAGGGATCGCCTCTGTCCGCAGAGGGGATTTACCTCCTCAACAATTTGGCGACTCCGCTGGGGATCATCTAGTTTTGATTGTCTCGTTTTGATTGTTTCTTGGTCTTCCTTGCTTCATTGGTTTTTTGGGTTGGCTCTTCTTGTGTTTTGGATTTTGGTTCAACCCCAGAGGATCAGATCTAACCTCTTCTTTTCCGAATTTTCACCTTTTAATGGTTGTCTTGATTGGCGCGGTTTTTAGCCTGACAGTCGTGCCAATTGGCGCAGGTTGCTAGTTTATCACTCGCACCATCCCCTGTCTGGCGCGGATTACAGCCAGACAGTTGCGCCATTTCCTATAGGTGGTAGGGTTACCCTTGTTCGAAAGTTTCTTTTGGTCAGTATTTGGCTTTTGGGTTTGTTTTAGATTATGCTTGAAGTGGTGAGTCTGGTCTTGGTTGGGAGAAATTCTTTGTTTTTTCATTTTCAAGAATTGGCGCTTGTTGTCAGTTAGCAACCCGCGCCAATTGGCCATTGGCGCTAGTTGTCAATGTACAAGTCGCACCAATTGGCGCTAGTTGTCAATGTACAAGTACGGGCCAATTTCAGGACGTGTGAAATTTGAGATTTTTTCCCTAAATCCTTCACCAGTGTGTCTTTCCCTTCCGGCCTTTCCTCTGTATGAGCATAGATTACATTGCTCATTGTTTGGGGTGTCTTCTTTCCATGATTGCTTGATGTAAAAGGGAATGAATGCCTTGTTTTGATCTCATTCTTTGGAAGTCCTCTTTGTGCTTTGTCAACTTTTGAGGAATTTTGTTACAAAGTGTTTTGAAACAACGATTGCATTCTTAGTGTTTATTTACATCTCTTTTGCATTCATCCTTCATTAAGAAGCTTTGCGTTTATTTAGTTTTTGTCTCAAAGTGTCCTTTTCGTTTAAATGCATTAGATCACATTGCATCGAAAAGTATTTTTGAGATTTATCATTGGACTTAGATCACATTGTTTAGTGATTGAAAACTAAAAATCGCTTTGAGTGCATTCTCTTTCATTGAAATCATGCATTAAGTAAATTCTCATTTCATCGAAAAATGCATTGAGTGCATTCTTATAATTTGAAAAGGAAAAAGGAAATTGTGCATAGATTACAATTGCATAGTTTTCGGAAAAAAGAATTTCGCATAGATTACATTGCATAATTCGCTTCGTTGAATGTTTTAGAATAATTTTGGATAGTGAAAGTCATCTAGTTTGGAAAAGTTTCATTTTCAGTTTTGCTGTTTGTTGCATCATTGTTTGAAGCTCTTCCCTTAACTAGATAGCATTCATCGAATTGAAAAGTTTTCTTTTCTCATATAGCTACATATAGGAGATTGTCATATGACATGCGGTAGGGCCTTGAAAATTGAAACCTAATTGAAGATCAACTTTAAAATCTATTCAATTAACCTAAGGAAGCATTGAAACGTTAACGAAACATTTAGAGGTCTAGGTTAGAGATGTGTTCCGGCGTCGTTAAACCTAGTAGCTGTTGTTCGCCTTTTGGCTTTTAGACAGCGCTAGTACGGACTTGTGCTCCTCGTACCGTCGCGTATATAAAGGGAGACTCCACTAGGTTTCAATCCTTTATCCATAGGAAGCCAAGTCTGCCGCCCTATACCCGTGATACACCGAACACAGCATTCGGGGAGATTGCCTGCACGTACGGAAAGTCCTTGGTTGATTTCTCTTTCATTATTGAAACCAAGGTGTATATTGCAGTTCACGGTTATTTGGTACACCCTTTGCCTAGCATTCCTGAGCATTCGTTTCGATCTTTTCTGACTCTTTAAATTTGAAAAGGTCATCAAGCGCTTGTCCTTTCACGCTTGTTTCCAATCTGAAAGTGATAAAGTCACCTTTTTCCTGTTTCTCGACTCTTAAAATATGAAACGGTAGAGTTTTGTTTCAATGTTCTAAAAATTAACTGCCGCAAAATATTCCTGGTTAAAGTTAGTTTCCTTAGGGTGTTGTTCTGAAGATTTTTTCTGATGGCAACTTTTCCGGAGTTAACCAACCAAGGAATCCCCTCCGATGGGAATCCTGGTCCTTTTCCTCCTTTTGGAAATGTTGGCGCTCCTTATATGGCAACGTTGTCCCTTCCTGGGTTAACTGTTGGGTTGCCTGTTTGGTTGTTTTCAACCTCTGTGGTCCCGAATGTCTTGGCTATTGTTCAATCAGTTCCTCCGCCTGAACAACATCGTGTTGATTCCAAGGTGGAACTCTCCCCTTCTTCGCTTGTTTCTGCGTCCTCCTCTTCTACTTCGCTTGGTGAAAGTCTGGATTCAAGTAACCAGGTGGCTACGAAGAAGAAGAAGAAGAAAAAGAAGAAGAAGTCTGATAAGAGAGAGGCTAAGGGTGCAGCCACTGTTTCTGAAATATCTCCTCTCAACAAACCTTCCAACCCTCCACGGAAAGTCAAGTTCCCATGCCTGTTGTGCACGGGAGACCATCTTCTTCGAGACTGCCCTGGCATTCCCAAGGTGCTTAAAGAATGGTCCAGCGGTCGTCCACCGTTGCCTTTGGCTTCCGGGAGTTAGATTGGGGGCACGTCTTTAGCTAGTGTTGGTAAAACTCCTAAGAAGTAGGGTAATATTACCAATCCCTGTAGGTTGTGTGAAGGGCACCATGCCATTCACCCTTTTCCTTATATGGATGAAGCCAAGTGAGTTTTGGACAACCCAACTAGTTCTACACCATGCCTTCCAGCTGGTTATAATTGGCTTTCTTTGAGTCCTCCACCAGCTGATCCTACGATTGGTCTAGAGTCATCCTTGGTCGATCCCGCTCCCTTGGAAATTAAAATTCAGGAATCCATTCCCGACCAACCATTGGTCGTGGGATCGGTTGAGCTGGTCCCTTCCACGGTGCACCAGGTATTTTCCATCACGAGTGGATCTCACATCCCTCAGGTTCTTCTTGTTTCTTCAGATTCTTCGGACTTGGAGAAAGATTCTCCTGTCCCCGTATCTCAAGAAGTTGCTCCTCCGCCTCCCGTGATGGAGGTCCCGGAGGATACCTCTCCCACCTTCGAGATGGAGGTCATGGAGGATGCTCCTTCTTCTTTCGTAACACCAGGGGAAGACCATCTCGGTTCGATGGTAGCCCCTCCAAGTAGTTTGGTCGCTTCCTTCGATTGGAGTCGATTTGCAGGATACCGCCTTCCATCTTATGTGCCTTTCGAGATCACAGTACAGGCTTTTGGTCTGGTCATACCCAGCATCATTATAGACGAAGGCGCGTCTGTTAGTATTCTATCCTCAACTACTTGGCAAGCTTTCGGTTCGCCGCCGCTTGCGCCTGTTACGCAGAATCTGTTGGCATTTAACAGAAGAACGAGTCAACCGTTAGGGATCCTTCCAAGGTTACCTGTTACTTTGGGAGGTAAAACCATCCATATGGACGTGATGGTTATTCCAGGCCCCTTGGATTTCAATCTAATCTTGGGGCGCGATTACACCTATGCCATGGGAGCACTTGTCTCCTCCCTTTTTCGTGTGGTTTGTATTCTGCATGAAGGACGGATCGTGTCCATTGATCAGCTTTCGTTCTTTGGTCCTGAGATGGTAGCTGGCCCACCATCATCCCTTCCTAGTTTTTATCCACCTGTTGTATCTGCCCCACCGCAAGTCAACTATGTGGCTACCTACCCCGTGCCTGTAGTCAGTGATAGTGTCGTTGTACATCGTGTGCTAGGGGCATTAGGTCCTGACTTCCAGGATGTTTTCCTTCCATCGGGAGTGGAACTCTTGGAAGCAATGACTTATTTTTCATTATGATAAGTTCTATCGGAGCATGGTTCTTTTCCTGTGTCAAGCTCCTTAAAAAATGAAACAAGCTCTTTGGAGTAGAGTTCCTTGTCTTGTGTCAAGCTCCTTAAAAAATGAAACAAGGTTGTCAGAGCATAGTTCGTTTCTTGTGTCAAGCTCCTTAAAAAATGAAACAAGTTGGTCGGAGCATAGTTCATTTTATTGTGTCAAGCTCCTTAAAAAATGAAACAAGCTAGTCGGAGCATGGTTCTTTTCCTGTGTCAAGCTCCTTAAAAAATGAAACCAGATTGTCGGAGCAAGGTTCTTTTCCTGTCAAGCTCCTTAAAAATGAAACCAGGTTGCCTGAGCTTATCGATTTGTCCTGTGTCAAGCTCTTTAAAAAAATGAAACCAGGTTGTCGGAGCAGAGTTCCTTGTCTTGTGTCAAGCTCCTTAAAAAATGAAACAAGGTCGTCGGAGCATAGTTCTTTTCCTTGTGTCAAGCTCCTTAAAAAATGAAACAAGGTTGTCGGAGCAGAGTTCCTTGTCTTGTGTCAAGCTCCTTTAAAAAGTGAAACAAGGTTGTCGGAGCAGAGTTCCTTGTCTTGTGTCGAGCTCCTTAAAAATGAAACAAGGGTGTCTGAGGATAGTTCTTTTAATGTGTCAACCTCGTTAAAACAATGAAACACGTTCCTGTTCAATTCGAGTCTTTGATAAGTTCTCGTAAAACTTCACGAGTCTTTTTTAGATCTCATAATTTGAACCTTCACTCCATCCACCTTTCAGATGGACTGATTCTTGGGGGGGGCATGTACCTCGACTTGAGTCACCATTCTGGGGGCATGAAAATCATTTCAAGCATAGTTTGTTTCCATTTCAAGTTTGTGTAAAAATGAAACATGTTTCAAGCATATTTTATCTTTGTTTCAAGCTTGTGTAAAAATGAAACCAACTTCAAGCAGAGTTTCCCATGTTTTTGAGCTTCCATAAAAATGAAACCATTCTTATTTTACCTCTCGTGATTGCCATTTTATCAAGCCTCTTTGCCAGATGAGCCTTGGTTTTCTCGCTCCATCGTCACTATCTGCTTGGCCGGTCATATGCCTTCACTTGGTTGTTTTACCCGTTCCTGAGGAACCGCTACGATGAGTGGTCTTGTTAGCCAGCCTCTTGACCTTTATTTGTTCAGAGTAGTTTGACCATTACCAGAACCATTTGCTACCCTTTATACCACTCGTTCCTCCAGGAGGAGTCATCTTTCAGCTCTTTTCTAACTCTCTAAACATGAAAATATTGCCGAGTCCCTTGTCGTTTTCGATCTCGTTAAAGTGTATACGAAATGACATCTACCTACTATACGTTTACCCCTTTTTCAGGTTGGGATAGATTAGTTACGAAAAAGGAATACCCTAGCCTATTGCGACTAGGAGGTTTTCTTAGACATAGTTTTCTACCTTTTCGGATCCGAGGAACTATTTACGAAAAGGGACTGCTGGAGTTTACTTTTCTTCTGTCTTTTCAAACTCTCTAAATATGAAAAGATGCCGAGTTATTCCTTTGTCAGACTCATCAAAACCCTGATGAAATTGGATTTAGTTGTAATGACGATATTCAAGTTTATCCTTCCTAGGGCTCGTTAAATGTACTAGGATGGATTCGTCCAATGGATGAACTTATATGACAAGCATATGGTATCCTCTTCAAGCTTGTGTAAAAATAAAGAGGTACTCACCAGAAATGGTGGGGAAAAATGGAACCAACATCATTGTCGTGTTAGCAGTATGTCACTCTTGAACATGGGACTTGTCTGCATTCGTGTCGGGTTGGGGAAATCTCATCTCGTTTTTCACTTGCCTCTGTGGGTTTGGGTAATCCCTTTTGACCTCTCATATGTTCTTTGCCTCGTCACTATGACCTTTGATATTTTGATGTCAAATACTGCCAGATCCACTGTCGTGCCGTCAATATGTTCAAGAGAAGTTGACCTCTGCAAGTATCAACCTTCCTCTGATTCTCATATGATCCTGATTCACAAAAAAACATTATGTTCCTCTGTCTCGTGTTGATGATGTGGGAAAAATTATGGCCCACCTTTGATCAAGGTCACTTCCCGTCGACTTCAGCTCATTATCCGAGAAGCTGATCTAGAGACTCCCTCATGGTACCTTGGAGCCTGCATGCCTCAAAGGCAGGTTCGTCACATTCGACGTGAGGTTTTCATCATTGGCCTCCGATCGAGTGATTCTACGGGTGTTCGACGCCAACTCATTGATTCGCACGCTGTAGATTGTACCTATAGTACCTCGAGGGCCATTGTCATTATTGGTGGTTCCTCTCGCGTCTGTTAACAGCTCTCATCATTGGCTGGTAATCAGACGATGTTCTTGCATGTTCGACTTCAGCTCACATATTCGCATGCTTGAACTTGTACTTTATTTGGGTCGAGATGGAGCGTAAGACCCTGGATTGTGTCTGTTGTAATCCAGGTTGCGATCGTGGATTATTATCATTATGTAGATGACTCACTGATTGGATGGCTGCGACCATACCTGAGTCTATTTATTTTTGATCCTGGCTAGATGGCTGCGCCCATACCCTGGATCCGGATTATAATGTACTCTGTTTCGGATGGCTGCGCCCATACCACATATACATCATGTACTTGAGATATCAGTTATATTTTTCTGCGCAGGTTTTCCGACGGCGGGCCTTCAGTTGAACATGTTCTCGTAAAGCATTTCACCCCTCTCTCTCTCGGGCCTCATACTTTAGGGGGCATCTGTTACACAGTAATTTGTCACCGTCCCTACCATTCCACGTCCTGCACAATGGAGGACCCATTTTGTGACCTGTGAATATTGTCATGCCTTGAAAACATCATCAATGCATTCCTCTAAGCATGAGCTTCAATTGCCCTAAAGACATCTCCTTGCAAAAAATCATGAAAACATCTCCTTTTGCATTGGCGCGGGAAGACAGTTCATCACTCTCGCCAATGAGGAAAATCCTACAAATAGGCCGCGCCAACTGGCGCTCTGTCTCAGAGCAGTAGTCGCGCCAGCCAATTTAAGGAGTGTTTTTTAAATAAAGATGGCGGAAGTTGTGTTTCAACAAACTCATAAACCATTGCCTATCTTGAGTTGGGAGGTTTGGCTGCGGGAGTTCTATGGAAGGGAAGTGGTTTGCCACCTCCCATGGAACCTTCCTTGTTGATAGGGCCAATCCCACAATAATAGGGATCCCAACTCCCTCCTTCCCCATCTATAAAAGCCTGCTCAATTCCATGGCAAGCTAGTCTTGAAGTGCCTAAGCTTTGAATCTCAAAATACCCAAGAGCCTTTGTGCTGTAAGAGCCCTCTTTCTTCCCTTAAGGCCGACTCAAGTAAGGAGACTATCGTCGAGAGAGTCTGGAGAGGTTTTCCCTTTCCCTGGCGAGCTTTGCAAGACGTGAACGACTGCAGACCCATCCGAAGGAGACCATGACGTAAGAACATTGGTTGTAATCTCTTTTGATTGTTATTTAATGAATGATTACGATTATGGTTCCACTCTATTCTCAATTATGTTAATATGAGTAGTATCCTTTCTGACTGATATTTAGTTGCGTATGCTGGATTTTATGCTTGTATTTATTTGTTTCTTTCATGTGCAGGTGTCCATCCGCGGAGATCGTGGAGGATCATGATCTGCCGAGGCTGAGGAACGGGAACGCTCTCTTCTTCAGATCGTAGCATTGGATTCCAGGTAGGCCTCCATCTTTGGTCTTTTCATTCGTGACTAGGAACTTGCGTCGTAACATTTCCTGACTGTTGCTAGACCCCTGCTAGGCTAGTAGGGATCGCCTTTGTCCGCAGAGGGGATTTACCTCCTCAATAGGAACAAACAAAAAAGTGTGATTTTCGATGTGTGATGTGGTGGATGATGTGGCAGTGGGATCGGCGGTGGAGCGCGATTGCAATATTGAAATCAGTGTTTAGAAGTGGTAAGTCTTAAGGAAAAAGGGAAAAGGTGCAAAGTGCGATTGTGATGAGGGAATTGTAGTAAGTCATAAGGGAAAAGGGAAATGTTGCAATTTGCAACATCACAATATTGCGATTGGAAAAAACGAGCGGTAAGTGTTAAGGGAAAAGGGGAAAAGTTTCTATTTACGAATTGTGATGTATGGTAGCAGGAGATTCGAGGAGCAAAGGTGGAAAGTCAGATTCCAATGGTTTTCAAGCATTTTGCGTTAGAAAGGGGTAAGGAAATTGTGAAAAAACAAAGGGTAGGCTAAAGGGTTTAAGTGTTTTGGGGAATAAAAGGTGGGTGCAGTAGTTAAAGTAAGAAGAAAACAGGAGGAGATGGAGGTGTAAAAGCAATGTTCAGAGGCGTAACTCAGAGATGGATAGGGACTGGTAAATAAAGCGAAATGACTGAATAACTTCCCTGGGGATTTTGATGCCTATTCCTGCAAACAACTTGCTAACTTATGTGCAGAGAAACAAACAAATGCATGAAAGTATCATGGAATGAAAGACTAAAAATGGTAATGCAACTCTACTTTTAATCTTAGAACAGTAAACAGAAATTAGCTTTTGGGTCTGTGGGAAGGTTTACCCTCCTCGAGCTCTATTGACAGATATGAGAAGTGGGTCTTGATCCATAACTTTTTTGTTTTCCTCTATTCTATTACTCGCAAGCAAATGAAAACTACAACAGAAAATTGAAAGCAAAGACTAAGTAGCGATGAAACTATCCAAAGCAGAAATAATTGAATGATAGAAAGAAACTTAGCTAAATGGCAGAAATTAAAGAATGGTAACAACAGAGAAGCTGAGGCACATGGATTGGGCCCTAACTGACAAGCCTAGCTCTCTAAAACTTAAATCAGTAAAATGAAATAAGTCTGCTCATTTCATAAAAGAATAACCTCATACATTTCTGAAAGTTTGATCACTGAAATAATAAAAAACTTAATAACTTGAAACAAAGTTCCCACTAGAATCGACTCACTCTTCCTAGCTCTAGCTCCTCTCTATTTATTCTACATGGTAGCTACCAAAATCTCCTTAGAAAATAGTGATTGAGTCCACTTGACTCCAAGTAAACAAATATTGAGTGCACTCCTCTTTGAGTTTCTCGGTCGCCTCTGGAATTCGAATTGCTAGAGAGAATTCTTAGGGATCCTTTCGTTGCCTTTGGAATTCAAATTGCTGGAGAGGATATTTGGGATCGTTTGGCTACCTTTGAGAGTTAAGGAGGGTGTAAAATCCTCCAATAATTTCTCCTTCCTATCTCCTCCAAGTCTTTATGATAAAATCCTTATAAAAATGCTAATAATTCCTGATTTTCTGCACTCAACCTCATATTAGACACTCAGAGTATGTTAGCCTTATTCACCACCTATACTAGCATCATAAAACCAAATAATAATAAAAATGCAAGAAAAATAGATCTAATACGGTAAAAAGGTGACCATTAACCCCTCCCAATATGTCTAATAATGGAGCTCATCAACTACAATCTGTGTAATTTCAGTCACTTTTTACAGAATTCCAATCTGATGCTCAGAGACAAAGTTATGATGATTTTCCCAAGGTAAAATCTTTGAGATGAAATTAAATACCCGACAAAAACCCTAATTTCCACAAATCATACCTCTAAAAATATTGTGGACCAATATATGAATTTTTTACACGAATTTCCTCAGGATTTATTTGCAAATGGGTTTTTCTTTCAGCTTTTGAACCTTCGTAGAACAAAGTTATAGCGAAAATTTCATGATGACCTGTTTGAAGCAGTGAAACCCTAGAATCCAAAGCTCTGATACCAAATTTTATGAAACCAGCTCCAAAAATAGAAGAAAAGAGACATCAATGCCTTATGAATTACCCACTTCGAGGGGGAAACCTCCTTTACATTACATAAATGAACAATTCTTGGATGATACAAATGAAAAAATCTCCTTTATATATATGGGAGTCCAATGGGTCACAATATAATCCTATCCGACATAACAATAACAATGTAAGGGTACAACAATAATAATAGTGGGCTTCTATTGGGCACAATAATAACAATATGGGGACTACATGGGCACAACAATGAAAATAAGGGGGATATACTAACAATAACAATAGTGGGATACACTAGTATTATAGGGACCTAACAGGAAACATTTCCACTATGCATGGTTGCTACTTCTCATTGCATTAATGGCAAGGAAGGAGCCATAAGAGTGACAGTTCTCTACTATGGACCTGGATGTTTGTGAAACTGTGAGGTACGCCTCGCTCTGGTTTTCTAAGGATCCAAAGTGCGCGTTGGAGAATAAAAATTTCTGGGTATTAATGGAGATGGATCTACACATAGTGGTGAGTCAATTTCCCAGACAATCACTAAATTTATTTGAAGATTACCACAGAGTAGTAGATTTCAAGGCTGACTCTTACACAGTGTACATCAAGGCACAAAAGGATGTAGATGAAGTATGGTACCCGTTGCCATACCTAGTCACTAAATTTGACAGTGTGCAAGTCACAAAGACATGGTCGATAGACTGGTTAGCCTCATCCACTAAAGGCACTAAAAAAAAACATGAAGGGACCAATGGGAAAGACACCACAGCAGATAATGCCACAAAGAAAGACACCGTAGTAGAAAATACAAAAAAGAAGAACGGATGAAAAGAAATAGTGAAGGATGATGAAGAGACCATAGGCACATAGTGAGAGTAGGGTGGTCAGGACCCTTTTACTGATATAGAGCCGATTGATTCGCCATTTATTGTGAAGAGAAGGATACCACAAACATCAGGTGCTCGAAAAAAGCACAAGGTCGGTCGATCAACGGGTGTGGAGCCAATGAGGGGGACATTGATGAGATTGGTGATAAGGTGCAGAATATCACTGAAGATACATGGAGTAGGATTGAAGATCAATACAAATTGGACTGACAGAGGTGAAACAAGGAATGCTGATTTTAAGGTCTTGGCACAGACCACATGACCATAGGAGAATCCAGCCAAAAAAAGTGAGCCAGTAGGCACAACCAGAGTGTTGATTAGTAATAACTTTTGATGTTAGAGTTTTGTAGGTACCTAGAGGAGCACTGCAGAAGATTGAGAGAGAGAAAATAAATGGGACAACGTTAAATTGAATCTACATGACTACCACCAGGGTTTCACGGATGAATTGAAGGTGCGAGAAAAGTGCACCTTGCGGATAACCGAAGATGTGAGAAAAGAAAATGCAAACATAATGTTGGAAATGAATCATAACATCAAGGAGTCGGATGATGAGTGGTAGCGACAAAACCAACTAAAGGATGTCATAGGCCAGAATTGTAGCAAGCTTCCGAACATCAAGGTTCATACAGAAGAAGCCCCATTCGAGAAGGTTGCAAAGCTTGCCCCCGCTATTAATAAGAATAAGAACAACATGGAAAAAATAAATTTCGATTATCAGATGCAGATCACTAAGTTGTAGATGAGGCTTCATCAAACCACACCACCAGAGGTCAGAGAGTAGCAGGAAACAAATATTAATACTGCCTTGGAAGGCATTTCCACCACAGTTAAGGATTGTGGAAAGTTGTTAGATGACACCATAGAAATTTGGACCTCGCTGTAAGAGGATCCTAACATTACAAATATTGAATAGGAAGTAATACAAAGGAAAAATCATTTGGGCTAGCTCAAGACCACTATGAGGACTTTAGCACTCGTGCAACAGCTCGTTCGTATTACAGAAGGAAAATCTCTATAGATCCATATCAAGGATCTGCACAGAAAGGAACAATTGATTACAGCAAGGACTCATCCCTAGCAGGATGAAGCCATTAAAATATCTCATATATTTTATAAGAAGCTAAAAGATTTGTGTTGGAAGTAGAAATACATGCTTTAGAAGATCATCGGGCCAACATCAAATAAGTCTCTAGAGGATGTGTGCCAAGAAGAAATGTAGTTTTTAGAAATGATTCACCCTTTGAGTACAACCTACAATAGCATCGCAGAAAAGGTTCAGGGTGCACCAACTAAGTGACTCGGGACGAGTCACATGTGAGTGTTGGGGGCCTGTTGGGCATGGCCCAAATTGGTCCATTTTTAATCAAAAGACTCCACAACTCAAGGAGCGGAGTGCATGGTACAACAAGAATAAATCAACCACGCGAAGTTTAGGTGATTTGGGGTGCGTCAAAGTCCCTCTTTTTGTAAAGGGATTGGGTTTATTTTATTATTTTTGAGTCCACCCATGGTATGTGGACCATGGTTTTTGTAAGATGTAAAGGCTATATAAAGAAATATCATATTGCGTCGAAATAATAAGTTGTAATTCATGGTTGAATCAAGGTTGTAATTGTTTTGGTTGAATCAATCTTTATGTGTTTTGGTCCTAAGGGAAGGCTCCGCAGTTGAGTGCGTTGAGGCCTTGAAGGGTTTGCAGCTATGTGTGCAGACTACCTGTAGCTACGTGTGCCAGTTAGATAAGTATTGTCTTGAAGAAGACATATCATTAATAAAGGAAAGGAAGTTTGAAACATATTGGTGTATATATGTGTACTTTGCTTATTCTCTGTGCTTGAAGCTAGTTTTATGCATCGCGAAGTATTTTATGTTGTTTACATGTTTTATATTTTGTTGAATATTGCATAAGATTGATAAAGGTGCAGTGCACAATTATATTAAGAAAGGAATATGACATAATCTGTTAGAGTGGATAAATGCATTTGTGCAATTCCTGAAAATCATAAGAAATAAGCTTAGCAGTAGATCCACATCCTTTTTTCCCTCATGATGTAGAAACTTGGTTCTGACATCCCTCAATATTTCCTCGGGTGAGACTGCGATCTGCGCTGCAAGTCATAGCTGAAAGGGCCTATAATAAAGGATTTTCTTGGTGTGCAACTAATTATGAACGTGGGTTGACACCCCTTTGATCCAACATATGTGTGTGTGTGTGTGTGTGTGTGTGTATCATTGTAGAATTGTAAAGAATAATATATCAAAAAATAATTCTGGTTTTCTTGGTTTTGGTTCCAAGTTAAAATTTGTGTGTTAGTGTGTGTTTACCATTGCATATTTTTTGTTTTATTAAGAAATTTTTGCAGAAATTAAGTGTGCATCATTAAAACCTACAATAAATGGGGATTTAAAATGTGAAAAATTAATTTAATACATTATAGATATTAGTTGTGGGGGGGGTGGGGGGAGGGTGGGATGCAAGATAGGGGGTGGTTTATAGGTATTGGTATTATAAAAAAGCTAAGTATCCAGTAAAAAATAGGGATAATAGTAAAAAAAGGGAGTTATTTTAGTGGAAATGTGTATTGGGAGGTGGGTTCAACAAAACGATTTTGGGATGTATTTATCAATATTTAGTGATGTTAGGGGAATTATTTAATATCCCATAAACACGCATGCCCTATCATAAGTTTGATAAGTGAAGGCCTTGTGATTGGGCATAATTAGGAATGCTTGTTGGGTAAATTCCAATTTGGGAACAACACCATTGCATGCTCAATGTTTAGTGGGAATGTCGTATAGGGGGAAATGCACCATTGGGTATAGCCACAGTTGGAAATTTAGGCTCTTGTGTCCACTTAGGACTGGAGGGGCTTACAATTGCAAGAGAAGTCTTGTAGAAATTGTGGATACCTCAAAGTTACTATGGAATAAAAATATATTTCATTGATCATTCATAGGGATTGTATAGATTATCTGTGATTTGTTTTAATTTCAAGGTTGGCATAATAAGGAAAATTGCACTAATTTAGTGTGAAGACAAAGACAGGAACTAGAGGAGGCAAGATTGTAGTTTCCTTTAGGGTTGGAATGTTTAAGTTTGTTGGGTAGTAGGAATAATGAAATATTGTATAAGACTTACTGTAAATTTGTGATATAATTGTAAGTGTAAGGTTACAACACTCATTCTCTATATCTGTAACATTTGTTATAACCCTATTTTCCACTCCACCATAATGAGAGAAACCCAATTTCAACTTACCTCAATTGCTGGCGAGAATGTACCCCCTTTCACCTTTATTCTACTTATGTGGGAGTTATTCCATATTAAAAGGGTGAAATTACACAATTGATTAATTTCTCATAATTATTTTTTCAAAATTTCATAATTATTAAATAATTATTATTTCATGCCTGAGAAAAAACTCATAATTGAGAAAAAAATATTCTAAAATTTTCATTCCTAAGGAGATAAACTTGATCCACTTGTGTATGAGTTGGTTAGGGTCCATTATTGTAAAATTTTCTAACTTCTTAAGCCCCTAGGTGTCTAGATACATTCTCCCAAAGGATAGAATGAACCTATGTAATCTAACCCTATCAAGAGAAAAGGGGCTAGATCTAGTGTAAATAATGTTATGCAGAATTGTGATCTATGGATAAACCAAATTCCCTAAGTGTGTTGTTTTTCACTTAGAAATAAAGAGGAAAGAATATCTACCACTTTCTCTAAAACAAGAAGATATACAGAATGGTAAAGGAGCCTACTTGTGATTCTTTCACTTCTCGTTCTCCTTCTTCTTCTTCTTCTTCTTCTTCTTCTTCTTCTTTTTTTTTCTTTCTGTCGCTCTCAATCCAACTCAAGTTGCTAGATCGATTCCTGCAAGAACAAACATAGAAAAACAAACAACATGCAATATACAAGATATATAATTATCTTACTCAAATAAAATTGATTAGATATGAAATACATACATCATTCAAGAATACATTGCACAAGAAATAGAGACATATGTATGGGAAAATGAACAAAAATGTTTAGTAAAGAGTAGAAGGGGAATATTACAACAAATGGATCGATTTGTTGTCAACTTGCTCCAGATTCATTCAAACCTCTTCACATCCAGCATTATCCCAGCATCTTATTAGTACTTTCACTCTTTTATCAAATGAGAATCCAACAACATAACTTTACCAAAATTCTTCCTTCTGTAGCACTAGGATGAGTGCTCAATTTATAGGTAAAATGATGGTAGTTTCTCAATGAATGACTTTATAATAATAGGCAAGACATGTTTCCAAGTTCAGAGGTGTTAGATACACACTTGGATTCGAAGCTTGACACATATGGACTCTTCTAGAAGGCATTGGCTATTTAGATATTCCCGTAACAGTGATAATTCCGCTCCCAGGTGACCAACGCACCCTTCAGTGTCGGGAAGTGCACTGTAGTTCACCCTTGCATGGAGGATTTGGCACTGCAACATAGTTATTCCCTTGCGGGTGAGCGTTGGTGAGTCAATAAGTGATATAACATATACTCCAAACCTTGGAAATCTCACAATAGAAGCCATGAATGAAATGTCTTCACTTAGGGCATGTAGAAACTGAAATATAAGGGGATGATAGACCCTATTTCATTAGTCCTGGGGATGATGTCCAGTTTGACCAGGTCTTGGGAGATGATGCCCAAATTTACCTATAACACATAATATAGCGCAAGAGATCTGATATTCTAAGAATTTATCCTTTTTAGGAGGAGTCTAGGATGCAAGGAGAATAGGAGGTTCATCTCATGTTTGAGATATACTTTCTATTTACTTCATTTTGATATAAGGAAATAGTGATTCCCTTTGTATTATGTTGGTGGTGTTGATCACGTATACATGATGTTCATGTTATTCTAATGTTGGCTCACTAATTGTTATCATGTTGATATGATCTTGCGGGAAGGCTTTGGGTGTTTGTATGTTGGTTTTTTATGTGTAGGAGCTTGGAGATCAAGAGGTGAAGCATCATGTAAGCTGGTTGCATCAACTAACTACTACATTTTCATTTGACAAGTGCACCCTCACACCTTGTTTTTGCATGTTATGTTAAGGTTTGTATGATATAAAGATTTGTTTGGAAACTGATTTTACACTTAACACACATATTGAACACATTTGTCTAGGGATCCCTGGGCAAGGATCACAAAGCAATATCTCCTTGTCGTTGGGTAATTCTAATTACAACAAAAATGACAACTCTACTGGGGAGTGAAACCTAGTTTTGCAAATATCTTTTTCTCCTTGTTTTTTTGTTTTTGGTTCATTCCCAAATGTTCTCTACTAATTTTTTACCTAGTTTGGGTGATTTTCAAACTGATTTATTTCATATCTAAATATATCTAGCCTTAAATTAGATCCAATTCTATTTTTTTGTTTTTTATTTTTATTTATTAAAAAATAAAGAAAATACCAGATCGTGGGTTTCATATCAAATAATTTGAGTGAAGCAGCCATAAATATGAATTATTCTCGAAATTTCACCCAAAATAAAAAATAAATCACCTAAAACAAAGTTCAGATAAGGAAGATATGGTTGATTGAAAAATAAACTTATTTTCTATTTATTTTTTTCAATTTTAGTGTCACTTCTTCAAGTTTCTTTGCTTTAATTTTGAGAGTTTTTTATTAGTTATTTTTTTTATTTTTCATATCTATATTTTTTCTAGTTGCTATAGTTCAAATTTGGTTCAGATCTATTGAGTTGAATTAGATTTTCTTTACCAATTTTAGGGTTTTTCCTTAAGGTTGTTTTTTCTTGTTTGAAAGGCTTGTTTTGACGATGTTGCTTTGATATTTTGGATCTATGTTTTTATTGATTGTATCAATTCATATATGTTACATATCTACATTAGGGAATTTGTCTTGAGTTGGATCTAACCAATTTCCCCATTTTAGGGTTTCTATTCAATATTTTTTCTTGATGTTGCTTGCTTTAGTGGCACTTTTATTTCTTGTTGTTTGTGAGTGTGCTAATTTGGTCTTGAAAGGTCTAGTTAATTGTTTAGATCTCTTCATTGTATCTAAATTGAATCAATTTTTTATTTTTTAATTTCCATTCCTTTCTAGTTGTTTCCTAGTATTAGGGTTAGGTTTTTGTCCATTCTAGATCATTTTTTATGCTTAATTTTACTTTTAAATGACCTACAACCCTGATACTTGCTTTTCACTTATTGTTGTTGTTTATCATCTCTTTTCTTTATTTATTTTGAGCGACCCTTGGTTTGAAAAGGCAAGTTTCAAGCTTTTGAGTGATTGGTGCTCTTGCTTGGCATATTCTTCTAGCTCTTTTCAAGTGATTTTCTTGGATTGTTTATTGGGTCTATTTTGTTATCAACTTAGTGAATTTAAAAAGAGTTATTGAGAATGTGTGATGTTGATTTCTTTGATTTTGAAAAGGAAAAGAATCTCTTCCCTTCTCTAGCTATATTTCATCAAATAGAAAAGAAGATTTTTCATTTTCATATAGTGTGCCTTATGGTTTTGGTCTTGATTCTATTCACACCATCTCAGTTGCACGTCACTACCCTATTAAATAAACAACATCCATTTAAAATAAATGATTAATAAGATTAATGTGAAATGTGTTTTATTTTAATTGGTAGCACACCAAGGGTAGCTTAGGCTAGGGTATTGGAATAAGGGTGTGAGGTTAACTGCTCTAAGAACACAAAAAAAAACTTAGCATCTTGCAATAGGGAGGGATAATCCACTTGCTTTTGTGCATTTACTGGGAATCCTTTATAACGGGAGGTCATGCACAAGGTCACATTGAGGCCAAAAAAGTGATCTACCCCGCTTTATTGGTGTTGATGGCATGGTTTACATGTACTGGTGGGTGCTATTAACTTTTATTGCTATAGTACTTAGGTACTCACTGTTGAAAAGTGTAACTAGGATTGGTATTCATATTGACTTTGTAATTATGTAATTATGTAAAATAGAAGACAAAGATAATAAAATGTATTTTTGTTATGCTTGCTTCATGGGTTTCACGAGCAAGGTCTTATTATAGGTCAATAGGCTTCTTCTTGATGTCTATTACGTTGTGTCTTCTAGTTATAAATATAATTAAGGGTCATAAATATGAAGAGTCTAGTCACCTAAAATGGTCCAAGACCTTGTCATGATACCGTGAAGAAATAACACATGAATTATGTTCAAAGATCCCTCATTAATGTTGCATTAGATGCTCTCCATGTTGGCCTATATTCAGTGGTGAAGTCAGCCTACAATATGAGTGTAGGGTTGGCCTAAAAGCTAGAAATTGGTACTATATATATATGAAGGTCCTGTAGCTCAGTTCAGCAAGAACAATGAAGATTTCTCTGAGGTTTTTACCGAGTTTAAAAATACAGATTTGTCTGAGATATTACAATGGTTAAATGCAGACTTGAGATCAAGAATATTTTGGATAACTCTGAGACTTTACAACATGATAAATTATGGCATAATTACAGGCTAAAGGACAGAGAAATATGTGGATTTTTTGTGTAATGGAGTCTGGATTGTATACAAAGTTAAAGCAACATTCAAGTATGTTAAGTATTGAGGTAAAGTGCGGATCTGTTTGGAGAATTTCATGTGGATTACCCTGAAGAAGTAATTATGGACCAATTAAATAATCTATGGATTCAGTGAAGGTCTTGCAGATTAGTATGGAAGGAACCTGTATGTGTAGCAAGAACTGTAACTCACACATAATGATATGCACTCGGAAGTGAGAGAATAGAAGGAAAGTAAATATGTGATTTACCTTCCTATATTCAGTACACAAATGGAAAATTAATATAGCTCAAGTAAATATGAAGCAAGAAGGAGTGTATTGATAAATGAAGTCTAAATTAAGAAAGATAGAGTTAGAGACCGAGTTCTCTAGTGCTGGTGTAGGACAGTGCAGGTTGGTGCAAAGAAGGATCAGCATTGGAGGTCGAAAAAGAAGTGGTGACAAGGTCTTGGAGGCATACATAGGTCAAGGGTCTAAGTCTTGGTCATGGTACTTTTCATCTGAAATGTCTATAAGAAGAATTTTTCGTTTTTTTCCCTCTCCAAAAGGGAGAGGTTTTGCCCTGACTCAAGGAGCCTAATTTTGTGTCTCTTGTATTTTGATAATTGACTTGATGAAAGAGTAAATAAGCTAAGAAGAGAAGACATAAGTACATCAAATAAGATCACAAGTAATTATCAAGAAGATAATTTGAATTAATCACCAGCACTCTAAATTCTCAACATGGAATCAGAGCCAAGGTGTTGAAAATAAGGGCTACTTGACAAGAAGACACTCAAGGAAGCGAAGATCAAAGTTTGCGTTGAAAATTCAATTCAATTTATAATGAAGACTCTTAAGCTATCTCATTCAAATGATCAACTCATTCAAGAAAATAATATTTCCCATCAAAGATTTACATTCAAGACATTGTTGGAAGAAACATCATCTTTTGAAGATATCCTTTTGAGTGGCATCATATTTTGAAAATATGGACAAAGCACGATGCTTTGGATGTAATGAACTTGGGCATTATAAAAGATATTGTCCTAAATTTGGAAAGGACAAGAGGAAAAAGCCCATGTCATAGATATAAGGGAAGAACATGATGCAAAGAAATCTAAGAAAGAAGAAGTGAGATATCTCTATTATGATTCGGATCATCTTCCTCTTTAAGTGATTTATGTTGGTTGTAAATAGGAAGAAATATATATTAATAGCATCATGATAGAAGCATGGTAGGAGGTCTTGGTGAAACAACTCCTGGAAAAACTCACTGATAACAATACTGATGGAAGGAAGTCATCAAAATCAATGATCATCATGGAAACTAGTGCTGAAATTTTCTAATGTAGTCCTCTATGGATTCACTAATTAGAAAGAAAGAAAAATGGTTTCATCAAGAATTTTATGCTACAGAATTCTGGGATGTGATGACATATTGATGAAACAGGTCAAGGGAATGAAGTTCTTCATTCTATTAAATTTACTGCAGGATGAATCAAAGGAAAAAGGTATGAGGTATATATATTTATATGCTGACAATGGATGTTGTGAATTAATGTCATATGGTTTCAGGTAATGGAATTCTATATCTAGAAGTATGATCTATGGAGAAGGATCTCTCATGGTGCACTGATAGATGAAATCAACATAATATATCCTTATATGGAATATGAGGCGGTTGTATATGAACAAGGAACTAGAAATTGGAAGTTCCTGGGAATGAAGATGTGCAAAAGGAAATAGATCATGAAGTGCAACCATGTAAAGAGGCAGTAATCATTCGGAAGCCAAGAATATATGACTAGAATATCTCATGGAAATATATGTAGACTCTGATATAATTTTGGTAAAGAAGAAGACCCTTGACAAGACATATCATTAGGAGATGTGTCAACCTGGGATATTCAAATGCATCACGTGGAAGAGGCTCAGGTAATATTTTAAGGATGGAAATTTATCTTACAGTTTAAAAACCTCAGTGAATATTTCTAGTCTCTAATATGAAAACTATAAAATATTTGGTGATATATTTGTAGAAATATTCAAATTTATTATGTTTTTATATATACTCTCTATATAATTTTGGAAATGTTTAAGGTAAATATATCAACAAATTGTTCTTTTGAGGGAACATATTATAGTTTGACCTTTTGTTCAAGCACATGTTCTCTTAGAAAATGATATTTAATTTGAATATGCTTGGTATTGGAGTGCATAACAATATTTTTTGAAATACTAATGGCACTTGTATTATCACATATAATGGAAATGGGTGGAGAAAATTTTATTTGAATATTCTACAAAGTTTTCATCATCCATAGAAGTTGTGTGCAACAAGATGCAACAACAACATATTCTACTTCTGTAGTAGATAAAGCAATGGAACTTTGTTTTTTGTTGAACCATGATACCAAGCGGGGCCCCATGTAGAATGATCCTCCATTAGTGATTTTTCTATCATCAACGTTTTCTTCCCAAACTGCATATGTGTAAGCATGAAGAGTAAGATCTACATCTTTGCGATACCATAAACCAAAGTCTTGAGTTCCTTGTAGATATTTGAATATTCTTTTGAATGCCTTAATATGATTTTCTTTTTGATTTCCTTTGAATCGTCCAATAATCCCAACTTCATGCATGATATTTGGTCTTGTGCCTGTAAGATAAAGTAGGCTTCCAACCATGGATTTGTATTATGGTTGGTTTATTGCAAGAATAATCATGCAAATTGAGACTACATCCTGTCACCATTGGTGTGCATACTGTTTTGCAGTCTTCCATCCCATATTTCTTTAGAATATTCTTGAGGTACTTTGTTTGTGAGAGAAATATGACATGCTTTTCTTGTTGTACTTGTAAACCAAGAAAGCATGTTAGTTCACCAAGTAAGGGAATTTCAAATTCTTTTTGCATGATAGAAGCAAACCTTTGACTCATGGACTCTTCATTACTGCCAAAAATGATGTCATCCATGTAAATAACAACAATTAAAATTTTACGATAACCCATATTTATGTATAGGTTTCAATTTGCAGACCCCTTAGTGAAGCCTTGTTATTGAAGATACCTGTCAAGGAAATAATTCCATTAACAAGGGGCTTGTTTTAGCCCATATAATGCCTTCTTTATTTTGAGAACAAGATTTTCATCATTTCCTAGAATGAACCCTTCAAGTTGTTCAATATAGACTTCTTCTTCTAGGTCCCCAATTAAAAAAGCAGATTTAAAATCCATTTGATAGACTTTGAAATGATGAAAGTTTGAAAAGGCAAGAAACATTCTTATGGCTTCAAGTCTGGCTACAGGTGCAAATGTCTCTTCAAATTCTATTCCTTCTTATTGAGCATAACCTTTGCAAACGAGTCTTTCTTTATTTCTAATTAATTCTCCATTCTCGTTCTATTTATTTTTTGATACCCCATTTGTCCCAATAACATTCTTATCACGAGGTCTTGGTACTAATTCCAATGTATGATTCTTTTCTATTTGACCAAAGTTCTTCATTCATAGCATTAGCCCAACATTCATAGTTTCTTGCTTGATTTACATTTTGTGGTTTTGTTATTACTCTAGTAATTCTTAAGTTGTGTAATTTTGGTTTTTAGTCTAAGAATTCTAGAGGTAACCACAAACCTACTTCAAACTCTAGGATCTAGCGTTCCTAGGGTTCAGAGAGGGCTCTCTCTTTAAAATTTAACTTTGTTTTGATTTGTAAATATTAGGCTAGTTATGAAAGTACAGTTTTGGTTTTGTTTTGATAGATTTGGTGGGAAAAATCACCTGAAAGGATGGATAGTGGGAAATCTATTTGTCCATTGGGCTATGGAGCCAAAATCAAGCTAATAGGACTAGGATCAAGTGGCAAAAAGGTCAAACGTCTTCAGGGAAAGATAGATAACCCTTGGAGATCTTGGAAAGTTGTTTTTGTGAGGTGGTATGATCGGGATAAAGGGAACTTAATAATCCTTAAATCTAGAAAAGGGAAGTAGTAGGAGAGGTCAAATGAATGAGGGAGCAATTAAGAATTCCCTACACTAGAAATCAGAGAAAAACATATAAATGATAACTAGTTAAAAATAGGGTGCTATTAACATATCCTGTAGTAATACTCCTAGTTATACATTCATATTTAGCATAAACATAAATGGATGCATGTAACATAGAAAAGAAACAATGACAAGTGAAGAAAATACTTCACTCCAAATAGCTCATCACAGGGATCCTGAAGTATGATGCCAATTTTCCTTGATCCATCCTGTTACTCGAAGTTTTGACACACAAAATCTTTAAAGTCCAAGAAGAAATGACTATAACAATCCAAAAAATTTTATTCCACACAAAATACTTCTAAAGATGAAGTATTTATACATAATGTTTTACAAAATATCCTAGATGACTTCTAGGAATTGACTTAGGAAAATAAAATATATTTACAATAAAAATAGAGACAACTGCTTAAAAAATCAGCAATCTATCCTATTTTATCCATAAGAAATAGAAACATTTTTTAGGATAAAGTAGGTGGTTGCCTTGGTGTCCTCCTTGCTGGCCTTTAGATATTTTCTGAAATCTAACTTGCCTTGTTTGATACTCTTTCTCGGATACTCTTTATTCACTGATACTCTTTAACTGATACCCTTTTAACCTTTAGTCAAAACTGTTTACTGCTGTAAATAAAATCTGTTTTGACTATCATTCTGAAAATTATTTTTTGTCTTCTTTTCATCTGCTTGCTTTTATCCTTCATAGTAAATATATAAGAGCTTGCCAATCCTCATTTTTAGGAATTTGAATATTCTTTAATTTCCTAAAATTTTCATCAGCTTCTGTATATCTAGAAAATGTGGGCTTGATGACAAACAAGTGATTGATCTCATATTGTAAGTAAAATAAATCTTCAAAACTCTTCAGTAACACTTTTCCTGTGGGGATGCCTTGACTTGTTGGCTTATTTACCTGTTCCTTGGCATATTCTCTTATCTTCTTGTCATAATCATTTTTAGGCATCAATTTATCATTAATAACCATGATATCAAGAAGTCCTTTTTGCCTCAAATTGGTGATATTAACCATAAATCTAGTTATGACAGTATTCATACCTTCAAATTTTTCTTCAAGTTGCCTCATCAAATTTCTCTTTGTTGTCACTTTCCTAATTTATAGGATAGTGGTAGTTCTATCTGTTATTTTGAGTTCTTCCAACTCATGTCTATTCTTGCTATTAAGAAAATTGATTAGCCTTACTGCTTGTTCTGGTTTGTTAGCTAAATCAGTTTGAGTCTTTTGGATTTCTGCTTGGGCTGCCAATAATAACTCTCTTTTCTCCAAAATTACCTGAATTGAAGGCCATACATCATGGATGGCTTCAATAACATTATCCCATACGTAATTTTTTATGTATGATATCTGATCCTTCAGAGTTAATTATTTTTGCAAATTTTCTAACTCTTCACTCAATCTGTTGGCATTTTGTTCATGTATCTTAGCATTTACTTGAGCCGATTTATTTGATTTTTCAATATTTTCAACCATTTTTTTCAATCTGTTAATCTCATTTTTCTTCAAAGACATCTCTTCCATTGCTTTTACTATCTTATTGGCATCATCTGTAGGCTGTACTGTTGTGGTAGATGATTTAGTGGCTGATGTAGTGGAAGAAGTCACTAGCACTGCAGTGGCTAGTGGTTTTTTGGGTGCCAACTTTTCTCCTAAAGTTGAAGGCACTGCAGCAGTGATAACTAGGATGACTGCAGGAATCGTTGGTTCTTTTACTGTCTCCTTTTCTTGGACAAGTTGGTCCATCTGTATTTCCATTTCCTTAATCTAAGTTGTCAACTGAAGAATTAAACTCGTCATTTCATCTTTTTCCTTCTGTTCCAGTAAGACTTATTTTGTCTGAGGATGCTCACTTTGAGGAAGTTTGACTTGTTTCCTCAAGGCTGCTATATCCTCATTTTTATTTTTTACCAATGCTTCTGCTGCTTTGACATTAGTAGGATCATATCCTACTTGCAATACTAATTCTTCTAAGGATTTTATCCTTTGATCCTTGGCATATAATGAAGCTTTATCCATCTTCATTTGATCGTGCATGTTAGAGATGGTATTTTGTAGCTTATGAGCACTCATAGCCTTTGTTGTAACTGTGGAATATAATATCTCTAAGCTTTGCCTTTGAAACTCTATTTGATCTAATTCATGAATACTATCTGTAGGTACTTCTAGATCAACTTTCTTATAGTCAGCAACTGTCTTTGGCACTGATACTATGGACTGTAATACTGACATAATCAATTTTTTGCTTGAGTAATCAAATGTTGATAGGAATTTGTTTTGATTACCTGGCTTTTGTTTCAAGAACTAAGAGTAAATTTCTGTTTTGATTTCCTCATTCTTCAACTTGATTTTCTTATATTTTTCCTTAATATCCAAGTCTTTCTCCTCAGCTGAATGTGAGGAAGAAGCTTCCATGTTTTGTTGTATTTCCATCAGTTGTGTGTCTTCATTATTGATTTCTTCATTCTGATTTGGCTCATTGATAATTATAGTAGCTACATCTGTTTCTAGTAAATATGTGTTGGTATTAAGAGGCTCCGTTTCTTCAACATCTATTGTTACTTTACCTTTACTTATTGTATCTAATTTTGGCCTTTTGTTATAAATGAACTTGAAATTTGTTTCTGTTGTAGTCTCTGCCACATAGGCTCCTTCTTCCCTTATTCTTTTGATGGATTTCTCTGGTTGATTTGCAGTCTCTAAGGTATGACTAGTATTACCTTTGCTTACTACATCTATTAATGTATTTTCAATCCATTCAAGCTGATTGGAAAAATTTTCTATTTTTGGTTTAGCTTCATGTATAAAGGGTGTTAATTTACATTTTACCCTTAGCTTGCTCAAGATCCCTTATGGATCATAGTTCCAAGGGAAACTCTCTTCAAATTTATATTCTAATAACTGATTTGTTTCTTCTTTTTCTACATCTCTGTGATTGCATATGAATGGCCCAATTTGATTTTTAAGTTTGAATTGGGTCTTATTCTTAGCTGCCATGAAATTGATTGAATCAGAATTCAGGATCTACCTGATATACTCTAAGGCAAAGATCTCAATGAAGGGTGTTTGAGTAACTTGTAAGGCAACAATTGTGAACGAAAGACTCTGATTTCAGTGTATTTCTCATACAAATATCAGTCACCAACCTTACTCTGCTATGATAACTGCAATATTTTCTTCATTTTCTTATTTATTCTAGGTTGCTATGTCTTGGTCAACATGGTAATCACTAGATGTAAAACTAACTCTGAAAACTCTGAATAGCTAAAATCTGTACCTTCTTTTTTGAGCAATGATGTCCAAAATATGACAGATAGAGGATTTGCCTCTATGTCAAGTTTTTGAAGAGTGATAGGAAAATTATATGATTGAAAGTATAAGAACATGTGGAAAAGGTAGGAGGTATATCTGAACACTCCCTCTATTTGCAAATTTGTCAATTGATAATGGATACTATCAGCAAAGAAAGTAGCATAATCAAATATTACTGAAAGTGGTTGACCTGGAGAAAAGGTGGACAAGAATCCCAAGATGGATTCATTAGTGTGCTCATTAGTGAAATATCCAAGTATGAAAGAGAGTATGGAAATTACATGTCTTGATCCTTCAGGGAATTTAGCACTAGAGTAGGGACGATTTAACTTTGGAATTTCTACATGCAGAGGCATAAAAGTGTGAAAAATCATGAACCTTTTAGGAAAATCTAGTCCAATGTATAGCTTAGTGAGGGCCTCAATAGACAAAGGTACTGCTTGGGGGTCAGGTTGAAGCTACAACATTTGGTTAATTGACTTTGCAGTGATGGTAAATAGGACTTCTTTACTGGCATTCACAACAGCTCTTTGTTCAGGAACATAGTATTGCTGACACAATCTAATGATCTCCCGACAAGGGTGAGTCAATGGGACAACATACTTGGGTAAATGGGATTGCAAAATATGAACTTCTTCATGATCATCTAAATACTTCTCATAGCACCAGTTATGGATATCTAACAGATTGAATTCAACAATGGGATCAACTATTTTATAATCAGTATCAGCAAGGGGAATGTGTTCAATATCAACAACCGGGGGTTGTAATGGATTTACAACAATAGCAGTACTTGGAGTCATGGTAGGGGTAGGTTTAGGAGCTTTAAAACCTTCAGGTTTTCTTGTACTCTGTTTTTTAGGCATTTTGATATGCTTCTACAAGTTTAAACAGTTTGTAGAGGCAATTTTACTATAGCAAAGGCTTAAATGGGAAAATTTTGGCAAAGTATAGGCTTTTCCTTGATTTTTCTATTCAATTAGGCTTATAAAAGAGATTTGGAGACTTTAGAATTGGCTTGAAACATAAAATAGGGGTTTCCTGAGTATTTTTAATGGAGATAAGGCTTCAGGGTACCTGCAGAGGTTTTTTGGCCTTTTTGGAGCTTGAAATAGACTAATAAACTGTATAAACACTTCAATTTCTTCAGAAATGGCGCATTGCAGAGAAAAAGGGTTTCTGGAAAAATTTTCCAGAGTTTGGCCTGTTTTTGGGACTTTTGGGTAGTTTACTTAATCAATTCCTTAATTTAATGTGTTTTATTTATTTTAAAAGGTTTTCGAACTTGATTACAGGTTCAAATTCTAGAAAAATACCTATTGTAATGCAGGTATCGGTTTTGAAGGTTTTCTGAGGTTCTAGCTGAATTGACGGCTTCAATGAATTGTTTGAAGAGATGTGTAGCTCCTCAGCAGTATTTAAAGGTTTGAATGGAAAATGATGCATGCTCGGGCATGAAAATGGCAGAGAAAATTGCTTTAACAGGGTTTCTTTCAGTCAAGAGAGGCAATGCAGAGAGTAAAACGGGCAAGAATGATATGCAATACATTTCCAAAGATTTTATTAAACATTTCGGTTGTTTTAATCAAACATTGAATGCAGGTCGCGTCACATGGGAGAGTGGTTTTGAAGTTTTAATGAACGAAAATTGTGAGTGGTTATCGCACAGCTATTGGGTGGTAAGCTATTTTTGGCTTAACCCACGCGATCCAATGATTGGATGACATGTGGAGGAGACAGAGAATTGTGAAACCAACCATTTCGTGTGGGTTTGGTGGTTGGGTTAACGTGCATCTTTTTCACACGATATCAAATCTGTGCCATCATATTTGGAGTTCACGACCGAACGACTGAGATTAGTTTGAGAATTGCACTAGATTAGAGGTGGGACCGGGATGATTATATGCAGCGGAATGGTTTTAGGCTTTATAAAACTATGTTTTAATAAAGCTTGAATCCTTAGGCATTAAATAACATAGCGAAGGGGTAATGTTATGTATTTCTATTTAAAACATTTGTGAAATGTTTAAAACATGCGAGCGCGATTATTATATAGTTTTAAACCTTTTAAATAGTTTAAAAACTATAGGGGCTGGGTATTTAATTAATGATAAGTTTAGACCAAAGGGTTTATAAGTGGGGTCTTTATTTTATGCACGTGGAATATTTAACTATGGTCTAAACCTTATAATAGTGGATTTTTGGGGGTTATTTAGTTGTAGGGGAATTAATATCTACGGGTAGGTATAATTTTAGGGATTTAATAAAAATAGGTTAAAATTTAATATGAAAAATGGAAACAAAACACATATTATCTCAAAGTAAAGTATAAAATAAAGCATTGCTCATTTTTATATGTACTTCACTAATACTTAGGATAAATGTAATTTGAGGATTTTATGAATGCTTTTGAAAGAATGAAGTTAATTATTTGGGGTTTATCTTTACTAAGTAAGAATGTGTCTTTACTTAGTAAAAAAGGGGTTTTAATGTATGAATGAAGGGTAAATGATGATAAATGTGGATTTAACATAAGACCTCAATATTTTTGACGCATCAATTTATCATTAATAACCATGATATCAGGAAGTCCTTCTTGCCTCAAATTGGTGAACTTAACCATACATATAGTTATGGCAGTATTCATACCTTCGCATTTTTCTTCAAGTTGCCTCATCAAATTTCTCTTTGTTGTCACTTTCCTAATTTCTAGGATAGTGGCAGTTCCATCTGTTATTTTGAGCTTTTCCAACTCTTGTCTATTATTGCTGTTAATAAAATTGACTAGCCTTACTGCTTGTTCTGGTTTGTCAACTAAATCAGTTTGAGTCTTTTGGATTTCTGCTTGGGCTGCCTATAATAACTCTCTTTGCTCAAAATTTACCTGAATTGAAGGCCATACATCACGGATGGCTTCAATAACATTATTCCATAGGTAATTTTTTATGTATGATTTCTGATGCTTTAGAGTTAATTCTTTTGCAACTTTTTTAACTTTTCACTCAATCTGTTGGCATTTTGTTCATGTATCTTAGCATTTACTCGAGCTGATTTATTTGATTTTTCAATATTTTCAACCATTTTTGTCAATCTGTTAATCTCATTTGTCTTCAAAGACATCTCTTCCATTGCTTTTACTATCTTGTTGGCATCTTTCTTAGGCTGTACTGTTGTGGTAGATGATTCAGTGGCTGATGTAGGGGAAGAAGTCACTAGAACTGCAGTGGCCAGTGGTTCTTTGGGTGCCAACTTTTCTCCAAAAGTTGAAGGCACTGTTGCAGTGATAACTGGGATGATTGTAGGAATCATTGGTTCTTTTACTGTCTCCTTTTCTTGGGCAAGTTGGTCCATCTATATTTCCATTTCCTTAATTTGAGTTGTCAACTGAAGAATTAAACTCATCATTTCATCTTTTTCCTTATGTTCCTATAAGACTTATTTTGTCTAAGGACACTCACTTTGAGGAAGTTTGAGATGTTTCCTCAAGGCTGCTATATCCTCATTTTTATTTTTTACCAATGCTTCTACTCTTTGACATTAGTAGGATCATATCCTACTTGTAATACTAACTCTTCTAAGGCTTTTATCATTAGATCCTTGGTGTATAATGAAGCTTTATCCATCTTCACTTGATCTTGCATGCTAGAGATGGTATGTTGTAGCTTATGAGCACTCATAGCCTTTGTTTTAACTGCGGAATATAACATCTCTGAGCTTTGCCTGTGAAACTCTATTTGATCTAATTCATGAATATTGTTTGTAGCTACTTCTACATCAACTTTCTTATAGTCAGAAACTGTCTTTGGCATTGATACCGTGGGTTGTAATACTGACATAATCAATTTTTTTCTTGAGTAATCAAATGTTAATAGGAATCTGTTTTGATTACCTGGATTTTGTTTCAAGAACTGAGAGTAAATTTCTGTTTTGATTTCCTCATTCTTCAACTTGATTTTCTTATATTTATCCTTAATATCCAAGTCTTTTTCCTCAACTGAATGTGAGGAAGAAGCTTCCATGTTTTGATGTATTTCCATCAGTTGTGTGTCTCCATTATTGATTTCTTCATTATGATTTGGCTCATTGATAATTACAGTAGCTACATTTGTTTCTGGTAAATCTGTGTTGGTATTAAGAGGCTCTGTTTCTTCAACATCTATTGTTACTTTACCTTTATCTGTTGTATCTAATTTTGGCCAAATGATCTTGAACTTTGTTTCTGTTGTAGTCTCTTCCACATAGGCTCCTTCTTCCCTTATTCTTTTGATGGATTTCTCTGGTTGATTTGTAGTCTCTAAGGTATGACTAGTATTACCTTTGCTTACTTCATCTATTAATGTGTTTTCAATCCATTCAACATGATTGGAAAATTTTTCTATTTCTGGTTTAGCTTCATGTATAAAGGGTGTTAATTTTCATTTTACCCTTAGCTTTCTCAAGATCCCTTGTGGATCATAGTTCCAAGGGAAAATATCTTCAAATTTATATTCTAATAACTGATTTGCTGCTTCTTTTTCTGCATCTTTGTGATTGCATATGAATGTCCCAATTTGATTTTTAAGTTTGAATTGGTTCTTCTTATTAGCTGCCATGAAATTGATTGAATCAGAATTCAGGATCTACTTGATATAATCCAAGGCAAAGATCCTCATTGAAGGGTGTTTGGGAAACTTTTAAGGCAACAAGTTTGACCCAAAGACACTGATTTCAATGTATTTCTCATATAAATACCAGTCACCAACCTTATTCTGCTCTGATAACTGCAATATTTTCTTTATTTCCTCATTTATTCCAGACTGCTTTGTCTTGGTCAACATAGTAATCACTGGATGTAAAAATAACTCTGAAAACTCTGAATAGCTGAAATCTGTACATTATTTTTTGAGCAATGATGTCCAAAATATGATAGATAGAGGATTTGCCTCTATGTCAAGTTTTTGAAGAGTGATAGGAAAATTATCTGATTGAAAGTATAAGAACATGTGGAAATGGTAGGAGGTATATCTGAACACTCCCTCTATTTGCAAATTTGTCAATTGATAATGGATACTATCAGCAATGAAACCAGCATAATAAAATATTACTGAAGTTGGTTGACCTGGAGAAAAGGTGGACAAGAATCCCAAGATGGATTCATCAGTGTGCTCATCAGTGAAATATCCAAGTATGAAAGAGAGCATGGAAATTACATGTCTTGATCCTTCATGGAATTTAGCAGTAGAATAGGGAGGATTTAACTTTGGAATTTCTACATGCAGAGGCATAAAAGTCTGAAAAATCATGAACCTTTTAGGAAAATCTAGGCCAATGTATAACTTAGTGAGGGCCTCAATAGATAAAGGTACTGCTTGGGGGTCAGGTTGAAGCTGCAACATTTGGTTAATTGACTTGGCAGTGATGGTAAATAGGACTTGTTTACTGGCATTCACAATGGCTCTTTGTTTAAAAACACAGTACTGCTAACACAATATAATGATCTCATGACAAGGGTGAGTCAATGGGACAACTTACTTGGGTAAATGGGATTCCCAAATATAAACTTCTTCATGATCATCTAAAGACTTCTCATAGCACTAGTTATGGATATCTAACATATTTAATTCAACAATGGGATCAACTATTTTATAATCAATATCAGGAAGGAGAATGTGTTTAATATCAACAATTGGGGGTTGTAATGGATTTACAACAATAGTAGTACTTGGAATCATGGCAGGGGTAGGCTTAGGAGTTTTAGAACCTTCAAGCTTGCTTGTACTCTGTTTTTTAGGCATTTTGATATGCTTCTGTAAGTTTAAACAGTTTGCAGAGGCAATTTTACTATAGCAGGGGCTTAAATGGGAAAATTTTGGCAAAGTATAGGCTTTTTTTTTTAATTTTTTTGTTCAATTAAGCTTATCAAAGAGATTTGGAGGCTTTAGAATTAGCTTGAAACAGAAAACAGGGGTTTCTTGAGTATTTTTAATGGGGATAGGACTTTAGGGTACCTGCAGAGGTTTTCTGGCCTTTTTAGAGCTTGAAATAGGCTAATAAACTATATAAACACTTCAATTTCTTCGAAAATAGTGCATTGTAGAGAAAAAGGGTTTCTGGAAAAAATTTGCCGGAGTTTGGCCTGTTTTTGGGACTTTTGGGCAGTTTACTTAATCAATTACTTAATTTGAATGTGTTTGATTTATTTAAAAAGGTTTGCCAACTTGATTGCAGGTTCAAATTCTAGAAAAATACCTGTTGTAATGCAGGTATCGGTTTTGCAAGGTTTTCTGAGGTTCTGGCTAAATTGACGGATTCAATGAATTGTTTGAAGCGATGCGCGACTCCTCAGCAGTCTTTAAAAATTCGAAGGGCAAATGATGTATGCTCGGGCATGAAAATGATAGAGAAAATGGCTTTAACAGGGTTTCTTTTAGTTAGGAGAGGCAATGCAGAGAGTAAAACGAGCAAGAATGATATGAAATACATTTCCAAAAGTTTTATTAAACATTTCAGTTGTTTTAATCAGACATTGAATGCAAGTCGATTAGGCGGGAGAGTGGTTTTGAAGTTTTAATGGACGAAAACCGCGAGTGGTTATCGCACGCCTATTGGTTGGTAAGTTGTTTTTGGCTTAACCCACATGATCCAATGACTGGATGGAACGTGGAGGAGAGAGAGAATTGTGAAACCATCCATTTCGCACAAGTTTGGTGGTTGGGTTAACATGCATCTTGTTGGGTGTGGAGCCTGATCATCTTGTTTACTTTGTATCACAACATTGGACCCCTGTAGCTTAAAAGGGGCGGAAACGTCGCCCATTATTAATCGCTGCCGTGGAGGGTCTAGGGGGGGCAGCAGCGATTTTTATAGCCTCTCCCCTGGCGGGGGTTTTCGGAGGCAGCGCCCCCGAAGCTAAAAACAGATGTAAAGTTTCCTTGTAAAAGTATAGTAATTTCTACTCAATCTGGGTTGTTCATAGGCGGATGATCTGACGGTAGAAGTTATGTTTAGTTTAGGGTTTTTTTCCTTAGAAGGCAACCCCCTTGTATATATGAGGGTATTGTATTATGGCTGGGTATTACGTGTGTATTCTTAGAGTGAGAAACAGATAGGGAGAGTGCAAGAGAGAACAGAGGATATTACAGTGGATATGTTGTAGGTTTTGTCTCTTCAATTTTTGCTGGATAATAGAAAGGAAGGACTACCTGTTCGGGGTGGACGTAGCCCAAACTAGGTGAGCCACGTATATTTGTGTCTCTTTGGTTTTATGTGTTTTGTGTGCTTGTATTTTTCGCATATTTTATGTGTTGCATTGCTCCATAACATATAATTTTCTTTCACCAGGCCGTGTGAGGTCATCCTTTTCTAGAAAAAAAATCTTTCTAGAATCGAATCCATGGATGTCGTTATAGACATGGATAAGTGCATTATCACCCCCCTGGATAATTCCTATGCTTGCTCATCGAACGTGGCTAGAGGCAAACCAGTGGAGGATGAGGGAAAACAATTCGATATTCCCAAGGTTGCAGCTTTTCAAAATGCTGATGACTCTTGGCTCTGCACAATTTGTCTCAATACTATACAGCCAGAAGGGAATGCTCAGATAAATGGGTGCAGGCACAATTACTGTGTAACATGCATCCTTCGATGGGCTTCTTACGTGGACAATCCTTCATGTCCTCAATGCAAGCGGCCTTTCTCCTTGCTGTATGTGTACAGAGCACTAGATGGGAGTATGCATGATTACATGCTTAAAGAAAGCATATGCCTGTTGTTGCGAGCATCATGGTTTGAGCTTGTTCCACCCCAGGAGCCATATTAGGAACAAGATGATTACTCGTACGAAGATGAGAGTGACGAGGAATACTATGGTACATCAAATATTCGTTTAGGGAATCGACGTTGGGGTGATTCCAGGTATGTGAGAACAGGTCACAAAGAAGCTAGACCGGTAGGAGCTCATGGCCTTGGAACTAATCATGAGGCAGGTGGTTCATCGGAAAGGGCAAGCAAAGGGAAAGAGGTATCGAAAGAAAACAGTTATGTGAATGGGAGATGGTGCAAAATGAAGATGGGCTTCATGATATCCAAAGTAGTGACAACGTTTGGTGCTGAAGCCAAGGTGTACTTATGTGTTGGGATAAGAAAAAAAATATATTAGGCATGATTCATATGCTTATGATATTAACGATAATGTAACAAAAACATCCATATGCAGCTGCCATGGAATAATGTAGAGTAAGAAATTATGGGGACTGGTTACATGCAAAGTGTTTGACAGAATGTGTCAATCAAATGTTTTGAAGAACGTCAAAATGAGAGAGGATATTTGCAGGTGAATTAATTAAAAATTGATGAACCATGTATCTGAAGAGAACTCCTAGAAGACTGGTGGTTAGAGAGGCTGGTGACCCATGTAATCCGGTAGATGGGCTCTTTTTATATGGACATTGATGTATAATTATGATGTCCTCTTTGAAGAGGACATCATGAATGAATATTGAGAATGGTCACACAAAGACAACAACAATGAAACACAAATATATATATAATGGAGTTAATTTATTACATGTAAATGGGCATACTGCTGTAAGACCTGGTATGGCATGCGTACCCCTGGGTAAATCACTGGTAAAGTCTGGGTTAGGCCTAGGTGATAGGGGGGATGTGAAGTTAACAATTACCCTGGGTAAAAATTTGAGGGGGGAGGGGCTAGAGTGAGCGGGGTTGTCTCATCTAGTAGGTTTGGCTGGATTTAGTCAATAATCCCCAAGTCAAGTTTAAGGGGGGAATAAACGTCCATCTGAAGCCAAAACCTGAACCATGGCTCTCATACCATTTGTTAGGAAATTACCGCAGAAATAATATAGAATTTATTGAGAGAGAAATAAAAATTTACTGAGAGAAATAAATACAAAGAGACCAGCAACAAATCATAAACATAAACACAATGTTTAACCGGGAAAACCCCAAATCCGAGGAAAAACCCAACCAATGAAATTTCATTAAACATTGGCCAAAACCCTAGCCAATCCGGCCAAGTGAGCTTTCACCGCTCACCTCCAGGCCTTATATTACAACGAATTCTTCCCAGCCTTTTTATAGGCTCCATTATATGCAATACCATGGATCAAAACCATGGGTGCACAAAACCATGTGCCCCAAAACCGCTACTATTTACCCTAGTCAACTTTGACTCTATCTCGAGTCAAGTTTACCTAACACATATTTTTCATGTGATATCAAATCTGTGCCGTCAGATTTGGAGTTCACGAGTGAATGATTGAGATTAGTTTGATAATTGCACTAGATTAGAGCTGGGACCGAGGTGATTATATGCAACATAATGGTTTTAGGCTTTAAAAAACTATGTTTTAATAAATCTTGAACCCTTGGGTGTTAAATAACATAGCAAAGGGGTAATGTTATGTATTTCTATTTAAAACATTTGTGAAATGTTTAAAACATGCGGGCACGGCTATTGTATAGTTTTAAACCTTTTAAATAGTTTAAAAACTATAGGGGCAGGGTATTTAATTAATGATAAGTTTAGACCAAAGGGTTTATAAGCGGGGTCTTTTTTTTATGCATGTGGAATATTTAACTATGGTCTAAACTTTATAATAGTGGGTTTTTGGGGGTCATTTAGTTATAGGGGAATTAATATCTACGGGTAGGTGTAATGTTAGGGATTTAATAAAAATAGGTTAAAATTTAATATGAAAAATGGAAACAAAACACATATTATCTCAAAGTAAAGTATAAAATAAAGCATTGCTCATTTTTATATGTACTTCACTAATACTTAGGATAAATGTAATTTTAGGGTTTTATGAATGCTTTTGAAAGAATGAAGTTAATTATTTGGAGTTTATCTTTACTAAGTAAGAATGTGTCTTTACTTAGGAAAAAATGGGTTTTAATGTATGAATGCAGGGTAAATGATGATAAATGTGGGTTTAACATAAGAACTCAATATTCTTAACTAACCAGTCATCGAGCCTTAAGTGCAGTCCCAAAAAAATTAAAAGAAATGCTCTGAGCCTGTTTGACTGATAGCTTAGAATATTGAATACTTATAGGGGAGGGGAAATTAGTGATTTTTCCCGTTGATGATTTATTACATGATTTCCCAACTACTTTCTACCTACCCAACTTTATTTCTAAAATTTTTTTCTTCATTTTGTAGGTGCATTTAGACTTGCAACCTTGAAACATTTTCTTTCGAAGCATGAAACTATCTAGATCTACCTTATTTCATTCGAGGGCTTAGGTAAACTGTTGAGCTCCTCATTATTCTCTACCTATCTACTGATTTTTCAAGTTTAAACTGTTTGAAAAATCTTTATTCACTATCTAAAACATGAAATTGAAAACATGAAAAGTTAAGATTAAATTGTTTAACTAATCATGGATTATGGCATTTACTGACACTCTGCACATAATCATTATTTTTACAGTAAAGTAAAAGTAGTGGCATTTGGACTTGCTCACTTTCAGGTCTTATTTCTCTTTTTTCTTTTGGGGTTTATATTTTTCTAAGTCCTTTGATCTTTCTTTTAGGACTTTTTACCCTCTTTTTGGCTTTTTTATTATTTTTTCATTTTTTCAAAATATGGGAAAATAACTTGCAAAAAGCAAGGTATGTACATATTTACAAGACTATCAAAGTCAATTCAAAATTTAGGAACCCTATTATTATAGGACCCTAATAGTGGCTCCACACGGGGATGACATTTCCTGGTGAAATATCAAGAAATTTGAGACTAGTAGCCTTTGGAATTTGATTGTGATGACCATGTAAATGTCTTCTAATATTTGCAACTTATTCATACTTATGATATTTACCTCTCAAAGCTTAGGGCCTTCTCTTCGGGCTTCAAATTTGTTAGGGAAACATCCAATCCATTCTAAACTTTGCAATGTATATGTACAATGATCAAAGTGAATAAAAACTAACTATTTGTTAACTCAAGAGAGTAGTAGTGCTTCAGCATTCTGCCATTTACTAGTCCTTCTTGCAGGTCTGTTCCATCCATTTCTTTCAAGAAGAAAGCATTATTACCTCTATATCCATAAATCACATAAGGTCTTTTCCACAGAAAATCAAATTTTCCATGTTTTCCTTTGTCTTCTCTTTTGGAATCCCACTTTAACACTTTATCTCCTTTGTAGAAATCATCCTCTTTAGTCCTTTTATCAAAAAATTTCTTGATTTTATCTTGAATGACTTGAGATTTGATATAAAATTCTTCCCTTATTTATTGCAAGTGAATAGTTTGATTGATCCTTCTTTGAATGTCATTTGTTTCCACTTGTAACTCTTGGATAATTTTCATCACTGTTACACCTAGGGAGGATGGAAAAACAAAATCCATTCCATAAAATTGTTGGTAAGGGGAAGTACCAATGGATTTTTTAGTAGTAAGTCTATCTGCCCATAAGGCATTGAATAAATTCTTATTCCAAGTCTTTTTATTGTGTTCAAGTAATCTTTTTATGATATTTACAAGACTTTTGTTTGACGATTCAGCTAGGCCATTACCTTGGGGGTAATATGCAATAGAATGACCTAAGGTAATATGGTATTTGTGGAAAAATTAAATCATTTTCTAGGATTTGAATGTTGTTGCATTATCAGTAATTATCTTTTGGGGGCATCCAAATCTTGAAAGAATGTTGTTTTCTAGGAAAGAAATAATGACAGTGTCTGTGGTTTGTCTGGAGGGTATGGCTTCAATCCACTTGGTAAAATAATCAATGGTTGTCAAAATCCACTTATGTTGGCCAAAAGAAGGAGGATGAATTTCACCAATGAAGTATAAACCCCATTGTTGAAATGGCATTTCAGTTGAAATGGGCTTTAAAGGGAGGAGTAATAATTTCTTCTTACCCTAAAAAAATTAGCACTTATGACATGAAGTTACATACTTTTTGACATCAACAAACAAGGTAGGCCAGTAAAAACCAGCTCACAGGATCTTATCTGTTGTAGTTTTCCAATATAAGTGTCATCCACAGTCACCTGCATGAAATTCTTCAAGTATTTTTTCAGCTTCTTCCTTTAATAAGCAATTTAAGAAAATCCCACTATGATCTCTCCAAAAAAGTACATTATCTAGAATACAAAATATTACTGCTTTAAGTTTTAAAAATCACGGTTTGGTTCTCGACAATCCAGGAGGAGCTTGTAAGATTTGGAGTACAAATATTATATATGTATACTAAGGTGAGTCTGAGAAGGCTTCACTGATTGATGGAGTCACCATCTCTTCCTGATCATCTACTTGAGCAATAAAATTTATGTCTAGGGTATTACAGTTAGATTCAGCCATAGTATGGCTAATCCTTGACCTTTGATGAGTTTTGTGGGTTTTATCTCTATGTCATATTCTAAGATAGTGGAAATCCACTTAATTTTTCTTCCATCAGGACCATCCCAAGTAAGAATGTCTTTTACTACAGAATTTGGGACATAGGAAATGATATGAGAGTAGAGAATATAAACTCTGAAGTCTTTAATGGCCTTAACCAATGCTAGGGCTTGTTTTTCCATAATTTTGTACTTCAAAGGGGCATCTCTAAGGGTCTTATTGAAAAAAGCTATGGGTTGTTCAAATCCTTGTTCATTTTTCTACAGTAAAACTGCAGCAATGGTATGTTCTAAAGAAAATGAAAAAATTATGAAATCTTTTTTAAAGTCAGGACTTATTAGGATTGGAGTTTTGGTTAAGAATTGTTTGATAGAGTCAAATGATTGTTTAGCCTCAATAATCCATCTAAGAACTGAATATTTTTTGAGCATGTTATTTAGTTCTCTAATTATCTCAGCTAAATTATATATGAATCTTCTTAAAAAATTAATCTTACTTAGAAAGGCCTGTAATCCTTTGATGTTTCTTGGTGGACTGATGTTCAGAATTGCTTCTATCCTTGTAGAATCTATCCTGATTCCTTCTTTAGAAATTATGTGTCCAAGTAACTTTCCTTCTTCTAATCCAAATAGACTTTTCTTAGGATATAAAGAGATGCCATATTTCCTGCACTTAATAAAAACTTGTCTCAAATGATCCAAGTGTTCATTATCTATTTTGGAAAACACAGTAATGTCATATAAGTAAATTACTAAGAAATCATGTATTTCCTTTGCAAAATCTATGTCCATAGCCCTTTGAAAGTTTGCCCCTGCTTTCATTAGAGCAAAAGGCATTTTTACATACATAAAAGTGCCCCAAGGAGTAGTAAATGTTTTTTTAGCTTGATCTTATTTTTAGACTAAGATCTGGTTGTATCCTGAAAAACCATCTAAAAGAGACATCCTAAAAGAGCCAACTACCCTTTGTAATATATGATCTATTTTAGGTAAAGGGTAAATATCCTTCAAGGATACTTTATTTAAATTCCTAAAGTCAACACATATATTATCTCTCCCGTTTTCTTTCTTGTTGGTACTAGGTTGGAAACCCAATTAGAATATCTAATTGGTGCAATGATCTATGCATCATACATTCTTTTCACTTCTTTTTCTATCAAAGGTAACAAAACAAGGTTAATTCTTCTCAACTTTTGTTTAAATGGTTTCTGATCTTCTTTTATTGGAATTTTGTGTTGGATTATGTTGTTATCATAGGATTTGAGATCCTCATAACTCCAGGCAAAAACATCTTGATATTCCTTTAAAAGAGTAATGTATTTTTCTTTCTCTTGTTGAGGTAAAATTTTGGAAAGTTTGATTGTTTTGGGTTTTAACTCTGTTCCAATGTTGCATTCTTCTATATCAGATCTTACTGGTTCCATTTTTGGTTTTCTAGCTGCATCATTTGAGTCAAAAATATCTTCTAAGGGAGTTAAAACTTTAGGTAAGAAATTATCCTTAAGATTCAATATGTCTGATTCATCCTCAATAATTTCTTCAATCTCTACTTTCTCTAAACTATCTATATAATCTTGACTAAATCTACTTGGTTTATCAAACTTTATTCTATTTACATCTAAGTTATTAAAATCTATTTCACAATCCAAATATTGATTTATAGTACAATCTGTATCTATATTACAATTATGAAATTCTCCTTCATTGTTCATAAACTTGTAAATATGTTCATCCTGAGAAAAAAATTGCCAATACTTAAGGTTATCTGAAATTATTGGCCTATGTTTGACTTTAGCAGTATATCTATGATTAGGTTGGAATGGTAAATTTCATGTACTAGCAAAGGTTTCAATACATTGAGGTTGTATATTTTGTTTTCTAGGTATAGCAACAAACTTACATTCCAACAAATCATTAGTTAAATCTATCACAGTGTCTCTTTATCTGCTTAGTCTAGGATTGTAAACAGAATAAACTCCATTTACTTGTTTTATGATCAACTCTGAATCTCCCATGATTAAAATTCTTTTACCTCTTGAGTTCCTAATGATTTGGAGTCCTAGGATGAGGGCTTCATACTCAACCATATTATTAGTACATTTAAAATTGAGCTTGAAAGCATGGCCTTCTGAGTGATTAGTCTCCATGTTGGTTATCCAAACTCCTGATCCTGCTCCTAGCTTATTTACTGAACCATCAAATTCTAAATGCCATAGAGATTCATGAAAAATATTATCATTATTTGGTTCTTTCTTTTTCTCTATTAGTTCAGTTTGGATTTCATTAGTTTCAGAGTTACATAGGATAAAAGAATCAAGGTCAGTTGGTGTAGAGTAAATTGGGTAGTTTATATATATTTCAGCACTACTGACTATATACTTCATCAATGTTTCCCTATATAACTTTTTAGGATGGCCAAAAACTGATATAGTAGCATAAGACATGTCCAATTGTAGAGATCCCTGTAACTTTGCTCCCCATGAGCAAGAAATTAACATTCCATATTTAGGTGGGATATCAGCTACTACAATGTCCATTAATATACTCTTACCAGGATATTGAACTAGTGTGACACATAAATATTTGATTAAACCTAGGCATTTAATTTTACTTGAATCAAAAGAAAAAAAATCATTGTATGGCCTTGTAATTTCTAGATTGAGAGTTTCCATTATGGTTTTATGCATTAGATTATGGGAAGCTCCTGAATCTAGCATGGCATTGTGTAAAATTTGATCATGAATGGTAAGACTGATATAAAATGGAGAAACTGCTCCATCTGCATGTTTTACATTTACATCTGGGCCAAAAATCAACTTTGGTTGATCATCATTTAAATTTATGGAGTCTTATCCATCATTCATATTTAATGTTTCAGTTATGGTTGATTTATACAAGTCATTTTTTACCAATTCAATCAAAGGAATTGGTGTTTTAAGCTTTGCAATTTCTGATTGTATGTTGAATGTAGGTTGAGTTTTACTGATTTGAATCAATTCTTCTTTGGTAACTGTAGTTTGTGTTGGTTTGTCTTGTTTTTCTAAAATTATTTTTTGATTTTCAAGTAGTTTGACATTCTCTGTTTGTGTTTCTTTGTGTTTTACTACTTTTAACTTTCTTTGCAGGGATTGTTTGTGAACCAGTAGATGTTTCTTCAGACTTGGAATTATCAGCAGATGTTTTTGAAGTAACAGATTTTGGATCTACTGATTTAGGATTAGCAGAGGGTATTTTAGGATCTAAATTTTTTGTTTTAACTGAATTAGAAGCTTTAGCAACAATATATTTTTGTGAATATTTTGCAACTTGAGAAACTTCATCATTAATATCAACAATTTTAGGACTTTATGCTTTTTTAGGACTAGAAATGTTTTGGGAAGAACTTGAGTTTTGTTTATTTTCCCTTGGGAGAATTTGCAGAATTTTTGTCTTAGAAGCTTCTACTGTTTTCTGATTCTGAGTTTGGGAAGTTATCTTGGTAGAAGAATAATTTTTTTCTTGTTTCTAAGGTTATATTGACTGGTATTTCATTTATTGCATAATCATAACCTTGTTTATAATCAAAGGATTCACTAGAATCTAATTTGAGTTGTTGGAGTTCAGACAATTCTTGATCTTCCCGAGTAAGGAAAATAGTACTATTTTCATCTATCCCCATTATATTTATAGCATCCTCATCATAATTATTATTCTAAGAGCTTTCAACATAATTCTCTTGGAATGGGGGCCTTATTGTTTGGTCTAGGGTTGCTTCTTTTATTTTTCCAGAATTTATGTTTTTCCTAAAATTGGGATTTCTGATTTGTTGTTGGTTATCCCACTGAGGTCTTCTCTCTATATTATCTAATTATCCATCACCCTTTCTAATTTTTTAGCTATCACATCTATTTTTGTGTCTGAATTGGAAGTTTCTTCTTTAATGGTCACTCTTCTCTCATTTCTTAGTCTAGATTTTTTGGCTAAAATGTTTACTTCTACACTAACAACATCTGTTTGCATTTTTTATAAGGTATCTGCATCTCTTTCCCTTAATTGGTAAGCCATATCTGTATCAAATCCATCAGGGAATTTGAGAAGAACAGAATAAGGAGTAGGTTTAAGATTTGCAGGGATAGAATTATAGAAACTATTATATATGGTGCAGTAATCTTGGACTGACTCATTTGGAGCTCTTTTCATGGAATCAAATTCAGACAATATTTGGAGGGGGTTCTTTTTCTTTTCCAATTTATTTGAAAACAATCTATGAAACACAGCTAAATCAATTACACTACCAGCAGCTAAATCTTTAAACCACTTCTTAACTTCTCTAGTCAAAGTTTGTGCAAACAACCTCATTTGAACATCTGAGTCATCAATTTCATAAATTTCAAAGAAGTCTTTCATCTTAGTAATGTGTTGCTGAGCAGTATATTAGGTAGTTCCATCAAACAGTGGTATTTTATTTTGATAGTCTTCAGGCATGTCATGAAGCTGTTGGGGTAAGACTAGGGAAGCATATCTGGCGGCCATAGCTTGAAGCTTAGCTTGGATAGGAGGTAAAGTAGAACTGCTTGGAGCTGTGTTGGAAATGATAGCTGATGAACTAAAAGATGTATTTGAAGTGCTAGGAAATGAAACTGGAATGTATATGGAACTACTAGGAAATGAGGATGATGTATTTAGGAAATCAAAAGATGAGTTGATGGATATAGTGGATGAAGTGAGAGGTGGAAATAATACTCTAGGTTGTAAAGGCAATCTAAGGATAAATGGATATGTAGATGAGCTGGTAGTGGAATTTATAAATGAAGTAACAGCATAAAGAGATGAATCTCTAGCTGGTATTATTGTGGTATGCAATTGAGAAACTAGAGGTTTGTTTGCATAGGTAAAAAATTGAGCTAATTCAATAGCTTCATCAATATCTTTGAGAATAGTAAGATTAAGTTGTTCAATTTTAGTCTGATCTTGAACTTTATTTTTTTTAAAATATGCTATAATATTTTTTAATTTTGTATTCAAGAATGAAATAAAAACAGGGTCTAAGATAGCAATTTTCAAAACCCTTTTAGATTTTCTTCTAAATAAAGAGTGCTCAAATTTCAGATCAAAATCAATATCTTGTAGACTTACTAACTCTTGTGGTAATGAATTGACTCTTTTTAATGATACTTCAACTTCTAAATTTTCTAACTGTTTCTTCTTTTTACCAATTCGGTCTGGGTTATCTAATATAACTGAAGGCTTAGGATCCAGGTTAGACTTGGTATAATAAACTTTCCTAGAAGCCATAATTACTTTTTTCAATATACACAACTTATAAAAGCAATCTTAAAGTAAAAGGATGTATAAAAAGATTTTCTTTAATACTAGTTTTAAGACTGAGGATTGGTTAGTTCCCCATTATGGTCGCCAATAATGTTATCACTCTAGTAATTCTTAAGTTGTGTAATTTTGGTTTTTAGTATAATAATTCTAGAGGTAACCACAAACCTACTTCAAACTCTAGGATCTAGCCTTCCTAGGGTTCAGATAGGGTTCTCTCTTTAAAATTTAATTTTGTTTTGATTTGTAAATATTAGGCTAGTTATGAAAGTACAATTTTGGTTTTGTTTTGATAGATTTGGTGGGAAAAATAACTTGAAAGGATGGATAGTGGGAAATCTATTTTTCCATTGGGCTATGGAGTCAAAATCAACCTAACAGGACTAGGATCAAGTGGCAAAAAGGTCAAATGTCTTCAGGGGAAGATAGATAACCCTTGGAGATCTGGAAAGTTATTTTTGTTAGGTGGTATGATCGGGATAAAGGGAAATTAAGAATCCTTAAATCTGGAAAAGGGAATTAGTAGGAGAGGTCAAACGAATGAGGGAGCAATTAAGAATTCCCTACACTGGAAATCATAGGAAAACATATAAATGATAACTAGTTAAAAACATGGTGTTGTTAACATATCCTATAGTAATACTCCTAGTTATATATTCATATTTAGGATAAACATAAATGGATGCATGTAACAGAGAAAAGAAACAATGACAAGTGAAGAAAATACTTCACTCCAAATAGCTCATCACAGGGATCCTGAAGTATGATGCCAATTTTCTTTGATCCAGCCTGCTACTCGAAGTTTTGACACACAAAATCTTTAAAGTCCAAGAAGAAATGACTATAACAATCCCAACAATTTTATTCAACACAAAATACTTCTAAAGATGAATTATTTATACATAATGTTCTACAAAATATCCTAGATGACTTCTAGGAATTAACTTAGGAAAATAAAATATCTTTACAATAAAAATAGAGATAGTTGCTTAACAATTCAGCAAGCTGTCCTATTTTATCCATAAGAAATAGAAACAGTTTTGAGGATAAAGCAGGTGGTTGCCTTGGTGTCCTCCTTGCTGGCCTTTAGATATTTTCTGAAATCTGACTTGCCTTGTCTGATACTCTTTCTCGGATACTCTTTTTTCACTGATACTCTTTAACTGATACCCTTTTAACCTTTAGTAAAAACTATTTACTGCTGTAAATAAAATCTATTTTGACTGTCATTCTCAAACATTTTTTTTTTGTCTTCTTTTCATCTGCTTTCTTTTATCCTTCATAGTAAATCTGTAAGAGCTTGCCAATCCTCATTTTTAGGAATTTGAATATTCTTTAATTTCCTAAAATTCTCATAAGCTTTTGGATATCTAGAAAAGGTGGGCTTGATGACAAATAATTGCTTGATCTCATACTGTAAGTAAAATAAATATTCAAAAATCTTTAGTAACACTTTTCCTATGGGGATGCCTTGACTTGTTGTCTTATTTACATGTTCCTTGGCATGTTCTCTTACCTTCTTGTAATAATCATTTTGACGCATCAATTTATCATTAATAACCATGATATCAGGAAGTCCTTTTTGCCTCAAATTGGTGAACTTAACCATAAATCTAGTTATGGAAGTATTCATACCTTCACATTTTTCTTCAAGTTGCCTCATCAAATTTCTCTTTGTTGTCACTTTCCTAATTTCTAGGATAGTGGTAGTTCTATCTGTTATTTTGAGCTCTTCCAACTCTTGTCTATTCTTGCTGTTAATAAAATTGATTAGCCTTACTGCTTGTTCTGGTTTGTCAGCTAAATCAGTTTGAGTCTTTTGGATTTCTGCTTGGGCTGCCTATAATAACTCTCTTTGCTCAAAATTTACCTGAATTGAAGGCCATACATCACGGATGGCTTCAATAACATTATTCCATAGGTAATTTTTTATGTATGATTTATGATGCTTTAGAGTTAATTCTTTTTGCAACTTTTTTAACTTTTCACTCAATCTATTGGCATTTTGTTCATGTATCTTAGCATTTAATTGAGCTGATTTATTTGATTTTTCAATATTTTCAACCATTTTTGTCAATCTGTTAATCTCATTTGGCTTCAAAGACATCTCTTCCATTGCTTTTACTATCTTGCTAGCATCTTTCTTAGACTGTACTGTTGTGGTAGATGATTCAGTGGCTGATGTAGTGGAAGAAGTCACTAGAACTGCAGTGGCCAGTGGTTCTTTGGTTGCCAACTTTTCTCCTAAAGTTGAAGGCACTGTTGCAGTGATAACTGGGATGATTGTAGGAATCACTGGTTCTTTTACTGTCTCCTTTCCTTGGACAAGTTGGTCCATCTGTATTTCCATTTCCATAATTTGAGCTGTCAACTGAAGAATTAAACTCATCATTTCATCTTTTTCCTTATGTTCCTGTAAGACTTATTTTGTCTAAAGACGCTCACTTTGAGGAAGTTTGAGATGTTTCCTCAAGGCTGCTATATCCTCATTTTTCTTTTTTAACAATGCTTATACTCTTTGACATTAGTAGGATCATATCCTACTTGCAATACTAATTCTTCTAAGGCTTTTATCATTAGATCCTTGGTGTATAATGAAGCTTTATCCATCTTCATTTGATCTTGCATGTTAGAGATGGTATGTTGTAGCTTATGAGCACTCATAGCCTTTGTTTTAACTATGGAATATAACATCTCTGAGCTTTGCCTGTGAAACTCTATTTGATCTAATTCATGAATATTGTTTGTAGCTACTTCTAGATCAACTTTCTTATAGTCAGCAACTGTCTTTGGAATTGATACTGTGGGTTGTAATACTGACATAATCAATTTTTTTCTTTTGTAATCAAATGTTGATAGGAATCTATTTTGATTACCTGAATTTTGTTTCAAGAACTGAGAGTAAATTTCTGTTTTAATTTCCTCATTCTTCAACTTGATTTTCTTATATTTATCCTTAATATCCAAGTCTTTTTCCTCAACTGAATGTGAGGAAGAAGCTTCCATGTTTTGATGTCTTTCCATCAGTTGTGTGTCTCCATTATTGATTTCTTCATTATGATTTGGCTCATTGATAATTACAGTAGTTACATTTGTTTTCTGGTAAATCTGTGTTGGTATTAAGAGGCTCTGTTTATTCAACATCTATTGTTACTTTACCTTTATCTGTTGTATCTAATTTTGGCCAAATGATCTTGAACTTTGTTTCTGTTGTAGTCTCTGCCACATAGGCTCCTTCTTCCCTTATTCTTTTGATGGATTTCTCTGGTTGATTTGCAGTCTCTAAGGTATGACTAGTATTACCTTTGCTTACTTCATCTATTAATGTGTTTTCAATCCATTCAACATGATTGGAAAATTTTTCTATTTCTAGTTTAGCCTCATGTATAAAGGGTGTTAATTTGCATTTTACCCTTAGCTTTCTCAATATCCCTTGTGGATCATAGTTCCAAGGGAAAATATCTTCAAATTTATATTCCAATAACTGATTTGCTGCTTCTTTTTCTGCATCTCTGTGATTGCATATGAATGTCCCAATTTGATTTTTCAGTTTGAATTGGTTCTTCTTATTAGCTGCCATGAAATTGATTGAATCAGAATTCAGGATATACCTGATATACTCCAAGGCAAAGACCCTCATTGAAGGGTGTTTGGGAAACTTTTAAGGCAACAAGTTTGACCCAAAGATACTGATTTCAATGTATTTCTCATACAAATACCAGTCACCAACCTTATTCTGCTCTGATAACTGCAATATTTTCTTTATTTCCTCATTTATTCCAGGCTGCTTTGTCTTGGTCAACATAGTAATCATTGGATGTAAAAATAACTCTGAAAACTTTGAATCGCTGAAATTTGTACATTATTTTTTGAGCAATGATGTCCAAAATATGATAGATAGAGAATTTGCCTCTATGTCAAGTTTTTGAAGAGTGATAGGAAAATTATCTGATTGAAAGTATAAGAACATGTGGAAAAGGTAGGAGGTATATCTTAACACTCCCTCTATTTGCAAATTTGTCAATTGATAATGGATACTATCAGTAATGAAACCAGCATAATAAAATATTACTGAAGTTGGTTGACCTGGAGAAAAGGTGGACAAGAATCCCAAGATGGATTCATCAGTGTGCTCATCAGTGAAATATCCAAGTATGAAAGAGAGCATGGAAATTACATGTCTTGATCCTTCATGGAATTTAGCAGTAGAATAGGGAGGATTTAACTTTGGAATTTCTACATGCAGAGGCATAAAAGTCCGAAAAATCATGAACCTTTTAGGAAAATCTAGGCCAATGTATAACTTAGTGAGGGCCTCAATAGATAAAGGTACTGCTTGGGGGTCAGGTTGAAGCTGCAACATTTGGTTAATTGACTTTGCATTGATGGTAAATAGGAATTCTTTATTGGCATTCACAATAGCTCTTTGTTTAAAAACACAGTATTGCTGACACAATATAATGATCTCCTGACAAGGGTGAGTCAATGGGACAACTTACTTGCGTAAATGGGATTCCCAAATATAAACTTCTTCATGATCATCTAAAGACTTTTCATAGCACTAGTTGTGGATATCTAACATATTGAATTCAACAATGGGATCAACTATTTTATAATCAATATCAGCAAGGGGAATGTGTTCAATATCAACAATTGGGGGTTGTAATGGATTTACAACAATAGTAGTACTTGGAGTCATGGCAGGGGTAGGCTTAGGAGTTTTAGAACCTTTAGACTTGCTTTTACTGTATTTTTTAGGCATTTTGATATGCTTCTGCAAGTTTAAATAGTTTGCAAAGGAAATTTTACTATAGCAAGGGCTTAAATGGGAAAATTTTGGCAAATTATAGGCTTTTTTTTTAATTTTTTTGTTCAATTAAGCTTATCAAAGAGATTTGGAGGCTTTAGAATTAGCTTGAAATAGAAAACAGGGGTTTCCTGAGTATTTTTAATGGGGATAGGACTTTAGGGTACCTGCAGAGGTTTTATGGCGTTTTTAGAGCTTGAAATAGGCTAATAAACTATATAAACACTTCAATTTCTTCGAAAATGGCGCATTACAGAGAAAAAGGGTTTCTGGAAAAAAATTTCCGAAGTTTGGCCTGTTTTTGGGACTTTTGGGCAGTTTACTTAATCAATTCCTTAATTTAAATGTGTTTGATTTATTTAAAAAGGTTTTCCAACTTGATTGCAAGTTCAAATTCTAGAAAAATACCTATTGTAATGCAGGTATCGGTTTTGGAGGGTTTTCTGAGGTTCTGGCTAAATTGACGGATTCAATGAATTGTTTGAAGCGATGCGCGGCTCCTCAGCAGTCTTTAAAAATTTGAAGGGCAAATGATGCAGGCTCGGGCATGAAAATGACAGAGAAAATGGCTTTAACAGGGTTTCTTTTAGTCAGGAGAGGCAATGCAGAGAGTAAAATGGGCAAGAATGATATGAAATACATTTCCAAAGGTTTTATTAAACATTTCAGTTGTTTTAATCAGACATTGAATGCAAGTCGCATTAGGAGGGAGAGTGGTTTTGAAGTTTTAATGGACGAAAACCGCGAGTGGTTATCACACGGCTATTGGTTGGTAAGTTGTTTTTGGCTTAACCCACGTGATCCAATGACTGGATGGAACATGGAGGATTTCGCACAAGTTTGGTGGTTGGGTTAACGTGCATCTTGTTGGGTGTGGACCCCTGTACTGTAAAATGGGCGGCAACGCTGCCCATAATTAATCGTTGTCGTGGAGGGTCCAGGGGGGGCGGCAGTGCTTTTCAGAGCCCCCCCCCTGGCAGGGCGTTTCGGGGGCAGCGCCCCCGAATCTAAAAACAGATGTAAAGTTTCCTTGTAAAAGTATAGTAATTTCTACTCAATCTGGGCTATTCATAGGCGGATGATCTGACGGTAGAAGTTATTTTTAGTTTAGGGTTTTTTTCCTTAGAAGGCAACCCCCTTGTATATATGAGGGTATTACATTGTGGCTGGGTATTACGTGTGTATTCTTAGAGTGAGAAACAGATAGGGATAGTGTGAGAGAGAACAGAGGATATTACAACGGATCTACTGTAGGCTTTGTCTCTTCAATTTTTGCTGGATAATGGAAAGGAAGGACTGGCTGTTCCGGGTGGACGTAGCCCAAACTAGGTGAGCCACATATATCTGTGTCTCTCTAGTTTTATGTGTTTTGTGTGCTTGTATTTTTCGCATAATTTATGTGTTGCATTGCTCCATAACATATAATTTTCTTTCACAAGGCCGTGTGAGGTCGTTCTTTTCTAGAAAAAAAATCTTTCTAGAATCGAATCAATGGCTGCCGTTCTAGACATGGATAAGTGCATTATCACCCCCTTGGATAATTCCTATGCTTTCTCATCGAATGTGGCTGGAGGCAAACCAGTGGAGGATGAGGGAAAACAGTTCGATATTCCCAAGGTTGCAGCTTGTCAAAATGCTGATGACTCTTGGCTCTGTGCAATTTGTCTCAATACTATACAGCCAGAAGAGACTGCTCAGATAAAAGGGTGCGGCCATAATTACTGTGTAACATGCATCCTTCGATGGGCTTCTTACATGGACAATCCTTGGTGTCCTCAATGCAAGCAGCCTTTCTCCTCGTTGTATGTGTACAGAGCACTAGATGGGAGTATGCATGATTACATGCTTAAAGAAAGCATATGCCTGCTGTTGCGAGCATCATGGTTTGAGCTTGTTCCACCCCAGGAGCCATATTAGGAACAAGATGATTACCCATACGAAGATGAGATTGACGAGGAATACTATGGTACATCAAATATTCGTTTAGGGAATCGATGTTGGGGTGATTCCAGGTATGTGAGAGCAGGTCATAAAGAAGTTAGACCGGTAGGAGCTCGTGGCCATGGAACTAATCATGAGGCAGGTGGTTCATCGGAAAGGGCAAGCAAAGGGAAAGAGGTATTGAAAGAAAAAAATTATGTGAATGGGAGATGGTGCAAAATGAAGATGGGCTTCGTGATATCCAAAGTAGTGACAACGTTTGGTGTTGAATCCAAGGTGTACTTATGTGTTGGGATAAGAAAAAAATATATTAGGCATGATTCATATGCTTATGATGTTAACGATAATGTAACAAAAACATCCATATGCAGCTGCCATGGAATAATTTAGAGTAAGAAATTATGGGGATTGGTTACATGCAAAGTGTTTAACAGAATGTGTCAATAAAATGTTTTGAAGAACGTCAAAATGAGAGAGGATATTTGCAGGTGAATTAATTAAAAATTGATGAACCATGTATCTGAAGAGAACTCCTAGAAGACTGGCGGTTACAGAGGCTGGTGACCCATGTAATCCGGTAGATGGGTTCTTTTTATATGGACATTGATGTATAACTATGATGTCCTCTTTGAAGAGGACATCATGAATGAATATTGAGAATGGTCACACAAAGCCAACAACAATGAAACAAAAATATATATATAATGGAGTTAATTTATTACATGTAAATGGGCATACTACTGTAAGACCTGGTATGGCATGCGTACCGCTGGGTAAATCACTGGTAAAGTCTGGGTTAGACCTAGGTGATAGGGGGGATGTCAAGTTAACAATTACCCTGGGTAAAAATTTGAGGTGGGAGGAGCTAGAGTGAGCGGGGTTGTCTCATCTAGTAGGTTTGGCTGGATTTAGTCAATAATCCCCAAGTCAAGTTTAAGGGGGGAATAAACTTCCATCTGAAGACAAAACCTGAACCATGGCTCTGATACCATTTGTTAGGAAATTACCGTAGAAATAATATAGAATTTACTGAGAGAGAAATAAAAATTTACTGAGAGAAATAAATACAAAGAGACCAGCAACAAATCATAAACATAAACACAATGTTTAACTGGGAAAACCCCAAATCCAGGGGAAAACCCAACCAATGAAATTTCATCAAACATTGGCCAAAACCCTGGCCAATCCGGCCAAGTGAGCCTTCACTGCTCACCTCCATGCCTTATATTACAACGAAGTCTTCCCAGCCTTTTTATAGGCTCCATTATATGCAATACCATGGGCCAAAACCATGGGTGCACACAACCATGTGCCCCAAAACCGCTACTATTTACCCTAGTCAACTTTGACTCTATCTCGAGTCAAGTTTACCTAACGCATTTTTCATGTGATACCAAATCTGTGCCGTCGGATTTGGAGTTCATGAGTGAATGGCTGAAAATAGTTTGAGAATTGCACTAGATTAGAGCTGGGACCAAGGTGATTATATGCAGCATAATGGTTTTAGGCTTTAAAAAACTATGTTTTAATAAATCTTGAACCCTTAGGCGTTAAATAACATAGCAAAGGGGTAATGCTATGTATTTCTATTTAAAACATTTGTGAAATGTTTAAAACATGTGGGTGCAGCTATTGTATAGTTTTAAACCTTTTAAATAGTTTAAAAACTATAGGGGCGGGGTATTTAATTAATGATAAGTTTAGACCAAAGGGTTTATAAGCGGGGTCTTTGTTTTATGCACGTGGAATATTTAACTATGGTCTAAACTTTATAATAGTGGGTTTTTGGGGGTCATTTAGTTATAGGGGAATTAATATCTACGGGTAGGTGTAATGTTAGGGATTTAATAAAAATAGGTTAAAATTTAATATGAAAAATGGAAACAAAACACATATTATCTCAAAGTAAAGTATAAAATAAAGCATTTCTCATTTTTATATGTACTTCACTAATACTTAGGATAAATGTAATTTGAGGGTTTTATGAATGCTTTTGAAAGAATGAAGTTAATTATTTGGGGTTTATCTTTACTAAGTAAGAATGTGTCCTTACTTAGGAAAAAGGGGGTTTTAATGTATGAATGAAGGGTAAATGATGATAAATGTGGGTTTAACATAAGAACTCAATATTTTTAACTAACCAGTCATTGAGCCTTGGGTCCGGTCCCAACAAAAGACATAGAAATGCTCTAAGCATGTTTGACTGATAGCTTAGAATACTGAATACTTATAGGGGAGGGGAAAGTGGTTTTTCCCATTGATGCTTTATTACATGATTTCCCAACTGCTTTCTATCTACCTAACTTTATTTCTAACATTTTTTTCTTCATTTTGTAGGTGCATTTAGACTTGCAACCCTAAAACATTTTCTTTCAAAGCATAAAACTATCTAGATCTACCTTATTTCATCTGAGGGCTCAGATTAAACTGTTGAGCTCCTCATTATTCTATGCCTTTCTACTGATTTGTCAAGTTTAAACTATTTGAAAAATCTTTATTCACTATCTAAAACATGAAATTGAAAACATGAAAAGTTAAGATTAAACTGTTTAACTAATCATGGATTATGACATTTATTGACACTCTGCACATAATCATTATTTTTGCAGTAAAGTAAAAGTAGTGGCATTTGGACTTGCCCACTTTCAGGTCTTATTTCTCTTTTTTCTTTTGGGGTTTATATTTTTCTAAGTCCTTTGATCTTTCTTTTAGGATTTTTTACCCTCTTTTTGGATTTTTTATTATTTTTTCATTTTTTCAAAATATGGGAAAACAACTTGCAGAAAGCAAGGTATGTACATATTTACAAGACTATCAAAGCAATTCAAAATTTATGAACCCTATTATTATAGGACCCTAACAGGTTCAATTGTGGATATTAAGGCTAGAGAACTAAGAGTTCCAACAAGGCATCTTCTAGTTTGTACTCCAACTTCCTTTTCACCTAGGATTTCATATTCTAGATGGTTTTTCTTAACATATCTGGATGGAGTATTTTTTTATTCTTGGTGTTGGTGCACTAAGACAACTATGAAAATCAATCTTGATAACTAAATTAATTTTCAACCAAGGATATGTCTGTTTATATCAAGAGTGTTGGAAATGCCTATGCAAGTGATATCAAAGGCTATTTTGGAATAAAATGATTCTAAATCATTGCAATAATCAATCTCTAATTCTTGAAGTTCAATCTAGAATAATTCAAAAGAAAATATTAAAGCATTTCCAAACCATAAATATTGATCTAATCTCAACTTATTTATAAAGAAATTGAATCCAAACACATGAATTTAAGCTATCACACTTAAAGAATTATTGCCTGGTATTAACGACAATATATCTAATGAAAAGAGAAATTACAGTAAATGAACAACAATAAATTATTGAAGCCTTTAATTAAGAATGACATTAATTAATCACTCGATATCTATGATAGCATCACTCGGAAAGAACATCAATTAAATGTAACGCTTGAACTAATATTAACAATTCATTAAAGAAAAACATGCAATGGTAAAAGTAATAGCATCCAAGATTTATCCCAAAAGGTAAAGGTAAATTATGAAAATGAATTCTAACATCACACAACGATCGAAATGACTCAATTATACAAGATACAGTAATCAATAATCACATAAATGAAAGAAATTATTATGGCACAAAAGAAGCAGCAAATGTCCTTGTGACCGGGCCCAAAGCCTCCAGAAGTTACTGCTAAGAATACTCAGAACATGATTATGAAGAAAACACATTTTTTCTCATTGATCGCAGTAGTAAATATACAACATCACCGTAGTGAAAATACTTTGTCTTCAACACAAATAATACTGTCCAAATGAAAGTTAAAGCTTAGAAATTAACAACCTCTTTCTTTTTCACCTATCAGCCTTATATAACGTAATGGTAAACTAATATATGAGAGCGAATCCTCGGGATCAGGAGATCTTGAGGATTTTGCAACCAATAAACAGATTTCCACCATAGAATTACCTCTATTCTCCTTTTCTTTTGATAGCCCGTGCAATCAAGAAGTGATCTTATTTCTTTCTTTGGTCGATGTTGTTCCAAAAATTGAACAACAATTGTCCAATTATTATTTCTGCACATCAAGACAAGAAAAAGTTAGATTTTATGCTAAAATCATACAATTTGTTGACAATTGATTTTATTCAACTTTCACAATCTTTTCTTCTATATTCTTCCCAAAAATGAAGATAAATACATAAAGGTAAATGATTAATTAATCTAATATGATGATAAAAAAATAGCTTTTCTATGACTCAACACACTCCCTTGCTTACCTTTTTGCATGTCCTCATGCAATAATATAGTTGAGGTGTAATTGTGTTAAAGAGTAGGTGGGATAAAACTCTTCTTAATATAGCCTAAAACCATTCTTTTGTTTAAGAATTGCAAAAGCACAGATCTCATGACATTCAGGTAAATCATAATCAAAATAATATCCTTTAGGGGGATACCAGATGATGGGACACTTGTAACGACATCCTATCCAGGTAGGGTCCTTGCATAGGATGATATTGATGTACACATTTAGATGAGCAGTAGCAGCCTTGAAATTTCTGTAACTGAAAGGCTCCCGATTTTTAACATTATTAGTAGAAGCTTTCCACCTTTGTTTCGGTGTCAATAGAGCCTCTTATTTAATATCCTGGAAACATTCTCTTCCAACCTATACAAAACCTTTATGGAGAGGTCCCAATGTGGCCACAACTCCTTCTTGTTCCATAAACCTTTTGTGCTGAATGAAAAGGTGTAAAGGTTTAGTGGGTTATCCTCTAACCCATAAATCTAGAACATGATTCCTTTTATGAAAAGTATTATAGGCCTTGGCCCCTTCAAGATGGTTAGAAGAAAAATAAAGGAAGGCTTGGAATTGAATATGTCCAATAAAGGGGCTAGGATTAGCATCCATTTCATCTTCGAAGAAAAAATTATGCAGGTATAACTCACAGGATAGGCGTTTTACCTTCTCATCTTGTTCCTCGCAGCATTGAATAAATTATGAATTGATCTTGAATTCAGTTGGCTTACCAGACCTAACAGCGTTAATATTCAATAATAAGTATCCTTCCCGTAAAAATAATGCATAATTTGTGGCTAGCGATCAACAAGACAAAACATCAGAATAAATAGAACAAATGGTTTCAGTTTTCTCCATGGATTTTTTAAGCTAGTTCTACACTTTCTTCACTTTACCATGCTCAAATCTGAGACTAGAAAAAGTCTCGTCCTCAGTTTTAGTAAGTGTGTCAAGTTTATTTAATAATTACTCGTGTGTTTTAAAAGGTACCACTTCTTTTTGGTGTTAAGCCAATACCTTTCGGGTCCTTTTTAATTAATTTTTCAATTTCAGGATAACATCTTCCTTACCAGAGGTACATAATGAGGTGTTTCTTCTGTCTGAGCTACATTGTCACAAGTTGTCACCAAATCAGTTTGAACAGCGATTTCCATAGTATAGGTTATTTCTTGAGGAATACAACAATCTATCTGAGCATTTTCTACAAAATATGTTTGAACAACAACAATCATAACATTCATAGAAAATTTTGTTTGATTCTCCTTTGAAAAAACACGAGGATTTTTGGTTTGAGTTCCAATGTCCTTAATGGAACATTTCTCTGTTTGGGTTCCAATGGTTTCTAATTCCACTTTCTATTTTTGTGCCTTATCCACTTCCTTCAACCATTTTCTTAATATTTTAATCATTTTATTCAACTTCCTGTTCTTTTTACTCAACCTTTTTAGCTTGAGACTGTCTTTATTCTCCTCCTTCTTTATGGGGTTTTTGATTGGAGAAGGAACAATTGTGTCCATTTCAGGTAAAAGAGAGGTTGTGCCAATGTTAGGGTCATTTTCCAATGAAACAATGCCTCTTGATTGGTTTTCTTATCCAAAATCTCTTTCTGCATGAGTTTATCTCTCAGGATATTCATCTATAGAGGGAATTGGTTCCCCTTGTTTCCGCAAATATTCCATTTCTTCAGTAGATGGAATTTTTTTTTTGTGGCCATAACTACATGCAGAGGCAGACTGGTTAAGGGTATGATCTTTACCTAGATAATGCTTAAATTAGCCTCCTTCCTCAAAGAGTGTTCCCAAATTTTCTAATACTCGGCCCACCTCTTCCTCATCGTTTAGTGAAAATGTGTTTTGAGGGTTTGTAGGGGGTGCATGAGATAACCCTGCTTCATCTATTGGGTTCGTGGTATACTTCCATGAGCTTAGCCTTGTAGAATGTTTCTGTTTTGTTGGGCCAAAGGCTAAGAAAGAATTCCTTATTTTTCTTGCCCTCTTTAGGATTTATGCCTCTTCAGTGTGTTGTTCTAAGTCATCAATATTCCTATCATCTACCCCTACCTGTGCATCCAAGTTTTCATCTGATAGGGGTATAGTAGGATTTACAAATTTATCCTAGGTCAATTGCTGTTGAGAAAGATCATGGATAATAATGAGCTTAATTAAGCAATGATGGCTAATTGTAGAATGTGGGTTTTTGGCTTTTCTAACCCGACTAGCAACATCATGCAATAAATAATTTAAAAAGAACCATAGGTTAACTATGATTTTATGTCTAAGAATTTCTAATAGTTTAAGTTGTCGAGGCCTTACCACATCTTGATGACCATCACAAGTGATGTATCTCTGAACAGTGGTCGCTAGTTCTCACCATGGTTCCTTTAATGATGTGGAATGAATTCATTTGCCTTTGCGTATCAGTTCTTCCTTTAGATCCTTAAATACTGCAACTGCTTCATGCAATAGAGCATGTTTGTCGGTCCATTTTACTCCTTCTGCTAGAAGTCCAGATACTTCATCTATGACTGCTTGAGAAACAGTTATACTTCTGCCTTTTACAATTATGCGCCCATTCTACAATTTTTGCATAAATTTAAGCGTTATTTCGCTATGGAATCACTGTAGTTTGATAAGATATTGAATCCAACTGGTGCACTCAATAATTTCATGAGCCTACTCTGTTAATCGTAATATTGTAGGTTCACTACGGAAAGAATTTCCTCCCATGGTTGTTCTGCTATTATAGCCTAATTCACACCTTTGCATGCACTTTCTCACAGTTAGACAATTTGGAACATTAACAAATACTGCATACAAAGCTTTTGAATTGGAAAATGTTGTTTTTATATAAAGGAAACAATAATAGTATTTGTCGCATCAACAAATTTTAGCAGAGTTCGGTAATTATTTCGCATGTTGTCCCATAAGTATACCTTCCCCCATCCAGTTAGAAAAGGGTGTACATGTCCGCAGAGCACAGGAAAAGAGAAAAGGATGAAGTGGCTTCATAAATGCGGTAGGAAAATAGTCAAAGCAGTAGAATTACAGTAGGAAACAGTTAGAGCAGTGCTAACTATAAATCATAGAAATGGTTTAGAAAATGATCGAAAAAGGAATAAAGCAGGGAAATAATAATTACCATAAATAATTTTCCTTTGGTGAAAAGGTATGATGACGCTGATAAGGAAATTAATGATAATGACTGCTGGTATCAGTTGATCAGACAATATTGATATAATTCATGTAAAAATATAGTTTACCGTGCATATCGGTTAATATAAATATAAACATTGTTCAAATGGTAAATTTGTCTTTGGAAACGAGTTAATAGGAAATAGTAGGATATAGAATAATTAGAAATGTAAAATAAAACTTCAATACCACAAGCAGGGCCACTACTGCCAGTAGGCATCTATAGCCTTGACAAGGTTTCTTTTTAACCTAAAAATGGTCCAGGATCCTCCATTTAGGATTTAGATGATTTGCTTATTTCTACAAAGGGATCAATGTGCTGGCATGGTAACTAGATAATCACAGTGCCATTCACTAGGGTATAAAACAATGATCAGGCTGGCTCGTGGTGATACCTCCTATCCTTACAATAGTTGGATTGTATGGAAGGCCAGTTCCCAGGTGTGGTGGTCATTATGGGAATGTCGCTTGTTAAGTTTCTTATGATCATGGTAGGTTGGCTCGTGATGAGACCCCCTATCCCCTTTGAGAAAGCTTATATTATATTTTTCAAATTCATATTATAAGTGGAGGAAGGCGCATTAACTCCTTAACAGTTAGGGGTGGTGTTGATCATAATCGGCTTCCTATTAAATTTTCACAGGCAATTTGACTTAAACCTCACAAATCCCCTCTTGCAGCCTTAAAAAATCCTTTTGCTGACTATTGCTATCGTTTCCTGCCCCCAAATCACATTATAAAAGGCAGCAAAACCCATATATGAAATCTATCAGGCCTAGCCCCTTCGGCCAAGCCTCTGCTCCTTTTTCTCCATGTAACCTGGGCACCAGACCAAGTGCCAGCCGAGAAAGGTGCTTATCCCAAAGGTAAATTGGAAGCAGTATTAACTGTCAATCTGTAAAGATCCGACGACATTCACAAGCCTTCATCACGACTGTGGCCCACTCCGTTAATCGCCCGTCCACCATCCGATCAGCCTGTGAAATCAACGGTTCACAGTTCTCCCGCTCTGGTGGTCCCCACGCCCGAACATTGTTCGAAACCCGTTGGTTTTCATTGCACCAATTTTCCGAGGTGGGCGGTATTTCTCAAATCAAAGCGATTCCATACATTGCTCGCCGCGTGTCTCCACGTACGGCTCCAAAACTGCCCTCCATCGCACATTATTTTTCGATCAAAGTCACGGCGCGATATTCATGACAACCGTCCGATCTGGAGGTCTTCATCCAATGGTCATCGCACTCCAAAGCTGGATGAGTGTTAGTCCATGTACACAGTGCCCATGGCCCACCGTCTCATTGCCCTTCGATGCGTTTTCAATTGCCGATCTCGTTTTGAGATCGAACGGTCCAGATCATCTGCATACCTTGCCATTGACTCAATCTTCCTCCACGTCATCATCCCATGTGTTTATCGCATTTTTCCTCCGCCATTTATATATTCCATTCATATGTTATATTTTAATGTTTTACATTATAACTTTGGCCAGCCCATCCACCATTGTTCCACTGCATTTTTCATCGTCACCCTGCATACTTCCGCCATTTCATCGTGCCGTGTTGCTACGCAGTCATCCCCACTGCACCACTGTCCCCATGCATTTGTTTTCTTGACGAGTTTGCGGGTTTTGCAGGTTTACATCGGCGAAAAACTATTATGACTCACAGTCTCTATTACTGTGATAGAGAGCACATCAAAGGACCATTTTTCAAAGCTGAATTATGAAGATAGCCCCGAGAATGCAAATCGATAAGACTTCCATTAAAGAAGTGGGGTTAAAATCCGTCAAACCTTGCAGGGACATTCAAGGCACCGATTTCGCAGATGAAGATATTAGTGGAGCAGTAGAAAAATATTAGTGGATGATTGAGGAATTCAACGTTAAACATTGAAGATTTTCAGCCGTGACTCAGAGTTTAGAAGGCAGAGGGTACAATGCACCAGTAACAATACCCTTCATGTTTCATTTCAGCACCATTTTCTTTCAGGAAAGGACGGACTGTTTATGTGATTTATCTGATTTGCTGTGTTACTGGAGAGATCTCTACCTAGTGCATTTATTTCAGTTAGCAGGCCACAGAGTACAAACAACATTACAAAGTCATCGAGTAGTATGGGCGTGCACGTCTCCGCCATTTTGTTTTAATGTGTTAGGTCCCTATATTACTAGTATAGTCCCCTATTGTTGTTAGTGTAACCCCCTTATTGTTATTATTGTACCCTTGTAACCCCCATTTTTTTATTATTGTGCCCTTAAATTATTATTGTTAGGTCGGCTAGGATTACATTGTGGCCCACTAGGATTACATTATGGCCCCATGGACTCCTATCTATAGAAAGGAGGTTTTGTAAATTGTATCATCCAAGAATTGTTAATTTATGTAATGTATTGGAGGTTTCCCCCTCAAAGTGGCTCATTTCCAAGGGGTTGACATCTCTTTTCTTCTATTTTTGGAGCTGGTTACACAACATTTGGTATCAGAGCTTGGGATTCTAGGGTTTCGCTGCTCCAAACAGGTCATCGTAGAATTTTCGCTATAACTTTTTTTCTACAAAGTTTCAGAAGCTGAAATTTTCAGGGTGTGAAGCCAAAATCCTGAGGAATATTTTCTAAAAATTTCAGAGCTTGGTTCACAATATTTTCGGAGATATGATCTGTGGAAGTTAGGTCTTTTTTCAGGCTCCTAAACAGGTCATCGTGGCATTTGCGCTATAGGTTTTTTTCTACGAAGGTTCAGAATCTGAAATTTGTATGGTGCGAAGACGAAATCCTAAGGAAAGTTTTCAAAAAAATTCAGATCTTGGTTCACAATAGTTGTGGAGATATGATCTGTGGAAGGTAGTGGCTTTTCAGGCTCCTGAATTTCATCTCAAATAGGTGATCGTGGGAAAATTTCAATAACTCTCTCTCTGGGCATCATATTGGAGTGCCGTAAAAAGTGGTTGGAATCACATAGAATCTATTTTCTTATCTATCAATTTCAGAGACAAAGAACAAAACAGTGACACGTGGCAAGTCGTACAAGTTCGCTCTACTGAACCAGTCCATAATTAGGTGATTGTGGGAGATTGGACACAACTTTGTCTTGGAGAATCCAAATCAGGTTGGACCTCTGGCATTAAAAAGAGAATTCAGAGGGCTACTTCAGTGCTGAATTTCAGATATAGAAGAGCTGCAATCATGAAGATAATACAATTTCAATATTGAGCTCCTCAAAAGCAAGTAAAAGGTGTGTATTTTTTTCCGAATTGCATAAGTCTTGTTTGAAGAATCAAGTTGAATTGATTGCAAGGGAATATTATAGAATAGATATCAGTATTGGATTATAAAATGGCCCCAAAAAATAATTCAACACCCATTAAGCCTTTGGAAAGCTCTACTCATGAAGACGAAGAATTGCAACATGATCTATCAAAATTACAAGAGCAAGTGCAACAAATTTCACTCTCGCAAAGAGCAACAAAAAATGAAATGGAAGTTTTGAAGAAAGGCATGGAAGCTAAGATAGATGGCATGGAAGCTAATATGGATGGCATGGAGGCTGGCATGGAATCTAAGATGGATGACATGGAAGCTAAGATCGATGAGAAAATGGAAAACATGAAGAATTTTCTAAAAGCAGACATGGAAGGTTTGACAAAGCTGATACAAGAAAGGTTTCCTAATGGTGAAAAGATAGTAGAAGAACCTCATGATGAGAACAAAATAAATGTTAATTGTGATTTCATAAACTCTAATGTTGGCGGGAAGAACCACCATATTCCAAAGATGAATATGAGGAAGTTTGATGGAAAGGATCCTGTAACATGGATACTACAGATGGAGCAATATTTTGATCTCCATAACGTGCAAAACACACAAAAGGTACGCATTGCAACTTTACATTTAGAACAAAATACATTTGTATGGCATCGATGGCTTTGCTCCCGTAAAAAAATTGTCACTTGGTCAATTTTTACGGAGGAAATGATAGCACATTATGAGGATACAAAGAGCAACACCTTCTTTAGCCAATTGATAAATCTCAAACAAAAGGGTTTAGTGGGGCAGCACATTGGGGACTTCCAAAAATTGAATATAAGGGTAACTGATATTCCAGAGGAACACAGGATTGATCTCTTCATAGGCACTTTAAAGGATAACATTCAACATGAAGTTCACGTTCTGGAACCTGATTCATTGGAGAAGGCATTCAGGTTGGCAAGAAAAGTTGAATGTAAAATTATGGAAACAAGGAAGCCTACCACTCAATTCTATAAAGAAGGAAGTGTGGCTACGCCTAGATTTCCACAACCTACAAGGTTGACACCACAACAATTGGAAGAAAAAAGAGTAAAAGGGCTTTGCTACAGTTGTGATAGAAAATACACTAAAGGTCATAAGTGTGCTGAGAAGAAATTATTTTACATAGATTGTGAAGAGGAAGAAGAAAATGAATAAGAAGAGGATATACACCAGGAACCAGCCCTAGAAGAGGAAGAAATGAATCCGACCATATCGTGTAATGCACTGGCAGGAATTACCACTCCTCAAACTCTCAAGATAGAAGGACATATCAAGAAGAAAAAGGTAATAGTGTTGATTGATTCAGGTAGCACCCATAATTCTATTCATTGTAAGGTAGCCAAGGAATTAAATTGTTTCCTATACCCAGCACCAGAATGTCAAGTGATGGTTGCAAATGGAGGAACTATAAATTGCTCGGGAAAATGCCATAATATCAAGCTAACCATGGGGGAATATGTATTGACTAGTCCAATGCTTTCCATTGCTATGGGAGGTGCTGATGTTGTACTAGGAGTACAATGGTTACAATCTTTGGGGACGGTAGCTTTTAATTTTCAAGAACTTTTCTTGAAATTTTTTTCAGAAGGAAAGGAAGTCGAATTACGGGGTATTGAAGGGAATTCGGGAAGGATAATAAGCTCTAATGTCATGACAAAGCTTCTAAAGAAATAACAACGAGGCGTAATTGCGCAATTATGCTCACTAGAAGTTCCGACATCAAAATCATCTATTTCTGCAGATCTCCAACAAGTCTTGGACAATCATTCCAAGGTGTTTGAAACTCCCAAAGGACTCCCACCTATTCGTGATCATGATCATGCTATTCATTTGATTTCGGGAAGTGTTCCTCCAAACATCAGGCCTTATAGATATCCTTATGTCCAAAAGAGCGAAATTGAACGTATGATTGCAGAAATGTTAGAGGCGGGTATAATTCAACCTAGTCAAAGTTCTTTCTCTGCTCCTGTAGTATTGGTACACAAGAAGGATGGATCATGGAGAATGTGTCCGGATTATAGGGAGCTCAATAAGCTCACCATTAAAGATAAATTTACCATTCCTGTGATTGATGAATTATTGGATGAATTACATGGAGCAATTTATTTTACCAAGTTGGATCTTCGTTCAGGATATCATCAAATTAGAATGAAGACTGAAGATATTCCAAAAAACAGCATTTCAAACTCATGAGGGTCATTATGAATTTTTGGTCATGCCTTTTGGCCTTACCAATGCACCTTCTACATTTCAAGGGTCGATGAATTCCATTTTCCAACCCTTCTTTAGAAAATTTGTGCTAGTATTTTTTGATGATATACTAATATACAGCAGGTCTTGGAAGGATCATGTTGAACATGTTGATAGGGTGCTCAAACTATTGCAGGAGAAACAATTATATGTAAAAACATCCAAATGTTTCTTTGGAGTACAAGAGGTGGAATATATGGGTCATATTATATCTCACGAGGGTGTTAAAGTAGACCCTAACAAAATTAAAGCCATTAAGGAATGGAAAGTCCCCAAGACAATAAAGCAGTTGCGAGGATTTCTCGGGTTAACATGCTATTATCGCAAGTTTGTTAAGAATTATGGGAGAATAGCAGCACCTCTAACAACATTATTGAAGAAAGATGCATTTTCATGGACTCCTGAAGCAACTAAGGCCTTTGAACATCTTAAAGAGGCAATGTGCCTAGCACCGGTCTTAGCTACGCCAGACTTCACAAAAACCTTTATTGTGGAATGTGATGCCCCAGGAAATGGAATTGGTGCAGTTTTAATGCAGGAAGGAAGACCCATTGCTTTTGAAAGTCGTCCAATCAAAGGAAAGTATTTACAGAAACCTATTTATGAGAAGGAAATGTTAGCAATACTGCATGCACTAAAGAAATGGCGAACTTACCTAATGGGAAGACACTTCAAGGTAAAAAATGATCATGATAGTCTTAAACACTTTTTGGAACAAAGAATATCTTCAAAAGAGCAGCAAAAATGGGTCACAAAGATGTTGGGTTATGACTTTGAAATAATCTACAAAAAAGGAAAGCTTAATGTTGTTGCAGATGCACTCTCAAGAAAGAATGAAGAGGTGGAAGCATTGCTTTGTGCGATTTCTATTATCCAACCAGATTGGATAACCGAAGCAAGAGATGAATGGAATAAGGACAAAGATGTATGGACACTCATTCAAAAGTTGCAGCAAGATCCTAGTACATCTGATATATTTAGTTGGAAAAATGATTCCTTATGGTACAAAGATCGCTTATATCTTTGTAAGAATTCCCAACTAAAACAAAAGATTCTTCTGGAATTGCACACTTCTCCTTTAGGAGGACACTCAGGATTTTTAAAAACTTACCACCGGGTGAAGAAAGAATTTTTTTGGGATGGCCTTAAATCTGATATTCGAAAGTTTGTGGCGGAATGTTTGGTTTGCCAGCAGAATAAAGTGGAAACAATTAAGACCCCAGGACTTCTACAACCCTTATCCATTCCAAGTCAACGTTGGGAGGAGATTTCAATGGATTTTATCACAGGTTTACCTAAGTCCGAAGGAAAGAGTGTCATCATGGTGGTAGTTGATAGACTTACCAAGCATGCACACTTTTGTGCATTATCTCATCCATTTAAAGCAAGTACAGTTGCTACTACATTTGTGGACAAAATTCAAAAGCTACATGGAAGCCCAAGGGTTATTGTGAGCGACAGAGATCCCATTTTTACGGGAAATTTTTGGACGGAGTTGTTTTCTTGTTTGGGTACTCAATTAGCTCATAGCTCATCGTATCATCCTCAATCTGATGGTCAAACTGAGATAGTAAATAAATGTTTGGAAGGATATCTTCGTTGTTTTGTATCTGATAAACAAACACAATGAGTCAAGTGGTTACCTCTCGCTGAATGGTGGTATAACACTTCCTTCCATACTGCAGCAAAAATGACCCCATTTATGGCACTTTATGGATATCATTCACCATCGATCACATCATCTTTAAGGGAAAATTCGAAGGTTCAAGCAGTGGAAGATCACATCGAGCATCAACAAGAAGTTCTCCAACTCTTAAAGCATAACATGAATTTGGCACAAAATCGAATGAAACAACAGGTAGATCAACATCGCAGCGAGAGAAGTTTTGATGTAGGAGATTGGGTATTTTTACAGTTACAACCATATAAACAAATGTCCCTCAAGCAAGCTAAGAAGGATAATAAATTATCGCCAAAGTACTATGGTCCTTACAAGGTGTTGCAAAATATTGGTACTATGGCATACAAATTGGAGCTTCCTGCTTCTTCACGAGTACATCTAGTTTTCCATGTTTCATGCTTAAAGAAGGTTATAGGTGAAAATCTTCCAGTTCAAACAATATTGCCAGAACTTGATGAGGAAGGAAAAATCATATTGGAACCTGAAGCAGTCATGGAAACAAGAACTCGACAGCTACGGAATCGATCAATTTCAGAGTATCTAATCAAGTGGAAGAACTTACCCACTGAAGATTCTACATGGGAGGATGAGAATTTTATACAGAAGCACCCGGAGCTACTCAAGCGTTGAGGACAACACTTTTTTGAAGGAGGGGGGCATGTTAGGTCCCTATATCACTAGTATAGTCCCTTATTATTGTTAGTGTAACCCCCTTATTGTTATTATTGTACCCTTGTAACCCCCATTTTGTTATTATTGTGCCCTTAAATTATTATTGTTAGGTTGGCTAAGATTACATTGTGGCCCACTAGGATTACATTATGGCCCCATGGACTCCTATATATAGAAAGGAGGTTTTGTAAATTGTATCATCCAAGAATTGTTCATTTATGTAATGTATTGGAGGTTGCCCCCTCGAAGTGGCTCATTTCTAAGGAGTTGATATCTCTTTTCTTCTATTTTTGGAGCTGGTTACACAACATAATGATACAATTAAATGTTCATCACCTATTCCCTTTTTTGAGCTTTCTTGTTCTCCTATAAAGCTCCAAAAGAACAGATGATTTAGGGTTCCAGATTTTATTAGAAAATGATGCAGTGAAAGGCTTTTTGTATACAATTTTGTAGAACTCTTGTATGAAGGCTCAGAGCCCATAGGGTCTTAGTGAGGAGGAGTTCCATCTGTTAAAGAGGATTCTGGTCTTTGGTATTTCACAATGTATAACTTTCTCTCTTATGTGTTATTTTAATATATCATTTCATGTCATCCATCTTTCCTGTATCATGTTTTGGAATGCGAGTGGCTCACTGATTTTTGGTATGGATTTATCCTAGTTGATACCCATGCTCTAATTAGTCAAGTGCTTTAAATATGGCTCATGCATGATATTTTGTTTCACTATTCATCTAAACCATATTTCTGCTATATTAGTTTCTTTGGGAGGGTGTTTTTAAAACGCTATTATCATGTATGGATTCTTAGATTGGTAAGCCCATACATGGTGGTATTTTTTATCTGGATATCCGCTCAATGAAAACTAATATCTTCTCTATGTTTCATTCACCACATATACCTTCTGATAATTAATTTCTGTGAGGTATTTCTGAATTGGCCCTCTTTGCAGTAAGCTGTCTCTGAATTGTCTGTTGCTTTTATATTGGAGTTTTTCATGTTGCCTCTGTAATATCCTTTCCTCTGTATCAATTTTATGAAGGTCTTGGTCCCAGTCAGATTAATATTCCTTGTTTTACAAGAGATAACATGAGAGCTTTTTATTGATAACTTCCTTTTGTTATACCATATGCTCCTTGCTATATAAGATGTCCTAGGCACTGGTCTATCACAACTCTAGGCTATCTCTAGGAGCGACAACAGGTGGTATGAGAAGTAAAATAATGCCAATAAAATTTATTCTTGTATTCCTATATAATCATACAAAAGGGAATTATCAATTGAAAGTGTGAAAGATAAACCAACATGGTATTGAGATAGTGAATCAGTTTATGATATATCCAAAGAGGATATATTCAACAAGTCATTAAATAGATGAACCATGTCAATTTCAGAATAAAGATAATCATCAAAGGTTTAAAAGTCATAATGTTGTTAATATAACTGCTTTTTCTTTAAATTCGGTGTAAATTTTCAAAGAAAAAGATGATTTACATAGAAAAGCATGTGAGAGAAAAGAGGTTTGTTCAATTTAGGATTGAATGGAAACTGTGCAGATGTTGGGATAGAAGTTGTTCGTTTAACTAAACAACAACTGTTCATTTTACTAAACAACATTTTTTCAATCTATTGAATAGTAATGGTATGTGAAAGTAAATTAGAAAAAAGAAACTACAACTGTTCATTTTATTGAACAACAATTGTTCGTTTAACTTAACAACAACTTTTTATTTTACTGAATAGCAGTTGTTCACTCTATTGAACAACAACTGTTCATTTTACTGAAAAATAGTTGTTTGTTTAATGGAACGACAACTGTTAATTTTATTGAACAACAAATGTTCATTCTATTGACCAACAACTGTTCTTTTTTTTTTTTTTTTTTAGAAAAGGAACATCAACAGGGAAATAATCAAGCCCAAAAAAGGAAATAAATGACAAATGTTCACCTGGAAGAGAACAGTAGTTGTCCAAAGAACTGAACAACAACTGCTAAAAAAAATTACGTTAAACAAAGATAAAGGAATAGTGGTTACTTTGTTGTAAGTAATTGTTCCAAAGTAAGAATCCACAAATTTTTATAGCAATGTTTACTCTAAAATAACACAGAAAAAAAAAATTGTAAACTAGCTATATAAAGAAAATATATGCATTATTTATAGCTAGAAAGAAACGATTTTCATGAAAGTAAAGTTGTCGGGTCATCACCCCCTGTAGCTAAAATTTGCATAGTGGGATCATTACGTACTTGTTTGTGAAAAGTATCTTTGGTGAGTGGCTTGGCGATAAATACGTACTCGGTGTCCATTCACCCAGAAAGAAGAGCCAGACCCATCGATGGTAGTCAAAGTTATAGTGCCATTGTTGTGCACTTCTTGAATTTCATACGGGCCAAGCCATCTTGTCTATAATTTACTCGAAAAGTCTTGAAATATGGAATCATAGAGGAGCACCCAGTCTCATTCCTAAAACGTCTTCTTTTTTATAAGATTGTCATGCCACTTAGCTCATTTTTGTTGAATAATTTTTGTGTGTTGTAGAGAAAGTAATTGTGCTTCATACAATTCATTTTTTTGTTGAAGGCATTTAGTTTGGACTTCTGTCAGGTCCAGTCCCACTTCTTGGACCATTCTGAGAGCCTTTATTTCAAATTCGATGGGAAAAAAAGGTTCTTTTCAAAATACAAGTTGGTACGAGGAATAACCAGTTGTACTTTTCCAAGTTGTGTGATAGGCCCACAAGGCCTCTAGAAGTTTAGTACCCCAGTCTCGCCGATTTGTTGAAACTATTTTGGTCAAAATCACCTCAATGACCTTGTTGGTGCTCTCAACCTGCCCATTCGCCTGTGGGTGATATGGAGAAGTGACTCTATGTGTGATATGGTGGTTCCATAGAGTGGTTATAATCTTATGTCCTACAAACTATGGCCCCCCATTTGTTATCACTTCCCTGGGTAAACCATACCACACAAATAACTCAAAAATGAAATTAATTATAGTTTCTTTTGTAGCTCTTGGCAAGGCCACTGTTTCTAACAACTTTGTTACATAGTATGTAGCAACCAGTATATAGGCCTTTTGGTTGGATTAAATGGGCCAACAAAATCCAACTTCCACTTCTCGAAAGGTTCCATTACCAACTGTGGCTGCAACAACATTTATTCAGATTGACCAGGACGGTCCATCCTTTGGCAACTATCACAAGCCTAGACATACTTCTTGGCGTCTTTAAAGATAGTGGGCTAGTAATATCCCATATATAGTATTTTATGTCCATTCCTGTGATCTGTGAAGTGTCCACCACAAGGCTCATCATGGCAGGCCTTCAGGATGTCGTAAATATTATCTTCACGAATGAACCTACGTATTTGCATATCAGGCCCTGTATGAAAAAGGTATCCACCAATCCAAGAAAATTGGGTGTTGCATTGGACAATCAGTTTCCTTTCTTTAGCTGTCAAATGCTTTGGTAGTTTTCCTACCGCCAGATAAGTTTGCTACATTTTCATACCATGGTGCCTTAACTGCTACGACAAACAAATGTTCATCAGGAAATTGATCATCTATGGCTAGTGGATCGTTTTGTAATATCCAAAAATTGGGAGAGCAGCAATACAAAACATAAAACTAGAAATATGCAGAAGTATCAATAGATCAACATATGATACAACCATAGATCCATTCCATTATGATTATAACAGAAAAATAGGTACAAATACTTGAGGAAAAGATCACTCAAGTTGTGCAAACAAAACATAAAACTAGAAATACGCAGAAGTATCAATAGATCAACATATGATACAACTATAGATCCATTCCATTATGATTATAACAGAAAAATAGGTACAAATACTTGAGGAAAAGATCACTCAAGTTGTGCAAACAAGCCTCCCATGAAAGCATACACCTAGATATGAAATGTTGCTAAGACATGAAATACAGGAATGCAGAAATTAAGCTGTCTAAGAGAGATTGATAGCTGAAATATATAAAAATACATTTTTTCTGATACAATGCTCCAAAAGATTTAGGACTAGTGATCTATGCTCCAAAATAGATTTCCAGGACAACCCAGAAAAGGTTTCTGGTAACGCACACTATACAAAAATAGCAGATTTGGCCCTAGGGCTAAATAATCTCTGCAAATAAATCATTGATGGGAGGTGGAGAATCTGATATATGAGATGGTTGATCCTCCTCCAATTTATCTCCTAAATTAAGGGCCAATCCCCTCAAATGAAACATAACTCCTCCAACTAGGGCAATAAACCCACTGTTGCAGCTGCTCTCTAAAATAATGCAGTCCTTGAGGGAAACTGTGTTGTAGTTGATGGTAGCTGCTTGGCCTCCTGCCAAATATGGAAATGATGCACCAAGGACTTCCTCATAAGCTTCTCAGATGAAAGGATGAACCCTCCTATGGAAAACAAGCTCAGAAATGGGGTTTTACAACCCTCCGCTACTACAACCCTACAACACAACTCAGATCTGGAATATATTGCACTGTAGATGAAGACTGAAGCTTGGAAAAATGACAAATAGTGGTAATGTAGCTCAAGATAACCTCTCCTGAGTATGCACTCGAAGTCCCTCGAGGATGAGGATGGGATTTCCGCTCGGAAACACCCTTGTACTAAACCGTACAACAAACCCTGCTAAACAAAAAAAGCATGCATAGATCTGTCACATGGCAAATCTAGATCTAAAAATATCAAAATCAATAATACAAATCCATGTCTTCTAATGCTTCCATCCTCTTCCTTTTATGCTTGGTGAGCTTCCTCACCCTAGGTCCCACTCATTAAAGGATTTACTCTCATGCATACACTCCTCCTTAATGACTGCGTTGTCCTCCAATAATCCTCCACTACCTCCATAACAACACTATTGATTAGGTCAACATTGACCTAGTCCACATGCTCTAGCCCCTATTCACACCTAAGGGTGCTTTATTTAGCTGAAATAATGATCCACTTTCACATGAGAAGTGGTTTTATTCTTTATAAAGATATTTATGGGTCTCTCTACCCACTTATTCACATATCTAAGTGATAAAACAAACTTTAATATTCCAATTAGCTGCAAGCTAATTTTGGACTATTACATTCCTCCCCTCCAAAATGTTTCTTGTCCTCAATAAATTGCAAGGACAGTGAAAAATATTCCCAATGGAAAACTCCAACCTCTAGGCTATCATCCAAGCAAAGTGAGCCATCCTTGGTAGCTCATAAAAACAATCACCAATACTTTGCTTCTGCAATGTATAGGGGATGTATGGCTGAAAATGAGAGATTAAATTATTCAAATCATGCTGTCTCTCTCTCCATTTATGATAAATATGATGTTGTTGATTTTGGGTTGCAATAATATGGTCCTTAGGAAGCCAAAAGGCACCTGGACTTAGTGAATAGAGTATCATCACCATATGGAATAAAAAATAAGCATGGACTAAGTGGCATATAACATACTGGATGGTGACATTAGTCCCTCAAGTGAGACCAGTGTTGTTCTGCTTCTACCTGTCTTAAGTCATGATATGATAAGTGGCCATCCAACCACTTGTTTGCTGCCATAAGCTTCTCAAAATATGGAAAATATTAAATGAAATTAGGTGTTGGCTAGATATGAACCAAGAAAAATAGTTCTTGCCCAAAGTCCTTCCTCAGCCATATCTATGAATGATGCACCATGTTGAGAGAACTCTTTTATCATCTTCCAATCAGGGGGTCTCCCTGGTGCAATGCCTCCATGTAATGAAACATCAAAGCCTAGATCAGGTTGTATATGTGAGTGGATTGATTTTTCCCTGCCCTCACTATGCAAATCATCCTCCTGCTTCTGTGCATAAACCTCCTGAAATGGATAGTTGTGTATGTTCCCAATCACTTAATGTTGGCCATCCTTATCATATTCTCCTACCTTTTACAATATCTCATAGTCTAAGGTGTCTTTTTCCAATGCAATCAACCCATGCACACCCAATGTTATATTGGTGTCAAGATTCTTAATCACAAAGAAGTGATCTGTCATAGTGTATGTCCCCAAAACTGTGGTCAATGTTGGAACACACTTCCTCCATTGTTTAGTTTCACTTCCCATCAATACAGACACATTTTGCTCCTAATCTTCATATGTGAGATCCTTTTTAACTTCTTGCAAATAGACAAGAACTCCTCTAGTTGAAGCAATTTCCTCATCTCCATCTCCAAATGGTGGTGGATCTCCTCCTGCTTTTACAATGTTGGAGGCTATTTCCAGCTCTTACTCTTCCTTCTCCTCATCATTGGAGAATGCCTCATCATTAAGAGATACTTTGTCTTGATCCCCTCTTGAAGGAGGAATCCTCATGTCTTCTTCTTCAGAAGAAAGTTCTTGTTGAAGTGGGAATTTTTCCATTAGAATTTTTTTTTTCACATCTCCAACCCCCTCAAAAATATTTTGAAATGGAGTTGGTTTCATGGATCCTTCCAACTCATGCAAAGGTTCTGATTTCTTGGGTTTGGCTAGCTCACCCAAGGAAGTTTTAGAATGTTTTTGATCAAATCATTTCACTAACCTCCTAGTGAACTTTGCATAAGTAGATATATTTGCATGATTCAATGAAGAAGATTCATAATACCACCAAGCATAAGCCTTACCATCAAGATTCAGCGCTGCTACTCTAATGGCCTCCTCTTCTGAAACTTGATGTAGCTGAAAATATGTATCTACCTTCTCTACCCAAGCCTTAGCTGTGCACTTTTGTGAACCATCAAAATTAAATAGAAATAATATACGCAAAGTGTGTTGCATGTGATCTATTCCTATATTATGGTTATTGGGTCTTCTATTCTCTTTTATTTGAAAAAACCCTTGGAATTTTAGATGCTCCTTGAATCTTCTAGCCTGAGATTCATATTATTGGAGATAGTCACCAAGAGTCACCTCCTTTGGTGTGTCTCCTTCCTCGTATTCTCTTTCCAAGAATGTAGGCATGGTACCACGTTGTAGATATGATGGTGCAGCTGAATGCTCACACCCATAATTTGAAGAACTGGAGCTTTCTTTATGTACAAGCACTCTTGAAGAATCTCTAGATCTCTCCATCCTCATCTCTTTGATGTCTTTGTTAATGCCCTGCATAGTTTGAAGAAGTAGTTTGGAGAACTCCTTTCCTCTTGATAATGGAGTATTGTCTCCATATATTCTACAAATCTTCCCTTTTCTATGAAAAGCCTCTTTAGATGTAATAATAGCTGAAGAACACAGACTGTAATATCCCAAAATTGGGAGAGCAGCAATACAAAACATAAAAATGGAAATATGTAGAAGTATCAATAGATAAACATATGATACAACCATAGAGCCATTCCATTATGATTATAACAAAAAAATAGGTACAAATACTTGAGGAAAATATCACTCAAGTTGGGCAAACAATCCTCCCATGAAAGCATACACCTAGATTTGAAATGTTGCTAAGTCATGAAATACAAGAATGTAGAAACTGCGTTGTCTATGAGAGAGTAACATCTGAAATATAGAAAAATATATTTTTGATGATACAATGCTCCAAAAGAGTTAGGACTAGAGATCTATTCTCCAAAGAAGATTTCCAGGACAACCTAGAAAAGGTTTCTGGAAATACACACTATACAAAAATAACAGATTTGGCCCTAGGGCTGAATAATCTCTGCAACTAAATAACTAATGGGAGGTGTCTAATATGATATATGAGATGGTTTATACTCTTCCAATTGATCTCATAAAATGAATGGTTGATCCCCTTAAAGGAAACATAACTCCTACAACTAGGGCAATAAGCCCACTATTGTAGTTGCTCTCTAAAATATTGCAGTCCTTGAGGGAAACTGCACTGTAACTGATGGTAGCTACTTGGCCTCCTGCCAAATATGGAAATGATGCACCAAGGACTTCCTCACAAGCCTCCTAGATGAAATGATGAACCCTCCAATGGAAAACAAGCTCAGAAATGGGGTTTTACAACCCTCCACTTCTACAACCCTACAACACAACTTAGATATGGAATAGACTGCATTATAGATGAAGAATGAAGCTTGTCCAAATGCCAGATAGTGGTAATGTAGCTCAAGATAACCTCTATTGAGTAGGAACTCGAAGTCCCCCAAGGATGAGGGTGGGATTTCTGCTTGGAAACACCCTTTTACTAAATAGTACAACAGACCCTGCTAAACAACGAAAGCATGCATAGATATGTCACATGAAAAATCTAGATCTAAAAAGATCAAAATAAATAATACAAATCCATGTCTTCTAATGTTTCCATCCTCTTTATTTTATGCTTGGTGAGATTACTCACCCTGGGTCCCACTCATTAAAGGAGTTACTCTCATGCATATACTCCTCCTTAATGACTGCGTTGTCCTCCAATAATCCTCCACTACCTCCATAACAACATTGTTGATTTGGTCAACATTGACCTAGTCCACATGCTCTACCTCCATTCACTCCTAAGGGTGCTTTATTTAGCTGAAATGATGATCCACTTTCACATGAGAAGTGGTTTTATTCTTTATAAATATATTTATGGGTCTCCCTACCTACTTATTCACCTATCTAAGTGATAAAAAAAACTTTAATATTCCAATTAGCTGCAACCTAATTTTAGAATATTACATTTGTTTTCAGAACCTGAGATAGAAAATCTGCAACTGGGTTTTCCTTTCCTAGAAGGTCTTTAATGGTAATATTAAAATCCTGCAAAAGTAAAAACCAACGGGTCACCCTCCCATTAGTAATCAGTTTTTTTTCTAAGTATCTAATGGCATAATGATCAGTGTACAGAAAAATTTGGTAGCCTATTATATAATGTATAAATTTGTTTATGGCATAAATGAGAGCTAAAAATTCCTTTACTGTTACTGTATAATTGAGTTCAGTAGAAGTGAGTTTTTTGTTGATATAATATATAACATAGGGCTTTTTTCCCTCCTCTTGCCCGAGGATAGTGCTTATTGCTGTGTCTGACGCATCTATAGAGACATGAAAAGGCAGCTCCCAATTGGGTGCACACAATACTGGTACAGTCGAGACTAAATTCTTCAAATCTGTGAAATAATTTTCACATTTATACAACCATTTAATTCAACATTTCCTGTTAAAGCATACAAAGGCACAACAATTCATGAAAAATTCTTTATAAATCTGCGATAGTATCCTGCATATCCAAGGAAGATACGTACCTCAGTTTGGGTGCATTATGTAGGTAGTAGGAGAATTACCTCTATTTTTGTTGGTTCTACCTGTATTCCAACCGCAGAGATGTAGTGTCCTAGGATTACGCCTTCTCTCATCATCATGTGATATTTCTCATTACTTAAACACGTCCTGGTAGCAATGCATCTTTCCAAAAATTTCTCTGAATTCTGTAGCACTTGGTCAAAATCGTTCCCGCATAGGGTGAAGTCATCCATGTAAATTCCAAGTCCCTCATTTATCAGATCAGATAAAATACTGAGTATGGCCCTCTGAAATGTAGTCAGGGCGTTGCGTAAACCAAAAGGTAACACTCTATAGGAAAATGTACCCCATGGGTAGGTAAAGGTAGTTTTGTCTTGGTATTCAAGGATAATTTGGATCTAGTTGTAGATGTTGAAGCCACCAAGAAAGGAAAAGAATCATTTTCATGCTAGCGTATCAGGAACTTGATCAATAAATGGAAGAGGGAAGTTATCTTTTAGTTTGGCCTTGTTCAATTCCCTGTAGTCCATACAGATCTGCCACTTCCCGTTCTTTTTGGGAACAACTACCAGCAAAGAGACCCACTTACTATCCAAAATATAATAAATAAAATTCATTTCCAGCAACTTCCACAATTCTTCCTTTAAGATATGCTTGAGATGTGTATTTAATCTCAGTTGAGGTTGTTGGATAGGACAAGAATAATTTTCGGTGTAGATGTGGTGTGTACACAATTGAGGGTCCACGCCCTTCATGTTTGGATAGTCCCAAGAAAAAGCCCCTTTATATTTTTGCAGAACTTGTATAAGCTTTTTTTGTTGGTAATTGTCCATATTATCATTAATGTTCAAAGTCTTGTCTGGTTCAATCTCAATAGTCCTGCTGTTATGAACAAAAGTTTTTGGTATATGCTGATCGTCGACATTTTTCAAAGGGTCTTCTTGGGCTTCATTGTCAAGAATTTCTTTCAAAATTTGACATTTTATATTATTCTCACAGTAGTTGACTGATTAATAAAATTATTAATTACATCATCTTCAGTATTATTCTTGAACTCAAGCGCTTCTGCTACTGTAAGAGGTGAACGGATATTTTCTTCTAGGTATGTGGGTGGATGTTTATGAGTTTTCAGAATGGGTAGACTTGTATTAGCAGGGGTATATAAAACAAGGCCTTTCACAACATTTCCTTTTGTAATGGTCATGCTACCAGCTCGACAGCCTATATAAGCATCGGTTGTTTCTAACCAAGGTCGACCCAGAATTAAAGGGTGTCCATCTAATCGACTTCTTGGGTTGAAAACTAGAAAATCCATTGGGTATTCCCATGACTCAACAGAACCAATAATGTCCTGTAAAGTTCCCTCGGGTTTAATGACCGAACGATCAGCAAGTTCTGGCAAGGTAATGGTCAGTTCCAGAGCTGTGATACCTAGTCCCTCACAGATTTAAGCCATTAAAATGTTAATGGCTGCAACTAAGTCAACTTGTGTATTCATAAAAGAGCGACCATGTATTTGAACTGTAACTATAGGATTCTCTGGATCTTCATATTTTACTAGTGTTTCCCTGCCTAAAAGAAGATCAGATAAAGTCCCTATGACATGGAAATTTGGTGAAGCTTTTGGTTTTCTCACATGTTTTTTCACACATAGTTATTTAATTGTTTTAGTATAAATAGGAATATATTAGGTAGCCTAGAGAAGAGAAATTTTAATACATAAATTTTTGAGTTCCCCTAAGAGATCAAATTCTGGATAAATAATGGGTTTGGGTAATACTAATCATTTAGGGAATGAAGGAGAAGTGATTATAAGTTTTTCAGGATCTTGCTGCTCGATTGTGTCTTCCCCCTGTTTTATTTATGTGTTAGTCACAGTTGAAGGTTTTTTTATGGTTGGCGTTTCCATCTTATCTTGTTGCTGATTTTTATTTTCCTCAGGGGTAATAATGCGTCCTGATATCAGCCTAGTTCATTGCATTCCATTTGTTTTATTTCAGGATATGAATTTTCAACAATCTGTATTAGCTGAACTGGTCTGTTACAGGGATTTGGGTTTGGTTGAGCTGGCAGTTGGGGACACATAAGAGCCTGGGGATTTTGTTTCAATGGATACAGAGCTTGTAATGTCGGTTGAGGTTGAGGACCCATCCCCATAGGTGAAATGGTTATCCTCAGAGGTCATTTCCAATTTGAAGACCAATTTGGATTTTTTGAAGTGGAGGTAGGCCACTGGGAAGGTGTTGAGGCCTCGGAATTCTGCTACCAAAAAATCGGGGAAAACCGCCCAGTCTAGACGTTAAAGCAACTCCTTTTCTGTTTGGTATAGTGGCTCCGACTGGGAATGATGGGAACAGTTTCCCAATAAGGATGATTTTGAGGGTGTTGTGATTATGCAAATGGAGAATGATTTTAATCATCATATGCATCTATCTAAACTATTTATTCTACTATATACCCAGGGTGTTTCTTCCTTTATGCGATCTAAAGAGATATCCTTCAACTATTAGTAATATAGATCATTTAACAGTTGAAAGAGATGAAAATTATGTAAGATGATTCTTCTAACAAAGTAGTTTGACTAGAGGAATTGTGAAAAATATATAGCATTCATATGTGTGATTATACATTCAATAAGAAATCACAGACAAATATTAGAACATAAGTGCATGTAACACTCATCTATAATAACGTTTCAAATATGTAATACAATAAAAAGATGACTGTCAATCTATAAAGTAAGACTTAATACAAGTGAATAAAAATTCCATATGTATGAAGTTATACTCATGTAAACTGACAGTAATTGATCTGCTCCTCTTCACTTTCAAGAAATTTAAAGAGTACAGTAGTGCAACATCAATTAAACAACTTTAATTGTCAAAATATAACAGATGTGTTCCATTAATTCATCAAAGCATTCACAAACTTAAAATAGTGCATTATTTGCAAACGTTTTTTACCAATTTTTGGACCCTTCTCTAAATGCATAAGAGGGCTTTAAATACTAAACTAACTATGTTCTAAAATAGATTATTACAAAAATATAGAGGAGGTTTCAAACAACCATCCTTGTAAGACTAACTTAAACAACAATCTAGGAGAAATAAAGTAACAATATTGATTTATGAATTTCGTCCTTTCTTTTGGATTTGATCACGAAGTTGAAAAATATCAAGCATGGGCTTGAGTTGAGCTCACTGTGAAATCCTTGATCTGACCTATCCATTGAATACTACGTTTGAAAGTACTAGCTGCAATCTTCTTGTTGAATCAGTTAAATATTGCAAGATTTGATATTGATGGTAAGGTTTGAACAGAAAATTCCAATAATTTTCTTGATCAAAATTATTTACCTTTTTAATTATTTCATCCCATGTGTCTGCCTTTTGTTGCCACTATGATTCTAGTTGTTTCACTTTTGAGAACACTTCAGACATGTAATCTTTGATAAGTTCTTCTTTCTTCAGTTGTTCACATACAAATTCAATAATTTCTTTAGATAATCTTGAGGCTTTCATTGCTGCTTTCTCTGTCTGCTTTATTTGTGCTTCTCGATCCTTGAATAGGATCTCCTCATGAAACTTATATACCTGGGGTAGATTAGCCTCCTTTCCCGAGTTTAATGCTTGCCATTGAATGTGTTCACTGATTTTCTTCCCGAGATTATCACATTCAGGTTTCTAGATAACTACTTGTAGGATCAATATTTCCTTTGAGTCACAATAAGAGTCAATAATAAAAGCTTGTGGGAAAAATACTTGTTGTTGTTGCTTTAAATTAACATTTACATCCAATGCTTCTTTGATGAATTGCTCTAATTTCGGTTGGCTTTGTAATTTGGTTGTTTCTACTTCCACTTATGCTTTTTTCGCAGTGACCTCTGCTTGATTCTATAATTTAAGATTTTCAAAATCCTTTTGAAATTGGGCCATCTTTGATTTCATTTGCTCATTGGAATTAGATCTTTCTTGATCTAAAAATCTCTCTAGTTCTTGTATTATGTCTTCCTTATGTTTCAACAACATTTTAACCTCAGTGGCTTTATCAATAGTGGCAGTATCATATGCTCCTGCATACTGTGATAATTTAGTTAAATGTTCAGTAGGATTAGCTAAGGGATCCTTCCACAAAAAGTCAACAGATTCATCTATGAGGCTTGACTGATTCAGGTGGATATGGGTGGCCACCCACCTATTCCATTTGGACCCGCACCATCAACTCTTTCAGTTCTCCACTTCTAGTAGCTTACTATTTTTAGCAGGTTTTCAAGTCCTACACGCCTGGAGTCGTTTTGGGGCATTAATAACCCAGGTGGATATCGGTGGCCACCCACCTATTCCATTTGAACCCCTACCATCAGTTCTTCCATTTTTAAAGTTGCAGCACAAATTACTATATTTAGCAGTTTTCCAGGTCCTGAACTTCCGGAGCCATTTTGAGGCCCTAAACGACGTTTTTTTGGGAAAAGCAAGAGAAACATGGGTCGTAGATCAATGTTTCTCACTCAAAAGGTATATTCTTTGGAAATATATTTCTAACAAGCTATTGAACGCGTCAAATGGAGATCATATGCCAAAGTTACATCCCCAGGAACTTGAAACACCAATTTACCCAAACGGAACCCACAGTTTTGGTGTTTCGTCTCCTAGGGTTATGTTTTTGGATGTTTAGGGTTTTACATTGTTTCTCAATAATAAATAGGCCTTCGAGCCTCATTGCAACATAGTTCAGGGCCTAGTATCCATCACATATCTTCTTAGGGATACGCTGCCAGTACCCTAGCTCATATATTTCCATTATGTCTGTAATAGGCCTTCGAGCCTCAATGTAACATAGTTCAGAGGCCTGCGTATGCCACATCTCTTCTCAAAGATATGCTACTAGCACCCTAGCTTGTTTCCATTATGTTTGTCAGCTTATTTCAGTCATTATTTTATTAATAAAATGAAGCATTATTTTCGCTGCATCTCTGTGCTTATGGTTATATGTGTATTCTTTGCGTTCCTTCATAAATCTAGATCAGTGGTATCATAGCAGTCTTCTCTTTTTTTTTTTTTCTTTTCATTTCCCCAGTGCAGTCAAGGTATAAGGAGTTCTGCCTCGATCTGGTTGCACTCTTCCAAGACCAGCCTCACAAAACCCAACAACCCCCCATGGCGGAAGGAAAGAAAGACGAGGGAGCAGAAGATCCTATCAACATATTGCTCAGGGAAGCCCTTGAGAAACAAAGGAACGTGATGATGGATAAATTTTCCTAGATCCTTCAATGGCTAGCCACCGGTGGCACATATACATTTAGCACGTTCGCCAACAGGTCTGTTACATCCTAGACAAATCCAATACCAAGTTCTGCAGAATCCCTCCCCCCCCCCCCCCTCATGGAGGAACTTAACGTAATGGGGAACATTACTTCCTAAGGAGGGAGGAATGATCCAGGTGGATATCAGTGGCCACCCACCTATTCCATTTGGACCCACACCATCAACTCTTTTAGTTCACCACTTCTTGTAGATTACTATTTTTAGCAGGTTTTCGGGTCCTGCACGCCCGGAGCCGTTTTCGAGCATTAATAATCCAAGTGGATATTGGTGACCACCCACCTATTCCATTTGAACCCCTATAATTAGTTCTTTCAGTTTTCAAGTTGTAGCACAACTTGCTATATTTAGCAGTTTTTTGGGTCCTGAACTTCTGGAGCCATTTTGAGGCCCTAAACGATGTTTTTTTTGGAAAAATAGGAGCAACATGGGTCATGGACTGATGTTATTCACTCAAAAATTGTAGTCCTTAGACAGATATTTCTAACGAGCTATTGAGCGTGTCAAACGAAGATCGTATGCCAAAGTTACGACCCCAGGATGTTGAAACACCAATTTACCCAAACGGGACCAACAATTTTGGTGTTTCATCTCCTAGGGTTATGTTTTTGGATGTTTAGGGTTTTACATTATTTATCAACAATAAACATGCCTTCGAGCCTCATTGTAACATAGTTCAGGGCTTGGTAGCCATCACATCTCTTCTCAAGGATACGCTGCCAGCACCCTAGCTCATCTATTTCCATTATGTCTGTAATAGGCCTTTGAGCTTCAATGTAACACAGTTCATAGGCCTGCATATGCCACATATATTCTTAGATATATGCTACCAGTGCCCTAGCGTGTTTCCATTATGTTTGTAAGCTTATTTCAGTCATTCTTTTATTAATAAAATGAAGCATTATTTCCACTGGATTTTTGTGCTTATGGTTATATGTGTATTCTATTGCGTTCGTGCATAAATCTGGATCATTAAGACTGTTTCATCAGTTTTTCTCCTTTTATTTCTCATGACTATAGCCTTGTATCTAGGACAGTAGAATATATCCAATGACGGAATTTCCTCAACTTGTAAAACTATTTATTCTGTAGGGTAGGCCAGTATGATCTCTCGAGCATGAGTTTTTGGAACTTGTTGTAGTGGATTAACAGTTTCCACTATCTTCTGGGAATGTTCAGGTGTCTGGAAACTAGTTACTTGATCAGCATTGGGATTGGCTTTAGGATTTTTAATTTCTTTAGAAAACTAATCCATTGACCGCTTAAATTCTTCGTTTGGGACTTCTCTAATAGATCAAGTGTTTCATGACTGTGTTGAAATTCTTGTGAGGTTGAATCTGCTCCATTACCTTCTCTTTTTTCCAGCATCTCTATCTCTTGGATTACTTGATCAATTATCTTCTTTGGGATATCCTTTCTGGATTTAGATTCATTTTCATAATGATCCGAATTGTGAGATTGATGCTCTGATTGACACGATTCATCCTTAGACATGTCTTTTGTTTCATTATCCAAGATGATACTTACAGTAGTTCTGTTGACATCTTCAATAGTTAAAAAATTGAGAGGAATTTTCTCCAGTCTCTTATTTCTTTATATTTGAAAGGCTTCCAAATCATCTTGGCTAAGTTGACTGGATGCAAACTTAATCTGAAAATTTTTCCATGCCTTGGAAGAGATCATCAAATCCATCTATTTCCTTTACAAAAGGCTTCATTTTGAGCTCTGTGATGTAATTTTTAATTACATCATTTGGATCATACAAACTCTTTGGAATTATTGCAAAATTCAATAGATTAATCTTTGAAACCTACTTATAGGTATGGCCAATATCAAAAAGTGCAAAAGTACTGCACAGTAAAGGGAAACTAGGCCAAATGACCTTCTTAGCATCTTTCAGTTGTTTAGTGACACCATTAACAAGCTGGTAGGATATATCTCTTGCAAACAACTTATCAGAAGCATAATATGGTAGGGCGCGGGGAGAAGCATAACTCCCAAATACTCTGACATACGTAAAATTCTCCTCTGCAAACCATCTAGCCACAGAAAGAATATCTGCACTAGCCTCTTCAAAAACCCTAGGGATTTTTTATTGAATATCATCTGGTGCATAGGCAACATGACTCCATGATAAATTTTATAGAAATGAAGATGGAATTCTGAATCCCAACGGGCTTTGTGGTAAATGTGGATTGGGGTAGGTTCTTGGCTAGTCTATTTCCATCCCATGGTAGGAAAAATAGAAGAAAATCAGATTGCATCCATGACATAGGCAGACATATAAAAGGGAGGTATTTCTCTATATGAAAGACTCCTTTTATTCCTATATTATGTGATGTGTTTGGCTAAACTATCAGATAGGATATTTTCCCAATTCATAATTAAGGAATTGACAATTGCGTCAATCAATGGAACCCAATCTACTGAAAACCTAGTGGTATCAGGTTTTGAAAACAATCTACACAAAATACCAGCAACATAGCAGTAAGGGGGAGAAATTTGGGCAATTGGGTACGTATCGAGTTTATCTCACTTGAGCTTTCCTTGGCCTTTCTTCTATTCTTTGATGACTTTCATGAGGTCTGGATACTCTACTCTAAAGTTTTGAATAAAAGCCTTGTCATATTTCTGCTGCAGGGAGGGTAGATGGTACATTTCTTCTAAATATTATGCCCTGAAAGACCCTATGTTTTCTCCCTTGAATCCTTGAATTTTCTATCATCTATGCTTAAGCGGTCAATTAACCACTTAACCATGTCTATATAAGGGAGAATTTTTGGTCTTGCGGCTGCCTTGTTAATGAATGAACATGCAACATCGAAGTAAGTCGTGTCTGAAGTAGATGTCGTGCCTGCTGCAGTGACTTTGGTTATTACCCTTGGATTTTCTTCTGTGAAAAGCTTATACATTGCCTCACATGATGAAGTTACGTAATCCTTAATGCAGGTGGTATCTGAAAATATGGGAGACATGTCTGAATCTTCAGTAGACGGTGTTTGAGCAATGTCTTTGCCTTTCTTGCTCATTTCAATCTTCTTCACTCCGTTAAGAGGTTTCCTGATTTCAAGTAAACATAGCGAACATTAAAGTATAGAGAATAGAAAGATGAATCTTTCGTTTATATTAAACATACGCGAATAGATATGAATCTATTAAATATGATTTTTAATCATCGATAATCATTTCAAAATCAAATCTCTTACATCTTCACACGAAATAGCTATTAATCAATTTAAGTCATTAGATCTCAGATTTTGGTTTGATTTGACATAAGTCATTTCACATGCTTGAGTAATTAAATTCCATTCATTCGCATATCACATCATATAACTTTTATCGCTTGTGATGTTTACTCATAAATTCAGCAAGATGCGATCTGCACAAATCGCACATCACAAATTTTATGCAGTAATGAATTTTCTTTTGGTCAAGTTGTGCGAAATGTGAATTATGCATTCAGGAAGTCAAGCGGCCGCACTTTATGGGACTTTAGAGTTTCATATTTATTGTTTTGTTGGCTCTTCGGATCCGCGTAATCGCTACTTATGCCGAATTACTTTATAAGTTGATCGTTTTAAATGAGGTACGATGCGATAAAAAAAATATAACGATAATTGAAGCGTTTGCAAGTTTTAAATATAACTTTGGAAAAAGGCATAGCGTGTTTCACAGCTCACATGACTTAACGAATTTCAAGTCTTTTATGGTTGTAAGCTATGCAGTTTGCGATGTGCACTAAGGAATAAAGTGGAAAAACTAAAAGAAAACTTTATTTCCTAAAAATTTTTGTTTTAAAGATAAAATTAAATTTCTTATTTATTTCTAAAGGGTCCCCATTTATTAAAATAAATGGAGGGTGTTGTATAGCACAACAATTGATGATTCACTTGGGAGAACGAGCTATCTCTGACTAATTTTTTGAAATTTCTAAAACTTTTTTGAAATAAAAATACTTGCAGGAATGAATTTCAAACAAATTATATCTTACTAAACAATGAAATCTCTCTTGATTATAACTCCTAATAATACCTCTTTTAAAGATATAAGTATGAGAATCTATATGAGTCTTTACTCAGTTCAAAAAAGATAAGTAGGTGGCTCTTGCAAATTGGCTTTATAAATATTTACTCATTTATCACAGATAGAGCCTTTGTTCCAATAATCAATTTAAGCTTTTGGGAGGGTTACCTTTTACCCAACAATGATTCATTGTCCCATCCAGTGGTTCTTACAATTTTCAAAAATAAATTCTAATTTTTTGAAACTTTTATTTTTGTATCATATTTTTATTTACTTAAATTTCATTGTCTTGGCTTGGAAACCAAATGATGACAATTCCATTCACTATTTGTAATTAAATTAATCAAGCTGGCTCTTGATGAGACCCCTTGTCCTCTTGATATAATCTCAAGTCATTACCCTGTTTTGTAGGCATTATTGGTAATGTTAGATCAATTATTTCCCTATGAAAATGGTAAACAAGCTCGTGATGAGAATTATTATCTTTTAATTTTTTCTAGTTATAATATTTTTTGAATTTCTTTCAAAAATTAATAATTTTTACGGATGGGGTGAATCATTGGTCCTCTTAAGGATTCTGGATGATAATTTTGAGTTTAATATTGCTTTTCTATAAAGATTCTTTATTATGTTAAATATTCTTTTATTGACTGATAACATAATAATCATGCTAAATAAAGATGAGAGTTCATCATAGAATAAATAACTTCAGTGAGATTGCATCTTTCAGTGAAAATAAAATCTATTTTTATTTCAAATCTTTCGATTGTTTCCTTAACACTTCTTATTTCTATAAGCGATAAATAAAAAAGGATCATCTGAGATTTTATTTTGAAAAGCCAAAAATTTATACTAAGAAACTTTAATTTTTCTAAGGAAAAGAAAAAGACACTAGTATATAAGGAATAAAAGGGGTTACCTTCTATGAAAAATATATTTTCAAAATTTGCCCATTAACAGGCAAAGAATCCTTTTTTCCTGATAGATCTTTCAATAAGAATGCTGATGGGCCTATTTCTTCAATTATTTGAAATGGACCTAGCCAGAGTTTTTGAAACTTCGTGAGTTTACCTTTTTCCTCATGCGCTTTGTCCCATTTCAATACCAGAACGCCAATTTGAAAAAAAATTGGAGTAACAGAAGTTGAATGAAATGAGGCTTTACTATCTGTTGATGATGTGCATGAGTATATTTAGCCTTTTCTCTTTCTTCCTCTAGCTTAAGAATTTGACATTGTCTAAGTTGTAAAGAAGAAGCGGGAGATTCATCAATAAATTGAACTAAGGAAAGAGACGGAATAACTACGTTGGTAGGAAATACAACTTCTTTTCCAAAAACAAGATTGAATGGAGAAGTGACAATAGAATCTTTCTGAGTTATTCGATCTGCCCAAAGAGAAAAGATGAATGATTTGTGCCAATTCGTTGGTTTCGATCAACAATTCTGTTGATTATTCTAATTAAATTCTTGTTTATAGATTATGATAAACCATTTTCTTGTGGGTAATAATTTGCAGAATACTTAAGTTTAAAACATATTTTAATTGAAAATTCCATCATAGTAGTTCCTAAGAAATAAGATGCGTTATCAAACATTAAAGCAGTAGGTAAGCCAAACCTGGTTATGATATTTTGGTTGATGAAATCAATGATTTTCTCGGAGTTGGCTACTTTTAGTGGAATTTCTTCCACCCATTTAGTAAAGTAATATGTAGCTGTGAGAATATATCTATGTTGTTTGGAAGAGTTAGGAACAATCTCACCGATTATATATAATCCTCATTTTTCAAATGGTTGTTCGATATTGACTGGCTGTAATGGGAACGTTGGCTTCCTTTGTCTTATAGATGCACTTTTACACACTTTGCATTTTCTTGCATATTCATGAGAATATTTGAAAAGTGTAGGCCAATAGTAATTTGCATGCAGGATTTTATGTGATGTCGTATTTCCTCCAAAATTTTCTCCAACTGGTCCATCATGGATTTCTTGCAAGACTTTCTCTGCTTCAGATTTTTCTAAGCATCTTAAAAGTACATAATAAAAATTTCTCCTAAATAATACATTGTTGATTAATTCATATTGCTTAGCCTTTAATCTCAAAGCCCGTTTTGTTTTTTAATTGAGTTGATTCAGAGCATATCCATTCTTCAAATAAAATATAAGATCAGTGTATTGAGACTGTGCATCATTGAAGCTCACCTCTAATATTTGCACATTGTTACCTGAATCTTCCTCTGATGATAGATGGGATGATCCTGTAAGCATTCTGCAAAAACCTTGGCCTCTAGCAATTTTATAGGGTCTAATTTCTACATCATATTCTTGTAAAGCGGTAACCCGCTTAGCCCTTTTCTCTCCTAATTCTCTTTGCATCAATAGTTGTCTCACTGTAGAGAATGAAAATATGATTTTGGTGTGAGTTTTTAGGAAAAATGTCCTCAAATTCTTTATAGCCTTAAATACAACAAATGGTTGCTTTTCGATAGATGTGTAACTTAGTTCTGCACCTTGCAAATTGGAACTAAAAAATGATTTGGTGCTTCAATTTGTTGGTCATTAAGCTGTGTTAAAACAACAATGTATGATGTATCTGATGAAAACGTGTATAAAGTAAAAGGATTAAGAAAATTGGGGGTATTTAGGAATGGAGCGTTGATAATTGATTTTTTAATCAAATCAAATGCTTCTTTTTCATTATGTCCCCATTTAAAGACATAATTTTTCTTAATCATGTCCTGTAATGGTAAAACTATTTGTGAAAAGTCAGGGACAAACCTTTTAAACAAATTAATTTTCCCAAGAAACGACTACATAGCTTTCTTTTTATGACGAAAAAGAATTATTTTAATCTCTTCAATTCTTTCAAGATTAATAAATATACCTCTTTTTGATGCAGGAGAATCTTGCTTGATTTTCATTAAAATATTGTGTAAATAGGGGGTGATGTATTTTTAATTATTTTATAAATTATTATGCTCATTTTTATTTTAATTAAGAGAGAATAATCTGAGTGTGAGGATTATTGTAAGTATTCTCTTAATTAATTTATAATATGAGGGAATTGAGTTGGGTAGATAATTTAGGGATTATGAGTTCCTTAAATGGAACTTAGTTGATTCAAATAAGGGGTAAAGATAATTTAGGATTTGGTTGAGATTTGTGTGGAGGAAATCATGGATTGGATTTAATTCATAATTGTGTATAAATATGAAGCTTGGGAGAGTGTGGAATACAGTGAGAGATAGAGAGAAATGGTGTGAGAGTTCATATGAAGGGCGAGAGCCGAGAGGCCAATCATTGTAATATTCGGCCAAGGAATGGTTTGCATTTGTAATTTATGACTGTGTTTTATGCAAGTATTTTTGTTTCTAGTTTGGCTCTCTCCTCATATTTAATTTGAGTTAAATCTAAATGATTTTTATGAAGCTTATAATTTTGGATTTTGTAATAGAGGGAAATATACACTCTATAGTGTGTAATACTCTGATTGTACTTGTGAAAATGGAACACACAATCTATTATTATGTGCAAGGATCTATTTTATAGCAAAATACCTGCATCATTTGGTATTAGAGCCCAAATATCACATTAATCCGTACAGACATGGATGAGAGATGAGCGAGTGAACTTAATCTCTGCAATTATATATATGTTGTATATGAGTGTGTGAACACAAGACAATTGGTGCATTCGAAAAACCAACATTGACTAAAGGCAACCTCAACTTTGCAGAGTGTAAGTGATTGGTGTGGTTTCAAATTGGAAACCGAAACCTGAAGTCTGCAAATGCTTGGAAGAATTCTATCACTACAGGTTGGGATATTTGTCAAAGTGTAGACCGCAAATTTGTTTGCATCACAGACTGAATACAGTAGCGTAGGTGAAAGGCATCACAATAAGTTGGCATGGTTTTCAAATGCAAAGATCGTGGGTTTGTTTAGAGACAATTCCCATGGATCATGGTGTGCGGCCAACATATGGTATTGCGTTAGCAGAGATGTATACATACCGTGCCATTCCGATATATATAAAGTCAGCGTTTGACATTTATGGAACGACATCCTATGTTTTAGCAGTGACTTCACAACACATAGAAATCTCCACCCAGTACTGATCATGGTTGATAAACACATATTGTGAATTCACACAGTGAATTAGAGCCTGTAATTGCTACATTGTTTTGGGCTGTGATTGAACCGTAGAGAGATTCGATGGGAGGGTTATTGCACTTATGTTTAATTGTGGTATTTTTTATAATCTCAAAGAATTTAGCCACAGATTTCACTCTGTTGCAGCTTGGGAATCTTTAAATTATTACCATAAATTCTATGTAGAAATTCATAGTTGAATGGCAATTGTGTTAGCGAATTGTGATTTCCAAAAATATTATTAGATTGTGCATACCTTGAAGGTTTACAAACATTATTTGCTGGGAAGAGATTGTTAGAAAATTGACATTGTACATTCAAAGTAACGTAAAGCATGAATTCAATCTCATATGAAGAGATATTATAACGCTTGCTGAAAGACAACGTCAGGAGAAATAAAGAGTGAAACGATCACCATAATTGTTGCTTGTGAAATTGTAACGATAACATGAATCTGTGTTTGAAATGTTTTGTTTTTCATTTTCGCGAGAAGCGAGAATTTGGCCGTAACAGATTTCCAGTTGAGGAGCGAGAGGATCGATTCCCCGTATCGATCAGTCAACAAATCAACAGAGGTGGAGAGCCACGGATTGGCCTGCGTAAAGAAGGGGTCATGGGAGAGATTGCACATGTATAGTAAATATCATGCATTGGACTAGAGGGTTGTGTGATCCACAAGTGATCATTTGTGACAAAGTAAAATTATTTCCGTGGCATATCAATTCAATATTTCAACAAGAATGGGAAGACTTCATTGGGTCGAGTTGTGCAGAGATTTGGATGTGGAGAAAACCCAATCCTCACCCATATTGAAAACAAATTTATGATATTCTTGAAGCAGTGTGGTGAACTTCCCGATCAGGGCTAGTGTGTGGAAGTGTTTCATCCCAACAGATGAAATGAAGTGCCTGGAGTGTCTTGCTGTAGCAAACCAAGGTAAATTCAATTGTTTGTTTTAAAGTATAATTGTTTGTACATGATTGGGTAAATGACTTTTTATGGTGAAAGAAAGCTTGGGAAGTTCTCTACGTTGAAGTAATGTTTGAGAAAGTATCATCAGTATCATGGATAAGGTTTGGTCCAGCTATGCTAGTCTCTTTGCAAATATTTTGATAATGTTTTGCACTGCTATATATACTGATACTTAAGAAAAAGAGTTGTAGTGCGGAAGCTCAAGAACTATCGGTGGGCACACTATGAAGGTGGTAAGTCAAATGAGTTTTTATGTTACTTAAATAATGCAAAATGGATATGTAATTCAGATTGAGAAGAATATTGCTTAATGCCATATACACTTTATGAGTGTTTCACCAAAATTCATGAGTGGAAAGAGAGATAATAAGTTAAAGATCATGATTGACCGTTGCTTGTAATGCACGTGAAAGTATCCACATTATTTTGTCCAGAAGATAGTACAGTTTGTGTTTGTTGCTGCAAGAGAAATATATTGATGCCAACATGATAAGAGAAAGTTTTGGAAAATTCCTATGAATGAATTGTTTTTTTCACTAAGAAGAGACGGTGTTGCATGAGAATCTTCACTACAAAGAATGAGCTGCATGGAAGTACAGGAAAAATGTCTATGCTAAGATGATGAGCGTGTTGAAGAGGTTATGGTATGAAGGACATGTGAATATTCACAGTGATAAAGACGGCACAGAATGAAATTCGGAGAATTGAAATTACAAAGAAAAGGTTTATTGACGGGAGCATAAGGTATGATAATTCAAAAAGGTATTTTTGAATGTTGAAATTTGAATGGTTTATTATTTTCACCATAAAATAAATCTTGAGAAAATGGATTACATTTCGATTTAAAAGCTTCAATATCATGTGAAGTGATAAAGGGAGATGATGTAATTGGTGACTTGTGATATTTTCTTAAGAATGAAGTATGAGAGAGAGTGAAGATTTTACATCATGAAAATGTATTAAGGGTGGATGTTCATGGGCATGTTGTATAACTTGAATTAGAGTCAAAATATCCACTATTGTAATTATTGGGTCAAGCCTTGAAGTCAAATCATATGTTAAGGTCAAATGAAAATTTGGATAGCTTGAGTCAAGTTAAACCATTGAGTTATTATACAAGAGGGTGTATTTTCATCCAAGATGAAGATTTGATGTAAAGTCTAGAGTCAAAGGTTTGAATGTAATTGGGTGCATGATCTGTGGAGCTTGACACCTAAAGAGTTTGGTCATTATAACACATGAAATACTGCAGTTGTTGTTTTGCAGCAAAGAGGAGCAAGAGAGTTTCCAAAAATAATTCCAATACAGAGAACTGAAAGATGTCAAGCGTAGGAAGAGAGCTTGTATTGCTAAGTGGAAAGTATGGAGGCCTGTTGAAAAGGGGATTCGAATGAAATCCACACATGAACAAATGAAGTTCACAGAGGAGAAGATGACTGTTGATAGTCATTTCAGAAGATCTGATGAAGACCACAACAGAAGGAAGATGAAGGTAAATGGCATATGTAAGCAGTTGACTGATGAAGAGTATGAGTGGGAGAAAGATGAGATAGCAGTTCACCTTGAGTTATTGATGGAATTGTTGCAGAGAAATACGAAATACCAGAGACATGGATGGACCATGAGGAAGAAAGTGAAGTGGCAGAGGCTACACGCAAAGAGTTAAAAATAGGTAAACATATAGTTGACAAAAGAGTTGAGGAAGCTTGAGCAGATGATGAGTGTGCAAATGAGATGTGAAGAACTCAGAGAGGCTGAGTTGAAAATGGAAGTTTTTATTTGTGGCCCAGAACAGGTTGAAATTCTGGGTGAAGAGATCAATGAGAAATATCTCATGAACTATTGGAATAATTCAGAAGAATTGGAAGATATGTTGACAAGAGAAGCAGATGAGTCTATGAAGCCTTGCATTTTTAAACTCATAGTTTATGTATGTTTTTAGGATGTGCAGAAGATGGTGGACAGTCTAGTGAAAGTGTCACAAAGATGAATGAAAATCTTGAGGTGAAGTATGATGGAGAATGACTTTTAGAGGAGTAAGGTACTCATTTGTTGTAGCAGGAATAAATCATAAATGAATTCTTGTTTGGTGTAAGACAGCCAGTTGAAGTTGTTATGGAGTAGAAGCATAATGAAAATGCTGAAGTGATATTCTAAGGAGGTAAACAAATGAATTTGTTTAATGAAGTTCATGACATAATTTTGCAATGTGATGGTACATAAACCAAGATAACTCAGGAGGATTTCCAGAAGAAGAATGAAACTGAGAATGAAGTTTGTGATGAAATGCTGGAAAGATTTCACATGGAGATAAAGTTCTTGCAACGATGGCTTAAGGAACCTGAAGGAGGAATGAAGTTTGCAGAACCTAATACATAAGAGATTGCAACTACCATGCATGATAGGGATGAATGTTTTAAACATTTAGAGAGTTGAGTGAATGTTATAACTTTTCAAATAATGATGTGGTTGTAGGTACAGAACGAAACATTAATAAATATGATGCTGAAATCAGAGAAATTGAGCAGAAAGTATTTGGAGATGAGATGAAAAATCAGGATCAGTAAGAAACTTATGTCCTTAGAGACATAAAGGAAACATAGGTATTGATCCAGCAGGATAAAGATGAAAGCAACCAACAATTCGAAACAGGATTTGTTGAAATCTAGAAGGTCTATGGTGGGAGATTGGTACTTGAAGCATCAAAAGAGGCCGAAAGGTCTCATATTTTTAAAACTAATAGTTTGTTGATGAATGCAGGTACAACAATAGATAAGGAATTTGTTACTATAGGAGCAATCAATGACTATAGTTGTGATCAAGAAGAATTTCTTGATTATTCTTCATTTCAGAGAGTTGAGTGTTCAACACAGTTGGAGACGAAAGCATCATACAAAGAGAAATTACTTCGAGGAATTGGCAAAAAAAATTGTTGGAGAGGCCGATGGAATGCGGTTGATAGAATGAGTGATGTTGATGTACAACCAGTTCGAGATTCTTTCAGAGTTTGGAGACCAGAAGAATGGGTATCAGTGTTTCTACATGAGTATGTAATTCCCATAATAAAGATGATGTGGTATGGAAAAGCGAGAGTTACATTCAATAGTATTCTAAAAATACTATTCTGGGAATCATGTGATGAATTACAAAATGGAGTTAATACTTTAAAGGACCAGCGACAAAACAAAGTTTGGAATCCTGGAGGGAGAAATTCATTGAGACTTGTCACTATCACATTATTACAGAAAAGTGACAGACCTCATAGACAGGATTCTATGGAAACTTCTCTACATGGGGAGTCTGATGCAGGAGCATCCTGCTTGATTTTCATTAAAATATTGTGTAAATAGGGGGTGATGTCTTTTTAATTATTTTATAAATTATTATGCTCATTTTTATTTAAATTAAGAGATAATAATTTGAGTGTGAGGATTATTGTAAATATTCTCTTAATTAATTGGGAATATGAGGGAATTGAGTTGGGTAGATAATTTAGGGATTAAGAGTTCCTTAAATGGAACTTAGTTGATTCAAATAAGGGGTAAAGATAATTTAGGATTTGGTTGAGATTTGTGTGGAGGAAATCATGGATTGGATTTAATTCATAATTTTGTATAAAAATGAAGCTTGGGAGAGTGTGGAATACAGTGAGAGATAGAGAGAAATTGTGTGAGAGTTCATATGAAGGCCAAGAGCCGAGAGGCCAATCATTGTAATATTTGGCCAAGGAATGGTTTGCATTTGTAATTTCTGATTGTGTTTTATGCAAGTATTTTTTTTTCTATTTCGGCTCTCTCCTCATATTTAATTTGAGTTAAATCTAAATGATTTTTATGAAGCTTATAATTATGGATTTTGTAATAGAGGAAAATATACGCTCTATAGTGCGTAATACTCTTATTGTACTTGTGAAAATGGAACACGCAATCTATTATTATGTGCAAGGATATGTTTTATAGTAGAATCCCTGCATCATTTTTTGACACAATGAATCTTAAAATTTTTCCTTCATCTAATGCAAAAAAAGTATTTCTTTGGATTTAAGGAGATACCATACCTTTTGCATCACTCAAAGAATTTTTTTAGGTCATTCACATGATTTGTTACTTGTTCAGAAAATATTGTAATGTCATCTAAATAAATAACCACTGTTTTATTTACGAGCCCCCTAAAAGTTGTGTCCATAGCTCTCTGAAAAGTGGCACATGCATTAATTAATCCAAATGGCATCTTTTGATATGCGTAAGTTCCCCACTTAGTCCTGAACGTAGTTTTCAATATGTCATCTAGACGTACCAGAATTTGGTTATATCTCGAGAATCCATCTAGAAAGGACATAAGTTTAGAACCATCTACTGTCTACAGTACTTGTTCCATGGTTGGTAATGGAAAGTTGTCCTTCTGAAAAGCTTTGTTTAAATTCCTAAAATCAATGAAAATTCTAATATCGCCATTCTTTTTCCTGACAGGTGCCAAATTTGATACCCATTTAGAATGCATGACTGGAAAGATGATTTTTTTCCTTAAGGAGTTTGTTCATTTATGTTTTGATTTGATTTTCCAGATTTGGATGAATCTTCCTCAATTTCTGTTGTTTAGTTTTTCCCTCTAAGATCATAGGAATTGTGTGCTGAATCATAGAAGTGTAATATGTTTTAAGATCAATGTAATCCCAAGAAAAGACACTTTTGTACATTCTAAACAAGCTGATAAATGATAATCTTTCTTCAGAATATAGACCAAGACCTAGATTGACATTTTGAGGTTTTTCGTCAGTTCCTAGATTTACTAACTCAAATCTTAAGGTAGAGCTTTGTGTTTTTGAGTTGGTAACTCTTTTAAACCTATCTTTCAGATCATATAGGTATTCTAACTTGACAACAAGTTTAGGAATAGGATTTTCGTCTTGTTCTTTCTTAATCTGAATGTCATGTTCATTTTCATCCAAAATTTGACTATCATAAGATCCTTCAGATGTCAAAAAATATATGATATCTGAATCATTATTGAATACTCTCCAATTGGTAATATTATCAGGAATGGATGGCCTAAATATTAATTCAATAGAAAATCTATCGAGACTAAACTCTTGGGATGGGATTAACTTTGATGCTACGTTAGCCAGTAGATCTGCACTAGTATTCTGCATTCCAGGTATAGAAGAAATGTTGAAGGCTAAGAAATGAATGGTTAATTCTTGGACTAATGATTGGTAATGCTTTAAATGCCCGGAATTACAATGAATAATATCTCTTACCAATCTAACAATGATTTTTGAATCTCCTAGAACCTTCAGATATTTGATATTAAGATCAATGGCTTTGTACAAACCTTGAACTAATGCTTTGTATTCAACTACATTGTTTGTACAATCAAATTCTAATCTACAGGCTAACATGGTCTTTTCTCCTTCTAGGTTTATTAAAATACATCCAGCACCTGCACCATCTTCATATTTAGAACCGTCAAAATAAAGATTCCAAAATAAATAATTAACTAATGTTCTATCCACAAAATTTATACATTTGGGACTATCTGCCTGGGAAAAATTCTCAATCTGAGAAACAACTGCATTATTAAAGAAAGGTGATGGTTGAGCATTGAAATTTCCCAAAACTAACCCTGCTGAGTAGTTTCCAATAATGTTATTATTGAATGCTACTAGCTCATTTACTCCTTTGATATCGGTGACTGTATGCTTCATGAACTTTTCACGGTCTACCCGAATTTGATTTGGCTTTCCATTATATGGTAAGTATATCAATTATTTGAGCAATCTTGGGATTTGATGACAATCTGATGGAAACAGAATTTATTTCTCCTACCACCTCTACTATGGTTCTATCAAGTTTTACTATATGAACAGGGGAACTCTAAGGAGTTATGTTCAAATTAGCACATAATGATTTTGGCATTATATTAGAGGAAGCCACTAAGTCAATTAAATAGTTATGAATGCTTTTCTTATAGATCTCATAGGTTAAGTGAAATGGAGGAGTATGAGAGATGGAATGATCACCTATCATAATCAAGTCTATAGAATGTATTTTTATTGAAGGAGAAGGTGGTTTTCCCATTTCATTAGCATCTTGTACTATTACTGGAGCAGATAAGCTTGAAGCAGGAACCACATTTAAGTCTCGAAGTAAGATTTTATGTTGCTGCTTCAATTTAGTAAGATCATGAATTGAAATGTTGGCCCTGGTTTTCTTCATATCTCCAACTACATTATACTCAATAGTGTTTGAGACTACCATTGTCTTAGATGAAGGTGGAGTATCTGAAGTAACGGGACTTGTTTCTGTAGCCTTTGAAGTAGACTTTTTTCTTACTGATTTATCCTTAGCAGGAGTTGAAATATTTTGCTTTTCATTTGGCTGTGTTGTTTTAGTAGTCTTTTTGCTTCTTGTGCTCATAGGTAAAGCTTCATGTTGTTCTTCATTTGGTAGGATGAAATCTCACATTCCATTTAGTTCAACTTATTCTTCTTTTTCATGTTCTTCTTCCTCTGTTTTCTCTTCCTCCGTTTCTAGATCAGATTCAACATTAGATATGATATTTGGAGGTTGAGTATTAAAGGACTAACCTTTCTTAAAGTTTCTGAAAGTCTTCTTTGAGCTAGAATTTTCAATGACTTGTTTCTTAATATCTGCCATCTCGTTTTTCATAGTCTTCAAAATGTTTTGAATACATTCTACACCAAAAGGATCTTTTGGCAGCTTCTTTTTAGAGTCGTCTTTGAAAGATACCTTCTTTGATTTTCGATCTTCTTGAGAATTCTTTTTCTCAAGAGCGGTTATGTGTTTCTCTACAGATAGATATTATTTCATGTTTTCTACAAGTGTTTCTATTTTTTCTCTATCAACAAAAATAGTTATATTAGATGGAAGAGATGAAATATACCACTCAATTTGAACTTTTGCACCAAGAACTGCTGTAGTAGGATTTTTATTGAGTAATTTACTAAATATTGAATTGAAATCTTTTATCTTCTCACATATTTTAGCTTTTAGATTTGAAAAATCATTGATGAGCGTAGCAATGGTCCTGTCATCCCGAAACTTAGATATAAATTTTTCTTTGAACATATTGTAGCTAGTTATAGAGCGTGCAGGCAGTGAAAAATACTAGGATCGTGCAGATCCTTTTAAAGTATATGTAAATAATCTTATAATGAAATCCTCTTCAACCACTCCATTTATATTGACAGCTAACATAAAATTGTGAATGTGTTCTTCTGCTAGAAGACCATCATCAGGATTAAATTTAGGTAACCATCTTTTAGGTGATTTTGGTAGAGCATGAAGAGAAGCGAGCATGTTTACAGCCCCTAGATTGCTCCATGGTTTTACATTTGGCGGAGGTACTTGGCATACCATTGGATTTTGAATGGGTTGGTTGGATGGAGTTTGAGTTGTAGAAGAGGCAGGCTGAGTGCTAGGACTAGTTGAAGGGATAGTAGTTTGAGTATTGGAACTAGTTAAAGTAACACTAATTATTGGAATGGAAGTTGTGGAAGCGAGAGGAGGTAATGGAGGTGAATGGGATAAGATCTCGCCGGAAATTGACTCTGATTGAGTCCTCTATAATCTCTTTCGAGTACTATCGATGGGAAATTAAAAAGGAATAATTCCTGTCTTTTGAATTTTTGATTGAGCTAATATTCTTTGAGGTTGTAAAGAAGATGAAATATTGATATCTGATATTTGAGAATATTCAGGATTTTCAGCAGAAATGGATACAATCTCTAACTTTTCTATCAAATACTGAACTTCTGAGGAGGTTTGATGGGAACCAAGAGACAATATGGGTTGAGTATCACTAGGAGACTTAGGAGAAGAATGATCAACTTTAGATTTTAAAGATGAGGATCTAGATAATTTTCTGGAAGTTGATGGGGATCTAGAGGGAGAGAGATTGTTCGATTGACCTTTAGATTGATAATATATTTTTTCCATTCACAGGGACCTCCTTCTAGCACCAGAATGTTGAGGCCTCAGAATTCTGCTCCCAAAACATGCAAGAAAACCACCCGGTCCGGACCTTAAAGCAGCTCCTTTTCTATTTGGTATAGTGGCTCCGACTAGGGATGATGGGACTAGTTTCCCAAAAAGGATGATTTTGAGGGTGTTGTGATTATGCAAATGGAGAATGATTTTAATCTATCATATGCATCTATCTAAACTGTTTATTCTAATATATACCTGATGTGTTTCTTCCTTTATGCGATCTAAAGAGATATCCTTCAAATATTAGAAATATAGATCATTTAATAGTTGAAAGAGATGGAAATTATGTAAGATGATTATTCTAACAAAGTATTTTGAATAGAAGAATTGTGAAAAATATATCGCATTCATATGTGTGATTATGCATTCAATAAGAAATCACAAACAAATATTAGAACAGAAGTGCATGTAACATTAATCTACAATAATGTTTCAAATATATAATGCAATAAAAATATGATTGCCAATCTATAAAGTAAGACTTAATACAAGTGAATAAAAGTACCATATGTACAAAGTTATACTCATGTAAACTGACTGTAATTGATCTACTCCTCTTCACTTTCAATAAATTTAAAGAGTATCGTAGTGCAACATAAGTTAAACAGCTTTAATTGTCAAAAGATAACAGATGTGTTCCAGTAATTCATCAAAGCATTCACAAACTTACAATAGTGCATTCTTTGCAAATGTTTTTGACAAATTTCTGGACCCTTCTCTAAATGCATGAAAGGGGTTTAAATACTAAACTAACTATATTCTAAAATAGATTATTACAAAAATATAGATGAGGTTTCAAGAAACCATCCTCATAAGACTAACTTAAACTACAATCTAGGAAAATAAAGTAACAATATTGATTTATGAATTTTTCCCTTTCTTTTTTATTTGATCACGAAGTTGACAAATATCAAGCATGGGCTTGAGCTGAGCTGGCTGCGAAATATTTGATATGACTTGTCCCTTGAATACTATGTTTGAAAGTACTGGATGTGATCTTCTTATTGAATCTGTTAAAGACTGCAGGATCTGATATTGATGGTAAGGTTTGATAAAAAAATTCCAATAATTTTCTTGATCAAACTTATTTACCCTTTTAATTATTTCATCCTTCGTTTTTGCCTTTTAATGCCACTGTGATTCTATTTTTTTTAGTTCTAAGAACACTTCAAACGTGTACTCTTTGATAAGTTCTTCTTTCACCAATTGTTCACATACAAATTCAATAATTCCTTTAGATAATCTTGAGGCTTTCGATGTTTCTTTCTTTGCCTGCTTTATTTGTGCTTCCCAATCCTTGAATAAGATATCCTTATGAAACTTATCTACCTGGGGTATATTAGCTTCCTTTCCTGAGTCTTATGCTTGCCATTGAATGTGTTCGCTGATTTTCTTCTCGAGCTTCTCACATTCAAGTTTCTGGATAGTTACATGTTGGATCAATATTTCCATTGAGTCACAATAAGAGTCAATAATAGAATCTTGTTGGCAAAATACTTTCTGTTGTTTCTTTAACTTAGCATTTACATCCAATGATTATTTGATGAATTGCGCTAATTGCGTTTGGCTTTGTAATCTGGTTGTTGCTACTTCCAGTTGTGCTTGTTTATCAGTGATATCTGCTTGATGTTGTAATTTGATCTTTTCAAAATAATTTTGAAATTGGGCCATATTTGATTTCATTTTCTCGCTGGAATTATATCTTTCTTGATCTAACAGTGTCTCTAGTTCTTCTATTTTGTCTTCCTTCCGTTTCAGTGAAATTTTAACCGTAGTAGATTTATCAATAGTGGCAGTAGCATATGATCCTGCATACTGTGATAATTTAGTTAAATTTTCGGTAGGATCAGCTAAGGAATCCTTCACAAAACGTCAACAGATTCATCTGTGAGGCTTGATACTGTTTCATCAGTTTTTCTCCTTTTATTTCTCTTGACTACAACCTTGTAGGTAGGACTGTAGAAGATATCTAGCGACTGAATTTCCTCAAATTGTAAAACTATTTTTTCTGTAGGGTAGGCCGATATGATCTCTCAATCATGAGTTTCTGGAACTTGTTGTAGTGGATTAACAGTTTCCACTATATTCTGGGAATGTTCAGGTGTCTGAAAACTAGTTACTTGATCAGCATTGGGATTGGCTTTAGGAGTTTTAATTGCTTCAGAAAAATGATCCCGTTGACTGCTCAAATTCTTTGTTTGGGACTTTTCTAATTGATCAAGTATGTAATGACTGTGCTAAAATTCTTGAGAGGTTGATTCTGTTCCATTACCTTCTCTTTTTTCTTGCATCTTTATCTCTTAGATTGGGCTCCATGGTAAATGTGGATTGGGGTAGGTTCTTGGCTAGTCCATTTCCATCCCATGGTAGGAAAAAGAGAAGAAAAGAAGATTGTATCCATGAGATAGGCAGACAAATAAAAGGGTGGTATTTCTCTATATGAAACACTCCTTTTATTCCTATATTATGTGATGTGTTTGGATAAACTGTCAGATAGGATATTTTCCCAATTCAGAATTAAGGAATTGACGATTGCGTCAATCAATGGAACCCAATCTACTGAAAACCTAGTGGTATCAGGTTTTGAAAACAATATACACAACATACTAGCAGCATAGCAGTAAGGGGAAGGAATTTGGGAAATTGGGTACATATCAACTCCCAAGTTTGTCTCGCTTCAACTTTCCCTGGTCTTCCTTCCATTCTTTGATGACTTTCATGAGGTCTCGATGCTCTACTCTAAAGTTCTGTAGAAAAGCTTTGTCATATTTCTGCTGCGGGGAGGGTAGATGGTACATTTCTTGTAAATATTATGCCCTGAAAGGCCCTATGTTTTCTCCCTTTGAATCCTTGAATTTTTTGTCATCTATGCTTGATTGGTTAATAACCCACTTAACCATGTCTGTGTAAGGGAGAATTTTTGGTCTTGCGGCCACCTTGTGGATGAATGAACATGCAACATTAAAGTAAGTCGTGTCTGAAGTAGATGTCGTGCCTTCTGTAGTGACTTTGGCTATTATCCTTGGATTTTCATCTTCAAAAAGCTTATAAATTGCCTCCCATGATGAACTTCCACAATCCTTATTGCACGTGGTGTCTGAAAATAAGGGAGACAAGTCTGAATTGTCAGTAGATGGTGTTTGAGAAATCTCTTTTCCTTTCTTGCTCATTTCAATCTTCTTCACTTCATTAAGAGGTTTCTTGATTTCAAGTAAACAGAGCGAACATTACAAGTATAGAGAATAGAGAGACGAATCCGCAGTTTATATAAAACATGCATGAATATATATGAATCTAATAAATATGATTTTTGATCATCGATATTCATTTCAAAATAAAATATCTTACACCTTTAGACGAAATGACTATTAATCAATTTAATTCGTTAGATATTGGATTTCAGTTCAACATAAGTCATTTCACATGCTTGAGTAATTAAATTCCATTCATTTTCATATTGCATCATATAACTTTTATCGCTTGTGATGTTTACCCATAAATTCAGTGAGCTGTGATCTGCGCAAATTGCACATCGCAACTTTTATGCGGTAATGAATTTTCTTTTGGTCGAGTTGTGTGAAATGTGAATTTCGCATTCAAGAAGTGAAGCAGCCATGCTTTATGGGATTTTAGAGTTTTATATTTATTGTTTTGTTGGCTCATCAGGTCCACGTAATCACTAATTATACTGGATTACTTTATAAGTTAATCATTTTAAATGAGGTGCGATGCAATAAAGAAAATATAACAATAATTGAAGCATTTGCAAGTTTTAAATATAACTTTGGAAAAAGGCTTAGCGTGTTTCGTAGCTCACATGACTTAACAGATTTCAAGTCTTTTTTGGTTGTAAGCTATTGTTGGGTGCAGGAATTACACTTAAGAAAACTCCTCAACACTTAATTTTTCAACCCAGGGGATCCGTAAACTTAGAGATGAAGCACAGGAAATGCCAGAGATGGTATGAATCTTCCTAATATAAATCCCTACTTTCTTTAACAAAAAGATTACAGAATCCAATTAAAAAGAGAAAAAGGCAACTTGAACCATTAAAATAATCTAGGACTGGAACAAGAAAGAATGCATTGGCAAGAGGGAATTAAAGATAAAAGGAAATCACTCTAGCTAATTATTGTTTAACTACTAAGTGTGTGTTTTTCTTTAGTAGAGACACTTAGCAGTCTCATCAGATGGGCCCTTAAACCTTCTCTTTTAGAGATTTCCTTCTTGCACTAATCTGTCCTGCACTATTGCAGTCTGCTTGCACTAGTGCAGGAACAGAGATTTATGTAGAAGGTATAAATGGTGACTTTACTAAAGGATTTTTACTTCATGCAAGGGCTTGAAATTTTCCAGGTTCAAAGCACTCAGATCCTATGGAAAGAAACTAGTTCTTGCATTGGATCAGAGCTTCCTGCACTTAGCATTTAATTCTTAAAATGAGTGCTTAATTAGTGTAATTACTATTATAATGATAAATCAAATTGCACACATAAATAGTGAATGTTATAAATCTTAACAGAGTGTAGGAATAAAGAAACAATCAATATACATTTATCTTGTCATAAGAATTTAATGAAAGAAATAAGATTGCAGAAAGTAGACTAAGAAGGCTTGCTACATCAAACCAACTTGCACTGGTGCAGGTTCATTTCTCCTGCTTGGACCAGGCGGGGAAACCCAATCAAACAAAATTGCAGAAAAGAAGATATCACACCAACATGCACTGGTGCAAGTTCATTTCTCCTGCTTGGACTAGGCGGAGGAAAACCAATCAAACATAATTGCAGAAAAGGAGATATCACACCAACGTGCACTGGTGCAGGGTTATTTCTCCTGCTTGGACCAGGCAGAGGAAAACGAATCTGAAATCAAGTGCAAGAAAATAAATTACAGGAAAAGGAAATTTATCTACTTTACACAACGGATCCGCTTTCACTCAGACAGGAATGCATGTGCTTAAAATTAAATCACACTTGACAATGTAAACTTAAATTACAGGAAAACAGGAAATGGGGTAAACGTGCTGGGTTGGCTAGGCCCTAGCCAACCAGCACGTTTCCCTTTTAAATAAAAATGCTGATCAATACCTTAATCAATTCATCAGCTCAAATACATAAACGCAATTTGTGAAACATGAGACAGTGCTCCCTTTTATTAATTCACTAAGACAAGTACATACATTAATACATCGTCCAACCCAGATTCGGGCGATAACAAAATACAACAACCTGCTAACACCTCTTTGGCTGTGTCTCTGTTCTCTTCTGCTATCAAAACTTTGCTTCCTAGTCCTATTTACATTCTACATTATATAGATCTTTGGACAAAGGCCAAAATAGATCATTCAACTGATTACATAACCAAACGCAGAATTTAGCTTTTCGGTCTTCAAAATTAGACAGTTAGCAAAACTGGCCGTAGCCAATCTCCAGCTTTCGTACTTCACAGATTTGGTCTTGGATGCCTTTGGATCGATCTTGCTGCCGTGGCTGAAGCAGCTCAAAATGAGGCGGTGATCAAGGAGGTTCGGATCTGCTGCAAGGATTTGCTGTGCTGGAAACGGTGCAAGATCCGATCTTGCACTAGGATCAGCGGTCACGGTAAGTAATCTAACTACCAAATAAACATTGGATATATCGATAAGTTACAAAGAGTGATTAAAAGTAATAAATCATGTAATAAATAATTAATTAATGCTAATTTGAATTAAAAATAAGAAAAATAAATTTTATATGAAATATGTCACCGTGCTTGGACTGCTGCAAGATGAGGGTGCATAAAAGAGGTAAAATAGAGGTAAATGGTTATGATTTAGGAAGGGGAAAATGGAAAAAATAGAGAAAATTAGGGGGCTAACATCCTACCATCCCTAAGCTGTTGTGTGTCCTCACACAACTCTTTATCTTTGCAAAAAAAAACCTTCAAAACTTTGAGCATTCCAGCTCAATCCTTCTCTGACATACTGACATCAACCTGCAATGTTTTAGACTTCTTCTTTTGGATGTTCTTTAGTTTCTTTGTCACCTTTCTAAGTTACTTGAAACATCGCGCAGCTCGGTACTTCCAAACTCTAACTTCTTCTTTCTTTTTTTGGATCTCCGTAGTTAATTCTTCTTTACTCTGTTCTTTATCCTCCTGTGCTTTAGCTATGAGTTGTTCTAAGTTTTGCACTTGAAGCTCTAGTTCAACTATCTGAGCAGCAGGAGTTACCAAATATCCTTTTTTTTTCTTTCTCGACAGGGGCTATGTCTTCCTCGGGGACCTCAATATCCCTCATGGTTTTAGCAAACTATTCTTCCTCTTCTTCTTCTCCTTCTTCCTCCGATTCTCCTTCTTCTTCTGGTTCTCCTTCTTCTTCTAGTTCTTCTTCTTCTTCTTGTTATTCTTATTCTTCTTTTTCTTCTTCTCCTTCTTGCACTGGTGCAGAAGGGGATTCAACGTCCTATGGGGACTGTGGTTCTTTGCCTGCACTAGATTCTTCATTCTTTTTCCAGGCCTTTTTAATGAAATCGGCCAACATAGTGTCATCTTCAACCTCTACAGATTTTGCTGCATCCGCAAGGACTGACAGGTTGTCTTCTTCGGGGGTCTATGACTGTATTAGTGTTGTAGAAGGAGTCTCTTCAACAGGTGCACTATTTTTCTTCTTATTTGGAGATGGGGCGATTTATTTTGTTGATTTTTTGGGTCGTTTCCTTTTTGCACTAGTGCAAGAAGGACTCCCCTTTACATTCTTACTTGGACCCTTGCTTGTTATGGTAGGGTCCTCTATCTTCTTTGCAGCAGCTGTATTTTTATGTAGCTGTTTTAACAGCGCCTCCCAGGTCATGCCCTTAACTTCTAATTGTTTTTCGACCAAAATATTTATCAGGCCGTGGTGATATAACTTCTCATTAGCCTGGTCTTCCCGTCAGTCCTACACACCCTTGGCCATTCTTTCCAAGCTCTTAAGCAAAAAATGGGGGACATCAATCCTCCACTGGATGTGTCGGCCGGCTTCGAAATGCTGCAACATCCTAAAATGATACAAAAAAGTGAGGGAGTACCTTTCCTCACAGGTTAAAAATTTCTGTAGGATGAAAATGAGGTCCCGTCACTGTCCCAATAAGGTACTGTGTGGAATTCCTTTCTTCCAATCTACCTTCATATTCTTGTCAATGACGAAACACTGCCATCACTTCCTTTTTAGTTTCTGATTTTTAAACCGCTGCTCACCAGTATTTTCCAAGCCTGTCGCTGCTGCTATAAACTCTTCCGTAACCTCAAATTTTAGAGGCCTAATTTTTACTCGGCCATTTTTTAACTTCTAGCAAACTGTAGGGCCACTTCGCGATTGTGCCTGTCAAAATTTTGCAATAATTGAAGAAAGCCTGAGTCTCGAAATAGTGCAAGACTATTGCGATACTCAGCAGTCTATTCTACCTTACTGAGAGATGAAGGTTCACTTCTAAAAGGCGGCATTGCTGCTTAACGGTTATGAACAGTCAAGAATTTACATGTAACCCCAGGAAAATTGGTTCTTATAGATAGGGATCCAACCGTCCACCATCCCTTCCATATTATCACCCATTCATTCCACTGAAATAGCAGTGGATGCATGACATCTTTGAGGTCATGCCAGGTTGGTAATTGCGGTGATGTTTTAACGGCTAGGTGAGGTAATCATTACGAGTGAAGGACATATAGGATTATTATGGAAAGGGGCAATTATATCCAAGCAACGGTTAAATACTTCCACACTCCTTCATAATTCAAAAAAGAACTTTAGCATTCATTAAAAAATGATCATGATTCTTAACTTAAAAACACCTTGTACTTTAAATAATTTTCTCCTAGTTAATATGATAGCACAAGTACTCATTGACAAAGTGAAAGGACTTCTTATAAACTTTCATGATGACCATTTTCCTATGATGTATGCTATGAAAAGAAAAAATTGTACTATGTTTCTGACAGGGTGCATGCTTGCACTGGTGTGCTTGCACCGCTTAAACTATGGTATTCTGCTGGTACCATTCTGCTTGCATTATTATATAGGCTGACATGCTTGCACTAGTGCAAGCATAATATCTGAAAAAAGAACAGGGAATTTAAGTAAAATATAGGATGGACTTCCAACATGACTTCCTCAACTTATACTGGAAATTTGCTTCACCCTTTCTTAATGCTTCAGAGCATATCCTTTTTCTCTTTGTGTGTGAGATCCTGCAATGAATTCATGAGGGAGCAAAGAAATGGGAAAAGGGAAATTTTATAATGGGAAGGAATTTTGTTACAGGGATTCCAGGAATAGTACCACAAGGGTGGATAAACAGAAGTGGGATAGGGAAAAAAATTCAAGGGTAAAGTGGGGTTTTACGAAATGGACAGGGTAAATTCAAAAGAATATGGGAAGGTTAATCATTCTAGGATTGAAGAAGAAAACTGAGGGAGTATTACGAAAGTGGATTATGAAGAAAGGAAAAAAAAATTCTGGAAGGTCTGCCTGCACTAGTGCAAGAAAAATAACTGCAATGAGAATTAAGCATTACTTGAATAAAAATATCCATGCTAATTACCCTAATTATATAAAGGTTGGTTCTGCTAAACCTGCTTTTACTTGGTGATCGCTAGCATATCTAAAGATCAAGAAACATTCTCTTTTTATTAGAAATTTTTTATCTTCCTGCCAGCAAGCTAGTTTTTAGGTTTATCCTTCTGCAATCATGTCAGTGAACTGATTATCATAATTATAGGAAAATATTTTTTCTTTACTTTTTATTTAATTGTTTTTTTTTTTTTTTTTTTTTTTTACTTTTTCCTTTTTTTAAGAAGAAGAAGAATTCATATTATCAAAAATTTGGTATAACCATTCACCACTACCATCCCGAATTGCTGTTGGACTTGCTGTGTAAAATATTTCCTAGAAAGTGGCTGAAAATAATTCTTTAATTTGTGTCAATTTACCAAGAATACTGAATTTTTTCCATGAATAGTTTTAACTTCTACTGCTCCATTCTCAAATAATTGGATCACTTCATAAGGTCACATCCAACGTGTATGGAATTTCCCTTCTAAATCTAGAATCATAAAGGAGCACCCAATCACCTGGTTGGAATTGCTTTTTATGAATAGACTTGTCATGCCACCTTTTGCATTGCTGCTGAATTAGTATGTTCTATTGAACAAAATCCCTATGAAATTCATCTAACTCATTTAATTGGAGAAGATTTTGTTGTTGTTCCTCAGAGAGATCTAGTCCTAACTGAATTGCAATTCTGAAAGTTTTGATCTAGAATTCAATTGGTAACAGAACCTGTTTGCCATATACCAGTTCATATGGTGTATGTCCTGTGCTATCTCTCCAAGTGGTTTTGTATGCCCACAAAGCTTCTGGTAATATTTCAGCCCAGTCTTTCCAATGCATATTTACTTTCTTTGTAAGAATGGACTTGATCACTTTGTTTGTGGATTCCACCTAGCCATTTTCTTGCAGGTGATACAGCATGGATTTCCTGTGCCGGATCTTGTATTGCTCCATCACCCCTGTACCAGATTAGAAATAAACTGCTGACCATTGTCAGAAACAATTTCTCTAGGCACACCAAATCTAGTAAAGATTTCAGTAAAAATAAAATCAACAACAAATTTTTTTGTAGCAAAGGAAACAACTTTAGCTTCTACCCATTTTGTAACAAAATCTGTACAAACCAAAATATGATTTTTACTTAATGACGTTGGATTTATTGGCCCTATAAAATCAATAGCCCATTTTTCAAATGGCTTAATCATAACTTGGGGGAATAAAGGCATTTCATTGGTTTGATTAGGCCGGCCCATTCGTTGACAGCTATCACATCGCCTGACATATTGTTTGGCATCCTTAAACAAGGAAGGCCAAAAGTAACCAACACGCAATACTTTATATGTAGTCCTCTTATCAGTGAAGTGGCCTCCACAAGGTTCATCATGAGTAGATTTCAATTTTTCAAACACTTCCTCCTCTCTTACACATCTACAGATAATTAGATCTGGACCAGTGTAAAAGAGATCTCCTTGAATCCAGGAGTATGTAGCACTTTTCTGAATAATATTCCACTTTTCACGAGTGGACAAGTGGGGTGGTGTTTTCCCAGTAACCAAGTAATTAGCAATGTCAGCAAACCACGGAGACTCTGTTGACGTAGAAAAAATATGTTCACCAAGATTATCTAATCTATAAATAAAATTAGCTACAACATCAGATTTTCCTGGTCTATCAACAATAAGTAATGTTAAATTCCTGCAACAATAGAAACCACCTAGTCACTCTACCGCTAGTCAATGGTTTTTTCATCAAATATTTAGTCACGGAATGATCAGTATGTACAAATACTTCATACCCTATAATATAGTGCCTAAACTTATTAATTGCAAAAATTACAGCTAAAAACTCTTTCTCTGTAACTTTATAATTTAATTCAGTGGAAGACAAATTCTTACTAATATAATAAATAGCATAGGATTGCTTATTTTCCTCTTGTACTAAAGTTGCGTCAATAGCCAAATCTGAAGCATAAGAGGAAATGTGAAAAGGCAGGGACCAGTTAGGACCTCTCAAAACTGGTGCCTGTACCAACTTTTCCTTCAATGTTTCAAAATACTGTTGGCAAGCAGTGAACCAAGAAAATTCACTATCCTTAGCTAGAAGTTGGAAAAGAGGGGCAGCTATCTTAGAAAAAATTTCAATGAATCTTCTATAGTAACCAGCATGTCCTAAAAAACCTCTTACTTCCCTTTGAGTTTTGGGTGCGGGAAGATGTAGAATGATTTCAATCTTTGTTGGATCAACCTAGATACCTTTATTAGAAATCAAATGGCCAAGTACCACTCCCGCTTTGCACATTAATCTACATTTCTTGTCACTCAAGGCAAGATGGGCTTCCTGACAATGGAGAATTACTTTCTCCAATTTTTTGAGAGCTTCCTGAAAAGAATCTCCAAACACAGAAAAGTCATCCATATAAATTTCTACAAATTCTAGATCAGCAAAAATGGCCAGGACTGCCCTTTGAAAGGTAGCCGGGGCATTACATAAACCAAAGGGAAGCACTTTATAAGAAAATGTACCCCATGGAAATGTAAAAGTGGTTTTATCCTGATCTTCAAGTGCAATCTGTATCTGGTTATAGCCACTGAAGCCATCCAAAAAGGAAAAATAATTATTTTCGACAAGGGTATCAAGCACCTGGTCAATGAAAGGGAGAGGGAAGTAATCTTTGAAAGTGGCTTTGTTTAATTCTCGATAATCAATACAAATATGCCATCTTCCATCTTTCTTAGGTACTAGCACTAATGGAGAGACCCACTGACCATCGGAAATAGGATAGATAAAACCGACATCCAAGAGTTTCTATACTTCTTCCTTCACAATATCTCTTAGAGCTAGATTCATTCGCCTTTGGGGTTTTTGGACAGGACAGGTTCCTTCCTAAATATAGATATGATGTGTACAAGTTTCAGGAGGAATACCTTTCATATCTTCATAGCCCCAAGCAAAGGCACTAAGATGGTTTGCAACAAATTCACAAGCTGCTCCTGCTGAGATGAGTCCAAATCTGAACTAATATGCAAGGATTTACCAGGGCTAATCTCGACAACAGTAGTATCAGGCTCAGGAGTACTCAAGGGAGTGGTCAAATGTAGCGGTATAGAAGAATGAGATTCATGATTATCTTGAAAATCTAGGGTGAAGATATGGCTCAATGGCTCAAAATTAGGGATAGTGTCTAGATTATTCAGGAAATCTTGAATCTCATCTTCTAGTGAAGACCCAGTATAATTATGGATAAGGGAAATGGGTCGAGTCTCCTCATCACTACTTTGATCCAACCATAAAGTATCTCGAAGTTCCTAAATGGATCTGGTAGGGGGGTATAAGGTAACTTTCTTCCTAGATTCTCCATGTGAAATATACATATCATCGGAATGGCATCCAATATATGCATCGGTCGTAGCAAGCCATGGTCGACCCAAGATCAAGGGATGTCCTCCTACTAGGTTCTTTAGATGAAGCACAATGAAATTAGCAGGATATTCTGAAGAATCTAATGAGATGATCACATAGTCCAATACTCCTTCTGGCTTAATTTTAGATCTATCTTCTAATTCAACCATAGTGGGAGTAGGGCGAAGATGAGATAACCGCAGTTGATCCATGGTTTGCTTAGTCATGAAATTAATGGTTGCCCCCGGGTCTATAAGAACATTAGAGACCAGGACATTACCAATCTAAACTGAGACAATAGGGTTTCTGGGATCAGTATATTTTTCCATAGACACACATCCCATCATCAACTCTACTGCCCTACCAACAAATTGAATGGTTTGGGGCTCCAATATCTTCCTCCCGGGTTTCTTGAGATGGATTTCCTTAATAATCTTGGTACAAATGGGGATCTCTTTAATGGCTTGAAGAAAAGGTATCTTAATGAAAATATTCTAAAGCTCGAATGCCAAACTAGTCTCAGAAATAGGCTCAATTCTTTCCATTACTAGCCTCCCTAGGAAGGGAGGCTAGTTTGAAGAAGATGGAAAGGATTCAGAGGGTAAGGGCTGCTTAGTGAAAACTTTTGGAGAATGGTTAAGAGTTTCCTCTTCTCCTTTCTCTTAAAAAATCACAATAGGTTGCTTCTGATTTTTTGATGTTACAGTCCTTCCCGATTTTAATTGAATATCATGAACCCCAACTGGAATAGACTAGTACTTGAATGGTAAAGGTGGGTTTGTTACATAGATAATTTGCACTTATTTATTATTGTTAGGATTGGGCAAAGGTTGAGCAGGCAACTGAGGAGATCGAAAGGGTGGAGATAAAGGCAATGGTGGAGTAGACTGACTCAGAAGTTGAGGCATTGAATAAGGTGTATGCGTAGATGGATATGACTACATAGGTGGTTGGTGGGAATATGGAGAATGAGTTGTCCCTTTACAACCTTGTTGCCATGGTTGAGAAGGTTTCCCATGATGATATTGATCCCCATACTTCCACTACTGATTGGTGTTAGGATAAGAATACACATGTGAATTATAACCAAAATAGTGTGGAGAAAATTCAGGAGCCATACTTGCACTTACCTGAGGCCAATTCCTTCTTGCTCCCATAGCATAAAAGTATTCAGCTTCAGGTTATCCCCCTGTAAATACAGCTTTAAGTCCTGGTATAGAGGGACATTTTTTTGTGACATGGTCTTCTGCACAAATAGCACACTTATTAGTTTCTTTCAAATTAAGAGGACATCTTTAGGAGGATTCTTGTCTCTACATTTAGGATAGAAAATACATAATGACTCTTGTTCCTTCATGAGTTTTTGCTGAAATTTTAAAGAGTCTAACTGTTTGGTAATAGTATTAATTATATCAATTTTCATGTTTTCCATTTTATTTTCTAGTCCAATAATCATAGCATCAGTAGATTCATTTTTTCTATTTCTATTTCGAGTTCCTCTACTGGATATATACTGATTTCTTGAAAATTTCCTGCATAATTCACAAATTTGTTCAAAAGTTTGCTGAGAAATATCACCTTGTCTAACAGATTTAAATTATTTCTAGCATTATCAGTAAGTCCTCTTAAGAACAAGGTTCTAATAGTAATGGGATCAAACTTAAGTTTCGACCTTTGTAAAATATACAGAAATATGTCTAGGTAATATTCAAGAGTTTCATCATCATCATCTTGTATGATTGTAAAAATCTCATCCTTCATGTCCCGAGTTTTGCAATATTATTGATATTTAGACAAAAACACTCTCTTCATCTGATCCCAAGAGTTTATAGTGTTTCCTCATAACCCCATAAAGCAGCGTAGAGTTGAGCCCTTGAGAGTAACAGGAAATAATATTAACTTCTGAGCATCAGTTGAATAATCATAACTTCTACACAGACTATCAAACTCAAATAGAAAAGAGTCAGGATCTTCATGAACTTTACCATGGAAATGAGGGAGAGCTGATGGTGGAATATTCTTCATTTGCGCCACAGTATCAGGATCCACAAGTGGAAACACAAAAGTGGGTTGTTCTTTACTTACCTGTTTTTTACCAGTCCCTTCCAAATGATCTTCATGGTCCACCATTGTTTCCCTTTTACTTGTACTGCTCTCAACAGGTTGATCCACACCTGAGCTGTTGTCACCAGAATCTAGGTGGATTGTTCCTGCGTGTTGGGTTTGAATTGGATTGGGCTTCCTGCTTACAGAAGGAGACCCAATATGATAATTGTTTTCAGAATTTTTTGGCCCTTAGTGGGCTTCAAACCCTTACCTTTTCTAGGCATTCATTTCAAAAAAGAAAAATGACAAACAACTTCTAGTAAAAAATGTTGTCAGAAATCAATTAACACCAGTAAAATTCCTTCAAAGAAGCTTTTCCAAACAATACTGCAAAATAAGGGAAAATTTACCTATATTGTATAATCAGAAAATTCTTACCAAATCAAATCGCCTCCCCGGCAATGGTGCCAAAATGTTGGGTGCAAGAATTACACTTAAGCAAACTCCTCAACACTTAATTTGTCAACCCGGGGGATCCGTAAACTTAGAGACGAAGCATAGGCAATGCAAGAGATGGTATGAATCTTCCTAATATAAATCCCTACTTTCTTTAAAGGAAAGATTGCAGAATCCAATTAAAAAGAGAAAAAGGAAACTTGAACAATCAAAATAATCTAGGACAGGAACAAGAAAGAATGCATTTGCAAGAGGGAATTAAAGATAAAAGGCAATCACTCTAGCTAATTATTGTTTAACTACTGAGTGTGTGTTTTTCTTTAGCAGAGACACTTACTAGTCTCATCAGATGGGCTCTTAAACCTGCTCTTTTAGAGATTTCCTTCTTGCGCTAATCTGTCCTGCACTATCGCAGTCTGCTTGCACTAGTGCAGGAATAGAGATTTATGCAGAAGGTATAAATGGTGTCTTTACTAAAGGCTTTTTACTTCATGCAAGGGCTTGAACTTTTCCAGGTTCAAAGAACTTAGATCTCGTGGCAAGAAACTAGTTCTTGCACCGGATAAGAGCTTCCTGCACTTAGCATTTAATTCTTAAAATGAGTGCTTAATTAGTGGAAGTGCTATTATATTGTTAAATCAAATTGCACACATAAAAAGTGAATGTTTCTGATCTTAACATAGTGCAGAAATAAAGAAACAATCAATATACATTTATCCTGTCATAAGAATTTAATGAAAGAAAGAAGATTACAGGAAGTAGACTAAGAAGGCTTGCTGCATCACACCAACGTGCACTGGTGCAGGTTCATTTCCCATGCTTGGACCAAGCGGGGAAACCCATTCAAACATAATTGTATAAAAGAAGATATCACACCAATGTGCACTGGTGCAGGTTCATTTCTCCTGCTTGGACCAGGCGGAGGAAAACTAATCAAACATAATTACAGAAAAGGGAATATCACATCAACATGCACTAGTGCAGGGTTATTTCTCCTGCTTGGACCAGGCGGAGGAAAACCAATCTGAAATCAAGTGCAAGAAAAGAAATTGTAGGAAAAGGAAATTTATTTACTTCACAGAATGGATCCACTTTCACTCAGAGAGGAATGCATGTGCTTAAAATTAAATCAAACTTGACAATTTAAACACAAATTACAAGAAAACATGAAATGGGGTAAACGTGCTCGATTGGTTGGGCCCTAGCCAACCAGCACATTTCCATTTTAAATAAAAATGTTGCTCAATACCTTAATCAGTTCATCAGCTCAAATATAGAAACGAAATTTGGGAAACATGAGGTGGAGCTCCCTTTTATTAATTCACTGAGGAAAGTACATACATTAAAACATGGTCTAGCCTAGATTCGGGCGATAGCAAAATACAACGACCTGCTACCGCCTCTCTGGATGTGTCTATGTTCTCTTCTGCTATCAAAACTTCACTTCCTAGTCCTATTTACATTCTACATTATATAGATCTTTGGCCAAAGGCCAAAATAGATCATTCAATCGATTACATAACCAAACGCCGAACTTAGCTTTTCGGTCTTCAAAATTAGACAGTTAGCAAAACTGGCCGTAGTCAATCTCCAGCTTTCGTCCTTCACAGATTCGGTCTTGGCTGCCTTTGGATCAATCTTGTTGTCGTGGCTGAAGCGGCTCAAAATGAGGCAGTGATCAAGGAGGTTCAGATCTGCTGCAAGGATTTGTTGTGCTGGCAACGGTGCAAGATCCGATCCTGCACTAGGATCAATGGTCACGTTAAGTACTCTAACTACCAAATAAACATTGGAGATATCGATAAGTTATAAAGAGTGATTAAAATTAAGAAATCATGTAATAAATAATTAATTAATACTAAGTTGAATTAAAAATATGAAAAAGAAATTTTATACGAAATATGTCACCGTGCTTGGACTGGTGCAAGATGAGGGTGCATAAAAGAGGTAAAACAGAGGTAAATGGTTATGATTTAGGAAGGGGAAAATGCCAAAAAGAGAGCAAATTAGGGGGCTAACATCTATGTGGTTTGCGATGCACACTAAGGAATAAAGTGGAAAAGCTAAAATAAAACTTTATTTCCTAAATTTTTTTGTTTTAAAGATTAAATTAAATTTCTTATTTATTTCTAAGGGGTCCCCATTTATTAAAATAAATGGGGGGTGTTGTATAACACAATAGAAGGGTGCGAATTGTTTTGCTAGAAAGGAGTAGAAAAAGGAGAGTATATCCAACCAGTAGCTGGAAAGGGATGGTTTGGCCAAGGTGACATAGGAAATGATTGGGACTACTAAGTAGAGAAAGGTGATTGGCCTTGCCATAATGTTCTAGAATTATTTTTTTGATTAAATGGTGGAGAATAAAAGAATAGAGATGGGTCTTATGAAATACCTGTGGGTCGGGATTCCCACTTTCGACGTTGGTTCATTAAATATATTGGTTTGGTCTCTTCTTTCGTGTCTTTAAGAACTTCTTTTAATCCTGGAAGTGATGGGCACTTCTTGGTGGCATGATCCTTAGTGCAGATAGCACACATCTGGACCATTTACAATGGACACTCCCTCTAACTGTGCTTCTTTCGGCTTCATGGGCAGAATATGGCTAAATTATATTCTGCTACAACTTGTTTCTATCTGGCTTGTAGGATGTCCAATTGTGTTGTGAGGGTGCCCAGGATATCGGTTTTGAAATCTTCTAAGAGATTGTTGATTTCCGTTCGAGTTACGCTTCCACCAGAAGCTTTATTATTTCTGGAAATAGTATCTTGTCTAGTTGGCTTGATGCGCATACTGCCTTGAAAGCACCTGATACACAGCTGAATAATGTCATCATAATTTTCCTGATAAATATCTCCTCTTCCCATTAAATTTAATGTTTCTATCCATTCATCCTTCATCCCTTTTATCATAGTTACTTTTAAAACATATTTAGATAATGCAGCATAAGGGGACCTTTTTAAATTGTATTGAAACCATTCAACATACTCTTCTAGAGTTTCATTATCTTTTGCAGTCATCTTAAATAATTCATCTTTCAAATCCCTAGTCCTGCAATAATCTTGATATTTAGTGAGAAAGGAAGTTTTCATCTAATCCTAAGAGATAAAAGTTCCTCCACCAAGCCCCATAAACCATCGCAAAGCTTCTCCCTTTAATGTAGAGGGAAACAATTTTAGTTTCTGGGATAATCATATCCCCTACATAAAGCGTCAAATTCAAACAAGAAAGCATCTGGATATTCTGAGTTCAAACCATGGAAATTAGGGATATTCTGAAAAGGAATCGCTTTCATGGGGGAATTAGAAACTAGGTCAATGATATGATACTCCAATGTCGATGTTTGTCCCTGAGGCTGATTATGTGCCATCTGGTCAAAGATGTGCCAATAACCTTCAGGAATATCTTGATCTAGAAAGTTGATTTGGACAGAACTGGTAGACATATTTGGAATGGGTCTTACAGCACTACCTTGATCTAGGATATCAGGTATCTTTTCTTCAATCGAGTTCTCAGGAGATCCAGGTTCTAGTGATTGTATATTTGTTCCTACGGCACCAATATTTTCTCCCTCTCCTTGTAGATTTCACGAATCTCCCTCTTGTTAAGAGTTGGAATGCAAATTTCTTGTAACCTGAAAGCTCTATTCAGACCCTTAGGTTTTGCTATGGATCTCGGCATGAGATACAGATGGTGAGCCTGCTGCTTGAGGGATTACAGTATGGCTTTTTCCAGATATGGTCTGATGTCCTACTAACACCTGAGATTGTGCTTTTCTTGTTATTTCGTCTATAAAGGTCGATCTTCCAAGGGTCACCGATCCCTTGGGTTTTGTGGATTTAGGTGGTGGATTTAGATCTATTTCTACTTTTTTCTTCCTATTCATTCATAAAAATATATGTTTGTATCTGATCTTTATGCATCTGCTAAAAAGTGGGCTCTTGTGTAAGCATTTTAATTGCTGGTACGCAGGTTCTTACCTCTTGTTTTCAATACCCAAGTATTTCACAACGATAAAATTAAAAAAATAAATCACTTTTTAACACTCTCCCTGACAACAACGCCAAAATTTGAATGCACTAACATGCCTATGAAAATAAATATTAATACCTGTTATCACCAAAATTGTACCTGATTGGCTGTTGATCATACAACTTCAGTGTAACAATTTCAAACCAATATTGTGACTAAGGCTTAGCCTCCTCAGTCTGAGAGGGATCTCTCAAGGGTTAATGATATTGAATAAAGATATAGATAGATGGCTAACTCTATTTTTTGTGTCTTGGTTTTGTATGTTTGTAGGTTGAAAAGATGAAGGCTTGCTACCATTGGGCTATGGAGTCAATGATAGGGATAAAGATGACAAAGGCTTTCCTTTTGGAAGCTAAGGCTTGTATATACTTCAATGAAATAATAACACATTTAGAAAGATCCCAATAACTTTAGGTTCAAAGGAAGTCAGAGCATGTACCACACGAATTCTGAGTAATGAGACATCAAGGTATTGAAAGCAAAAATACTGAAAGAGATTTCACCATAGCTTGATACTTAAAGGAAGTCAGAGCATGAACACTCATGAATTCCGAGTAATAAATATTAAGACATTGAAGAAAACCTTTCAAAGGTAAGACCCAAAACTTATTTGACCATAGCTAAATACTTAAAGGAAGTCAGAGCATGAAGAGTCATGAATTCTGAGTAATAAGCACTTAAACTATGGAAGAAAAACATCTCAAATATAGGACATAGACTCATTGAAATACACAAAGAATATGAGGTGAAGAAAAGTTGTTTTGTTTCTATATATATATATATATATATATATATATATATATATATATATCAGTACATCCAAAGCTTTACAAAAGTAGTCTCTAAAATGACATTTTCCAACCTTTCATACATTGAAGTACTCACTACTTATAGGCATATAGCCTTTACATCCAATCTTCCAAGTGGCTAGACCATTAAACTCTATTACTGACACCAAATCTAACCACTAACTAGATTTTTAACACTAGAATTGACAACTTTCGAATTAGGAGTTAGAGTCCTACTATGACTCAAACACCTACTTATTTCATTTAATCTAAAGATGATCCAAATCTTCCTAGAAATGAATCATGTCTTTCAACCATGCTGGCCACAAAAAAAACATTAATACTTTGACTGTCTTCATGAAGCTTCTCTACCTACGATCAAGTAGCTGTTAGTTTGATGATATGGCAACATAGTGAACTGGTATCTTCAAAAAAAATATCTCCACTTAGAAAACTTCTGATATGATACTCTTTGTCATTTCCCTGATACTCTTTGTAATTCTCATGGAGAACAGCTTTGAAATATCTGTTTACTTTCCTCCATCTTCCAAAATTAACCTTGCTGTCAAAACAGAGTTTTGGGCTACTTTCGTAGCTAGTTTTTTAGCACAAACAAAAAAGGTGATGTGAGGTAATCCTATGCTATTATTGACCATTGGAGGATGTTAAGTGATCAAAAACCATTAAACACAACCCTCAAAGCTCTTCATCCCTATCAGTTTAAGTATCTTCAAACCAAAAATAATTCTTCAGAAATTCTGCAGCAGAAAATGGGCTTCAAGCCTGGCATACGCTGCAGAATTGTCTTACTTTTCAGAGATTTGACAAAAATTAGGATTTGAGCTCTGAAAAGACCCATGAATATACTTGCATGTAAATTATGATCATATAAGACAAAAAATTTCTATAATCCATTGTTACCTTCTTATTTACCAGTAGTTTCTTCATGAGCAGTTTTAATAGTTTTCTCCATAGCTCCTCTTTCCAAACCTTTCTTCTCTAATTCCGTCTTCATAAACTCCATATATTATTTCAACTCGTCTCTAAATACTTTTCCTCTCTACCTGTAACCATAAATTTCTCTACCTTGTGTGTGTCATCATGATATGTAAAGGCTGTGATTTCTTCAACAAATTTTTGGCCTTTCCAATAGACTTTTCAAAATGAGTAACCTGATCATTCACTTTCTTTTCCACCGCATCTATCATTTTTCTATCTTTCTTGTATCTTTCCATCTCTCTTTTTGTTTCAGACAACTCTTCCATAACTACTCTTAACTTTTCTTCAAGAACCTCTTTTTCAGTTTTCTCTATGACTTTTTCTTTTCCCTTTCTTTGTTTGATTGTTTCCTCCTTATCTTTAAGTTGTCCCTTTGGAAAATGTGCTTCAGATTTATTCTCATTCTTTCCTTTAGATTGACCTTTGTTTTCATTAGTAACCTCTGTCTCAAAAGGGGATATGACTATGACTTCTTGTACTGCTGCCCTTTTTCCTTTATCTTCCTTCCGTTGTTTATTTCTAATGGTGATAGTCTCAGAAATCTGTGATCTAGTGAAAGGATTTCTAGGTTTAGAAATGAAACCTGAATCTTCTAAAGAAAAATCTAATTTCTTGGCTATAAGCCTCTTCCCTTTGACCTTGGATCCTTCTACCTCATTTTCTTTCACTACAAGGGTTTCTGCAATGTCTATAGCCTCCAAGATGTCTTCAAGCCTGCCTTTTCCTCCACTAGTTTCCTTTGTGCCTCTTTTAGACCTTTTTGCTGCAGGTTTAGTCTTGCTAATTATAACATGCTTTTTAACCTGCTTACTAGTTTCCAGATGTGATCCTATATCTTGGATGCATTTAGATTCTTCCTCCATGTGTTTAGCTGTAGATTTTAAAATATCTTGTTGATTCCCTTCTAATTCTGCAGTAGCATTTAGCTCTTTCCTAGAAGAAGGAGTTTTGATTTTAGATGCTTTCCTTGGAGATAAAACATCCATTCCATAACCATTCATAAACAAGAACGATGCCCAGTCTCTGTCTAGTTTACTTAATTCTTCCAGAACTAGTAATTTCATCAATCCATGATGAAAGATGGAAGTTTCACTTCTTTCAAGTCTACCTTTCACTTTTTCTGCCATTTTTCCAAGACTTCTAAAAAGGTAAAAAGGAATATCTATCATCTTTTTCCCTGTAAAATGAAGTAACAACTTGAAGTGATACATGTAAATTGTTTGGAATCGGCCTTCACATGTAAAATATTTCTGTATGACTATCAATAATTTAGAGTAGTTATCTCTAAGGCAAGTTCTAGGAATCCCTATAGTCATATTTATCCCTACATGTTCAGGCTTTAGATAATCATCACAAATTCTCAAATTAAACTTGGTAGCTTTAAACCATTATTCTCTAGTCCTAGGGATCCCTGTTGCTTGAGAAATACTATCAGGCGAAATTGGCACATGAAGAAAACCAACCTTTGTAGATGTCCCTTTGAAATTGAGTACGAAGTCTTGTGATACCTATTTATGATGACCTTGCAACTTTTGATAGAACTGAATGCAACCCTCTCTTGTAAAAATCTCAACGAAATATGGATCTTCCATGATTAAACTTGGACTTGTAGGCTCGTATCTAAATGGAAAACCTACTTTATTCACTTTCTTTGGTGTGACCATTTCTTCTTGTTCTGTAGCTATGGCCTTATTTGTATTCTTACACTTGTTCAATAAAAAGCCTTTGATGACAACGAGCTATTATGGCAAAAGAGGGCTGACATGACGAAGGGTTTCTACGGGAGATGCAGATGATAGCAAGTTGCTTTGGTAGAATCTTACAAGAGCGGAAAGTAAAGAGTGAGAAATGAGGGATGAATTTGAAAAAATAAGATGGGATTTCTTAAGGAGATGGTGGTTGATGCCAAAACGTGCCAAAGACTTTCAATGAAGACCTTATTCTGACAGCATGACCTCGAAACCCTCAAAGTTTAACAACTCATCATTATGCAGAAAACTGTTAAAATGTGACACAACTTTCCTAGTGCATTTAGTTTTACAATTGTCAATTTTTCTACGGAACTACTAGGTGTTTCCGTAGCAAAATTTGTTAATTTAGAACTAAAATCATTTCAGACTCAGAAATTTTTTGACAAGTTGCCAGATTTGTGACTTTGGGTCGATTTAAAGTATCTATTCATGATTTGTTCCTTTGATATGACTTGAGATCATAACTAACAACTTAAGACAATCTTTGAAACTTATGCTAATCATAAAATTTATCATTTCATGATGTTATGCAATCTAACCAATCTAAATGAAAACTTGACACATTTCAAATTATGATTTTGAAACTTTAAGGTGTGATAACAATACCTACATTAATTGTCAACCAAGGATACATCTGTTTATTTCAAGAGTGTTGGCATTGTCTATGCAAGTGAGATCAAAGGATATTTTGGAATAAAATGGTTCTAAATCATTACAATAACCAATCTCTAATTCTCAAAGTTTAATCTATAATAATTAAAAATCAAATCTTAAATAATTTCCAAACCATAAATCTTGATCTAATCTCAACTGATTTATAAAGAAACTGAATCCAAACACATGAATTGAAGGAATAACACTTAAAGAAATTATTGCATGATATTAACAACAATCTATCTAATGAAAAGAGAAATTAAAGTAAATGAACAACAATCAATTATTCAAGCCTTTAATTAAAAATGATAGTAATTGATCACTCGATATCTATGATGGCATCACTTAGAAAGAACAACAATTAAATGTAATGCTTGAACTAATATTAACAATTCATTACAAAACAACATGCAATTGTAAAAGTAACAACATCTAAGATTTATCCCAAAAGGTAAAGTTAAATTATGAAAATGAATTATAACATCACACAACAATCGAAATGACTCAATTCTACAAGATACAGTAATTAATAATCACATAAACGAAAGAAATTATTATGGCACAAAATAAGCAACACATCTCCTAGCGAACGAGTCCAAAGCCTCCAGAAATTACTGCTAAGAATACTCAGAACATGATTACGAAGAAAGCACAATTTTTGTCATTGATCATAGTAGTAAAGGTACAACATCACCGTAGTGAAAATACTCTGTCTTCAATACAAATAATAATGTCCAAACGAAAGTTAAAGCTCAGAAATTAACAACCTCTTTCTTTTTCACTTATCATCCTTATATAACCTAATGGTAAACTAATAGATGAGAGTGAATCCTCATGATCAGGAGATCCTAAGGATTTTGCAACTAATAATCATATTTCCACCATAGAATTAGCTCGATTCTCCTTTTCTTTCACTAGCTCGTGTGATCAAGAAGTGATCTTCTTTCTTTCTTTGGCCGTTGTTGTTCCATCGATTGAACATCAATTATCCAATTCTGATTTCTTCACATAAACAGAAGAAAAAGTTAGTTTTTATGCTAAAATCATACAATTTGTCAACAATTGATTTTATTCAACTTTCACAATCTTTTCTTCTAGATTATTCCCAAAAACAAAGATAAATACATAAAAGTAAATGATTAATTAAGCTAATATGAGGATAAAAACATACCTTTTCTATGACTCAACACTTACTCTTTTTAATTCCTTCTTTTGATGCTTAATTGGTTTCTTCCCTTACATCCCTTTATATTTTTGTGGAAATATATTCATCATCTGTTGGTGTTTCCTTTTTAGAACTTGTTCATGCTTCATCGATTACAACTGTTGGAACATGGTCTCCTACAAAGCTGTGAAACTAGTCCATTTTGTATATTTTTTTATTATATTTAGTCTAGCGCATGGGTTTTGGGGTGGGTCAAAGCCCCTAAAGCATTCTAAATGGGTCAAGGGTAGACAAAGAGTCCACAAACCACGGTTTGAGGACCATTGGATGCATAGGATAAAATAGTATAAATAGTTGAACCTTTTTGAGTTGTAGGACAAGCTAAGAATGATGAGAGATTGCTGCTAAGTGCGAATCGAAAGATCTAGTCAGGGTTGTTGGGTAAGGACTCCTACTGCTGTGTGCACGGAGGGCCTCTGTCCTGCTGTGTGCGAACTCTACTACTGTGTGCACAGGTTTGGTTTTTGGGTTATTGTAAGTAGATCTGAAAGATTAATGAATGCAGAAGTACTGTTGAATATCTAAATCTACTGGAATTACTGTGATATGAATCTGTGTTGATTTGATTACTTAATATATGTTGTTGTGTTATTGATTTAATCTATGAACATACTTGTGTTACTGATTTATGCTATGATCTAGGTTTGTTCTATTTACTTCATACAATAATATCTAGAATAACTGCATTATCATTATATGAGTTCATGATCTGTTGATTTCTGTGAGTATTATCTCTGTTGCGCATGTGGATGCGAAGGGGATATATAAGTATAGGCTCTGTGATACAATATTTGGCGGTAAGGGTGAACGCAGCTTGGCTTAACTTGCCTACCCTCTCCCAGGGTGCGGAAACCTAGTTCCAGCACCCAACCATACTAATTCGGGTGAGACTTTGGCTTGCGCAAGCAGGTCACTGCCGAAAGGGCCAGTAGTATAGGGGTTTTTTGGCAAACCTTGAATCTCTGAACCTGGGTCAGGACCCCTCGAGCCAACAAATGGTTCTATTGTCAGGACCGGGAGCATTTTGAGAGAGGAACCAGGTAATGCCAAGGCCATATTGGAAGCCGGAGAGAAAGGAAATTGATGAATGGTTTGAATAGAAAGTTCAAGAATTTTCCTTAAAAGAAAACCGCAGTGAGAGGTTGACCACTGAAGAGTGGAAGAATAAGTACATTTTCACAGAGATCTACGAGATCTTCTTTGTAACAATTGTGATCAAGCTCTAGGAGTGGCTCGCAAGGCTGGCAGGGTTTCAAAAGTGTTGGAAGGACGAGCAGATCATAGAGTTGACTCCCAAACTAATCCAGCAGTTAGAAAATATTGATAACACCATCACTTGCATAGTGGACCATTGGGTAGACAGTGTGTTAGGAGGATTTGTGACAGAATTTTCCATTGATCAGTTTGTGTCCTACTCTGAAGCAGAGTGAAGATTCTTCACGGGGTTCCGAGGTAAGTTTCTGAAGACCTTACCATTGCTGATTGTAAGGACCTTAATTTCACTATTTAACCATCATTAACAAAATACATGAGTGTAAATCCCTTAATTTTCAAAATTTACAATCATTCACGAAATTCATACTACCGAATTCAGAATGGGATTTTTGAAATAGAATATATATCAATTGACTAATTAATACTTACTGAAACTGTGTTTGAAAATGTTCCTGATCTGCCATGGCTCCAGCTTCCATTACCAAACCATCGTTTTCCTCCCAGCATATCTGAGGTCAACCTCTCTGGTCCCCAGATCCAGAAGACAAGTCTTCTAGCCCCCGTGCCCAAAAATCCAATAACAATCAAGATCACTCCATGACTCTGTTAGAACTCTAGAAATCACTTCTCATGTATCACGCAATTAGAACTCCTCTGACAGCATCTGGGTCAGTTTACCCATTCACTACCCATGCCAATCAAGTTTACCCCTCTTCTCCTTTTATACACAAACTCCATTCCAGATATTATTAAAATATCATCTTTTAATAAATATCTTTGATTTCTAAAATATCTTAGTTTTATTAAAATATTATTATTTAATAAATATCTTGGTTTTATTATACTATTATTATTTAATAAATATCTTAGATTTATTAAAATATTATCATTTAATAAATATCTTGGATTTATTAAATATCTTGGATTTATTAAAATATCATCATTTATTTGCATAAGTCAATGCTTTTAATTTTCTTTGAACAAAGTTTTAGTTTATTTTATGATAATGGTATATATAACTAATACATTCATTATATTATGGTGAGTTAGGGATTTACTCAATACTTCAATAATTCACTCATTACTCTACACCGAGTTTCTTTTCATAATTGATCAGTGCATGTACTAGTGTCGTACACGTGATACATGCATATGTAGCTATGATATGCAAGTCTCATATCCATGCTAATATTTCTATGTTCCATATAATTCGAGTTGTGTCGTTACATACACCCCCCCTTTAGAAAACTTCGTCCCGAAGTTAAGTTTTATGTCATATATCATTAGTTATATCAATGATTAGTACAATAATATAAGGTTGGTGTATCATTCTTCGTCCCGAAGTTAATTTTTATGTCGTATATCATTAATTATATCAATGATTAGTATAATAATATAAGGTTGATGTATCATAGTTGAATTTTTGTTTAATGTGTGAGAACACTTTTAACATTTATGTTTTGATCATTTATTGGTTTACCAATTCAGTAGTTGTGTCTTGCCCCAACAGTGTTCCCAAGCTATTCTAGAATCATCCTATCCTCCCTAATCTCTTCTGCTCCCATCCTATCTGACCTCTACAGGAATATGCCATGGCATTAGTTTTACTGATCCAACCATCCATAAACCTAGGGGTGTCAATGTCGATTATGTTGACCTGATTGACCAGTAGGCATCCGGCAGTCATAATCACACATCTAGGGGAGCGTGACTCGCATTGCCCTCCCATGACTCCAGGTTTTTTGAGGATAAACGGTGGGCAACACCTCCACCCCTCTTAGTAGGACCAGGGTCAACACTCTATCATTGAATCTCAGTGCACCTCAATTGTTCTTGGAGTTTTTTCATCACGCGGTTGGTTTGGTAACGATATTATCTACAATTTAAAATACTTGTCCACAAATTATAACATATGTATCAATATGTTCAAAGCAAATTGTTACCCATATAACAATTTCTACACATTCCAAACATGTTCCTATCTAGGATATTGACCTTGAGTTCATATAACATACTTGGTTAAAACACTTGTCCACATATGTATTAATATGTTCAAAACAATTTGTTACCCATATAACAATTTCTACACATTCCAAATATGTAGCTATTTATGATATTGATCCTTGAGTTCATATAACAAATTGGTTATGTTTATCCAATAGGTATATAAATTCATTTTTACCCTGAATAGTCAAGTGAAATCACTCTTTTATTTCAATCTCATCATTTTAGGTTGATATGTAAAATTATAGATACCCTATCCACAACATAATTCCTAATTTATGTCAGTATCCATGTACAAACAATGTTTAAGCAACACTATCTTCATATTGGTATCCATGTACTAGTAATGTTTAAGCAATTTAACATATTCTCACATGTCATAGTACAAAATGGTACTCTTAAGTATCCATCCAAAACAAGATAAGATTACCCACAGTTATAAATGACATATAGAATATTCGAACATGGATATACAATTAAGGATGTAGTCACTATTTTCTATACTTTATTAACCGATTAGCCTTATAAAAGTCATAGGTTGAGACTATAAATCTAAATGGAGGGATGCTCCAACCCTTGCATCTATAGAAATGAAATGAATTGAAACAGAGCATAAAACACTTACTGTTTAGTCGAAGCATGATCTAATTTCTCGATACAGGTTGATTAATAACTCTAAAACACAAAACTACATATGGATCCAGCCAATCTTTTAATTCTCGTTATTTATTTGTCTTTTAAGTCTAATTATCTTTGATCTCTAATCTGGATCTAAAGAGATAATAATAACATTAACTTATTTATCATGTTATCTTAGCTCATCTTCAGCCTAAAATCTAGAAGCCAAGGAGTAGGGTTTTGCAGGGCTAATCATTAGGGTTATGCTAGAGATGGAGGAAGAGTTAATTGACTACTCTAAAGATCCCTTAGTGAGCAGTTTATTTTCATTGAAGGAATTTGTTACAGCTTGAAAATGCATTACTCACTTTGCGTTATACTTGGTTTACTAAGAGTGTCATGTTTTCAACAAGATCTCAATTATTGACAAACATATAATTTTCTACTTTAATAAGAAATTCACAATTTACAAGATATGCATAGTCACATTATCAGTATGTTATAGTTTTGATATAGTTTCTTTACTTGCAAGTTTCACCATTTAGAGTCTTAAGTCTAGCTAGGATATTACTAGCTTTACTATCATTCCTTAAACCATTGTTTCATTTCTATTATCTTGACTCATTTAATCCAAACACATAATACATCAATGGTATACCCTCTTCTTTTCTTCACATCAATCGTTTTCTTATTAGTCCTTAGGCTTCATCTCATCGCCAAATGTATCTTATTTTCTTATGGTGTACAATTATTATCTTTACTTTTTATTTTTAAACATTTTCCCTGTTTGTCACTTGTTATTCTTAACAAATTAGGAGTGTTCACAACTCCTTATAGGTCATTTCTTTGACCCTTACCAATCATGTTGCTCATATCCTTAAGAAAATCCTTCTTGATAGAAAACATTCCTTCATTTCCTTATACCAGATATTCCTAATATTCCATGTTTACTTCAATTTGAAAAGGAACATATTATCAAATTGACTTTGTTTTCTCACCTAAAGTCATCATGGTTTTTTTTTCTTCTCTTAATGCATAAAATTATTACACTAGGAAATGTCGTTACTATTTCCCGACTTGGGTAAGAACCTATAAATAAATTCAATAAAGTGGACATCAAATGTAATCTACTTATCATTTCTTGTTTTAAGGCATCGCGGGATAGAATTTCCTAATCATACTCCATGATGTCCATAATCCATGGATATAGTTAGTCATTTAAGGAAAATTTTATAATGTGACTCTCCCATTAGAGAGAGAAACTATTATAGATGTTTCCATGCACATAAATTATCCTATATTTGATCAATTTTATTATAGATTCACTCTTTAATCTAATGTCATTGACTTCTTATGTTGCTTTGTGAAACTTCCACTCACTCACCATTGGTGCTATTTTGTCGATCTCAATATTCTAAGTTGATTATGATAACTAACATTTATTATCATCACCAGAAGTTTGTCATTTCATTATTTTCCCGTCCTCCCTAGGTACTATATTGATTATATTATGGTAACAATGGAGATCAAACTTTGAAATTTTCCGTTGCACTCTTTTGGTAACTATATCATCTTGTTATAATAGTGTGTTTACTACCTTACAGGGTGGTTTCTTACCCTCTTAACATATGTTTCATGCATCGATTTACCTCAAACTAGCTTAGCCTTTTAAGTGGTTGTATCTTACTTTACATCTAACGGTCTTGTCATTATGTCCATAGTCATGCTTTCATCACCATTCTTCCTTTCTTCAATAGTTCATTTCTTTGGAGCAAATTTGCCAACTAATCACCATGAATCATCTTACATAGTGTCATAATGTTATGTGCTCATCATATAGGGCTACTGGCTAGTTGGTTGTCCATAGACGAGAAAAATTTCTCGTACGGGTTACTAACTTTTGGTGGGTAACAAGTCACTTGTATGAATGTGACTTCATTACATCAAGTAAATCTTATCTTCCAATACCCTCTCTTAAGTTTTACCATACAATCAAAATAAATTAACTAAATCATTATTCGAATGTTTCTTTTTGAAAAACAATGCTTTCACTGAGTAGGCTTTGTTAATCTTCCTTATAACCCTTGTAAAGGTTTACCTCCTAAGCCATATTCTTAATTTCCTGGATTCCACCTCCGTGAACCCTCAAATATGAATCTCCTTCGCTATTGAACATCCATCCATGTTGAATTTCATTTGCAATGCCCCATCATGTGTCTCATGACCCTCTTGAAGGTATAATTCCCAATATTAAAAAAATCCCAAACTATATGAGCAACCATCCATGTTAAGTTTTATCTACACTAGATCCCTTCCTTGTCTACTAGGTGTGGGCCTCTTTTCTCATGGAAACATCTATTTCTACTATACTTGTTCTTAATAAGGTATGACGGTAAAGACTTCTTTACTATATATATATATATATATATATATATATATATAATCGTGAATGCAAGGATGAAATGCCCAGATGGTAATATCCCAACTACCAATCCACCTAGGTACATAGCATAGTTAGGGTGCTTTTCAAGTTCTTTGGAATAATAATATGGACATAAAGTTTATTCATATGAATTTTACATCATAAACACTTTATCCATGTCAATTTTACATTTTACATTTGCTAAAATAAACACTTGGAATAATGTAACTTATAACATTTATTTTTATTTTATTTTATTTTATTTCTTTTTTTATTTTTTTATTTTTATTTTTTACAACGCAGATATAGAGACGGCAACAGCCACTGATTCCAAGTTGGGTTTTGTTGTAAATTACATCCAAAATCTCCAGTCCCATAAGACGGAACACACAGCTTCCCGGCATCTTGAGGGGGAGGAGGATAATGAAGTTCCAATGTTTTTCAACAATAAATAGGCCTTTGAGCCTCATTGTAACACAGTTCAGAGGCCTGTAGCCGCCACATCTCTTCTCAAAGATAAGCCTACCAGCGCCCTAGCTGTTTATTTATATTATGTCTGTAAACATATTTCAGCCATTTTTTATTAATGAAATAAAGTTTTATTTCCGCTGCATCTCTGTGTTTATGTTTATTTCTGTATATTATTGCATTCCTACATAAATCCAGATCATAACCCTTGAAGTTTGACTACATTTTTTTCCCAGAAATTTTGATCTTGGAAGGCCGTACTTGATGGCACAAAACCGAGGCAAATCGTTGATCTTTGACTGTAGTGTTCACTGGTTTTGACCACAGGGATTTTGACTTTCATTGAATGTTTTGGAAGCTAATTTGTGGGGTGAGTGTGACACTGAAGAAAGGTTGATCTTTGATCAAGTTTGACCGAGTTTGACTGAACCTATTTGGAGGTTGAAGGGCTAGTTTCACCAGAAATTTTTTGATGGCTAGGGCATCCTGTTGACTACTGTAACAAACATTTTTCTCTATCTTTGTTGAATAAGAAGAATTGAAAATTCTTGTATCTTATATTGGCTTTTCTTCTGTTGATCTATTTTATGTTCTATCAGAATTTACTTTCAATGATTATGTGATTGCTAATCTGAAATTGAATCGGGCTAATAAGAAGAAAGAATTAATTTAACTGCATTAAGCATAGAACATACCATGGTTATCTAAAATTAACAAGATTCTCCCCTTGGATTAGATTTTTCTAAGCCTAAAGAGTGCGGGTCGTCACTAGGTGACAAATTTTCATTACCTGACAATATTATTAGGTTTTCATGTGAGGGAGGTTAGGAAATTTTCTCTAGGGAGAATGCAATTGATAACAAAGTGAGCATCCTTAATTGAGACATTGCAGCAACAAATATTATTCAATAGACACAATGATTACATCAAGACAAAGGGAGGGTTTTACATCAATCCTATAGTTTTCTTATTGGAGAAAAACTCCCCTTCTAGAAATATTATTCCAGCAGATTTGTACAAGTAATATCTATCCATCAAATCAACTTAAAAAAAAAGAGTAAAAGAAATATGAAGAACATCATATTGATATGCCCCTTAAATTCCTCTTCCAAATTTATCTTCAACTGAACTTGGAGGGGAACTCCCACTCTTCAAATCATGCCCCTATCAAAACAAATCTCCTTTATTTATACCATTTTCCATACCAAATCAAGGCTTCATCCATCTAAGGTTTTAATGAGTAAAATTAATATTTTGGTCCATGGAAAGTCTCCACCTACCTAAGGTGCACCTCCTAGGGCTTTTTCTTGTGCATTTAGGGATCCTCAAACAATGGCACTCCTCTTAGAGAGTTCATAAACCTCAACACTCTTTTCTTAGAGTGCAAGTGACTTTCCATTATTTCTTTATTTAGCTTATAGGTCCAAGCTTGACTTAGTACCTCTTTCTTCTTTGCATAGGACCAAGTTTGACATGGGACCTATTTCTCCCTTGCATAGGTCTACTTGTCACCTTTTAACTTTGTATTTATTTCGAGTATGCATTAATACTTTGTTTATGTAAGGTACCCACCTGGAATATCTTGGAAAAACCCATGAAAACTTTGAGTTTATATATTTTGATTGACTATGGTATTTTACAAAAAGTTTGCATACAAAGTCCTGTAGGTGTTTATTTATTTATTATTTTTTTGAGAGTTTGTTTCCAAGTAAATATACATAGTGATTAAACACACACCAAAATGAAACTTCAAAATAACATGGACTGATTTATATTGTGCCCATAAAGTGTAACAACAAATTTAATTAGGAACAACCATTCATAAACTTGACATACAGATACACAAGGGATAACAGAAATAGAGGAACCTGATAGGAAGTCTGCAATACAATCTCAAGATATCAGTTCTTCATAACAGAGATAGTCCAACGATAAACCTTTTAAGACATGGTTGTTTCTTTGAGTATTTTGACCCTCTTTTCACTGTGTAAACTCAGCAAGCAATCCATGGCCTCTTCTTAGCAATGAAAGCACCCACGCACAAACTTTAAGTGAGTCTCCATGACCAGCAGAATATATACTAACACGACAGCCTCAGAAGGTTAACCTCAACCCATAAACTCAGCTACAGTCAACATAAATTGACCCATTCGCTGATATAAATCAGCCCCAATGTAAAGACCTCAATTTCCTATCACTTGGAATTTGGCCTCCCTATGTTCTAAAATTTGAAAATTGAAACCCCGAAGACAAATAATGATTTTCATTTACAATTTTTATTACAATCACATTAGATCAAGTCACGGAGGGTCACCTTCACCATGAAAGAACTCCAACATCCCTTCTAGGCTTCCCGTGGTGGATCGGTTATAAACTATATAATTGGATTACGTTGTTAGTTTATACTTGGTGCTTGATCTAACTCGTGGACTCGGTATAGGATATATTTACCATTTTCCTCCAAGGGTAGGGATATGCAAACGCAATCAGGATAAACCAGATAAGATACTGTTTTCCTTCTTTGGTGTCTGCTTTCTATCAACTGTGGTAAAAATCAGACCATGGCTACACCAAAGCTTGAAGATATCGACCATCCTCCGAGAGAAAAACTGAAGCATATGATCAGACAAGGGCATCAGGGGCGACGGGATTCGCTCGCGGAGCTATTGTATCCCCTTGCAGGATGGTTCCTCATCTCGTAGCCACAACTTCCACCATCTGCGTGTGATGATGGTGATGATGCTCAGAAGTTCGCCGTCTATGCATTCTGGGAAACATCATCAACCCTCGACTCATGCCCATCCATCTCAAAGTTCTCATAAAATGCAGTAAAACTCTCACCGCCTTCGCTTGCTTTTCGGCATCTGCAATCATGGCCAGGAGATGGGACTACCTAATTTTTTTATTTTATTTTTCTTAAACACAGGGTGGATATGAAAATTAACAAATCTAGTGTTAAAATACCTATTAAATTCTGCTACCCATCTTGGAAATTCACTTTAGTGAGTAATTGCACTGTTCATGGATAGAATCATGATTTTCGCCCCATTCATAACTCTAAAAATTGATATTTTTTCTCTCTGTTGATGTTGTTGCTGCTGAGGGCAAGGCCACCTACATCGACGCATCCAATGTAGTGTCTAGATATTAGGAAGGCCACACCATACTTGTTTGCTCTTGTCCCATCTCATCGTCAAACTAGTTATTTTTCAAACAATCTAATAACTCGACCAAGATATTCGAGAAGTTTCTATCCAGTAATTTCTCAGACGAAATGCACCAGATCTTCTTCCATTACAGAGTGGCCATGGACCAGATTAAAGCACAGATCTTCCTTCCATGTGAAGGCACAGGCGCAATACCCTGAGGTTGGCTAGTTGAAATTTTATGTAAATATTGAAAGCTCATGGTTATCTTTAAATAAACAACAACAATAAGACAAAGAACATGTCATTTGGAGCCCTGACATTGAATTGAATTTAACCACGGCAATAATTTACCCAAATTTTTGTATTTCCTTCCTTCGATATTAACTATCTGCAGTGAAGATATGCGATGTATGGATTTAATTATTATTTTCATCTCTAATTCTCTTCGATTTTTGTTTTTACTGGAGGTAACTACAAACGTCGAGGGCTCGGTGTCAATAGTGGATGGTCTTGTTGATTTTCCTAATGAGTCTTGGACGCAGTTCCATGCCACAGGTATGTTGTAGGTGAGGGCTTTTCATGTGATTGCGGCACACATAGATAGTCCCTATCCAAAGCTAAAACCAGTATCTTACCAAAAATTACTGAATGAGATCATGGGAAAATCTGTCATACTTATACTAAGTTTGGGGTTACAACTTGTGACCATGAATATGCATACAACTTGCGTATGGAAAAATCCCATGGTCGTCATTGTGGGTACATTGTACAGGTTATCCTAACATTAGCTTTGGAATGGAAATGGATATGCGAAACTTGAAAATACAAGTAGAGCGATCATGAAATGATATAATTCCAATACTTAGTCTTTGTAGTTAACAAAGATTTTTATAATTAACAGAAGTTACGATTTAGTTTCACAGTGATTCTATACTATGTGGAGAACCTAGAAGGTCTGGAAGAGTTTGAAACCATGCTCTGATACCATGTGTAAGGACCTTAATTTCACTATTTAACCATCATTAACAAAATACATAAGTGTAAAGCCCTTAATTTTCAAAATTTACAATCATTCACGAAATTCATATTACCGAATTCAGAATGGGATTTTTAAAACAGAATATATATCAATTGACTAATTAATACTTACTTGGAACCATGTTTGAAAATGTTCCTGATCTGCCATGGCTCTAGCTCCCGTTACCAAACCGTCTTTTTCCTCCCAACCTATCTGAGGTCAACCTCTCCAGTCCCCAAGTCCAGAAGACAAGTCTTCTGGCCCCCGTGCCCAAAACTCCAATAAAAATCGAGATCACTCCATGACTCTGTTAGAACTCTAGAACTCACTGCTCATGTATCACGCAATTAGAACTCCTCTGATAGCATCCGAGTCAGTTTACCCATTCACTACCCATGCCCATCAAGTTTACCCCTCTTCTCCTTTTATACACAAACTCCATTTCAGATATTTATTAAAATATCATCTTATAATAAATATCTTTGATTTCTAAAATATCTTAGTTTTATTAAAATATTATTATTTAATAAATATCTTGGTTTTATTAAACTATTATTATTTAATAAATATCTTAGATTTATTAAAATATTATCATTTAATAAATATCATGGATTTACTAAAATATCATCATTTATTTGCATAAGTCAATGCTTTTAATTTTTTTTGAACAAAGTATTATTTTAATTTATGATAATGGTATATATAACTAATACATTCATTATATTATGGTGAGTTAGGGATTTACTCAATACTTCAATAATTCTCTCATTACTCTACACCGAGATTCTTTTCATAATTGATTAGTGCATGTACTAGTGCCGTACACGTGATACATGCATATGTAGCTATCATATGCAGGTCTCATATGCATGCTAATATTTATATGTTCCATATAATTTGAGTTAGGTCGTTACACTGATCAAGATATTATTATGCGAAAAGAGTATTCTGTGTAGCCATACCGAGTGAATGACCTTTGATCTGGACAGGAGCACAATGCGAAGTGGCAAATAATACAGGGCCAACCTAGAAGGAGATAGATTGGTTTATAGTCTAGCAAGGGAAGAAGCTTCACAAAGTCCTCCAGCCACACCGCTTTCAAACCAACCTAGAGGCAAGAATTCACCTACCCCTCTACCACCGGAAGACAACATGGTTGCGCACATGAAGTTGCCGACCTTTAAGGGTGTGGGGGATGAAGACATGGATCATTTATGGTTTTTTGCAGGATCGGTATGGACTGTGCAGAATGTAGCTAGTGATGCGGTGAAAAGGGAACAATTGTCCCTTGCCTTAGAAGGAAGAGCTTTGGACTGGTACACGGGATACATCGGCAAAAACACAAATGCAACTATTGAAGATATTAAGAACGCCCTGAAACAACAGTTCAAGAAACCTAAGTCCTACTCCCAAATCGTGGTTGATCTAAAGGATTTAAAGCAAGGGCCTTATAAATCTATGTGGGAGGCTGATCAATGACTAAATAAGGTGATCAGAGAAGGGGGATTCCAATATGATGATAGACAACACACAGAATGGTTTATTGCTATGTTGCTACCTCACATGCGCATACCTATGGGGCACCAAACTTTTGAATCGCAGGAGAAGGCCTTAGAAGGTGCCATGAAGTTAGAAGCTACACCTCGGGACGAGACTCAACTGGGCATCCAATAAATCCAGGGATAGCTGGAAGCGATGCATGTAGAGATCCAGAAATTGCGAAAGGAACGAGGGGCAGAGGCTAGCCCCGAGAGATGGTGCATACGATGCCAAGTGAATGGCCATACCAAGGATAACTTTCCTCTGTTAGCACACTATATGAAGGCCGAGGGACCAAGCCCATTGTGCCATAGGGAAGCTGCGGGACCCAGTGGGCCAATGCTATGGTGCAATGATTTTCATGTCACAAGGTTGAACGATACTAACCACTGTCCCCACCTTGCTCCTTATGTTCCAGAGGTAAAGTAGCAATGGTGAAGGCTCTGTAGATTGGTGGGACATGATGAGCAGAACTGCCAGACGTATGATTTGATGATTGATCGAGGAAAATTATACAGAGTACAATCAGACCCTACGTCACCGAGAACCCCACCGGTATAGGTGGCTCCGCATCAAGGGGTCGAGGAGGAGGGCACGGTGGAAGTACAGGAGGGGGATGAGGTAAGCTAATCTGTTATAACTGTGGAGAAGAAGGACACTTTGCAACAGACTGCCCAAACCCCACTAGGAAATCTTGTCAATATTGTAGACAGTTGGACCATGCAATTTAAGATTGCCCAATCTTGATAGCAAAAATGCAGGAAAATCAATCATCACCTATGCAGAATGTGCAAAGAGTTAAGGCTGAGTTGCGAGACAAAGATCCAAGTGTGAATGTGGTGACCCGCAGTGGGATGGGCACCAGGGGGCCTGAGGAGGAGGCTGCGATGGAACCTCTAATCTGACAAGAAGTTATCAAACAAGAAGGCCTGGACCTAAAAAATGGGAAAGAGACATTTGTCACAGTTCGCAAGGACTTTGCTGATGCAGAGGCAGCTACTGCTCGGCCCCCTGCGAACCTCAAGGCAGACGAGGAGGTCGAGCCCTTTTTGTAGGCATGTATGAAGTTTCTGTGCAACCCAAGGGTTGTGGAGAATCTTCAGGCATTAATAGATAGTTGCGCAGTGCGACCCAATCTACCTCTGGAGGTCAAGGATGTGTACAAGCTATATAAGTATAAAAAATGCACTGGAAGAGAAATGCGGCTGTCTACGCAGATTGGTGACTACAAGATGAGTCAGGTTATTTTGGACGTTGGGTTAGATGCGAACGTATTGCCTAAACAGACTTGGAAATGAATGGGAGAGCCTAAGTTGGAATGGTCCACTATTCAGTTGCGCATGGAAAATTAGCAGAAAATCATCCCGCTAGGAAGATTTTCTAAAATTACGGTGGATATCGTAGGAGTAAAGGCCTGAGCCAACTTTGAAGTAACAGAAATCGTCAAAGATGTGGACCCCTACCCTACACTCTTAGGGTTGGACTGGGCCATAGATATGGGCAGTATCATCAACCTCAAAAAGAGAAGCGTGGCATTTGAGAATAATGGTACAAGGGTGATAGTACCATTAGATCCTACAGAAGATGAACGATACACAGAGCCAGTTCGTGATGAAGAAGAAATGTATCACCTTTCTAAGTTGATTGCGCGAGATAAAAATTGGATCAACCCCATGGTGGAAGGAGTAATCTGTTGGGAAAAGGACAGTGAATGCTTCTATGAATCTGATGGGTAGATGGAGAATTGGAAAAACCGGTTGCATGATGACTCGACACTGCGATGTCTTCGAGTCACAAGGGACTTCTGCTGCATTTCCTCAGAGGTAAGAGACCTACCCTACTTTGATGGTTTTGGTAGAATTAAGGAATCTTTGCGAGCATTCAAAGAAGAGGTTCCCAAGGGATGAAGGCTATGGGCCCTTAAGTTAGCCATGCGTGGAATACCTGCGCGTTGGTGGGAGACGCATGAGGAGGCATTCCAAGATTGAGAGGAACATCGAGATATGATGATCCTATGATTTGAAGCCCCTACCGGTGTGCGGGTCAAGGAATTCCTTGGATCAGAAGATCTGCGTGAATATTTGTATGCTTGGGAAGACAGCTGTCAGGAAAACATGTCTTGGGTTGAGAAGTACCTTAACAATCTTGTGTTGGGGGAGGATGCACAAGTGTTTGACCCAAGTGTGGCAGGAATGTTGAGCGCACAGGAGGTGTGAAAACTAGCCATTGGCACACTAACAACTGGTAGGAAGCGGAAGTTACCATTGAAAGGTGCATCCCCCTGGCATTTAATGAGGCAGATTTTGGGGACTTCTGATTGTTTATCTGATGGTAATTTCCAGGTGAAGTTTACCCTACCGTTGGGTGACCACAAGCGCTATAAAAAGGACAGGGTAGCTCAGATAATGGATCCGCCTCACTTGCATAGACTATACTTCTCACCTTTGTCTTGAGTGAACTTGAGCTATATGATTCTCCTGGTCCACACTATCCCTTTCATGTTTGATCAGCCTACTCCTTCTGATAGTAGCCATCCAGAGCTGGGATTCCTTTTCTGTGCTAGGATGATGGCCACAAACCCTGCTGAACCTTCAGTACCAACAGAGCTGGAAAGTGAGGATGTAGTGGAGATTGGGGTTGAGGATGAAGAAGTGCTCTCTACACCAATCATAAATAAGGGAAAAGAGAAATCACAGGGCTCAGGGAAGCCCCCGAAAGCTGCAAAGTGGGCTGCAGGAAGACCTAGGACTCTCTCGAGGCATGCCAAATTTCCACAAACAACACTTTAGGATCAGGATGCACAGGAGGAAGCCCAGCTCGCCAATCCGATCAATTGGTTACCCCCCTTCATCCGACCACACTGGCCTTCAATGCGGACACCCAAAAGCTTGGATGGTTTGATCACCTATCTGGAAACATCGCTAACCCCGGGCGAAGTCCCTGTCATCAGTGACCCTTGTGGGTGGCTCCACGAAGTTAAATTTGATGAACACGACTTGGAGAATTATGAAGCCTTCCCTGAGCTGGTCCCTGTGATATTCTTCAACACAATTTATGCAAGTGATGGGGTCACAGTAATTCCTCAGCGCTGGGTATGTAGATTGGCCGAATTCGGGCTCTTGAACTTGCTGTGGATGCCCCATTTTGGCCATTACAATGTCACAGACCGGCTGGCCTGACAGTTGCTCGCCTTCATTCATGAGGGTTGCTTATGGATTCGAGACCGAGTCCCCATTGATGTTGTGCTAATTCACCAGATTACAGGCCTTCCCATGCAGCGGCTGCACCCTCTGGAGCGGGTGGGAAAGAAATATGAAGTCGAGACTTTTGAATTTGTGCACTACAAGTATAATGTGGAGCCAAATACCCGGGGCTTTATCATCAAATCCATCAGCGACCATGCTACGCAGATGGGTACCATGCTATTAGCATGCAAGCTAATGCGGAAGTGCCAAGTTGCAACCGTACCTGCCTATGTTATTTGATTAGTAGGCCAGTGCATGAAGGGGATCTGCCTTAATTGGGCCCAATATTTATGTGATGAATTCATGACCAATGTCCGTGAATCTCAGGAACAAGGGAAGGCCTTTTTCTATTCTTGGCTACTGCTCCTTATAGCAATGGTTGCATGGGAGGCCCCTGAGGAGTCGGTCCTCCCTAAGCTCACTCCAAAAATGTGTGAAGGAGCTCACTTCAGCCATCTCTGGAACTCCAAGGATGCATAGCGCGTGGAAGATAACCAATTTTTTTAGGTCCTATTCCAGAGCAGCTTGGCTACAGCCATCAAATATCGACCACGGCTGTCCCCAACGGTGTACAACAGGTACAAAAGTATTGCAGCATTCCAGGTTATGATGCACCACATACAGATCCACGGTCTCAAGAGTAAAACCTAGACGTCCCTCCCATATATGGTAGCAGATGAAGACATTTACCGTGTGATCGAACTATGGCCTCCTGCCTGGAATATAGGCTTCAAAACCCCCACCAAGGAGACCACAGGACCAAGCAAGCAGGGCTCGGACACAGCCGTGAAGAAGAACGCGCCGCAAAAAACCACCAGGGCCAAGATCCAGGTATATTCACCACCACAAGTAAACCTCGGAGGAACAAAGCTAGCAGGCGAGCCTAACAAAGGGCCCCGAAAGAAGCACCATGTGCAATGGGGAGAATACGATGTGATGATCAGACTAACTGATGGGAACCTCGAAAAAATAGCGAACACCGTCACAATGGCCACAGAAGACAAGTGGGCAACCCTGGAGGAACATCAGAAGGCTTCCATTGACACCCTCCAGGCTGAGCTCTACACCCTACAGTTAAAGACAGACACACTACAGGCTAGCGTGACTCAGGTACAGCCTCCCTTGGTACCCATCCGTATAGTGCTCGCCATGAAGGAAAGCTGTCTCTATGCTATACCTAGTGATACCCTTATGATCAATCCGCCAGTCCAACTCCATGCAGACACAGGGGTGCAGCTGAATCTGGCCATGCTGCCCCACGATGCATTACAGGGCCTACACACCACTGTATTCCAGGAGATTCGCCATCAGGACCAGCAGGTGCACCAAAAACTATGGGTGGCTGAGTAGACCATTGCGCAGCAGAAGGTCAAAGTACTTTGCGCTGTCACACAGTAAGCGAAGCTTGAAACATTAATCCACCAGCTCTGCATGGAGGTTACAGAGGAGATCCCGATCACAGCCACCCCGTGGCTAAAATTGAAGGGTTGTTCATAGCATTGAAGGCGTCCAGGATGGAGATGCAGGTCGTGAAGACATAGCTGGAGAAGAAAATCACCAACTTATAGGCCAAGCTGCAGCCCGAAACACCTCCGGAGGTACAAGCCCAACGCACTGAGCTAGTGACCAAGGCCACTAACACCATTATAGGTCAAATTGCTCAGGGTGCCCGGTTACTCGAAGATGCCATGCAGCTTTGGACCAAGATCAAGTGTGATCTAGTCCTCCAGAGAATCAATTAGGACTTGCAGCAGAAGGAAGAAGCTTTCGATCAGGTCAAAGCTACATTGCCCTCCTTAGTCCCTGCACAGCGTCTAGCACACTTGAAGACTAGCAATGCACTCCAGGATGATATTGAGGAACTCCAGTGCAAGAAGCATGCCATCGTGGAACGATTGAAGCCTTGGGCCAACACAACCCTCCAGCTATCACAGGATACCGATGTTGCAATCAAGCGACTGAATCAGACACTCGAGAGTGTCACTGTAGCAACCGAAGGACTAACATCCAAGAAGCTCGTGGATATTGTGCAGAGCGTTGCTGCTCAGAGTCAAGAAGTGCTGCCCCTGTTGATCACCACCGTCAACACACTACGGGCCCAGGTGGAGACCCCACCACCACAGTGACTTGGGACGAGTCATGAGATTGTGTTGGGGGACTGTTGGAACAGGCTCCTACAAAGCTGCGAAACTGGTCCATTTTGTATATTTTTTTATTATATTTAGTCTAGCGCAGGGGTTTTTAGGTGGGTCAAAGCCCCTAAAGCATTGTAAATGGGTCAAGGGTATACCAAGAGTCTGCAAACCACAGTTTAAGGACCATTGGATGCATAGGCTCAAATAGTATAAGTAGTTGAACCTTTTCAAGTTCTAGGACAGGCTAAGAATGATAAGAGATTTCTACTAAGTGCGAATCGATAGATCTGGTCAGGGTTGTTGGGTAAGGACTCCTACTGTTGTGTGCATGGAGGGTCTCTGTCCTGCTATGTGTGGACCCTGCTGCTGTGTGCGGAGGTTGGGTTTTTGGGGTATTATAAGTAGATCTGAAAGATTAATGAATGCGAATGTGTTGTTAAATATCTGAATCCACTAGAATTACTGTGATATGAATCTGTATTGATTTGATTACTTAATATATGCTGCTGTGTTATTGATTTAAGCTATGAACATACTTATGTTACTGATTTATGCTACGATATGGGTTTGTTCTGTTTACTTCATACAAGAATATATGGAATAACTGCATTATCGTTATATGAGTTCATGATCTATTAATTTCTATGGGTTTTATCTCTGTTGCACATGTGGATGCGAAAGGGATCTGTAAATATAGGCTCTGTGATACAAGATATGGTCACTGTAAGGGTGAACGCAGCTCGGCTTGACTTACCTATCCTCTCCCAAGGTGTGGAAACCTAGTTCCAGCACCCACCCATACTACTTCAAGTGAGACTTTTGCTTGCGCAAGCAGGTCACTGCCGAAAGGGCCAGTAGTATAGGGGTTTTTTAGCAAACCTTGAACCTCCGAACCTGGGTCAGGACCCCTCAAGCCAAAAACATCTATACATTCAAAAATATTTTGAATTCTTTTGTTGTAGCATTTGTATCCTTTACTTCTAAGGGAGTAACCAAGTAGAATTCCTTCATCTGCTCTAGCTTCAAAGTTTCCAAGCTTATAATCATTAGTCTTTATGTAGCATTTACTTCCAAAGACTCTAAATTTATTAAGAGTTGGAGGCTTATTGAACCAAATTTCATGATGAGTTTTATCAATGTTTACATGGATATGAGCTTTGTTGAGAATAGTTACTATTGCATGTGATGCCTTGCCGCAGAAGGTATCAATTGTCCTAGACTCATCAATAATAGCACATGCCATTTGTTGAATTTTTCTGTCCATTCTTTCTACCACCCCATTTTGTTGAGGAGTTTTAGCTATAGAGAACTACCTCATGATGCCATGTTGTTCATAAAAATTGAAAAAATCATCTGATATGAATTCTCCTCCCCTGCCAGATCTAAGACATTTTATTTTTAAGTCTAACTCATTCTCTACTACAACTTGGAAGACTTTAAATCTATAAAATTCTTCATCTTTATGTTTTAGTAAGCCAATCCAACACATTCTAGTAAATTCATAAATAAATAAGATGAAATATTGTTCACCTAGAGGTGACTTTTTCCTCATTGGCCCACATAAATCAGTATGAATAAGTTCAAGTGGCTTACTTGCAGAACCTTCTTTGGCATTGAATTGTACCCTAGTTTGCTTACCAAATTGACATGATTTGCATAGTACTTTCTAGTAGAGGGATGTTGGGCAAGTCACGAACTACTGCTAGCTTGCTTAACTCATGTATTTTGGTGGAGCTTAGATGTTCCAATATTGTGTGCCATAGCCAAATTTCTTCTTCTTTTCTTAAGTAACATTTTTCTAGACTGCGTTGCAATATATATACATTACCTGAAGCTATCGTTCCTTTTATTTACGGTTTTTCCTGTATCGAGATTTTGAACCACACAATTCTTTGATCTGAAAAAAAGCCTCATTCCCTTGGTCACAAATCTAACTAACACTTAACAAGTTATGCATCAGTCCATCAACAAACAAAATATTTCCATCTTTAAATTCTTCTTTCAAGAAAAACAATTCCTTTTCCATTAATAGAAACAGGTGAATTATTTCCAAAGGTTACATTCTTTTCTTTCTTTATTTCATTAAAAGACATAAATATATATTTATCACCTGCCATGTGCTTTGAGCATCCATTGTCAATGTACCATATGTTTTCTTGATCTCCTACATATAAATCTAGACAACATTTCTCAGATTTGATGGCATTTCGTTTCCATACCTCAGATGTTGTTGTCATTTTCTCATTTTGAGGTGTTGACCACCATTTTCTCCTTCATTCAGATTCTTTATTCCCAAAATTATTGTAGAAAGAGCATTCAATTTCATATTGAAGAGGTGAGAAGGTATTGTAAGAGTATTTCTTTATCCCAGTATCATTCTTTAGTTTTCTTGCTTCTCTAGTCATGATAGTTTTGTAAGAAACACATTGAGCATCCTTATGACCAAAATTACGACAAGTGAAGCATTGACCATTAAAGTAGAATTTTATGGGAGTATAGTACCTTATAGTGTTGTTTTCTCTTTGATTGAACCGATCAAAATTTACCTGGGATGTATTTGATCATTTATTCTTTTGTTGGATGCTAGAGTTTTTTTGTTTGTTTCTTTTTACTGCATTGAGATAGCCTCATGTTTATGTAGAAGACTTTATAGTATTTGATGTTTCTTCATTGTATCCAATACCGGTCTTTATAATAGGGGGCATTGTCTTTATAGGGTTTCAAATCCTTTAGCAAATATAAAACTAATACTTTTTTCTTTCTCAAGTTCCTTCCTTAGACTTACTATTTCACATTCTAACTTTTCATTATGCTTCTCCTTTTCTATGATTTGTTTCTTCAAAGTTTCTTTTGCTAATTTAGTTTCTTATAAATAAATTTTAAGTTGAGTTATTTCTTCAATAAAAATATATTTTTCTTCTATGGAATCTTTGAAATTATCATCAAACTCATTAATACTTCTATCTCCAAATTCCATATGTAATTGATATTCTTGATCAGACTCACCTTCTTCACCATTTGAAAGACCATAACTATCTTCATGTGTATAAAAACTTCTCTTTTTTTCAAATATTCTCCTATTTATTTTTTTAGATTCTTTCCCTTTCTCATGGTTTTCTCTGTAGGGACACTTAGCAGCGTAATGACCAACTCTATCACAAGAAAAAAACTTGAAGGGAAACTTACCTCTAAATCTTCCAATACCCACTTGGAGTTTCTTTACGAAGTTTGCCTCTTCTTCTTCTGATAGATAACCTGGTTATTTATTTTCTTTTCCTTTCAAAATAAATTTTAATGCAAATTATCTAATATCTAAGGGACCCCCTTTTCTCATTTCATAGTATGTTAAAATCCCATGAAGTTGTTCAACGGTGAGATTATTCAAGTTCTACATTTTTTCTATGGAAATTTTTTTTGAATCGAATTTGGGAGTTAGATACCTTAATATTTTTTAACAAGTGATGATTGTTTTATTTCTTCACTAATATTTCTCATAGAATTCATGATCTTATCTACCATAAGAAAGAAACTTGTGATACTTTCATCATTGTGCATTCTGAGAGTTTCATATTGAATTCTGAGAGTTTGAATTTTGGCACCTTTTACCTTGGTGTCACCTTCATAGCTTTGGATGATCTTGTCCCGTATAGCATTTTCCGTAGTCAACTGCATGACTTTTAAAAATTCGTATTCCGCCAAGCTTCCTAATAGAGCATTGAAAACCTTTACATTGGTCTCATATTTCTTCTTTTTTGCTTCATCCGTGGGAATGAAGGGTAGATATTGATAGCCTCTTTGAATGATTCCCCATACATATGCTCTAAGTGACTACATGTAAGCTCTTGTAATTACCTTCTATAAAACTTGATTGTTTATGTTGAACAATGGTGGCCTGGTAGATTTTGTTCCCTCTTGATTTCTCATCTTGATGAATCTTCCTTCAAGCGATCGAGATTCTTCTGAAGGACCTACTCTGATACCAATTGTTAGGAAAAATACTGAAGGGGGGGGGGGGGGGGGGGGTGAATCAATATTTTAAAAACTTGAATTATTTTTGTTATTTTCATTTATGTACATGACTATTCTGAAGTAAACCTGCATATGTACGCGACTTCTATGTCGAAAGCTAGCGTATATCTAGTCAGCTTATTATTTAGTTAATTCAAACTATGAACCAATATGTTAGTAATTCATCAAAATTATATAAACAATAACCATGTGCACTAAGAACAGAATAAAACATCACACATAAGAAACACATATGAAAACCATTATTTTTAGGTGGAAACACAATGTGGGAGAAAATCACCGTTGTTGTCGTCTCTGTCTTATTTTTATTATGATGAGATAATTATTACAATATTATACTGGCGTAAACTCATACCATCATGCAAGAACCCACTTGTAGAAGGCTAGAAACTTCTCTTGTTCTCCAACACCCACTAGAAGGCAACTCCAACCCTTGATTCAAAAAATCACAACCTGTAAGCCACTTTTGATCCAGGTGGATATTGGTGGCCACCCACCTATTCCACTTCGGGCCCTGCCATTTTTTCTTTCATTTTCCTTAATTGTAGCACAATTTACTATTTCTAGTAGTTTGTTTTCAATTCCTGAACTTCCAAAGCCATTTTGAGGCCCTAAGTGATGTTTTTTTGGGAAAATTTGGAGCAGAAAAAGTCTTTGCCCAATGTTGCTCACATCAAAATTTGTAGTCCTCAGATATATCTTTCTAACGAGGTATTTTACACATCAAACGGATATTGTATGCCAAATTTATGTCCACGAGAAGTTGATGTACCAATTTACCCAAACAAGGCCCATAGTTTTGGTGCTTCATCTCCTAGGGTTAGGTTTTTGGATGTTTATGGTTTTCCATTATTTCTTAATAATAAATAGGCCCTCCATCCTCATTGCAACATAGATTAGAGGCATGTATCCGCCATGTATCTTCTCAGAGATAAGCTACCAACACCCTAGCTAGTTTATTTCCATTCTGTCTGTAAGCATATTTCAGCTATGTGATATTAATTAAATGAAGTCCTATTTCTGTTACATCTCTGTGTTTATGTGTATTTCTGTATTTTATTGCATTCCTACATAAGTATAGATCAGTGGTATTATATTGTTCTGCTCTTTCTTGATCCTTCTTTGCATGTCCCCAACGAGGTCAGGGTATAAGGAGTTATGGCTCAATCTAGTTGAGCCTTTGCAAGATCAGCCTGGCAAACCCCAGCAGTCACCCATGGGGGATGAAAAGAAAAACAAGGGAGCAAGAGATCCTATCAAAATATTTCTCGAGGAGGCCCTCGAGAAACAAAGGAACGCGATGATGGATAAATTTTCCTAGATCCTTCAAATACCTCCCACCGGCAGCACATCTACATCTAGCAGCCACTCTGGAGGCATAAATCCTTTTAAGGTACAAGTAAACTTTTAAATTCTCATAGTTGAGGGCCAAATAGATGCAGACATTGTAGATATATGGTTGAATCTATTAGAAGGGTATTTTTTGGTTCATGAATTTTCCAATCGGGAAAATATTACTTTTTCACTCCTCAAAGTCGCCCCCCATGTCAAGGAATGGTGGGGAACCTACTCTAAGAAAAAGGATGGGAGTGAACCCTCTCTGTTTTTGGCCACACCCACTTGGAATTATTTCTGAGACATCATCAAGGAACACTATTATCCTATGGGGAGATATAAGGAAAAGTACATACAACGGACTACACTGCAGCAGCAAAGGGATCAAGATGTGCATGAGCTGACAAATTTGTTACATACCCTACATAAAAAATTGGGTATCAAAGATTTAGAGAAACATTTGGTGCTGAAGTACCATAGTTGTCTGCAAAGATAAACCCAGGAGGAAATGGAGCTCCTCAACATCTCCTCACTTGCCACAGCATATCGGTATGCTGCGAAGATTGAGAAGAATTTCAAACAGAAGAATTGAGACTTTGGATATGTGAATGAAAAGCAACGGAAAGGTGCCCCCAAACCGCATAAAAAAGGACAAAGCCAAGGTGGGGTGGCCTGGGATAACTTGCCAAAGCCACAATAAAATAAAAACATTATGAAGATAAAGAATGACATGAGAAAGTGGTGTGAGTTCCATAAGAGCTCCACTCACAACACAAGTGAGTGTCGGGCCAAGTAGTCACTGGTGGTCAAGTTGAAGGCTTTTGAATCAGATGCATGCTCTGACTTTGAATTAGTACCTGAAAAGGGGAATGATAAAGGGAAGCATATTATCAATGCAGATCCCAACGCCATTGTTGCCACCACGAAGATCCAGAAGGAGGAACCAGAAGATCCAAAGGAGGGGGAGCGCCTCTTCCATTCCTAGATGTGGGTAAAGGTTCCCCACTATAGTTCATTATCGACAGATGGAACCAAAAGAACCTCATTTCAACAGAGGTCATGAAGCAGATGGGCTTTTCGACCACAACACACCCACAACCGTACACCATTGGGTAGCTTCACCAAGGACGGGATCTCCACGTCAACGAATAGTGCCACCTTCCATACAACATCAATACCTTCACTTGTGGAAGAGACATGTTATGTATAAGTCCCGACCTCGCATTTTTATTGTTACTTTGCGAAATAAGTTGTACATGTTACCAGAGGTAGCACCGCCTGCCGCAATATCTTTGGTTCCTGCAAAACAATGCAGTAAGCTCATTTCCAAAACTAGGAAAAAAAATTCCAGATAATCTGCCCTCAAGGAAAGAAGAATACTATGTCCATGACCTCCATATAGAGCTCCTCTGCATAGCAACAACAGATGGACAAGGTTGTGGAGGAGTATGGATACATCTTCACCTCACCCACAGGGGTTCCTCTGCACTATCAGGTCAAGCACCCCATCAATATGACCCCAGGTGCGTTGCTGCCCAATGGACCAACCTATCGCCACTCTGTTATGGAGAATGAAAAAATCAAGAGGAAAATTCAGGAGTTGTTGAAGAAAGGTCACATCTCACCAAGTTCATCGCCCTGTGGGAGCACGTTTGTGTTGGTGCAAAAGAAGGACAGGATTTAGAGACTCTGTATTGATAGTCGGGTGCTGAAAAATATCATTGTCTGAAATAGGTAACCAATCCCACAGATTGATGACCTTTTAGAACAACTCAAGGGGGAAAATGTTTCAGCAATATTGACTTGAAGTCTGGGTATCACCAGCTACCAATCAAACCCTCTTATCTATGGAAAAATGCCTTCAAATCCAAGGGGGGACTTTTCGAATGGTTGGTCATGCCTTTCGGGTTGACGAATGCTCCCGCAACCTTCATGAGGCTGATGTACGACATCTTGCGGCCATTCACCAACTTATTTGTAGTAATGTACTTAGATGACATCCTGATCTTCAACCAGACTTGGGAAGATCATATCCACCACATCCGACAGGTCCTCCAAACACTACAACAACAGAAGTTGTGTGCCAATTTGGAGAAGTGCACTTTTGGCATGACCCAGGTTCAGTATCTAGGATACATTATTGATGAGCGGGGGGTGCATGTGGATCCAACCAAGATCCAAGTCATTAGGGATTGGCCAACCCCAACCACTCTAACACAACTCTATAGCTTTATGGGTCTTGCCAATTTATACTGTAGGATTGTGTTTGGATTCTCTCATATCACTTGGCCCTTGAGCCAAGTCGCCAATGGAGGAGCGAAATAAAAATTATTTTGGTTTGAATCTCAATAGAAGGCATTTGTCGAGTTGAAACATCGCCTCTATTCTGCCCCAATTCTCACATTACCAGACTTGCAACAACCATTTACATCGAGACAGATGCCACAGACTATGTTATTGGGGTAGTTCTTACTCAACAGCAGCATGCAGTGGAATTTCGGAGTGGGACATTGTCTGAAATAGTCTGGAAGTATCCCACTTATGACAAAGAGATGTATTCCATTGTGCGGGCTTGCCAACAATGGAAGCATTACATTTTGGGGATGGAAACGTTCATCCACACAGACCACTGACCCCTATAGTTCATACAGACACAAGGGAAGTTGCAAAATGATCACCATCAGAAGTGGTATACTTATCTGCAATAGTTTCATTTGAACATCAAGTACAAGAAGGGAAGCACCAATAATGTTGTAGACTGCCTCAGCCGACCGCTAATCTTGGCGCTAACCACTGTGCTCAACTCTTGTGGGCATCAGACTTCTGATTGGCTGCTTCTCTACAAGAGTGATCCATAATTCAGCCACACATACAAGACGCTCTTGGAGGGTAATAAAGTTCCAAATTTTCAGCTCTAGGATGCACTGTTATGTCACCTAGGACACCTTTGTGCTCCTTCAAGTGAGCATGCCAAGATGATTTTGGAAGTGCAGTACAACCAGTCGTTGGGAATTTAGGGGTTGAGAAAACAGTGGCAGTATTGCAAAAGTATTTCTATTGGTCGAACCTTCAACTAGATGTTGGAAAGTACATCAAATCCTGCACTGCCAACATCATTTCCAAACCTAACATTAAGAAGCAAGTCCTCTATACTTCGCTGCCTACCCCTAGTCGACCATGGGAATCCATCTCCATCGATTACATGTCGGGCCTTCCTTCTACTGAGCATGGCAATGACTTTTTTTTCATGGTCATTGAAAGATTCTAGAAGATGGCCATTATGGCGGCCTGCAAGAAGAATATCACAACAAAAACCACTGCTAAAATCTTCTTTGAACGAGTGTGGGTACACTTTTGGATCCCACGGTCTATCATCTTAGATCAGGACAATTGGTTCCTTAGTAAATTTTTTTGCAACCTAGTCAATGCTAGAAACCAAGCTCACCATGTCCACAACTTTCCATCCCCAAACCGATGGGATGAGAGCCTCCCCTATGTACAACACAACTATAACTGGGCTCTCTATAGCTCAACTAGCCATAGCCCCTTTCAGGTGGGATTTGGATTCCAACAACTATGTCACATTAATGTAGACATGCCATTTGTGACTACTAAGGTCAATTCGGCTCATGTACAATATAAAGCTAACAAGGAGAACAACTTCATTGACTACATTCAACACATCTGACAACAAGTTCATGACATATTCGATAGAGCCAATGCCAAGTACAAGCGGTGACATGAACATCATCAGGTGCCACACAACTTCCAGGTGGGCAACAAAGTGTGGCTACATTTGCAGAAGAAGCACCTCACTGGACCCCGCTGTAAGATTTGCTCGCTCTGATATGTGCCATACACCATCACCAAGGTCGTAAGGGAAAATGACTTCGAGCTCAGTATTCCACCATTCCTTAGTATGCATCCAATGTTCAATGTGGACTGCCTTTGACCCTACTTCCCACCTCTACTAGACACCTCTAACATTGTAGAACAACTCACACCAACATATTTAAACCCAAACTACATGGAATATTCCACCATGGATCATATCATGGACATGCAAATTAAGATCACTTAACAACAAAAGATCCAAATGTATGGGGTTATCAAAGCTGGCCAACTCCTGCACCAAGGCAAGTGGCTCACCAAGGACCAAGTTCAATAGAAGTTTCCTCATCTCATGGATGAACTCAACGAAATTGGAACCATTGCTTCCTAACAGAGGAGGAATGATCCAAGTGGATATTGGTGGCCACCCGCCTATTCCACTTGGTGCCTCACCATTTTTTCTTTAATTTTACTTAATTGTAGCACGATTTACTATTTTTAATAGTTTATTTAGGGTCCTGAACTTCTGGAGCCATTTTTTAGGCCCTAAATGACATTTTTTGGGAAAATTGAGAGAAACATAGGTCCTTGACCAATTTTTCTCACATCAAAAGTTGTAGTCCTCAGATAGAAATTTCTAACGAGGTATTGTACACGTCAAACAGAGATCATATGCCAAAGTTACGACCCCGGGATGTTGATGTACCAATTTACCCAAATGAGGCCCATGGTTTTGGCACTTCATCTCCTAGGGTTGGTTTTTTGGATGTTTAGGGTTTTCCATTGTTTCTCAATAATAAATATGACTTCGAGCCTCATTATAACACAATTCAAAGGCTTTTATATGCCACACCTCTTCTCAGAGATAAGCTACCAACACCCTAGCCAGTTTATTTCCATTCTGTCTGTAAGAATATTTCAGTTATGTGATATTAATGAAATGAAGTCTTATTTATGCTGCATATCTTTGTTTATGTGTATTTGTGTATTTTATTGCGTTCCTACATAAGTTCGGATCAAATTTTGATCAAATTTTTAGATTGGACCCACTACCATCATTTAAGGTCAAAACAACTACCAACACTGAACCCAAACACTGCATCAACTCACTAAACCAACTGAGAATCTTGATCAAAAAAATTTCAGAATATATACGACGCTATTCTTAAGCATATTCACGTGTATTCATGACTTCCTTGAAGTATACCTACTTACATATATCAAAGCACTGAACCCTGAAACTGAATCATTGTCATTCTAAAATAAATAATGAGTTACATAACCACTGAATCATTCTGAAATAATCACAGAACCATCACAGATATTCAATCACATACAACTAGAAACATCATCACTATTCCATATATCAATCCACACCTAATTCAACTTCAATCAGCACCATTAAACACAGATCATCAAGCAAGAATTCATTGTCAAACAAAATCAAACTCAACAAGCCTGATTAAACTCATCACACATCATATTTAGGAAAACCCCAGGATATATACGTTCTTCCCATAAATCGTTTTCACATGTACAAACGCCCTTCAGCAATCAAACATGCATACCTATATGTCAAACTTCGGAATCGACACACGAATTACCAGAATGAGACCCGATTATGAATGTTCCTTTCAGTTATCAAACTCGCATACATATCTATAATTATTGACTTATACCTTTGTTTCACATCGTACCTTTAGAAAATAACCCACATCTCGACAAACAAAATAAAACATGAGTCAAACATTAATATCACAAGCCAAACAAATCCATACGTAAATTATCAATGTATATTCATTTCAGATCTATTGAATATGATCCATCATCACATTCTCGGGTGCACACCTATTTCATATCAATCACTCATCAGTAACTCGTACCATGCACACTTGCTTCAGATCAAACTATTCATCAAAATACCCGTCACTTTCACACCAAACACTTTTATTTTCATCTCCTTATTTAGCTCAGGCCTAAGCCAATACCACGGATCAAATCCATAGTAAGGCCGATGGTATTCCTATATGGGATCAAATATTTGTTGACGTGCTCATTACTATGGGCTAATACCATGGTAAATACCCTTGGTATTTACGATACCATAGTGTGTAAACTGTATGCGCTTCCTCTTCTCTATACTCACATGTGTATGAGGCTTTGCTTCATAGAAATCACATGCATTTCTTCAACATATCACATTCAACATTCTTCTGTCCCTCAACTATTATGCCTTTGTTTATTTCTCTATCACATGTGAACTGGCCTATAGACTTATCCTGTTATCAATATGTTGACATGACATCTTCAAGTAGGTTTCCATTAAGGAAAACACATGAAGTAGGTTTCCATTAAGGAAAACACATATGTCATTATGCCAACAAAAAGCTTTATCAATCAATTTGCAAGTGAGGGAAGTTCTCCCTCACTTTATCCTTTTCCATCCATTGAGCCTTAATTCAATCCATTCCTTTCAAACCAATACAAAGGTACTCCACATCTACCCATCTTGAAGTCCAGGCCTTTTTGTCAAGAATGATGTCCTTTGGTAGCTTGTCCAAGTATTCAAGTGCAAAGTTGTCCATTGTAGGAAATTGTCTAATCTCTTCGGTGTCCATGATGAAAGGAGTATCATAAAGGTTTACGTTTTCAACATTCATCATTGAGTACATTTGCATATATGTGGAAAATAGAGACAAAAAACATTGTCTCCATTATTTTCTAATATGGTGAATGGGCCATATCAGATTGGTTGCAAATTATTTCCTTCCCACTTCAATCTGTCTTTGTTGATGTGGAGCCACATTTTGTCTCCAACCTGGAATTGCTGATTGACTCGGTGCTTGTCATGTCAAGCTTTGTATCAAGCTTGAATTTTCTCCAAATGCTCCTACACTTCCCAGTGAATCATTTGAATCCACTAAATTAAATAATGTGATTTTTACCTGTCATCTTTCCTACTAGAATTTTCATCTCTACCAAATTCCATTTCTAAGGGATCCTTTGGAAAATAGGGAAAGCATGTCTCAAATAGTGAGCTCTGAGTGGATGAATGCATTTCCTGGTTGTGTGCATGTTGTACATAAGGAAGTTTCTCGTCCCACAACTTGGGATGCTTGCGACAATATCCTCAGAGTAAGTGTATCGCTGTGAGTTTTGTTGGGTATATGTTATATTTTTTCCATAATTTTTTTCTTATTTTTTGGTGGATGGACTTGCCTATGGTTTTTTTCATGGGTTTGCACATGGTTTTGGGGCATGATGGTTTTCGGCCCCTGGTATTTTGTAGATTTGGTCAAGGGAACTACAGTTATGTTCTAATACAGGGTTAATGGATTGGGGTTTATGAATGCTTCGGCATGTATATATATGTGTTGTAACACTAAAAGGAATATAATGAAAAATCAAGCTGGTAGTCCTGAATTGGGATCCAAAGGAAAAATCTCTGTGTATATCTGTTTTATGCTTTATTCTCTCGTTTTTTGTTTATTTTTTGTTTTTTAAGCATTCGCTTGCAGATAATTTTTGTATAGGGCTAAAACCTACATTTAGTATCATAATTTTTTCGGCTTCAAGGGGATGCCTTTGCTGCTGAGGGGTTTTATGTTGGGGCTTGTGGTAGACCCTGTTCAGTGGGAGATCTGTGGGCTCGATTCTTGCGGTGAAAGAATATGGCGAGCAGTGGAAAGGTAGAGATCAAGAAATTTAATGGTCAGATTTTTGAGTTTTGGAAGCTCAAGATGGAAGATATGTTGGTGGATAAATATATATGGATCGTGATAGATTCAGGTACTAAAGCAACAAAAAATTCATATGAAGAGGGGCGAAGTTGGATTGGAAGGCAAAGAGAAAAATATGTTTTTGTATCTCAGATTCGGTATTGTTGAATGTATCTAGGGAAGCTAATAAGAAGACTTTGTGGGTCAAGTTAGGGATTTTGTACCAATCTAAGTCTTTGGTGAATAAATTGTTCCTGCGAAAAAATTTGTATAACCTGAGGATGAAGGATGGAGACTTGGTGACAGAGCATCTAAACGCCTTCAATACCGTGCTAGGTCATTTTTCATCTATTAATATTAAAATCTCAGATGAATATAAGTGCATCAGGTTTTTGTGTTCTCTACCAGATTCGTGGGATAGTCTGGCTATTACAATAGGTAGAAATAAAACTACCTTGAATTTTGATGAAATTGTCTCAGCCTTGCTGTCAGGGGAAATAAGATGGAGAAACTGGAGGGCCAGAATGGAGATGCCTTATTTGTATGAGGAAGGTCCCAGAAGAGAAACAAAAATAAGTTTTCAAGTGGCAGATCCAAATCTAGAGGGAGATCTAAATCTCCACGAAAGCATGTAAAGGTGTGCTGGAAATGTAGAAAGGAAGGGCACTACAAAAAGTACTGTAGATCTAACGCCCCTGAGAAAGGAAAGGGATCTGACGATGCTCCTTCCACGGAGGAAAAAACTACCCCAGATGAAGTTGGGGATGTCTATTTGGCTTCTTCTTCAAATACACGTGTAGATCATGAGGCATGGTTGATTGAATCAAGTGCATCCTTTCACTTCACTCCCCATAGGGAGTATTTCTACGAGCATGAAAAGTATGATGGTGGTGATGTCTTCTTAGGAGATGATGGGAAGGCCAAAATCATCGAACGTGGAAAATTCAAGTTAAAGTTGCAAGGTGGAAGGATTAGAACACTTACATGTGTTCTTAATATTCCTACTTGGCTAGAAATCTGATTTATGTAAGAAATATGGATGATGTAGGTGTAAAAAGAGTGTTCAAGAAAGATACCTGCAAGATGGTTCAGGGAGCACTGGTATTAATGTAGGCAGTTCAGATTTGAACTATGTACAAACTTCAGGGTAGCACTGTTATTGATGGGTGAAACAGTTTTGTGGTTCCTGAAAGTGGAGCGGAAAACCTAGAAGTCTCTGCATAAAATACCATGTTATGGCATCAAAGGCTTGGACATATTGGATAGAAGGGCCTTAGGATACTGCATGGTAATGATATGGTAGAAGGTATGTCTAATTTATCTCTATATTTCTATTTCTGTGAACATTGTGTATATGGGAAGAAGATCAGGTGATTTTTCCTTCGGGTGCTAAGAGGGTGAACAAGATATTAGAGCTTGTGCACAGTGATGTGTTTGGACCAGTGTCAGTTCCATCACTAGGAAATTTTGTGTACTATGTTTCATTCATAGATGAATTCTAGAAGAATACATGGATATATTTCTTTAGGAATAAATCTAAAGTCTTAGACAGATTTACATTATTTAAGGCTCTGGTGGAAAACTAGACAGAGAAGAAGATAAAGGTGCCAAGGAAATATAATGGTGGAGAGTTTTGCAAGAACGAATTTGAAGAGTTATATAAGAAGTGTGGTATATAATGGAAGAATACTACTCCATACACACCTCAACAAAATGGAGTTGCAGAAAGAATGAACAAAACGCTTATGGAAAAGGCAAGAAGCATGCTCAGTGATACTGAGTTAGGACAAGAATTCTGGGCAGAGGCAGTGGAGACTGCATGTCACCTAGTTAACAGATCACCTTCATTAGTGTTGGAGGATAAGAATCCACATGAAGTATGGACTGGTAAGAAACCCTCTCTTTCACATCTGAGGGTATTTGCATGTGATGCATATGTACATGTTTCGAAGGAGAAAATGACCAAGTTGGATAATAAATATGAAAGGTGCATCTTTATTGGGTATACGGATTGTTAACACTAGAAAATCGTACAACAGAAGATGACATTAATTAATGTCAAGACTAAGGATTTACAGGGCAAGAACACATTTTGAGAAAATCAGATTTGAACTAGTCTTAAATGCTAAATTGTGCACTTAATCCTTCGAGAAGAGCACCTTCTGTGCGCCTTTTTTCCCGATAAGCGCGCATTCCTGGAAATGGAAAAATGTCACTTTCCGGGACCACACAAAGAAAAGGACAATTACTCCTTATATGAAGCTGCCTAATGAAAGCCACCAACACCTCCTTAGACACTATGTGAGCACACAAAGGAATATTTGGAGCACATAATGGAATCATACCTCTCCTTTGGGTCACCCTCCATCATGTACCAAGGGAGGGAAGGAGGATTTGAAATCCCCTATATAAAGCCACCAAGAGATGAAGAAATGGTGATCACATTGTTATGCTAGCCATAATTTCCCAGGCAATACCAGCAGTGTGTGACCTAGAGCTGGAGATAGAGGGGACTCGATTGTTAGCCACCCAACAATACTAATCCATCACAGCGGAGAGATAGGGAGACTACATCAGAGGCAGAGCTTGGAAAACAACATCCTTGCATCGTGACCTAGAACCATTGTCTAGGGGCCCTTTGGAAAGTGGTTAAATTTTCTTCTCCATATCAAACGTTTAATAAGAAGAGGCCTTGAGCGATCGTTTGCATTATTATCGTTTTGACTCTCTTCAATAGCTTCTATATATTTTTGTTTTAGTTTTAGTCTAAGTTGAGCATACATTCGCATATTTTTTCCTCTAGATTATATGCTTTTGAGCTCCACCACTTTCTACCTGTTACCAATAGTTTATAGCGGTAGACCACACCCCTTAAACTGATGCGATTTCGTACACCCGTGCGTAAAATCCACCACTATAGGATTGGCGACTCCACTAACGGTTTACAAGTTTATGTGGTTGTGCCATCTATTACAGGAGACCTTTGTCTACGCTGGAGAGTGGAGATGATAGTCCTCTGATCCATCTTAGAGTCCCTAGATTCACTTAGAGTGACAGACTGAAAAAGGCAGCTCCTAATATTTTTACTTGCAAGATTTTTGCGTGCAATTTTTTCTCACAAACGCGCAGTGCACGCATTCAGGACCTTACCTACGCGCAGGAAAGCACACCTGTCAGAACGTTTTCTGCGCAAATTACAAAATGAGATTTTTGTCCCTATATTCTTCATTTTTCTGCTTGTAAGTGTGCTGGGCAGCCCCTAATGTATCTACCAGCACTTGTGTTGATACCCCATAGCTTCTGATAACTTACTTTTAGCTGCCTTCTGTAGGCTTAGAGTTAGTTTTCCTTTAAGTTGGTTTTTTGCAAAAAATATTCACATAGTTTAAGTAGGGGGGAAATTAACCATTGCATTTCGAACGATTTATGTTTTGAAAATTCTGGTATGCACACTTAGATTAACTAGTCCAAGTAAGTGGCCCAAGACCACACATGCATAAGCTAGTTTTATTTTCTAGTGTAGAAATTGTTTAGTTTAGTTCAATTTGTGCATTATGGATTGCGGGACTAGGATCGATTTGTCGATTAGAGCAAGTAATCTCTGCTACCTTTGCACCATTTTATGATCCTAGGTAAGCATATGAACACTCTATATTTACAATTCGCCATCTCCTTTTAGTTAGTCACATAGATTAACTAGGAAAATTTGAAATCGACCCTTTATCCGAAAATGTTTTCCATTTGAGCCAGGAAAAACATCACATAGTTTAACTAGGGGACTTTTGTAAAGGATCATCGATATCCATATGTTAAAAATATGAGATTTTTCACCATATTCTCACACACACTCACCCACTAAGAAAAGGAAGACACCTAAAACTAACTTAACCAAACTCACTAACTTCTCCCCACAGGGGCCACAAAAGAATTTATAGTTTAAGTTAGGATCAAGGGGGTAGGCATCCAATAAGCCTCCTTGATCATACTTCAAATTGAAACATATAATTTGTGTATTTAGGGAGCTTCAAATTCACCTATTAGCCCATGGAAAAGAAAACCCGAGCACGGAAAAGACCTGATTTAGAGGGGGTTAGGCTTAGGCGTAGTGCGTGCGGTATCAGTTGGGGCTACCTGACCTGGCTGATACTCGGTACTGTTAGCTAACTACCAAGAAACCCAAGACTCAAACTCTCACATGGGACGGTGGTTCTTAGTGGCCAAAAACTAGGGCATCCTTTACCCTATAGGTGACGGTGCAGGCAAGCGCTAGACCCTCTACCCTTACCTTGGTGGATTCTCTTCGGCTGACTGGGGGCATCGCCAGATCTTACGAGACTTGTGCCAGCACTCGCAAGAAATATTCTCCAGGCCCAGTTACTTTTGAATGTGTGAGGACGCATAGGTCTTCTAGGATTTTGAGTATCACGCGCAAACAAACAAAAAACCATCTTTTTTGCTTGATTTATCACATAGATTAAGTTAAAGGGAAAATTAATTTCATTTTCGCTTTGTTTTATGTATGTGGCCATAAATTTTTCATGATCATAGACTCTATCCTCTCAAATTTTTCCAAAACCTAACCTGGTCAATACCCGAACGGTCCTAATGGAACCTCGTCGATCCAGGGGTCTTTTGGACCTCCCCCCATTACAGGGAGGGGTTCCAGGTCTTTCGCCATTTAGGTGTCAAAGATGGAACATTGCCACTGTCATTGGTTCATCCTTCATTGGAGCAACCATAGTTGGGAACCCTAGTCAGTCTCCCAACACCACACCACTCCTCCCTTGACCCCTGGTGGGCAGAGGAGTGCGTCCCATTCGGGAAGCCAACTGAACACACATCAAGGTATGTCACAGGATAACCCTCATTCTAACCAGAACTTTGTTTCTTCACACGTGGAAATGGCGTAAACCTCCCAATCACCTTTCTTAGCTTCATTGAATCTTCCCGATTTAAACAAGCTAACGAATGACCCCATCACACACGATCCGTCATGGCCTCCCATGCCCATGAAGCTCCCTTCGGATATACCAAAGTTTGAAGGCAAGCAAGCAGAAGACCCAGGTAATCATGTAATGACCTTTCACCTGTGGTTCTAATAAAATAGTATCATCGACGACACTATTCGACTGAGGCTATTTCAATGCACTCTTACAGGAGTAGCCGTGAAGTGGTACGTGGAGCAACCTCCTGCTTCACATGGAACCTTTATCACCCTCGCTACCACGTTCCTCACTTATTTTCAGTTACCCATTCACCATGATTCAGGAATGGATTTACTGACTCATTTTATACCAACCCCCGCTGTGGATATCTCCGACCATATTCATGAATGGAGGCGACATCGCAATTTATGTAAAGCTAAAATTGACAATGGAATCCTCCTATATTTATTCTTGAAAACTCTAACGGCAGAGATTTCAAAGGATATGGCACAGAAATACCTCACATCCGAAGAGGACGTAATCAATAAAGCCCAAAATCTTGAACTGACTTATACGCAGTCAGGATAAATTTACAATATCATGCCTAATGCCCCGCGCTTGCAAACTTATCAAGAATTTCCAAGCACGTCGAACTCTGTAGACAGATTAATTGGGTCAATGACCCAAGGTTACCTAGGAAATAGTAGTCAAAATCCCGATTACACACATAATTCTACCCAGAACATGTCTCAACCCAGATTTCAAAGTCATCATATGCCTCAACAAGACTTGACTAGTAGTGCACAAGCGTATCACCAGGGAGGACCCTATCCTCCGGATGAGGGGACCCAGTATGTAGAAAGAAACATTGACGGAAGAGCTCCCCCCAATGGCCAGGTGTAAACAAGGGACAATTTTATGCTCAGTCCCAAGCACACGACACACCTACGCAAACCAATGCACAGGTGAACTTTGTGTAGCCTTCCCAAAATCAACCACACCAGTATAACCAGGAGAACTACCCTCCTAACGTGGTTAAGAAAAAATCAAAAAACAAGCCAAAAGGGAACCCTGGACAAGGGGGCAGCAACCAAAATTGCCCATCGTGATCCCAGGCTGGAGGAAACTCTAGCAGGAATCAGAACCAGGAGCCAAGCAATGCCCAATGGTAAGGAAAAAGGCCACCTTTGTGAAAAAACCATTCTTGTTCAATATGTGGTGAGTACGGGCACTATACTCACCACTGTCCCAATCTCCTTGAGCTACAAAAGCTTCAGAGTAACCGAGGACAAGGAGGATCTTCCCAGCAACCCATTGTTATGCAAGAACCTTTCCCCCACCAAGGGATGGTCAACACTCAGCAACAAAACCCAGACGATTCCGAGAAAAGTAGCCATGAAATCTACATGACTGGGGAAGAGATGTTTTTCCAAACACGGAATCGCAGTTACGACACCCCATCAGACTCCAGTACATCAGGGGCTAGTACTAGTACGCTGACTGCACCTTTGACCATTTCAAATATTCCTATAGAACCATTTCCAAAGATGGCAAAGGGACCTAATAGGTGAGCAGGTAACTACTCCAAATTGGCCCATAATTATAGCATCGTGGACAATTTAGCTCAATTGCCAGCTGTTATGTCTGCGTTGGAAGTACTGCAGTCGTGCCCAAAGCAATGGAAATCCCTACTTTCTGCGTTAGGTGCTATCAACCCTGCCGATACGCACATGATGGATTTTGACTTAGACAAAGCCACCCTTAAGCTTCCTTCTATGGTCACCTTCCAGGTACCAGTATCGGTTTAGAATATCACTATTCACCGATGTGGCATTGACGAGGGTGCATCAACATGCATCATGTTGAAAAATGTTTGGCAGAATTTGGGTTCTCCCGAACTAAAACCCTCGGTCATAATGCTTCGAGCCTACGACAGTCATCCCTCGACCCCCATCGACCTCTACCAAAATGTCCCAATCTAGTTAGTCAGCGAGACAGTCCATATAGACATTGAAGTCTTGGACACTCACTTGGATTACAATATACTCCTCAGGCGGAGTTATATGTATGCCATGTCCGCCATATCCTCCTCCATCTTCCGCATTATGATGTTCCCCCACGAGGATCGCATCATTACTGTAGACTAGATGACACATAGCGAGAAGCATCCCCTAACCAACACGGATGTAATTCTACCCTATGTAGATACATCCATAGATGGTCTTTCACGGTACCAAGAATATGGCCCTCGCCAATTCAAAATGTCGTCTATCCTAGGGTCATTCCTAGGAGATCCTTCCATTATCCCTAAGGCATCGCCCGATGCCACAGGGGCCTCGATGTGCATGATGTCCACATCAAGTACCGAGGTTAGTCAGGACACTGACTCAAGCAGTAATGGCACTAAGTCATCGGCCGCATCATCATATCTAGCCTACATCACCTCCCAAACCCCTTTCCTCTACCCCCCAGCTGGCCTCGTTCCCAGCAGGTTTTGGCAACAATGGTGTTACCCAACATATTGTTGGCGTTCCAAGTTTGGTACCTCATTCCCCCTTCCGAAACAGGAGCCACCAATGTTACTGCCATAGGGTTAAAGCCCCTCAGTCTCGAGGAGGCCCAACCTACCCAAGAAACGGTCGAGACCGCCCCCGCAGAGGAAGTTCCCATTGTGAAACCAGTTATCACGGCCAAGAAAACTGCAAACAAAGGAAAGAAGATGGTGACTCCCGCCATTCAAATGGAATCACCAGTCTGCACCATATGCGATGTTATAGGCCACCCTACCCACATATGTCCAGACTTGGACAAGTTAAAACCACTCCTTGGCTCCGAAGCAGACATCTCGATGCCACGTTCCGGTAAAAAGGAACCTACCACCAAAGGTAAAGGAAAACCGCTGCATACCAATCATGCATGCGCTCTTTGTGGCACCTGTGGGCACTATACCCACCATTATCCATAGATACCATGATATAGGGACGCCTTACATTCAGTCGAGTGATCCTATCAAGAGGATCCCTCCATCCAGTCTATCAACGATGAGCCTCATACCATCCTATACTTACAAGAGGAGCATAGGATCGTAGAAAGACTCTCGATAATGCCCATTATACATTGTATGTTATGTGATGAGCGTGGCCACTACCTCAAATAATGCACAACCTTGGAGCTCATTCACAAATGGTGCTCAATCGAGAGGGTTTACTACGTGGGGCTACGGGCAGCACAATTCACATGACCGTTATGTGTTGACAATCACTTTTTGGAGGATTGTCGCTACATACCTCGCATTCAGCTAGCCCTTGCTATCCTCTGCTCAACCATAGTCTTCCTTTCCCAAGAAGATGATATGGATGCTGAGTCCACCGGCAGCTCCATGACCCAAGCAGATGAGATGAGTGGGTCTATCATGTTCTTAACAGCCAAAGAATGACCCAACAGGGAACCCCTAGTTGCCCCCAACCGCACTTCACAGTAACGACCAGCGTGTACGTTATGCAAAAATATGGACCATGCAGTCATCCATTGCCCTGATTTAACAACCTTCAGGTCTTGGTTCCCCATCAGACCTCGAACTGAACTAGACAGAACCTTCATATCAAGGTTGTTTTTCTTGATATGTCAGGGTAATCATTACAAGAGACATTGTACTTATGCCTCGCACATTCGTCCCACTATCGAATTGATTAATGCCATAGAGAAGAGACAAGACGACCTCTGAGAATGGCATAAAAATTACATCGTCGAGTCAATGTCCTCACCTCCGCAATGGTGTATCAAGCCTGATAAGACAACACACCACCAAAGCATAACCTCGGCCAAGCCTAGGATATCATGTAGCCTATGTGATCAGAACGATCACCAACTCAACCAATGCAGAGAACTCAAGCCCCTTGCAAACAGTCTCCGCATTGTCTCTTCTCTCCCTCAAAAGCTTCTCTCCAATCAAGAGAAAATCACACGCGCTTATTACCGAATTGCTCACACTTTCATCATACGTTTAAGTGTGTACATCTCCCCAGGTTGAGAGCGGCACAGGATGTGTTAATTCTACACTCCAATAAAGAGGAAGACACGTCTAAGCCAAAGATATGGAAATGGAGACAGAAGACAACCTCTTCTACGACCGACCCTTTCCAAGCATCCACGTCAGGAATAGCGAGTAGCATAGAATCACACACGATCTACTTCGTTGGCTCAGTAATACCATGCACCATTTTCACTGACCTGAATCACACACCAGAGTCATGTATGCTAATGGAAAAATTTAGGCACTTCTGCGACAAGAAAAATTTCCACCTACCGGAAATCTACCATCCTTGCGAGGAACCCAACCTTGAGCCCATACAGAATTCCATTACAGAGACTTTGCCCCCGCCAAACACCGATGATACAATTCACCACATACGATTTGTATCCACTCATATTGGTGATAAGATTACTACCTCACCCTCGTCCCAGGATTTCCATCATATTCATGTCATAAAAAAGCAAGGTACTTTGCGCTTTTGCATTGATTTCCGCAAGATTCCAAATTTGCATGCTGCCATTGAACTCCTTAATGACACTCAGTCTCTGGAGCAGTGCCTAGTACAACTAGAGCTCATCGATGAAAATCAACAACAGTCGCTACAACATAACGAGGCCCACAAGAAAAGGGTTAAAGCGTCATTCAACCGCCACATCACCCCTCACTCTTATGCCGAGGGAGAATTAGTCCTCCGCAATGATGTCGCAAAATAGGCCTTAGGGCCAGGAAATTTCAAAACCTTGTGGAAAGGACGCTACATCATCAAACACTGCCTCCAACAGGGGGCATACATCTTGACATAACCGAAAAGGACTTGCCTCAGTAACCCCGTCAACGGCCTTTACCTCAAGAAGTTCTACCCATAAGGGCCCCAACATCCCTTTCCCTAGAGTGAGAGTAAAGAAAAACCCACCCACTCAAAAATTTTGACCCAAAGACTTAGTTAAAAGCGCTCAAAGTATCACCATGGATCACCAAAACAAACCATATTTTGGATTTGCTGATGGAGCACCAAGATGGCCCCAAAATTTAGCCGCCGCTACCTGGAACATTTACCACCTTGACCGATCACCACTATGTTCAAATGGCGTGTGTATCGGTTCAACAACAAACAATCAGGCAGAATATGACGTCGCTGTTAGAATTATCTGCGATGCCCTCCATTGGGGCATTCACTGTATGCATATCTACCTCGATTCCCAGTTAGTAGTATCACAGCTAAACCAAACATTTGAGACCAGAGACACACACCTGTTTAGAAAATATTTGCATGCCAAAAGATTAAGTAGACAATTTGATTACATTACATTTTCACATGTATCAAGGAATCAAAACCAAGCAGTTGATCGCATAGCTAATAATATCCTAGACTGGAATGCATCCTCAAATAAACCATCATACATAAAAACCAAAAAATATAGGCATCCATCAGCATAACACAACACAAAAAGCTGAAATAGGTAATACATCATGTAGTGCTACAAAAAAACATCTCTCATATATTTATCAAAAAATATGTGTATCTGAGTAAAAAAAAATAGTGTCCCTGGCCTACTTACCAGCCCAAAGATACAAAAGTTGTCAAAAATAAGGGAAGCATCCTCATAACGAATGTTTTCCCAGTGTACAAAACTACTCCAGGGGGGTGCCCCCTTAAGAGGAGCAACTGGACCCACCACTGCTCCTGGTACCACCACCGGAGCCATTGTCACCACCGCGATCGCCACCCGATGTAGAGTGGGCCGATAATCCCTCTCGCAGGCCATCACCGTCTCTAACCAAACCTCCTCGAAGTCATCCATGAAACCTTGAGCAGGCATACCCTGGGTCAAGTGGTCCACTCGACCCCAGAAGTCCTCCAGAGCGACCACCTGAGCTCTTAGTACTACATTATGAGCCTTAGCCACATCAGCACGAGCTCGCTCAGTCGCAATCTCTGTTGCAGCCAAGATGCTACCCTCACCAGAAGGGCCAGCACCATCTCCGCCAGGTCCACCGGCACCACCCCCCGGTCCACCTACATCACCCCCTCCCTGACCACCTCGAGGCCATAGCAGAGGTTCATAACCCACCAGTCGGGCCACTGGGAAACCTACCTCTCCAACACCTGCACGAGTAACCAAAATAATGTCAGTGTCGATAAAAAAACACATAAGTACATAAATACTCAAGAAAATGCAGAAAAAATATAACACATACCTGTAGGTCCCCAAACATAACCGAAAGGGAGACCCATGTCTGGGTCACCCCAAAATTCCATCCCCGCATATGGGTATGGAAAGAACATCTTTGGATTGGCCTCAAACCAGGCCTCCGTCGTGTCATTCCAATAACAACCCACCATGGCACCACTACCCCGTGGTATCACTGGAGCCCACCTCCTCATCTGTGGCTCCCGTGGCCCCCCAATGGGCACCACCACCACCAGCCTCAGCAGTGCCACCCTCTCGTACATGATGCTGCATAGGATGCTAGCGTACACAAATGACTTAGATCCACGTTGGAACTTGTTCAATTGCGACACCATGCCATCAAAACAAAAGCAGGCGAAATCGAAAAAATGCTCGCCCCTCAATCGGTAAAACTCCAACCTGTGGGCTAGATGCCTGATGTGGAGCAACCGACCTCTCCAGTCGCACGATCACTACTAGAGCACATCGCTTTTCCATATATATCACTGAAGCAATGTTGATGCACCCCTCAGTAAGAGGTGCACCACTGCAATGCTTCCTCCGGAATCTGTCTGGGTTCACTCTCCCAGCAAGGAGTGGGTACCTCAGAGCCTCACCCTGAGGCAGTAACCTGATCACAAAGTATATATCTGTCTCAGGACGAATCACCAGGTTCGTCCCCCATAGCATGAACATGTTGTGCCTCCTGCGCTAATGCTGTATCATGTAACATAATAAACGGTCTTGTGACCGCAGGAACTCATTCTCAACAAATTTCAGAAGTCCCCATGCGGCCAACTGATGGTGCGCCCCAGCATCAGCAGCTAGAGCGGTCTGAATCTCGGTCCAATCGAGCTCTTTCCACACCAATCTGACAGCAACACAGGTACACATCAGTACAGATAAAAACATCAAAATAGACAAAAAATCAAAATTTTCTACAATCATGGCCTTTGTGCACCTTTATCCTTCATAGGCATGCCTTTGCGCGCAAAAGGAAGGGAAAAACATGCCCTCGTGTGCCTTTCCCTCAGAATTATGCACAAAGGAGGTGCTCTTTTGCCTAGATCGCCCACACAATCTAGGGAAAAAGTCACTAAGAGGTCGTACAAACCTGATTTGTATGACCCCAGACACCATCAAACTAAAGAAATTACAATGCAAGACGTCATGAAAGTTACCTCAGCATAATATCGCTAGTCCTTGGTACATGGGTTGACCGCAATGGCAAGAAAGGCTCTGCAAGCACCTCTGATCTCCAAAAACTCAGCAAGTACAAATGAATAGGATTAGGGCCATAATCCCATATTTATCACCCTTTTCGAGAACCTCAGAGGTCCATAACAGGAGATTAGAAGGTCCATTCCACAAACCTTAAGTTGCACCATCATCAGTATGCCATGACGAATGAAAGTTATGCCACACATTCGCTTTCTAGAAAAAATAACTTTTCAGCACTGGTAGGTATGCACCCTCCCATCTTCTTCTTTTTTTTAAATCTCATGCCTTTCAATAATGTTTGATGAAAATAAGATGCTTTCACTTGAGGTAGTTTCTTTTGAAGGAAGAGCCCGCAAACCTCTTACAACACCATCTACTGAAGGCCCAGGAGCAGGTATCATTCTACCCTCAGCATGATAAAGTCCCAGAAAACTTTGCAAATCCTGACCTCATTTCTCCATCAGAAATCAACAATAGGGTCCTCATACTCGACCGCGTTTATCATCACCTCACCCTGCACATGATAAACATCCGCGTTGGTCAGTAGAGCCTCCCCTCCGTGCTGCTCGTCACCCAAAGTAGATCATATATCACAACACAAGTGATTCCATGGCCATACCATTTCAGTTCGGGAAGCACCTCGTGCCCATCCATTCATCATGCATAAGGTCAAGTTTACCATTCAAACTCAAACCCCCTTCCCAGACGACCAAGTTGTAAAAGCAGATTGAAAGTGAACCTCCACACATCGCATTTGGCTCACCATACCTCCATCAACATAATCCCATCTGCGACACTTTTTCATCCTCTTCATCAACCCCGCGCATGAGACCAACCAATGGGACCCCCAACCCCAGCAAAACACCATCCTCACACCTTCCAATAAATGAACCCTTTCATGTTTTTGGGTAACCCACTTTGTGTTTTGTACAAACCAAACCTCATTATTTTATTCTTTTGGTAAATGTACAAAGATAGTAAACCATGCACTTCGCCGCTTCGCCCTCATATTTCATCTTTTCCCCCATGGCAGAAGTCCATCGTTCCTCTTGGCTGGAGTATTTCAGCCAGACACACGCACCATCACGACATTCATAGCCGTTTCACACCCGCCCTGGAAGTCCTACCGACTCCAGGGATTTTCCCTTTAGAAATAACTATGATTTCCGCCAAGCTGCTAAATTATACTCTGACCTCGGGCCACTGAATCCCCATCATCCATTTTTTGTCACCTCTCACCAACATGCCTATGTTAAACCCATCGCATCTAGGTCCCCGACCTCTCAGGTCGACGACCCATGGTTCGGTTAAGGCATCCATTTTTTCGACCTTGACACCTCTATTCCAAAAAGGAAGTGGTACCTTGGATCACCCCTCCCCATGCAAAGGGGTATCCTCGGGTGGCACTATGGGAGACATCATTGTCCACAGATTTCATCAATCCTCCTAACGTTCGACTACGAAGAAAGCTTTCATGTCAAGATGGTATCGTACCTTACAACCATTGCACTTTGATCAGATCCGTTGAAGACCCGTGCCTCCATAAGCGTCTCTGTCAAAAATGCTTACACTAGAAGGTCCCAACCAGTACATATGCGTACATTGCACAATTATATGCCATACCAAGATTATGCATATGGGAAGCACATTCCACCTATCTTCAAAGAAACAACGCCCCTGAGGGCGTCAACAGTCATTGTCAACAACCGCCAGCATCACTACCACAACAGTGACACAGACAATACATGTATTTGTCAATTTTGTTTAACTATCCATAGCATCATGAGCATGAGACATGCTCACCTTGTTGAAATTTTGTATATATGTTGTCTATTTTTTTTGCTTTCAGGGGTCCCTTAGGCCATGGTCATCTCGGAAACGGTGCAAGTTGTTGTTAATTCCAAGATTCACATAGGCCTCTCTCTCTGTGTGTGCACGATACAGAAAATAAACTATAATGTATTTCAGCTATATAGCCCTTCCTATACCTCACACATTAGGGGGAACTATTAATAGTGGAAAATTGTACAACAGAAGATGACATTAATTAATGTCAAGCCTAAGGATTTATAGGGCAAGAACACATTATGGAATCAAGAAGTATTTAAAATCTCTAAGGTTTTGAGAAAATCATATTTGAACTAGTATTAAATGCTAAATTGTGTGCTTAATCCTTCAAGAAGAGCGCCTTCTGCACTCCTTTTTTCCTGATAAGCGTGCATTCTTGGAAATGGAAAAATGTCACTTTTCGGGACCACACAAAGCAAAGGACAATTACTCCTTATATGAAGCCGCCTAAGGATAGCCACCAACACCTCCTTATACACTATGTGAGCACAAAAAGGAATATTTGGAGCACACAATGGAATGGTACCTCTCCCTTGGGTCACTATCCATCATGTACCAAGGGAGGGAAGGAGGATTTGAAATCCCCTATATAAAGCCACCAAGAGATGAAGAAATGATGATCACATTGTTATGATGGCTAGAATTTCCCAAGCAATACCAGCAGTGTGTGACCCAGAGCTAGAGATAGAGGGGACTCAATTGTTGGCCACCCTACAATCGTAGTCCATCATAGTGGAGAGAGAGGGAGACTGCATCAGAGGCAGAGCTTGGAAAACAACATCCTTGCATCGGGACCTAGAACCATTGTATAGGGGCCCTTTGGCAAGTGGGTAAAATTTCTTCTCCATAGGAAATGTTTAATAAGAAGAGGCCATGAGCCATCACTTGCATTATTATTGTTTTGACTCTCTTCAATAGCTTCTATATATTTGTGTTTTAGTTTTAGTTTACTTTGAGCATACATTCGCATATTTTTTCCTCTAGATTATATGCTTTTGAGCTCCACCACTTTCTGCCTGTTACCAATAGTTTATATGGGTAGACCACACCCCTTAAACTGGTGTGATTTCTTACACCCGTGCGTCAAATCCACCACTACATAGATGGTTTAAAAGGTTAGAAGTTTTGGAACCCATAAACACGTAAGGTTGTGTACAGTTGATATGTGGTGTTTATAGAGGTGAAAGATGTTGTTAAAAATGAAATCCTATGAAAGGAAACTGTGAAGATAGAGTTTGAGCTAAAGAAGGATGAACCAGACTCTACAAAAGAACAAGATTCTGAAGAGGAAGAGCCACAAACTCTAGCTGTGAGAAGATCAACTCGAGAAAGAAGGAAGCCATAAAGGTATCATCCATTTGCTTTCTATTCAAATTTTTCTTTAACTAGCACTGATGATGATCCCATAACTGTAAGGGAGGCAGTGGATTTAAAGGATGGAAAACTCTAGAAGGAGGCCATGGTTGATGAAATGGCATCCTTGCACAAAAATGAGGCATGGGATATGGTGGAGTTGCTGGTTGGAAGGAAGCCCATCGGGAGAAAATGGGTGTTTAAGAAGAAGATGAATGTAGAAGGCAAGGTGGAGAAATACAAAGCTCGGTTGGTATCAAAAGGTTATTCCCATGGGATGGAAATTGATTTTGGTGATATTTTTTCTCATGTTGCCAAGGTTACTTCTATTAGATTACTTTTAGCTGTTGTTGTTGCATTTTATTGCGCCGAGAGGCGCATCTACAGCCCAGTATGACCCCGATGTCAGGTTTGTCACGTCCTTAATGTCGACTCAAATTTTAAATTAAAATAATAAAAATAAAAAATAAATGTCGGCTTAACAAATAAGTTTTAATAATTATATAAATAATTTTAAATGTCGGCTCTTATAAAGTATTTGATTATTTGCCTGAATCGTGATGTGTTAGTTGACAGGTCTGTATCAAATCTCTTTGGAGCTGATTTGTTAGTTCATAAGTTTTTATCTGATATCTCTTCTACACTGTAGTGGGATGCGCGTAGCCTTCGATTTTTATGTATCGGACAATACTGTGAAATGTAATTTGAAAACACATAATGATGGTGCAGATGTTGGCATGTTCTTAAATATTTGTGGGATGAAGCTATACCTCCTCTGGAGAAAGATTTAAGATTTCAACTTGTCTTTCTCATTATTTGTAAATGTGAGGAAATAGGGTAACAATTTAATATGGAGAAGCTACATATATTTGGTACACGTGAAAGTCTCCACTTACATATCAGAAAAGTGGAAACCTTGTATTTAACATTTAAATTGTTAATTTTTTTTTTTTAACAGATCCAAAATCCTCCCGTGGAATTTGGTACACATGAAAGTCTCCATGCTCACATATCCGGTAGAATGATTTTTTTCGAATTCTTTGTTTTACATTAAGATTTTTTTTTTTTTTTCTAATTAAGTTCATTTTCCAAAATCTAAATGTTCATTTTCCAAAATCTAAATGCAAGTGCAAGGAGTGAAAGTCTATCAGAAATAAAGATCTAAAATCCAATCAGTGGGGTCTTGGTGATGAGGTGGTCTGTTATGGCACTCATCACAAGTTCAATTCCTTTTCCGGATGAGGGTGCACTCAAAAATAGGTTTGCACCTCGAGAGATTTGATCCCTCTCGGCGCATGATAGATCCGGAGTTAGATGGATCTATGCTGGTTTTGAGGTAGAACAGATGGATGTGAAGACAACATTTTTTCACGGGGATCTGGAAGATGAGATCTACATGAATCAACCGGAAGGCTTTACAGTGAAGGGTAAGAAATAAATGGTATGCATGTTAAAAAAGTCTCTGTATGGGTTAAAAAAGTCACCAAGGATGTGGTATCAGAAATTTGATACTTATATATGGGGACTTGGAATCACTAGAAACAAAGAGGATCATTGTGTGTATTTTGAATTAATTTGTGACTGTGTCATTTATCTGGTCTTGTATGTGGATGATATGTTTTTTATTATCCAGGATTTGAAGACCCAATTGTTCTCCAAATTCAACATGAAGGATATTGGTGCTGTAAACTATATTTTGGGCATGGAAATTAAGAGATATTGGGCAAAGAGGAGGCTCTACTTAAATCAGAGGAAGTACATCGAGATAATATTGTAGAGGTTAAATATGCATGATAGTAAATTGGTGAAGGTTCATATTCCTGTAGGTGTAAAGTTATATGTAGAACAGTGTCCCAAGACACAAGAATAAGAGGAGGATATATCTCGTGTCCCATATGCAAGTGCAGTGGGTAGCCTGATGTATGCAATGGTCTGTACTAGACCAGACATTGCACATGCAGTGTGAGCATTGAACAGGTTTATGTCAAAACCATGGAAGGAGCATTGGACAACAGTGAAGTGGGTTTTCATATATTTGTGTGGCACTAGTGATTATGGTTTGTGCTACCAGGGAAGACCAGGATTGGACAGAATTTTGGACATCGGTGGTTTTGTTGATGTAGACTGGGCTGGAGATATGAACCAAATAAGATCTACAAGTGGGTATGTGTTTAGCCTATTTGGAGGTGCAGTTAGTTGGATGAGTAAAAGATAGTCTATAGTGGCTCTTTCAACTACAGAGGTAGAATAAATGGCAACCAATCATGCAAGCAAGGAAGCAGTTTGGTTGAAGAGATTGTGTTCAAGTATGGGGTTGGTGCAACGAGCTATAAGGATAGAATGTGATAGCCAAAGTGAAATTTTCTTGGCTAAGAACCCTGCTTATCATTCAAAGACAAATCACATTGATGTGAAATACCAGTTTGTGAGAGATATGGTTGAGGATAAAAAGGTGTTGTTGGTAAAGGTGGACACTTTTAAGAATGTTGCAGATGCATTGATGAATTCTGTGAGCACTCAGAATTTCTTTTAGTGTAGAGAAAAAATGGGTGTTGCGGGGTTGGACTAATGATTAAGCTCTCCTCTGGCCCCCTACAGAAAGAAACCACAAGTGGGAGAATGTTGGGTATGTGTTATATTATTTCCATGATTAGTTGCACACGCGAGGGGGTCACAAGGGGGGGGGTGGGGGGTCACAGGGCAGAGGAAGCCCCCCCTCTCCAGGTGTTCGCAAGGGGCAGCTAGCCCCTAGGCAGGGTCCAAGAAAACACCTGAGTAAAAGAAAAATCGCTATTTTTAGGTGGGCCAACCCTCCTATTTTTTTGTGCATGGGTTTGCACATGGTTTTGGGGCATGATGGTTTTCAGCCCCTAGTATTTTGTAGATCCGCTCAAGGGAACTACGGTTATGTTCTAATACAGGGTTAACAGATTGGGGTTTATGAATGCTTAGACATGTATATATATGTGTTGTAACACTAAAAGGAATATAATGAAAAATCAAGATGGTAGTCCCAATTTGGGATCCAGGGGATAAATCTTTGTGTATATTTGTTTTATGTTTTATGCTCTTGCTATTGTTTATTTTATGTTTTTAAGAATTCGTTTGCGGATAATTTTTGTACAAGGTTAAAACCTACATAGTTTACAGCCTCTATTTTTCCGTTGGTCTACGGATGAAATGCCATGCTCCTCTTCAACTTGGTGTCCATCATTCTCCACAAACTCATCCAAAACTATACAAGAAAGTGAGAGTCTTGATCAGACACAATGGATGTGAGTAGCCCAAAGTGGAACTGTACAAATTAGAAGAATAGATGAGAAGTATCCTATGTAGTGACCTACTTTTTACAAGGCAATAAGGCAAACATTTTGCTAAATCAATCCAAAACAACATACAAATAGTCATGAACTCTCCTAGACAAAGGCAAACTGCCTACAAAATCCATTGACACACTTTCCCATGGATGACTTGGAACAAGGAGTGGTGTGTAGAACCATAATTTTCTATTAGCAGGCTTGAAAACTTAGCACAACACATATCCCTTTACATATCAAGTCACAATATTTTTCATGTGAGGCCAGTAACAAAACCTTTGTAAATGACACAAAGTATTTTCTACACCAAAATAGCTTGACACAAGAGAGGTATGTGACTCTCTGATTACATGTATCCTTTCATTGGTGGGAGTACAAAGTTTTCCAAGTTGGTACAACAATTTTGTATCCACCTACGATCCATGCGTTAGTTTTGCATAAATCTACTTAAAATTTACATCATTAACATATTGTTCAGCGTAACTTTCAAAAGATAAATAATAATTTTGAAAAACAATAGATGCAGAAATAGGAGGGTGAGAAAGCATATATTCCACCTTGTTGTTGGTGCCCTTTTTGTATTTTATTACCAAGTGAAACTATTGGAGGAATCCCATCCGTCTAAAATGACATGCTTGTTGAAGCTTGGTGTATGACTGAAGCTACTGCAAGGGTTTGAGATCTATCTGAACGATGGTCTCTTTGCCAATCAGGTAGTGCTTCCACTTCTTCACGCTTTGAACCAAGGCATACAACTCCTTGTCATATGTGTGATAGTTCACAACAGCTTGGGAGAATTTCTCTGAATGGTGACATACAAGTTTCCTTTGCTGCATCAATGTTTCTCCCATGGCGTGTCCACTGGAAATTTTCTCAATCTCAAAAGGTTGTTGAAGGTATGGTAAGGCCAAAAATGGTGTGTTACTGATCTTCTCTTTCAGTGTATTAAAGGCTTTCTACTGCTTTCTTCCCCACTAAAAGGTTTGCTACACACTCGTCAATGCATGTAAAGGGGATGCAATGAAGAAGTAGTTGGAAATGAATGCTCTCGAGTATTGCACTACACCAAAAAAGCTATGAACCTATGTAATGATTAGTGGTTTTAGGCCACTTTACAATCCCATCAATTTTAGAATGATCTATTTTCAATTTTCCACCACCGAAAATGTGACCCAAGCAAACCAAATAGATCTTACCAAATTCATACTTCGACATTTTGACATACAATTTTTCTTTTGAAAAACATCAAGCACCCTTTTTACATGACTCACACGATCACCCCATGTCCTACTATAAACAAGAATTTCATCAAGGTACACAAGTACAAAATCATCAAGAAAAGGCCTAAAAATATCATTCATCGCCCTCATGAATGTGGTCAGATCATTGCAGAGTCTGAATTTCGTGACCAACCATTCAAACAACCCCTGCTTGGTTTTGAATGAAGTCTTCCACACACCCTATTCTGCAATCCTGGCCTGATGATAGCCATTGTGCAAGTCTAGTTTTGTGAAATAACAAGATTTTTCAATACTCATTTGAAGAATTTGTACTTGCATGCAATTCAGAACTTTCATTAGCATGAAGAGAAATAGTACCTTATATGCCCACTGTTGTGACCTCTGTTTCGTTACCATAATCAAATCCAAGGTCCTATTGTATGGTTTCCATTGTCTTTTTCTTATTATTCCCACCAAATCTCTTTGGTTTCAACTCCAAATGCAACTTCCAAGAATGTTCATCATCATGGCCTTCCTTCTTGCAATGTGTGAAAGATGGCTTCGCTCCTTCCTATTTTTTTGTTGTAGCTACCTTTTTATCCTTTCTGTTTCCTTTTCCTTTGAACTTGCCATTATGAGGTTTGAAAGACGATTTCTTTGACTGGTCTTCTTTGTCATTATTTCTCCTGCTTCCAAAGTGAATGGCCTTCACACTAGCTGTATTAATACTAGCAGGCTCAAATAATAACAAAGAATGCCTGATGTAACTATGTAAAGCACCAATATACTTTGTTACAATTCCAAGTGAAACAAGTGGAATGTTCAAATTCAAAGATTGTTTCCTAAACTCTTCTTTGAAGCTTTGTACATTTTGATCCTTTCCTTGTCTCAAATATTTCCATTATATTAAATCCTTTTGTCAATAACCCAAAGGATAAAACTAATCCTTTAATGCATAAATAAAATTGGACCAAGAAGAAAGGAGATTACCTAAGTTTTTTCTACCTTTCTGCAACTTTCTCTCCCACCAAATGAGAGCAGTGCCACTCAGTGGAAGGGATGCTAACTTGATCTCTGCCTCATCCTCCTCGATCTGATGAATCTGGAAATAAACCTCAATTTGTCTAATCCAATTATTTATTTTCTCAGAATTACATTCTCCATGATATGTGGGAAAATCAAACTTTACATCTAGCTTTAAAAATGGCTTCTTAGATGTATTTTTATGGTGCTTGTTAGAATGATGAGAAGAGGAAGAAGAAGAAATTTCACTGGTGGATGGAGATGGATGAGACTCTTCTCCTCCACCTCCATGGTGTACCGATGCATGATCATCAGGCTCTTTCTTCTCATGCTTGATTGTCTTCTCATATTCTACAAACATCTTATCAACTTTGTCTGCCATGTTGAAGAATATCTTGTGATAATTTCACTCTTCTTCCGCTCATGCATCCTCATCTACCATGTTAAATCTTGTTGGTCCATGATGCGCTTCGAGATAAAAGGATTTAAGTTTTCCTTCACCTTTTTGGAGCTTGTTCTTAGTTAGCATTCACTCATGCAACTCACATCAAGAAGACCTGCTTTGATACCAAACTTGATTCATATATTTTAACTTCAAGGATGCATACAAAATTGCATATAAATGAGCATATTAACCAAGTAACTTAACACATGCAAAACAAGCGGAAATCATAAAGCATCCAAGAGATCAAAGGAACAAAAACAATTTGATTACAAATTTCACCCAATGTGGGCTATGTCTCTGGGCTTTGCTCAAAGTGGGGAGGCCTTCTTTCATTAAATGGAAGCAAAGAAATCAGTTACAAGAAACTTTACAAAAATGACCTTTATGCCTCAAATTCTAATGATGTCCTAAAAATGGAAACCTTAGTTGGAGAATTGGACTGTACGGTTGGATTCTTGGTATGAAAACATGCAAAATTGACTATAAACTTGTCAAATTTAGACACTGACACCTCTGACCCTCTAAGGGAATTGTTTTAGCATCTTGGAAGATCTATCACTCATGGTTCCTCTCCTCTGATCTGCTTGAGGTTCCACAGGTTCGCCCTCCACTGATCATTCCTAGCAAATGATTGGTTATTTAAATATATGTGCTTGGGTGGAATCACCAACATAGCCATTTGGCCGGATTGGTTTGATGCGTTGAATAATGCCAATGTGGTCGGAGGTTCCAACCCTACCGACCCCATATATATATATATATATATATATATATATAGATATATATATATATATATATATATATATATATATATATATATATATATATATATATATATATATATATATATATATATATATATATATATATATATATATATATATATATATATATATATATATATATATATATATATATATATATATATATATATATATATATATATATATATATATATATTGCACGTTCAATTTTGGAGGTCTATTGTATTTTGGTTAGTCTCCATTGTATGGGGCCGCCCGAATGTCAGGTCGACTAGTTGACCAGGCAGGTTCAAACCCCGTCAGCCTCGGTTGCTTACCACTTGTGGCATATTAAATGGGCGATATTTTGGTTTAGCATTGCAACATATGGTGGTTGGGCCATCGAGCTATGTAGAGTTAGGGTTTGATCACCTGCCACCATATATATAATATATGTGTTTTGGTGGGGTTGGTGGCCTGCCAACCAATTTATTTATATATTTGTTTATTTTTTATTATATATCCCATATTAGCCAAAGTTGTTTCGTTGTTTTTTAAGGGATATTAGACAAAATAAGTAGGTGACAAAATTTCTTGTTTCGACCACTAGATTTTGTGCATCATCCCTTCGCCAAATTTTTGCCTCGTGACTGCCACTTGGTGAAGTTTTACCAAAAAATTGACCAACTATAAATTGAACATACAAACTCATATTTCAAGTGTCGTTCCCACTGTTTGAATCAAGGGACGAGCACTACGATCTGGTCCTAGTTTCACTTCCATTTGAGGACTTTGATTTTTGAGCTATTTTCAAGGCCACTTCTATTTATGGATCCTCCCGGTTCGATTATATATGTGATTTGAACCCAAATCACATATTTATTTATTGCTTTAATATTACCTTTAAGGATTTTTCCTTGCCATTACGCTATGATTTGTTACCCCTCTTAAAAATGTGTTTTCTTTCTCTGATGACTATACCTACAAATATATTATATCAGTAATGTTATGCATGAGATTCTTTCGACCACATACATTTATTCATTTATAGATCTTTACACTAACATTATACATGTCTACCCTTCGAGTTGGCCTTACTATACATTATAAATCATTTGCATGAGTCATACATGTGGTATATTACCACGAAGACCTTCAGGAATGCTCGATAACTTGGCAAGTTAATAAAGCTCCACATGTTGTCTTGTTGTTATGCACAAGGGTTTGTACAAACCCTACAGCTAATGGTTGTTATTATTTTGTGAGAAATCAATGGTGATTAATGTTTTTAGGGTTTAATCATTTCGATAGACTACCACCACCATCAACATGTGAACTCATTTTCTCACATGTATTTGGACAACGCTCTAACTCATTTTATTTATTTATGTGTGTGTGTGTGTGTGTGTGTGTGCAAAGCAAGCTATGCAAAGGGAGAGAGATAGTAGAGAAAGGCTGAAATGTTGTTGGAATTCAATCTTAGTCTATAATTCCCATTATTTTGTATTTGAATGTATTGATCTATAGAGATCCATGTAATGACTTGTATCTCCTTAATATATATGTAACGAACCTGATTAATACTCTAACATACTATTATTATTATTATTTTAAATAAATATAATTCATATTTTATATAGAATTCTTCTTAGAGTTATCGATTCTACCAAATGTAACTTCTTAATCATTTCTAGTGATTTTTCTTCATAGGAGCTTAAATTATCTTTGTACTCTTCTTTTGACTATTAAAACCTATTCTTGTCTATGTTTAATTCTTTCCAATTTAAATTTTCTATAACGTTATATGAATGTATTCACCCAAAGATATAATAATTTGTCTCAACAAATTTCTCTTTCATGTAATAAAGTCTCTAGCCATAATTTTTGACCTCTTTGTTATCATTTATATAGTTAGACATTGTATTTGAACTATGAATTATTTTTAATGAAACATCTTAGATTATTTTTACTTAAATTACAAGGCATAAAATGTTGGCCTCACTCCATATATATATATATATATATATATATATATATATATATATATATATATATATATTCCTAAATTGTATATGTGATTTGAACAAGGGAAAATTTCAGGGGTTAATATTCACATGTGTGCTAATTTTCTATTATTTTTCAAAAAAAGGATTGGCTAGTTTTCATTTTTTATAAAAATTATTTCCCAAATTTTATAATACACAATTATTTTACTTTTAAAATCACCAAAAAAATTATATAGAGACTTTATAAATTATTAGAAATTTGAATATTTTTACAAAAATATCTCCAAATATTTTACATATTGCATATTATGGACTAATAAAATTGACCAAAATTTATAAACTTTAAAATAAATATCCATATCCCATATTCAGATCATGATTTTAACCCAAATAACATATTCAAATCACACTTTCAGGCTTGTTTCTTGCCATTATGCTATGATTATTCATAATAGATATTTACACTAACATTATACATGTCTATCCTTCGAGTTGGCCTTACTATACATTATAAATCATTCATACATGTGGTATATTACCACGAAGACCTTCGAGAATGTTCGGTAACTTGGCAGCTTAATAAAGTTCCACGTGGTGTCTTGTTGTTATTCTGCAAGGGTTTGTACAAGCCCTACAATCGATGGCTACTATTGTTTCCTGAGCAATCAATGGTGATTAATATTTTTAGGGTTTAATCATTTCGATAGACTACCATCGTCGTCAACAGGTGAACTAATTTTCTCACCTGTCTTTGGCCAACGCTCCGAGTCATTAGGGTTTGGTGTATATTGTCACCCTTTAAATATTAAAGATAAGAGATATGGTTAAATGTCTCTATTTGTTTCGAACTGTTAACCAGGTTTTCTCGTGACCACAGTTCACATTTATTTCGAATGTACTTTCAGTTATTTACAATAATTTATTTCAATTATTTAATTTATCAACACTCTCCTTACTTTGAGATAAATGGTCTAACTTATTGGTGTGCTTTATTTGCAGGAATTCTGAGTAATCATATTATTTTAGGTCTAGAAAATATTTTGGTTAATCTTTTCTTACAATATTTTTCTTTCTTCGGCTTTGACGTCTTTACCATCTGAAGGCTATTTTCAAAGCCACTTCTACTTAGGTTAAAACGTAGGGTTTACGCTTTAGAATTCTGTTTTGGATTGAATGTGGCATAAAAGGTTACAAACTTGTAAACCCTAACACATTATTCGAAGTGATTTTAGTGGCTTTTATGCAAGAGAGCATTTCATTTTCCGGGGTTTTGTTCGATTTCCTTCTCGATTTGGTAGTAGTTTAATTCTTTATACCATTTGTTACCATTCTATTTTCAATTGCATTTACTCTGTTTGTGGTTGGATTTTGTAGGTACATATGGGGGTTTTATGTTCATATATATCTCTATGATGTTTTACAGACTTTCATCCCTGTCAGCGCGACCTTCTTATTCCTAGAGTACGTCAAAATGACTCAAATAGTTCAGGTATATTTATTGTAAAACAAATGCTTTCCCTTCGTTTCTTTTGTGAACATTTGTGTTCTATATCTATGGGTTTTTTTAACCCTAAAAGTTCTATGAAATTATATTATTTATTAATTTTGTTTTATTATTTTAAAATTTAAGGATTAATAATATGTAAAGATTAGGGTATATCAAAATATTATATTTATTTTAATGAATATAAAAATGAGTATGGTCTAGAAAATTCATTTAGACATATGGAGAAAACATTTTGTTCAACTTTTTTGCTAAGGATTTTAGCTCTACATAAAGTATACTCATAATTATTTTTGTAATATTGTTGAAGTTACTCTCTTAGTTACAAATTAGAATTTACTACAACATAACATATACCCATAATTATTTTTGTAATATTGTTGAAGTTACTCTCCTAGTTACAAATTAGAATTTACTACAATGTTTATAATTTTCTCTCTATTGTTAAATTCTTACTATGCCAAGGAATTACTTTCATTATGTCTAAATTATAATTTCCTTCCCTGGTAACCTTACTAATTTATTTCTTTTTCCATATAGGTGTATGGCTAAGCATTGCTTAACTGATTCCATTCAGGTAAATTCTTGATAATCCTTCCATATTTTTTTTTACAATTGACTATAACTTCTTTAGATATTTCCCTGTCCATATTCTAATATAATGTTTGTAATTTGGCAATTTCTCATAAGGAATTACAGTTCCATAAAATGTTTATAATTTGGCAATTTCTTGTAGTAATTACAGTTCCATAAAAACTGTGGAGTTTAATTTCGTTGTGGATAATCTAAAATCTCTTTCTCATTGGGTGCCCCGAACAATTTTTCCTCCTCTACTTGAGCATGAATGCTGTGTTTGGGAGCATGATTTCAATGTTTTCAATCCTGAATGTTTTATTAGTTTTATTATTATTCCTCCTCTGCTTGAGCATGAGTGTTGTGTTTGGGAGCATGATTTCAGTGTTTTCAATCCTCAATGTTTTACTAGCTTTATTAGTTAACTCGTTTATGTTTTAAAATATTTTTTTTCTATCAATAAGTAATTTTTTCAAAGGCTTTAAATCCTGTGATGTAATATGTTTATGACACAGTCATATTCCTAGTTTTTCAATAAACACACAAACACATATAATTTCTTGTTGGTTATTATTTTGTGGTATTCTATGACCCCTATTGTATTCTCTTCACAATGACTTTTAAGTAACTAAATTTTGATATAATATTAAATGAATATATACATGGAATTATTTTTTAAGTAAGTCTATTTTATTTTATATTGTAAATACATTTTTGGAAAGCTTATTTTGTTTACAGTCTATTACTTTTATATATATATATAAACTATTTTTTATACTTACTCTAAATAGTTTGTATATATGTAAAGAAATACTTTATATTTACTATAATATTAAAAATTTATTTTCTAAAAGATTCTACATCTATGTTAATCTATATGTTTTTGTCTATTACAGGTCTTATATGACCACTATCTATGATATTGGTTATATATATATGACAATATTTCATGCTCAACCTTTCAAAGGTAGTCAATAAAGAAGTCATATATGTTTGATGATATTGAAGCCCTTGTTACATTACTTGCAAGAATTTTTTTTTACATCCATCTATAGTAAGGGCTTTGCTTAATCTTGCATGCAAGATTGGTCGAATTGGCAAAGATTTGATCACTAAGGAAGGGTTTTTGGGACATGTTTGATGAAATACAACAATAATACTTATGAATGCAAGGCTCTTTGTGTCTTCTTGATTGAATACTTGACATATTGGGTACATGTTGATAGAAGACTGTGTTAGCTTGGTGTGGATGAATATTTCTAACATTGTTTGCAGTTCATATACCAAAAATCATATGTGACATTGTGATAGTGCAAATTGGTTGAAGGATTATGAAATATAAACATGTTGATTTTGTCTTGCTTTTTATGTCTGTCTATTTGAAGCATGGTGATGCAGTGTATGAGAACCAAATGTATTCATTGGAAAAAAAATTTGAACAACTTCAAGGGCATATATTTCTTGGTTTCTTTGTGGGTTCAGTAACCTATCATATTATTTTTTGTTACAAGTGGTCCCAGTATTAAACATTGTGAAAGTGGATCAATATAAGTAAGAGGGAGTGGTTGCTCCCTTCTAGTAGCAGCTGGGAAACTTAGTGAAGGTTGGAGATTTTTGTAGGCCAGGGCCTGTGCACTAGCGAAAGACTGCACCAATGTAAAATTGTAATGAATTTTTCTTTAATATTAAGAAGATAAAGTAGACACAACAATTGTGGTTTTCCCCCATCCTAGGTTTCCACCTAAAATCATGGTGTTCCTATGTTGATGTGTTGATTGTATTATACGGTTTTCATTTTTTCTTGATTACTACTGCTCATATTGTGATGGTAACAAACTAATGTTGATTACTACTTCTAATATTGTGATGGTAACAAACTAATGGATGAGATGAATTAAAAATAAAGATATAAACTAAGTAATGTTTAAATTGGCATGAAATATTGATTCACCCCCAGCCCCCTCTCAGTGTTTCTAACATAAGTACTTGAATAAGCACAATAAAGGAAAATAGAGTTAACAAAAATATTGAAGGGACCAGAAGAAGGAAAAGTTAGATCAAAGAATGAAATGTTTCAAATAACATTTAAAAAAAAATAGACTTGAAATATATCAATCAAATCAATATGATCAAGGCGAATCGAAAAAGGGAGACTTCTTAGGAAAAAGAGGAAGAATTCTAGTCAAATGTTGGGGAGGTAAAGGAGATCAATTGTCTAAGGATTTCCCTCATAGAGATGACAAAATTAGGACCTTACATAACATTCAAGAGGCTACAATAGCATAGGACATGGCTAGAAGCATTCAAATGATATATGTATCCCTCGAGGATCAATAGGAAGAACATCAATCCCATATGATTGAGGTGGAAGGTAAAATGATAAATCATCCTATTGCCATTTTAATTGATTTAGGAGTAAGCCATAGTTACAATGATCCTAAATTAATGGATAGATTTCATGTGATGAAAAGTAAGATTGAAATTTCATGGTTCATAACTAAGAGAAGGACCAATGAAATTGTTAGGATGTGTCTCATAAATTTGAATGGAGTGGACACAATTACATATTTTATTATCATTCTATTGGGATATTGTGACTACATTTGAATATCATTCCATTAGAATATTATGATATTCTATTTGGAAATGATTGGTTAGGCAAGCATCATGATGTAGTACATTGCCATAACAAGATATTTACATGTCCTGATGAGATGGAAAGTAGTGCATTATGCAAGGAATCCAAGACCTATCTCTATCAAACAAATTTCAGCCTTACAATTGAAGAGATGTTTTAGTAAAGGATTTCAACTTTGTGTAGCTCGGGTAGAGAAACCATAAAAGGCCACATATGCAAATATTAAAGATGATCTAGTGTGTAGGAATTTGAAGATGTATTTGCCGAGATACTAGATTTTCTATGAAAGATGGATATATATTTCTCTATTGATTTGATGCCTCAAATTGCTTCAGTATCAAAGACTTCTTAGAAAATGAGTACACTAGAATTAAAAGAATTACAAATGTAACTAGAAGAATTGTTGCAGAAAGGGTGTATAAGCCTAAGTGTCTCACCTTGGAACATTGAGATTTTGTATTGATTTATACAACTAAACAAATTCATTAATTTTTTTTGGGTAGGCAGGAGAGTGCAACACCCACCAGAGCATTTGAACCTTGAATCTCACAATTTACATAACACTCCATAACACAAAATAGTTTAAATTTTAGATTTTAATATTTTTCTATATTATATCAATTTTTCTCAGAATCTAACAAAAAAAAATTATTGAGATAAAAAATAACCTAAAAAAATAAAAAAATTTGAAGTGCACCTTATTTTTTATGATGTTTTCTTTAATTTTTTGAGATAACAAATTTTAACCATTTATCATCTAAAATAAGAGAATAAAATAAGGTGACTTACTCTTACTTGATAATTACAAAGGTATAGTCTGTGTTCTATGTAAAATTTGAATTCTCTGACAGTTTTTTAATGTTTTGAGTTTATTTATACATTAAAAACAAAAATGAGCTGGCTTAAAAATGAACTTGCTTCCTGTTTGGTTGATTCGTTTTCAAATTAGCTGCATGCATGCTGCGATAATGATTCTTACTTTTTACCCAATGATGAATCTAAATTTATTTATACATTCAAAAACAAAAACATGGGGTTGCTTCCTGTTTGGTTGATTAGTTTTCAAATTGGCGGCATGCGATACAGCGGTAATGATGGCTTACTTTTACCCAAGTTTCTTGAGGGTCACTCCATAACAAAGTCGCCTTCAGTGTTAGAATGGGAATGTGATACTGTACAGTGGCAGCCTGCAGGGGAGCCTTGCTTTTACCCCAAGTTTTCATAACTGTCAGTCCGTAACAGTGTCGCATCGAATGTTAGAATGAAATAGATATTGCATAGATATTCACTCACATACACCCTGCCACCACTCACATGCACCACATGGAAGACATATTGCGGTTGGGAACGTTGAATCTCTACACACCAACGGTGTGATACGTGTTAAATGGTGCTACCAACAGTTGGCACTTAGCAGAATACCTAACACAGAGCTGATGTCTATGTATTAATTAATGGGTATAACATAAGCTTTGGGATGACGTTATTGTCGATCCTCAAGTGACAGTAGAGGTACTTGTAAAGATGCAGAGACGCAACATTCAATCATGATGAGGACTCTCTGTCAAATTGTTGCAGTGGATATATGCGATAGATATAATTTCTCTATCCCTTTCTCCCCAACAACCTCATAACCCCACCGCCTTCTTCTCAGAATCAAGGACGGGGAGAAGGGATTCGACTCCATGAAACTCAACCCACGGTTCAATTTCTCTGCATTTTGATGTTGCCATTGCAGGTGTCACATCTTAACGAATATTATGTTATTTTGATGAAGATAAATAATTTTGAAATAAAGCATTTTTACGTAGATTGCAGATTTTGAAAATATCAGAAAATTAAAAAAATAGCTGGACTTCTCCCACCAGTAGATTGTAACATATTTAGAGTGTTGTGAGATATTTGGAATAGTGTGCACAACAACAGAGTACGTGCATAGCAACTTTTGAAGTTGAAGGACATAACCTGGTGGAACTTGGAAAGAGACAAAAACCCATTCCTGTCACTCGATTAGTGTCATCATTATCCAACTGCACATGTATGCTACCCTCTGAAAGAGTTATGGTTGATTCACGTGCTCTTCTTCCCATTCATGGAAGGTGTTGTTGATAATGATCATCCAGTGGTGCTGGTTCAACCCATGAAATTCTTGGTAAAGCTTGTGGGCCAAGCCATTGCCCGCATCGTTCACATGGGAGTGAATTTGAAATACTATGAGCGTAAAATCACGTAGCCAAAACAACAAATTTTAGGAAAGAAACATTATCCCCAGAGCACCATATTGTTATTTTATGGATTTCACATAAGATAAGTACAATCTTTTAGGTATAAACTTGGGAAATTCTTAATCTTCCAAGTTTCTTCTAGGGATTTTTAAAAATCAAATTATTATTTTTTTTTTAAGGAAAGAAAAACTAATTGGAAAAAAAGAGAGTTTATATAGAGTTTATAGTAAACATAATAGATAATATATGAGTAATATATAGAAAGACGGCATAAAATGAAAAACATTCTAAGAGACAAGAGTGTGGTCTATATAAAGGGGATGAGACATAATGTGAGACTACATAACATCTCAAAAACTAAAATCATGAGTAATATGTAGAAAGACGGCATAAATTGAAAAACATTCTAAGAGACAAGAGTGTGGTCCATATAAAGGGGATGAGACGTAATGTGAGACTATGTAACATCTCAAAAACTAAAGTCATGTTCATTAAAAAAGGAAATTATTGATGTTGTGCCAAATGGAAAACCAACTAAAACTAAATAAGAAAGATCTAGTGCAAACATCTCAATAAAAGGAGCAAAAACATTAACATGTCGGAATTTTGCACATGCTTTGAAAGAAACCCTTGTAGAAAACTTTGAAATGTGTTTCCCCCATCTGGACTTGATGTCCTTACTTTGAAAGCGCATCTGCCAATATATTTTGTCCCCTAGCAACATGAGAAAAAGTGATCTCTTTAAAACAACTCTTCAGATCCATAATCATGCGCATCCAATTGCATAGTAAGGGAGGAGCAAAGTCTGAGCAATCATTGATCTAGTGTATTGTGACCTTTGAGTCACCATAAACAAACAAAGTATAGAGTTGAAAACATTGCAAACATAATAAATTCTCCACATTGCAATAACTTATGCCCATGTGTTTGTGACCGAGCCACAATTCCAACAAAATTGATGTTGATAAAACAATTTGGGTACCATAATTGCATTCATCTAATCATGTAGCACCATCAAAGAAACCTAAAGGGAGAGAGTTCATACAATCAATGATGAGTTCATACAATCAATGATTGATTAAAAAATTATTGATTAAATTATTAATCTATCTACTAACATATAGTTGAAAATTAAATTAGTGTTTCATATGTTTAACAACATTCTTTAAAATAAAATTTTAAAAACAAGCAAAAATGAGTGCAACTTTTTTTGGGAGAGTGGAGTCAAAACAATACTTGATAAAGGAAAGTCAACAGTTATATTATTTTTTCGTCCAAAAGAAATGTATTTTATTATCAATTGATATAAAATTACATTTTGTAGATACATGACTCACACGAGATAAAGATCACATAAATATGTCACAATAATGGCTTAAACCCTTCATAAATGAACATAATAGAAAAACCTAGCAAGAATGTCTAACCACCTATATAGTTGTAGAAATCATCCACTTTTCTTTTCTTCCCTCTCTTTTTTTTTTTTTAATCTCCTTCCATTCTCCTCGTAACAATGTCACCGATGAAATAGGTAACCGAAATGTTACCTACTTTTTTTTGGTAGCATAAAAAGCACCCGATTTTGAAAAGTGGTGATGCAGAATCACCTCTTTTTTTTTAAGCACATTTTTGACACTCTAATATTTTTATTTATGAAGTATGAATATTTGTTTTAAAATGTTAGTGATTTTCATGCTAATTTTGAAACGTATTGATGCAGCATCAACTTTTTTTTTTAGAGCGGTGATTTTCAAGCTAATTTTGAAACGTATTGATGTAGCATCAACATTTTTTTTAGAGTGGTGATTTTCATGTTGGTAATAAAACACAAAACTTAGATATATATATATATATATATATATATATATATATAAACAATATAAAAAACCAATAAAAATGTAAAAAAAAACAAAACTAACTCGTAAAAATAAAAAAATTTAAACAAAAATAAATAAATAAAACAAAAAAAACAAAAATATTCGAAAATTATATCAAAAGAAATGACAAAATTTGAAAAAAAAAACACATAATTTAAAGAAAAAAAAACAAAAATTAACAAAAAAAAAATTAAAAAAATAAATCATCAAAAACATTTTTTTCTAAGTTATTAAAAAAATCCATATAATTAAAACAAAAAATTTTAAATAGAAAATTTTAAAATAATTTAAATTAAAAAAATAAATAAATAAAAAATAAATTTAAAAATTTAAATTAAAATAATAATAATAATAAGAAAACAAAAATACAAATTTTAAAATTAACAAAAAAAACAAATAAAAAAAAAAAAAAAAAAATTTAAAATTGAAAAAGAAAATTAAAACAAAAGAATTATAATAAAAAAAACTATTATTAAAAAAGAAAAAAAAGAAAAAAACCACCTGCAAATAATTAAAAAACAAATATCTATAAATTTGCTATTTTTTTTAAATGAAATAATTTATAAATTTTAAAAATGAAAAACCAAATAAACTAAAAAAAAAAAAAAATTAAATTAAAGTTGAATAAATTTAATGAATAAATTTTAAATTTTAAAAAATAATCTAAAATATTAAATTTAAAAACAAAATTAAAAAAAAAAAAAAAAAAACAAAAAAATTTAAAACAAATTAAATTTAAAATAAAAAATTTGAATTAAAAAAAATAATTTTAAATTTTTGAATTTAAAAAATAAATAAATAAAAATCAAATTAAAAAAAATACTAAAAATTAAAAAAAATAAAAAAATAAAAGAATTTTTTGATCGTGGTGGCCCTGCCAGTCGGCCTCTCGCCCAGGTGGCGGCGGAGGCCGCGGCAGCCCCCTGCCCGCCCAGCGGCTGGCCTCCTCCGCCAGTTAGGCGGGAGGGTCATTCTCGGAATCGGCCTCCCGCCAGGTGGCGGCGGAGGCCGCGGCAGCCCCCTGCCCGCCCAGCGGCTGGCCTCCTCCGCCAGTTAGGTGGGAGGACGATTCTGAGAATCGCCCTCCCGCGGCGGGAGGCCGATTCCGAGAATGACCCTCCCGCCGCGAGAGGCTGATTCCGGGAATCGCCCTCCTGCGGCGAGAGGCCAATTCCAGGAATCACCCTTAGGCCGATTCGGGGAATCGCCCCCCTCCCGCGCGGGCCGACTCTCGAATCACCCTCCCCGCCGGCGGAGGTACGTCTTCGCGGGGAGGCCGATTTCTCCCCCAATCGACCTCCTGCCGCGGGAGGGCGATTCTCGGAATCGGCCTCCCTTCTAGAGGCCGCCTCCGACGTCACCTGGGCGGGAGGACGATTGGCGGCGCCACCACAATAAAAAAACTCTTTTTTATTTTTTATTTTTTTAATTTTTAATATATATATATATATATATATATATATATATATATATATATATATATATATATTTTTTTTAAATTTGATTTTTTTTTTTTTTTTAATTTAATTTTTATAATTGAAATTTAATTTGTTTTAATGCGTTTTTTTTTTAAATTTTATTCATTTTTTTGTTTTTAATTTTTTTTTTTTTCTAAATTTTGTTAATAATTTTTATTAAATTTTGTATTTTTTCATATTTAATTGATTTTTTTTTTTTGATTTTTTCATATTTTTTTTATTGTTATTAAATTTTATGTTTAGTTTTTTCATTTAATTTTTTAAAATTTAGTAAATTCTATATTTTTATTTATTTATTTATGTGAATTTAATATTTTTTTTTAATTTTTTATTTTTTTATTATCATTTTTTTAATTACATAAAATTTTTATATTTTTATATTTAAATTAAAATTGTGTATTTAAAATTAGATTTTTTTAAAAGTTAAACTTAATATTTTCAAATTAATTTGTTTTTTATTTTATTTTTTATTTAATATATTTTATTTTTTTAATTTATTTTTTTCAATTTTTCAATTTTAATTAATTTTTAAAGTTTTTTAACTTTTTATTTTAACAATGTTTTTTTTGTTTTTTTTAATATTTAAAATTTAATTTTTATTTCAAAATTTATTTGTTTATTCATTTATTTATTAAAATTAATAATTTTTTTTTTAATTTAATTTGTTATTTTAATATTAACAATTTTTTTTTTTAATTTAATAAAATCTAATATATATTTTTAATATATATATATATATATATATATATATATATATATATATATTTTATTTTTTATAATTTAAATTTAATATATTTTTTAAAATCTATTTTTTTTTAATATATATATATATATATATATATATATATATATATATATATATATATATATATTTTATTTTTTATAATTTAAATTTAATATATTTTTTAAAATCTATTTTTTTTTAATATATATTTCTTTAAATTTAATATTTTTATTGTATTTTTTTTTTCATTTTTTATTTTTAATTAATTTTTCATTTTTTTACTTTTAATTTCAATAATGTTTTTTTTTTAATTTTTATTTTAAAGTTTTAAATTTATTAAAATTTAATACATTTCTTTAAATTTTTTTTTTTTTTTTTTAATTTGACAAACATTTCCTTTTTCTTTTTAAATTTAATTTCTATATTTTATTTTTTATAATTTCTTTCTTTTTTAAACTTGTTTTTCTTTTTAATTTAATATTTTTATTTTGTTTTTATTTTTATTTTTTTATTTCTATATATTTTGAAATTTTAATCTTTAATTTTTTTTTAATTTTTAATTTTTAATTTTTTTCTTAAATTTTAGGTTTTTTTTAATGTTTGAATTAAAAATTTTATTTTGTTTTTATTTTTATTTTTTTATTCCTATATATTTTTAAATTTTAAGCTTTAAAATGTTTTTATTTTTTAAATTTATTTTTTTCTTAAATTTTAGGTTTTTTTTAATGTTTGAATTTTAAAAATTAAAAAATGTTATTTCTATTCTTAAAAATGTTAAAATATGCCAATTTTTTTTTTTGGTTATTCCAGCGTCAACTGGTTTTGTTTTGAGGGTGTTTTTTCAATCCTTTTTTCAAGAAACAATTTTGTTTTTAGCATAATTTTATAAAATGTTGAAATTTGACCTTAAAAAAAAACCAAGTGCATTCTGGAATACACTTTTTTGTTTTGGGGGTGTTTTTTCATGTTTTTGAGTCTTTTTGGGCTAGAACCCCCCTTCAAGAGGTCGTTACCTATTTACCCGTGTACGTTGTTTCGTGCTGACACGTCACGCGTATTCTTTAGATTATAAGCTCTTTGATACATGAGATCTCTTAGCTCCTTTTATCATTTCGTCCTTTGTTGTTACTACTTCAATGACTGCTAGATTTGGTGTTTGTCCTCTCTAGGTTTTGATTGGGATCTATGGTCTGTGGAGGGTGCTCAAACTATGTAATTGTTTTAGTCATTTCCTCATTTTCTTTGCTCGGTGGATCCTTTTGATCCTCCTCTTCTTCATTATTTGAAAGAGGGGGCTCGCAAGGCTGCAAGTTCTTTGTTTTAGCGTGTTGCCCTTTTCTCTTATTTGTTGGTAATTTAGCCAATGAGAAAATGTCTTGTAAATGTCATGTTTGGTTACATATATGACATTTGAAAGTCATATTTTCATAATCAAGACTTTGTATCCACTAGAAATTTCCATTCTTCAGTTGCATGTGGTTTGGAAACCCCTTTTTGAGATCAATCTCTACACAAATTCGAACATATGTGAAAAGTCCCTATGAGATTTTCTCATTGTGTTTTTATAAATACTCCGAGTGTGTTTCTGATGTCTTCTAGTGCTTGTTGATGCCAACAGGAATGTGGGGGGTTTGGCATGTGAACCCAAACAGATAATTTTGTTACTTCCATGGTTCATGAGTCAAATACTGGAAACTAGGGGGCAGTGAATAACCCATCTCTTCGATAGAACCATGGCCCTTCCTCCATGATTTTCTAACAATATTCTTTTGAAAAGGGGTGTACATTGTGTCATTATCGCACTGTATATATGTGATACAATTTCTCTATCCCTTTCTCCCTAACAACCCCATCGCCTTATTCTCTCATCCTGCCTTCTCAGAATCAAGGATGGGAGAAGGGAATCGACTCTCCATGAATATCAACCCGTGGTTCGATTCCTTCTGAATTTTGATGTTGCAATTATAGGTGTCACACACACCTAAGCAGCCGAAAAATGCTACCTTTAATAAAAGGTAACTCATAGAATGTTTGAACTTAGTGGCTTCCCCTTTAGGTGGAGCATTCTTATGTCGATTGCAGATTCTAGAAATATCTCTAAATTGGAAGGTCATGAGATTGTTTGGCCTCTAGTGTGCACGACAATAAAGGATGTGCATAACAACTTTTGAAGTTAAAGAGCATCACCTGGTGGAATGTGGGAAGTGGCAAAAACCCATCCACATCATTTACCAGTTACGCATGTATGCTACCCTCTGAAAGAGTTATGGTTAATTCACACGCTCTCCTTCCAATTCATGGAAGGTGTTGATAATGATCATCAAGTGGTGCTTGTTCAATCGATAAAATTCGTGATAAATCTTGTGGGCCAAACCCTTTCCCACATCATTGACATGAGAGTGAATTTGGAAATGTGAGAAGAGTGTGAGCTTGGACTCCTGGATAACCATGTATCTTCAATAGTTGGTCGGTCTATTTCAAGTTCCTATCATCATCGCAATTAAATATGTTGTGAGATGACTTTTTTTATTTTTTTTTGTGTCTCTTTTACATCAAAGCTTTCTCTCTCATCTTCTTCTTCTTTATATTTTCATTGGCTTTGACTCTTTGTATGTTGTTTGTAAGTTGTTTTTATGTTTTTTAAAGGCACACTGAAATAATTCTTTCTCCTTTTTTTTATATAATTAAACTCTTGTTATGGCTTTGTTTAGTTATAGTTAAAATTATTTTGGTCGAAACACCTCAATATTATTTCTAGTTGGCCAATGAGTTTACTAATATATCATTCAACTTTTGTTTCTCCAAAGTTTTTATATACAATGTTATAAATCCATTTATAAAAGTACAATTCACTTTGAATTTGTTTTGAGATAGAGAAGAAAAAGTTAGATATGTTTAATATAGATGTATCTTAGCCCTAAATTTATTAAATATTAATAAGAATTAAATGTGAGGTAAATTTCTTTCTACCAGCATAGATCCATCTAAAACACGGATCTAACATGAGCCGAAAGGGATCAAATTTCTTTTGTTGCAAACTTATTTTAGAATACAATTTTTTTTTATTGTTTAAATTGCACCTTTGATTGTTATAGAGATTACATAACATGTGTATTAAGTCATTTTATTTTAATTCATATTAAATTATTTTATTCATAACTCACATTGGATATTTGATTCTATTATACATTAAAATATTTTCTTTTAACATTTTTTTTCTATATATAGATGTATATAAAGTTGATATCACGTATTAAAATATTTTTTAAAAACATAAGGTTTCAACATCTTACTCACATATTTTTTTTACTTCTAATTACTCTACATGATATTAGGTAATATAGACAACTAATTAGAAATGCATAGCATGTATTTTTTTCATTTTTATTATAGCCAACATAGTTTTTCTGTTTAGAGAATATTTTATTTTTATTCTAAAAGGGACGGACATACTTACACGTAGTCTTCACACTGGGATGTAGAAACAATATAGGCGCATTTTAACCACATATCTACCAAGGGCCTAGAGGGATCAAATATCAAACTTTTAAAAAAATTAGGCATCAATTAATACATTTTACTGCTTCCTAATTTGTGATTCATATAGATCTATGTGGTAATTTTTCATTTTTTTAAATTGTATAATATGATATTTTATCATTATTAATATTTTATATTAAAAATTGAATTAGTCACACATTTTCCTCTTATTAAAAAGTAACTACTCTACTTTACCTTCAATTACTTTTTCCTTTCTAGCTAAAGTTAACACACACACACACACACACATAAATACACACTTTCTGTAGAGGGAGAAAATTCATACTGAAACATATTAGTTAATATGGATATTCAAACAGTTTCTTTAAGTTATATATATATATATATATATATATATGTAAAGTTGTATAAAATTATAATATAAATTATTTTTATTATTTTTTTAGGACCTGACATACTTACACATCTCCCTCATACTGGATTTTAGAATGAGCCTTTAGGCTCAATTATAATATCAACACTTAATTGTTTTGTTAATAGTTTTTTAATTGTTTAAATTATTTTTATTATTTTTTGAGGACGTGACATACTTAACATCTCCCTCATACTGGTTTTTAGAATGAGCCTTTCGGCTCAACAATTAAATTTATTTGTAGATCAGTGTACAAATACATATAAAGAGGAATAGGACATGTCTCATGTTTTGTATGCCAGTGTGGTTGTAAGTTTGCTGTACGCAATGGTATATACTAGACAAGACATTGCACATGTAGTGGGAAATTATTTATAGGGTATATGTCAAAACCAAGGAAAGTGAATTGGACAATAATAAAGAGGGTTTTAGGTATTTGCATGGCACTAGTAGTTATGTATTATACTCCCAACGAAGACTAGGATTAGACAAAGTGTTGGACATACATGGATTTGTTGATGCATATTGTGTTGAACATTTGGATCGTAGAATATCTATAAGTGGGTATGTTTTTAGTCTATTTGGAGGAGCAAGGGAAAATATATAGTAGCACTCTCAACTACAGGAGAAAAATACATGGTAACCAATTATGCAAGAAAGGAATCAACATAGTTGCATTGGTTGTGTTCAAGTATTCGAATGTTGGTACAAGGAGATGTGAGGATATACTGTGACAGTCAAAGTGAAATATTCATAGTGAACCAACATAGATCCATCTAAAACACGGATCTAACATTAGCCAAAAGAGATCAAATTTCTTTTGTTGCAAACTTATTTTAGAATACAAAAATTTGTTTTTGTTTAAATTGCACCTTTGATTGTTGTAGAGATTACATAACATGTGTATTAAGTCATTTTATATTAATTCATATTAAATTATTTTATTCATAACTCACATTGGATATTTGATTCTATTATACATTAAAATATTTTCTTTTAACATTTTTTTCTATATATAGATGTATATAAAGTTGATATCACGTATTAAAATATTTTTTAAAAACATAAGGTTTCAACATCTTAGTCACATATTTTTTTTACTTCTAATTACTCTACATGATATTAGGTCATATAGAAAACTAATTAAAAATGCAGAGCATATATTTTTTTCATTTTTTATTAAGAATAACATAAAAATTATAATTTCATTCATTCATGATTACATACGTGCATATAAATAAAAGCTATTTCTAATCTTAGAGAGGGAAGTTGAGAGAATTTCTCAACTTCCTCAACAACCCAATCCAAACTAAGTAAGCATTATCCTAATACCCTCCCTTAATGCTTACTTTACAAAACATATAATACTTAATCACAATTACAATACTTTGAACTTTCATTTCTTTGTCTGATCTGATCTTCATCAGCAAATATACCTACTCTGCAGTTGTCTGGACTTCGCTCTTTCTTTCTCCACATCTTCGAGCTTGCCTTTCAACCCATTTAAAGTACACCTGCTTCTGACCATAAATGCTGACTTTGTAAGATTAAAGATTCTTGACACCCCCGAAGAAGAGTCTTGACACTGAACTACCCTATGGAAATATTTCCATCTGTGAAATAACCCCGAAGAATAAATTTCAACAGTCTCTAGGAAAATATTCTAGGTACAGAATATGATCAGCGATCAATCCTACAAAGTGACCTTTACACAAATGAATCTCACAACAAAAAAACCCCACACACTTGCAAATCAAATTAAAAAACATGCTTTAAAAAAGTTTAAGAGATGGATCAGGAGGTTCATCCTCACTTGAAGAATCTTCATAAATTGCATCAGGTGAATCTTCCGAAAATGTTGCGTAAGCTGATTTTTTTAATTTTCCATTTAAAATATCTCGAGCCCGGATTTTGTAGTTGAATGCTGTATGTCCATATTTATGACAATAGAAACATTCTGTCTTATTTTTATTCACCCGTCCCTTGGAGAATAGTGCAAGTTCATTATGTGAACTACCCTCTGTGCTACCTATCCTGTTTTCTTCTGCCATAATAGCTGCTATCATTTCATCAAGTGATTGATGTGACATTTGACTTAGAGTAAATATGGCATTATCATATTTTGAAGATAAGCTATTCAATAAAATTGCCTTTGCATCATCATCATCTACTTTAGAATTAACTTCTGACAACTGTCTCATCAAAGCTCTTAACGCATTTATGTGTGTTTACAATGATGTCTCGCTATCCATTTGGAGTTTAAACAATTGTAATTTTAAGATAAATTTTGCATTAACAACTTTTGCCCCAAATACCTTATTCATTTATTCCCATATTGCTGCAGAAGATTTCTTTAAGTCAATAAGATGTAGCTGGGAATTTGCAAGTGATAGTCCAAGGATAGACTTGGCTCTTTCCTCTCTTTTTTCCCATTCAATTAATTGTCTAGCATCTGTAGGTGCTTTTTCTGAGGCTTCTACAATATTCCATAAATTTCTACTCATCATTTGCAACTGAATTTTTACCTTCCAAGTGTAGAAATTAAAGCCATTAAACTTTTCCAATACAATATGCTCCATGCTGAATCTAAAACTCTACAGATCTAAAACAAATTGCAACTTAAACTTAATAAAATAATGAGCTCACGCTGCTTCACGATGGCAGATTGTCTTCCAGAGTGTTTAACCAATTTAAAATGTATCACAACAAAATCCACAGCCCCGTCAAATTACCGTAAGTGGAACGCATCCTGAGTTGGACGAACCATTTACCATGAGTTCAAGGTTGGCGGAATGCGTTCTTGCAGCGCCGATATCATGAACATAATTTACACGCTCTGCCACAATACTGAGTTAATAAAAAAAAACTGCAAACGTTTATACAGATTGCGGCTGTAACGAGATACACAGCGTATGTTCCGAAACAGAGGAGGCAGCATTGGCTGTTGAGAGATGTAAAAACAGCACCTCTGGATTCGTTTGACTAAATGACTGCTTCTTACGTCTGAGCCTATGGATATTGTTTGCAACAGCGAGAAAAGCTATGCTCCAGTGCAGTCAAAGATATAGCTATGCTCCAGCGCAGTCAAAGCTATGGTCCCGGTTCAGCTTGCAACGGCAGTTTCAGCTATGACGCAAGGCTGCGGCAATGAATCTGAACAATGCAAATCTGAAGTCACTCCAGGTCGCTCTGATACCATATTAAGAATAACATAAAAATTATAATTTCATTCATGATTACATACGTGCATATAAATAAAAGCTATTTCTAATCTTAGAGAGGGAAGTTGAGAGAATTTCTCAACTTCCTCAACAACCCAATCCAAACTAAGTAAGCATTATCCTAATATTTTTATTATAGCCAACATAGTTTTTCTATTTAGAGAATATTTTATTTTTATTCTAAAAGGGATGGACATAATTACACGTAGCCTTCACACTGGGATGTAGAAACAATATAGGCACATTTTAACCACATATCTACAAAGGGCCTAGAGGGATCAAATATCAAATTTAAAAAAAAAATACACGTCAATTAATAGATTTTACTGCTTCCTAAATTTGTGATTAATATAGATCTATGTGGTAATTTTTCATTTTTTAAATTGTATAATATGATATTTTATCATTATTAAAATTTTAAATTAAAAAGTGAATTAGTCACACATTTTCCTCTTATTAAAAATTAACTACTCTACTTTACCTTCAATTACTTTTTCCTTTCTAGCTAAAGTTAACACACACACACACATATATAAATACACACTTTCTGTAGAGAGAGAAAATTCATACTGAAACATATTAGTTAATACGGATATTCAAGCAGTTTCTTTAAGTTCTATATTAAGATATTTATAAGAGAAATATATATATATATATATTATTTCTGTAAAGTTGTATAAAATTATAATATAAATTATTTTTATTATTTTTTTGGACGTGACATACTTAGAATGAGCATTTTGGCTCAATTATAATATCAACACTTAATTGTTTTGTTAATAGTTTTTAAATTGTTTAAATTATTTTTATTATTTTTTGAGGACGTGACATACTTAACATCTCCCTCATACTGGATTGTAGAATGAGCCTTTTGGCTCAAAAATGTAAAACTTAGATTCAAAATATTTTTCTCCTCTTAATACTTGATAGATTTGGGATTAGAAATGCACATAGATATTTACGGATTCCATGTTGAACAAAGAATAAATTACACTTCTTCATTTTGAGCAATACATAAAATATTATGGTAGTATAATTCTTTATAACATTGTAATTTTTCATTGTTTAAATTGCATTTTTAAAATTATAAATGGATTCAACACATGTAAAATCCCCTTGGGAAATTGAATTATTTAAATTTACCATTCTAGCAAATATTTGTTGGATTCTGAACAAAATTAACCAAAGTTCCAACTATAATTTTATTTTTTATTTTTTAATATATTCACACTTGGCTTTGAAATATTTTATTTAACATGAGCACTATATTTTATTTATAACATATTGTCCACATTAAAAAAAAATTGTTATTAATAAAATTTTTAATTGAATTTTAGAAAAAAAATTGAATTTTTTTTTAGGAAATAATTGATTTTTTCTTTCTTTCAATTTATATATATATATATATATATATATATATATATATATATATATATATATATATATATATTTATATATATATTTTTTAATTAGAAAATATTTTTTTTTACTTTCAATTAATTATTTTCTTTGAACATTAAAATATTTTATATAATTAATATTAAAATAAAAAAAAATCACTCTCTATATATATTTGAAGTTGAAATATATTAATTAACATGGATATTCAAATAATATATTTAAGTTATAGCCCCAAGGGTTAGCTCAAGTGGTAGTGAGCCAATAAGTGGTGGTCTTTTCTGTTGTGGGAGGTCATGGGTTCTATCCTCGAGTCTTTGGGGTCAGGCGCCACTTATTGCACTGAACGGTTTACCGCGCGTACCATCCAGAAATTCTGGGGAAGTACGCTCGGATTTCCTGTGAACTTTGTTCGGAAAAAAAAATATATATATTGAAATATTTATAAAAAAAAAAAAAAAAAAAAAAATTTAATTGTTTTTTCTCTTTATATAAAATTGTCATATAAATAGAATTAACATTTTTATTTTTTTTATTTATTCAACTTTTTTATTTACTAATAATAACTTTTTCTATTGTATTTTTCTTTGATATTTTTTTCAAATAAATTACTAAACATTAGTGTATATTAGAGAATCAAAAGCCCAAAATAAAAATGTCAAATTTTTTGAGTGTAAAGTTATGTAATCCATAGCTAAATTTTAACATAATGGTTTCAAGATAAAAGCAATGCAAATCTTTATAACCTTAGAGACAACTATTTTAGAGGATATTCAAGTGGAATCAAGAAATTGGTATGAAATACTAGAAATAATTCCTTTCCAGAAAAAATGAGAATTTTATCATAATGATAAATATTATCTAATTTGTTATGAGGGAAATTAATACACATGAATTGTATATACTCATTCTTAAATTATAATCTATTTGCTTAAATCTAACTATGGACATACTACTTATGCTTATGCTTATTAATTGCTCAATGGCAGGCTAGATAGATAAATATGGCCTCTCTAAACATGAGAGCACCCGGAGGTGGGGGACAACGAAAAGTCCACGACTACACATAGGGGTGGGGGACAAGTATGAAACTCATTGAATATTGAATGTGTCTTGAAGCGATGTCTAATTCAAAACCATGATGGTGGAATCCCGCATATTGAAGCAAATCTACAAGCTTCTGCAAGGAATTGAGTAGAAGCTTTAAGAAAAAGCTACTAGGACATGCTCTTCATTCATTATAATTTATTATTTATAACAAAGTTTGACTTTTGATGGTTGTAGAAAAATCTTACCTTCAATAGTTGTATTACCTTTTTTTGGATGCAGTAAATAAATCAAATCAAATTACCTCTTTTTTAGATGCAGTAAATAAATCAAATCAAATCAAATTACCTCTTTTTTGGATGCAGTAAATAAATCAAATCAAATTACCTCTTTTTTGGATGCAGTAAATAAATAAAATCAAATTACCTCTTTTTTAGATGCAGTAAATAAATCAACTCAAATTACCTTAAAAAGGGAAAATTTAATTACATAAGTAGATTACAAATAGTACATGACACTTACGGAGTTTTAAAAAAATATGTAGAGAAAGGACAAATAGCAATTTGCAAAAATCCACTGATAGAATACGAAAAAATTGAATAGAATCATGCTTTTAAAAGGATGCATTTTAAAGTATTAAAATAAGATCCAAAATTTATTGGTATATTGGAACAAATAGTAACATTGTGTGTATCATACAATGAGAACAACAAAAATTGGTTTTAAGAAATGAATGTGAATTCAGAATGTGAACAATTCCGAATAAATAGAAACTTGAAAAAAATTTAGAATGTTATATTAATTAAGTGAAGTGCCTGATTTTAATTTTGGTTTGGAACTTTATACATGAAGTTTTCAAGATTATACATGGCTAACACTAAGGTTTAAAAGCATATATGATGACCTGAAAGGAGCAACTAGTTTAAAAAATCTCAATCTCTTAAGAAGGAAAGTTTATGAAGGAAATTTTATGAGATAGTTCATTTTGTTTTCAAAATCAATGATAGTATTGGCAAGAGGATGAGGATGAGGATCATGGTTTTAAGTTTAAGCTGGGATGGTTGTTGTTGCTTTAGATTTGGATTTTTACTTTCCCAACATTACATTGTGGTGTATATGAAGAATGCGAGTAATTATGTCGAATTTTATTTTAAAATGTTTAATTTTAATATTGACATCATTATGAATGGATGACTATTTTTTAATAGTAATGATATTTTTTAGATGTGAAAATAGTAAATGGATGAAGAATGTAACTAATGAAGGGTGCATGGGAAATGCTCAAAAATGGATCAATAACAATTGTGTTCATGCATGCAAAGTATCACAAGATCAATAGTATAATATAACTACATGTATAAATGTTACTATGGATAGGAATTTATAGATATTATTAACTATGACATGACAACTAATTATGAATCTTTTAGCAGTTCTAGGCATTCATAGATCAACATGGTGACTTATTGTGAATATTTTAGCAACTCCAAGAAACCCAAGATGAACCTCTATATAGAGGACCATTGTCATGCACCTACAATTTGCCCCATTTTCTTGGTGCAAACTTGAGTTTCTCCCAAGTCTATTTGACACCTAGAGTTGTTCAACATTGTCTTGCCTCAATTCCAAGGGCTTGGATAACTTGCACCTATTAGAACCAAACTACACCACTTCACTTAAGGTTTGCACTTAACTTTGGCTTAATGATCTGAAATTGATTGTTAGTTAATGTTGGGCTAATATCAGTTTCAGAATTAACATAAAAGTGATTTGGTTTGCTTATCATACAAGGGTTTATACATGTGCTTATGATTGAAAATTCATTAAACTTGATGAGATTAAGTGTATTTCATGAACTTAAAAGCATGGAAACTCAATGTTGAACAACGACACAATAAAACAAAGAAAGCACAAATAACAGAGACAAATACACAAGTTTTTGATGAAGGAGTTCACCCCTCGTGGGCTACATCTCCTTGGTCTAGCTTCATAGTGTGGGCCTTTATATTAGCTTCAAATGTGAAAAAATGTTGTTTACAGTCCCTGTTGCCTCTGCAACCTGCTCCAATGGCTCCAAAAAATCAAAATCTACCAAGAATGACTCTTCCTGAGCCAAAATTGGTAGAAAATTGCCTAGTTATAGAAAAACCATTTTTTCCTAGTTTTTCTCCACTAATTCTGGAATTCTGCCAGTTAACTTCATTAAATGTGGAGCTTCCGCCGTATCTGGCGGGTTCGCCAAAAGTGATGCTAAGATAAGCACACAATTAATGTTAAGATAATTATGTGTTAAGTGGGATTAACCACATGTTTTAAAAAAATTTTAAGCGCGTTTAGCACTAGCACCATGGATTAGAGCCAAACCACAGATTAGTGGCTATTAACCACGGCTTAATATTGTTTTAAGAACTTTAAAATCCCGCGGTGGTTAAGGATTGTTGTGTTTGGTGTAGTAGTAAGGCAGTGGTGTCATAGGCGGGTGGTTGTGGGTTTGACCCCGACCCCCGCCATAATATTTTGTTGCACAAACCTTTCGATCGACCATAGTATAAAAACTTTGGAATATATATGTTGCGGAATATATATGTATTACACCTAGGGTATGGTTCAAACTTTAGAATAAAGTTTGTAAATAATATATGCGCCCCCATGTTATGGTTCCAAAATTTGTAATAAAACATATATTCAACCTTGCATAAAAAATTGATTGCTATCCAACCTTGCCACGGGGGGAAGTGGCAGCCTATGACTGTGTCACGTGGCCCTTCCCCATTGGCCCAAAAATTCCACCATTAAATAAATAATCCACCATACATAATTCCAAACTTAGGAATAGGAGAAAAATTCAACTTCCCCAAGCAACTTTGGCGAATATAGTGATGACACTTGTCATAGTGTCACTGGCTGAAAACTGGAGAATACTCCCTAAATATTCCTAAGGTGCTTACTGGACTACCAAGTCATCAGTCTGTCACTATTCTTCACAATTTTTACCTGTTTGGGAAAACGAACAACAAACCTTAACTTACTCATTCAAACTTGGATTTTGATGAAACGAGTTGCGTGGGAATCCTGGTGATGAGCTCTATTTGGTTGCTCTGGTTTGAATCATTTCTAAGCACTTTGATTTTTTAGCTAAATACTAAGCTTCTGATCATTCCTCCCCACTAGAAGCCTTTTGGACACTGAAAGATACTATCAATTGTTCAACAGGCGAGGGTACAACACCCTCACCCTTTCACTATCCATCTGTTAGGACTTTGAAGGATTTTTTCCTTTGAGTCCCACTCGAAGGTATTCAGCATTCCCTCTTCTTGAAGTTCTAATTATTCTATCAAGTATGAGATCTTGCTGAAGTTCATCAAGATATTCTGGTGAGAAATCATCTATTGATGGAAGCTGAACATGCTCTCCTTGATCATCAATCAAAGGAGTCTTAAACAATCTCAAATTATCAACATTAACGACAGAATATATTTCCATATAAGGAGGCAAATCTAGCTTAAATACATTAGTACCAATCTTTTCCAGAATTTTAAATGGACCATAATGGATTGTCTTCAAATTTTTACCTTCCCCTTGCAATATTTATTTGCTGATATATAACCAAACTTCATCTCCAACCTGGAATTTGTGATCAACATAGTTTTTATCATGCCTTGCCTTGTAGGTACTTTGACTCTTTTCAAGTTGCTCTTGCACTGTGTGATGTATCAACTGAATTCTCTCAATGAAATTCCTTGCCTTATCTATGTCACTATGACCATCTATTGTGACATCTTTATCAAAGATGAAGTCCAAAGGTGATCTTGTAAAGTACCCAAAACATGCCTCAAATGGCGATGTGTTTGTGGAGGAATGCTTTGGCCTGTTGTATGCATGTTGAATGTAATGCAACTATTCATCCCACAACTTGGGATGCTTGTTGCACTAACCTATAAGAAGATGAATTACTGTCATGTTTACCACCTCAATATGACCATCTGTTTGTGGATGAAATGCTTTACTCTTCTTCAACTTTGTGTCCATCATGTCCCATAATTTTGACCAAAAATTCTCAACAAACCGGGAATCTTGATCACTTACAATAGAAGTAGGAAGACCAAAATGAACCCATACATTTTGAAAGAAAATATTAGTGATTTTTTCAACTGTAATTTTTTTCTTACATGGCATCAAAAGACACATTTTGCTAAACCTATCTACCACAACATACAAATTATCATGACCTTTCCTTGACGTACAAAGACCACCTACAAAATTCATTGAGATACCCTCCCAAGGATGTGAAGGAACCAGAAGTGGAGTGTACAATCCAAGTTTCCTATTACTAGGCTTACTTATTGCATATAAAGAACATCCTCTAATAAAACAAGATAAAATATCAATCACGTGTGGCCAATAACAATATCTTTGGAGATTCACTACTGTCTTGCCTATGCTGAAATGTCTAGCAATTAATGATGTGTGTGCCTTGTTAATTTTGGACAAATAGGTCCAAAATCCATGTTGTGATGCTTAGATGAAGATGCCAATATTTTTATTAGACTCCTATTTCAGAGATGTGCAAGATCGATCTAAGGATCATCTTAATCTGATGACCAGAACATTTATTTTGGATTTATTCAAAATATGTGCAGGTCGGCCTTAAGGTTTTATGCCCCAAAAGTTGTGTCACACACCCTCACTGATGGATATATATTGGTCAATGTTGGAGGACATTTTCACTCATCTCATCCTCACACATTTCTCTCTCCTCATCTGATTGGTTCAATGATCTTGGAAGCTCTTTTGTCCACACGTGGGAAATTTCAGCAGCAACTCTTTTCAATTTTTGGCCTAGGCTTTCTGCAACAGCTTTGACTAGTGTTGACTTTGGTCAATGCAAGGTCAAACGGACCTGAAACTCTCCCAAAATTTTGATATTTCAAATCCTCATTTTTTGGCACTATTCCCAAGGCTATATGTTGACTTTGACTTGGTTGTGTTGACCTAGCTGTTGCTACTATTTGTGTTGATCGTTAACTGACAACATTGACTTTTGGGTTGACCATTTTGGTTGTCTTAGAGGGTTGTGTGACATTGCTGGTTGGATGACCATATTAAGACTTTGCTGGTTGAAGCATCTTGCTGATCGTTGTAATGCACCAACACACTTATATATTCTGGCTTGTCTTTTGTCAATCTACTAGTATGTTCTATCAGCATTTTACTTTATTGTTTATGTGATTGCTAACTGATATTGGGATAAAAAGTAAAATTGCATCAAGCATACAACATCTAATAAAATTTACATGCCTCCCTTATGATATTTTTTCTTTCTCCCTATGGTATACATAACATGCCTAAGTGATACAATAAACTGTTATGCACATGATAATCCAACTCTTCATTTTGGTTTCCTAGACTCAAGCTTTCATACACATCTTGAAAATCACTATCATATGCATATTGTTCAATGTAACTTTCATGCATAACTGAGTTGTGCTTGAGTATAATAGATGAATTTACAATAGGCCTAGAGATCATGTCATCTACCTTATTGTAGATTCCCTTTTTGTACCTGATAACCAAATGAAATTTTTGTAGAAATCCCATCCATCTGAAATGTCTTGATTATTGCAACTTTAACTGTGATTGTAAGTACTACAATGGCTGATGGTCAGTATGGATAATGGTCTCTTTCCCCATCAAATAGTGCTTCCATTTCTTTAAACTTTGTACCAATGCATATAACTCTTTATCATAGGTGGGATAGTTAGTAACAACTCCATTAAATATTTCAGAATGAAACGAAATAGGCTTACCATGCTGCATGAGAACTACTCCCATAGCATAATCACTTGCATCTGTTTGGATCCCAAATGGTTGTCTAAGATTCGAAAGAGCCAATACAAGTGTTGAGCTTATCTTTTGCTTTAAAGCATCGAATTATTTTTGCTGCATATCTCCCCGATGGAAGAATTTCTTGACACTTGTCAATGCATGTAACAAAGTTGCAATGGAAAAAAATTAGCATTGAATTTTCTCCAATACTGTACTACCCCATGAAAGCTTCGTACCTCTGTAACTTTATTGGGCTTGGGTAAATTCAGAATGACCTCTACTTTGGAAGGGTCTATCTTCAACTCACCTCCTCCAAAATGTGTCCCAAAGACACTAAAGAAGTCTTTCCAAACTCGCACTTCAACATCTTTAAAAATAATTTCTCTTTTTTCAAGACATCAAGTACCTTGTTTGCATGCATGACACATTATTCTTTTGATTTTCTGAATATAAGTATGTCATCTAAGTAAAAAATGATGAATTCATATAGAAATGGTCTAAGTACATCATTCATGACTCTCATGAAAGTAGCTGGAGCATTTGTTAGACCAAATGGCACAACTATCTACTCAAACAATCCTTGTCTAGTTTTGAAAGCAGTTTTCCAGATGTCCTCTTCAACTATTCTAACTTGATGATAACCACTTCACAAGTCAACTTAGTGAAATGTATTTCATACTTTAACTGATCTAGTAAATCATTAATGTGTGGGAATGGATAGCGATTCTTTACCATGATTTTATTTAGTGCACAAAAATCTATGCACATGCGCCAAGTCACGTCCTTCTTTGGTACCAAAACAATTGGTGAACCACATGGCGAAGTAGATGGCCATATGATACCTTTGCTAAAAAATTCTTGAATTTGATTCTTGATTTCCAAACTCTCCATAATTGACATGTGATGCATACCAATGTTTTGAAGTGGAACATCCTACTGCAACTGAAGCTCATGAATTCCCCTCTTGGGAGGTGTTGTTATGAAATCCTTCATTGAGCTGGGATGTCTAATGATAAAGAGCCTTATACTACAAAGCAAATACAACAAGGACCGCATGGACTGTCAAAGCCCCCCCCCTTTTTTTTTACCTATCAGAACCTTTGAAAAGGCTAAAAATCCACCCTTTAGCTTTAAAAGCACTCATTTTAACATATCAGGCCTCTAAACGCTTTTCAGCTTAAGCCCTTAGCCCCCATTTCTCATATGACCCCGCTCTGTTGCCGACGGCTAAAAGTACTTAAGCCCTCTTCGGCCATCAGACTTCGCTGATTCCCAAATCCACTCATTTTCTCTTTTGTTTCACCGATGAGGTTCATCTTTGCCGAGGAGATCCTGGCCATTGATCTCCTCCCGCAGATCCAATGATCATCGCTCCATCGCGCTGCCCCCATCCATCACACATCGCACATCACTCTTCCCCGTTTCCATCCGCCTTTTATATTTTTCTGCCAATGTGTGAAACCTCGATGTAATCCTAATCGTCGATCTCTACAGATCCAACGGTCATCGCTCCATCGCACTGTGCCCATCCATTGCACATCACATATCGCTGCACTCCATTTTCACTCTATTTTTCACCACCGATATTCATTTCCCGCCAATATAATCTGAGTCGTTGATCGCAATTGATCCAACGGTTGACGATGTCTCTCTATTTCGCTGTCCTCCGCCTCATCCATTCATTTATGCGAAGCCATGATATGATCTGGACTGTCGATCCTCCTGACCAGACGATCATTGCATCATCGCTGCATTGTGATTCACCCCTCCCCTCGCACCATTCATGCCCTTGTGCAATTCCGCGATGCATTATGGACCGTTGATCATCTTGATCCAACAACCAGCGCACCTTAGCCTTTTACCCTGCTCATTTATTCTCCGACGTTATCTCCACCATTGATCTCGTTGATCCAATGGTCATCGCCAATCTTCTGCTCTACTTGGAGGCACTATCAACGCACGAGTTAACACCTTGAGTGCCTCCGCAGTTGACCTGTTTGACTACGAAAGATCTCAGATCAACGGCTGAGATTTACTGCAGAGGCACAGGCCAAGAATTTGATCCGTACCCCCCAAGTGCCCCTGTAGTTGATCTCCACCGTTGATGTCCATCATTATCCAACAATCCTCACTCCATCACTCAATTGCTACTTTCCCGATCACTCACCCAATATTACACTCCCCTGCTCCGATCTGGACCGTTGATCTCCCTCATCCAATGGCTCACATCACTCCTGCTTTTATAACCCCGCAACTGATCATCCTGCCATGCGACAAAATTGCTGACGTCATTTCCAATCCCACCCGACCGCACAAGTACGTCCATCGTGTTCATCTGCAGTCATTGATTTGGATTGCCCAGATCGGATGGCTCCCACTCATTTTCGCATCCATTTCACAGCATCTCCCTAGTTGACACGCAACTCCGACGCGAAATGGGAGGTTTTTGTGAGGACACACATCGCTCCCTAACACGTATCATGTGCCCCTAGCCCGATACCACTTACCGCTCAGCCCCCACGCGAAAACCACTCACGGTTTGCCGCGAAACTGCCCATCATATTTCCATGCCATACTTTGATTTAAACCCTAGTTTTCGCCTCCGCCATGGTTTTACCTTCCATCGTTGCATTCACACTTCCTCTGCATTGCTCCATAACCCCTCGCTGAGCCATATGAAGCAGTCTACCCCTAATCACAGGATTTATTTAATTGGTTTGATATTTGTGCAGGTTTTCATGGCCTTTTAAATACATAGGCTATCTCATAGCCAATCACAATGGCTCGAGGCCGAGGATGACGATCCTCCACGCCTAAGAAAGAAAATAAAAGCGATAATAAGGGTCAGGTTCATGTCTCAGTCAATGGATCATAACCATTGGCCATTCTATAAGATCCTCCAACATAGAAGGCCAGTTCTTCCATTACTAGTAGTACTGCATTTTCCAACAAAGAAGGCCAACTCTCCCACGACTGACAGTATTGCCTTCACCAGAAGCAACAAGGCCTCCACCTCATCAAATAGCAATGATCATTCATGACTGGGCCCGCATGGCCTTTTACCTTATGTTCTTTTCACTTTGTCATTTCGGGTGAAATCTTTAGTTCACTCCTGCAGTTTTCACTTTCAGTTTAGTAAATTGTTTACATTTCAGTTAGAAACGGCTTTAGGCCTGCGTTGTATGATGATGAAAGGCAGTTATACCTCATCATATTTTCTATTTTTTATTCAGACCTGAAACAACATACAAACACGCAGGGAAGATATTTTCCCAAAATATCTTCTCGCGCATAGGAATGAGAGGTTATAAAAATAGGAAGAAAACACTAACAAAAGGTTCCAGATTTTCCAAAAGGACTCACTAGCTCGAGACTTACTCTGTATGTATGTTGTATGAACTTTGATAGTGGATGTTTGAAGATCTTGTAGGTATTCAGTAATAAGAATTTTTGCTGGAATTGGGGATTCTGCTCTGGATGATTTCACAATTTGTAACTCTTCTCCATGTTTTTTAATACAAATGTTCATTTCGTATCTCTCTACATTTCTTGTATCTAATGCTTTGGAATGCGAGTTCTCCCATGTTTAAATGTGAATTTGTCATAGAAGATACTCATATTTACTCATCTACAATGCTTTAAATATGGCTCAGGCATGATACTTTGTTTCATCTTCTATCTCTCCCACCGTTCTTCCGATATTAACTACAATGGATTCTTATCTTTAAACGAGTCTGGATATATGGATTCTTATCTTTGCATGAGCCCAGTATATATGGATTCTTATCTTTGAATAAGCCCGGTTATAGTTGATATCTTACTCCATCTTCTGCCATAGTCATCGCTCATATATAACTTGATAACTGTGTATTAATTTTAGAAGTCGGCCCCCTTTACAACATTCTATTTTAGAGTTGTCTGATGCATTTAATTATTGCATTTTGTACTTAGTTTCCGCAGTTTTCCTAGTTGTTGTGTTTAACTTTGGGGTCTTGGTTCCACCCTTATTAAAACCATTCATCTGAGTGATAGTTTCATGAGAGCCAAACATTTCCAACTGCAGTTAGTTGAGTCATATGCTCCTTGCATTTAAGATGTCCTAGGCACTGGTATTTATACAACTCAAGGTTGTCTCTAGGAACTATAACATCTTTCTAGCACTGTTGCCGGGGAAAGAATTTAAAGAACTAAATCCCTGGGCCTCGACAAATATCATCCACCCTTCAGAATAAGTTAGCAGGAAGGGTTGGGAGTTGTAGATCCCTCACCTTGGCGACTCCACTGTCATTCAAAAGATAAATCTATTTGCAGTCCTGGCTTCCCGAAAGCCACACCTGAGGTCAGATACATCCTAGTTGAGAACACCTTCAGTGTTTGATACAGAGAAGATTTTACACAAGAGAATTTGGAGAGAAAGACAATCAGCTTATACAGATATTCCCAGATTCTCCCTGGAAGACTCTCCATCCTCCTCTCAATTAGCTCAAGATCAAGGTCCTGATTCTATTGCAAGAACCCTTGATTATACTTCTGATAGCTCCTCCCTTGAAAATATTGAAGTAAAAGATGAGGTTGAATCTGTAGATACCAGAAGCTTCTTTCTGCACCCCACTCCCGAAGCCGAAGAAGTTAAAGAAGTCACAAAGGTTTCCACTTCTCATATTCCAGCAGTTCAATCAACCCCTCAAGCCGTTGTTCAATATATCCCCATTTTCATACATACTTCTCTTCCACCACCTCCTATTACACATCATAATATCCCGCCACCTCCACAACCTCCGATGCTTGTTCTTGGCTTATTATTGAACAAATATGCCACCCTGGCATTGCCTCAGATCCTGAACGACATGCCTCAGGATTACTTAAATATCCTACCTCGTTTCAATGAAGAAAATGACACTGAAGCTCAAAAACACCTGGAAGTGTTCTGCACCTTCACAGAAAATTTCAATGTTGAACATCTAGATGTGGTGCTGAGATTGTTTGTCCAGTCTCTAGATGGAGAGGCCAGAAAATGGTTCAAGACCTTGGGGGACTGCTCCATTAATAACTGGGAGGAAATGGAAAATGCCTTTATCAAGAAATGGGGAGAGAAGAAGGACCACAGATACTATCTTACAGAATTCAACGCACTTAGAAAGAGACATAATGGAGATGTGTCCGAATTCACCAAGAGGTTTAATAAATTATATACAAGTCTCCCAGCCGAAACGAAGCCTCACCAGATCGCTGCTAAAGTGGTGTTTGTAGTAGCCTTTGAGTCAGAATTTGGATTCTCTTTAAGAGAAAGGAAGTCTTCTATTCTGGATGAAGCCCAAAATGACACATTGGAAGTGGAAGCCAACTTCGCTTCTACAGGTAAATCAAAATGGAGGCCATACCATGATGCTAGACGGAGAGGGAAAGAAGAATCATCTACCTCCAGTCAAGATAGAGAGGTAGCAGATTACAAAATATAGGAGATGAGTAAAAAGATCAAGAACCTTTCAAGAAAGCTGGTAAAGCTTGAGCTCGAGGCAAAGAACTCACCCTCCAAGCCATTCCAAACTGCTCCAAACAAAGGATTTAACTCACAATATAGAAAGCCTCCTCTTCAAATATTGTAGAGAGAGTAGAAGGAACAACAAGATAACATACAACCCCCACTGTATCTAGAAGGGCAGATGGATGGCCCTGCTGAAGGCATTCCCGATGGGCAAGATGATCAATATCTTGCTTACTCAGACGGTGATGAAGTTGAGTCTTCTTTGCAAGAAAGTGAAGGAGTGGAGCTTTCCTTGCAAGAAGAAGAGAGAAAACAAGTGTTGTTGAAGATCCGAAGATTGATGATTACTGCAAGCAATTTTTGGACCTCATGCAGGCATATTTCAATAGAAAATACGATCTCAGGTCCTCTAGGAAGAGGACGCGCACGCAAGAACAAGAAGAAGAGATGCCTCAGAAGGAGACAGTTGTTCAGAAAGTTGGAGATAAAGGTAAGAGACCTATAACTGAACCTTCACATTCTAATGACTCCATTCCTTCCTCTTCTAAGTTGGCCTCTAATCCAAATATAAATGTTAAACCTATTCTAAGGGAAGAAAAACCTTCAGCCATGATAAATCAACCAAAGGAAAATACCATAGAGAAGTCTCCCTCTTCTTTTAATCTTAAAAAAGAACTAGAAAAAGTTAAAATCCCAGTCCCCCTAACTGAACTCCTGAAACAACCAGTCTCTCAATCTCAGGTGTCTTCTTTCATGCTTCCTCAAGGAGCAACCCCAATCCCAAATAGTTTAAACCTCCAGGAAGAAAGGCCTATGGTAATGTTCAGTCCTCATGTTGAGGAGTTAGATGCTTCAACTCCTCCTTTCTATGTCTCTTTAGTAATTCATGATTTGTTGTTGCACAACTGCATGCTGGATTCCAAGGCGTCCCATAACTTGTTACCTCTGTCGGTGATGGAGAAATTGGGGCTGTAGATCACTTGCCCATATAAAGATCTCTACTCCTTTGATTCTAAAAGAGTCAAATGTTTGGGGATGATTAAGGATTTGGTGGTAAATCTAGCCCAAATCCCAGCTAAGAGAGTGGTAATGGACATAGTAGTGGCCAACATCCCAGCTCGGTTTGGGGTGCTGTTATCTAGATCATGGGGTACAAAAATCGGAGGATCTATAAATTTGGACCTAACCTATGCGGCCATCCCTATGTTTGGAGGCCAAGAGAGGAGATTATACTGGGAAACAAGGTTTGTGAAGATGGTCACTAAATCTAATAATTTAGTAAATTCGCTGGTGTACAAAAAAGAGGGTGATTTTTCTTCTCTAATGCTTGAAGAAGACCAAGATTACTTGCAAGAGACATATTTCTGTCAAGTAAAGACCGAGAAGTCTTCATGTAATGAAGAAGGTGGGATTTGGGCCTTGCACTTTGACGGAGCCAACTCAAAGGAAGGGAATGGATTTGGGATTCTCCTTATCTCCCCTACTGGACAACTGGTCCCATTATCTTTCAAATTGCAGTATGAAGCCACGAAAAATGAGGTTGAATACGAAGCCTTGCTTCTAGGTCTACAAACAAGAAATAACATGAATATTCAGAGCTTGAAGGTTTTGGGAGATTTAGAACTGGTGGTGAGACAAGTAAGAAATCAATGTCAAGCTAAGCACCCACGACTGAGGGCTTACAGAAATGAGGTATGGGACTTGGTAGAGAATTTCTTCTTAGCATTCAATATTCAATTCATGCCAAGAGACAAAAACAGAATGGCAGACTCTCTCACAATAGCTACAAGCACTTTTCAACCACCTCAGAACCCCCTCCCGAGGTATGAAATAGAGGTTCGCTATCGTCCTTCCATCCCTAACAATGTCAAACACAGGCAGGTGTTTGAAGACGAAGAGAAAGTGAAAATATTCATGGAAATTGTTGAGGAATTCTCCAATATGGACATAGATGCTGGCGATGAAGAGACTAAGGAGCTTCCTCAAAATAAATGGCAAGATACCGTAGCTGGGCACAAGGTACTACAGCTCAAAGGGAATGTGATACCCAAAGGACTGGTCCCCTTGGAGAGGTTGTTCGATAAGAACAATGTCCCCATCAGGTCAAACAAGATCGTTGATGAAAATCGGTTAGATGACTTGAACCTCGGCACGGAGGTCGATCCCAAGATTGTGAAATTGTCTAATAAGGTACCCGAAGAATACAAAGAGAAATATCGGAAGATATTTCATACATATAAATACGTCTTTTCCTGGTCCTATCAAGATTTGAAGACCTTTGATATTAGCATTATCCAACAAAAAATTCCATTAAAAGGAGATGCTAAGCCACACAAACAGAAATTAAGACAGATTAATCCTTTACTCCTTCCTTCCATAGAAAAGGAAATCAAGAAACTATTGAAGGCTAAGATTATTGTGCCATTAAGATATTTTGAATGGGTGGAGAACTTGGTCCCAGTCCGAAAGAAGAACGGGGAAATAAGATTGTGTGTTGACTTTCAGAACTTGAACAGAGCATCTTTGAAAGACAACTATTCGCTGCCCAAGATGGACCATATATTGTAGAAGGTGGTAGGATCTTCACGAATGTCTATGATGGATGGCTTTTCTGGGTATAATCAAGTAGCAGTGCTTCCGGAGGACCAAAAGAAAACCACATTCACTACTCCTTGGGGAACGTTTATGTATGCTCGAATGCTGTTTGGATTGATCAATGCGGGGGCTAAATTTCAAAGGGCCATGGAGATTTATTTTGTGGGGGAACAAGACAAATTCATGGTTGTGTACCTGGACGATATCACAGTCTTCTCAAATGACGATGTTGAACATATAGAGAATTTGCGCAAAACTTTTGACAAGTGCCGCAGGTATGGATTGTATTTAAACCCTCAAAAATCTCTGTTTGCTTTAGAACAGGGTAAACTGTTGGGGCATATTGTAACAAAGGCAAGGGTAAAGATTGATCCAAAAAGGGTAGAAGTCATAACTGGTATATCCTTTCCCAGAAACAAGAAAGAGGTCCAAGTTTTTATTGGACGTATCGAATTCTTGAGAAGATTCATACCGAACTATGCAGAGATAGTCCGGTACATAACTGAGATGCTGAAGAAGGATAATGAAGTAAAATGGAATACTGAGTCACGAGAAGCTTTTAACAGAATAAAAAATGCTTTCGCAGAAGCCCCAGTAATAGCAAGACCTGATTATGCGAAACCCTTCATAATATTTTCGTTTGCATCTCCCTACACTGTCGCAGCTGTATTATTGTAGAAAAATGAGGAAGGTCATGAACAACACATTTCCTTTTTCAACTAAGTGCTTCACGACGTTGAGCTAAAATATAACATCCTGGAGAAACAAGCTTATGCCTTGGTCAAATCCCTAAAGGCTTTTCAGATGTATGTACTGTAGTCAGCTATAACTGCATTCGTACCCACAACGGCTGTGAAAGACATCTTGGTTCAGGGAGATAGTGAAGGAAAGAGAGGCAAATGGATAGCCAAGATACAGGAGTATGAGTTGGAGATATGCCCCACTAGGCTAATAAAGGGACATGTATTAGCCAAGATCCTTTCTAAATCAAACTGTCAGGCTTTGGGGATAAATTTGTCTATGGTGTCCAATAAAGAGCCTGGGAGAGCAGATGAGCAGCGCGGGATAGAAACTGCTACACAAAAGATCCATATGAAGTACCTTCTCAGTGCATGGTACAAAGAAATTTTAGAATACCTCTTAACTCTTAGATGTCCTCCAAGCTGCGACAAGACAAAGTATAGAACGCTGAGGCTAAAATCTCAAAAGTTCATCATAGCGAATGGTCGTTTGTACTGGAGGGACCCATCAGGCATACTAATTTTATGTCTCACAGAAAATGAAGTAGAAGAAGTGATGGTATAATTCCACGAGGGCATCTGTGGTGGCCACTATAGCTGGAGGGCCACAACACACAAGATTCTAAAATCAGGCTTTTTCTGGCCCAGAATTTTCAGAGATGTTTTTTCTCGGGTAAAGGCCTGTGAAAAATGTTAGAAATTTGCTGAAAGGAAGAAGTTCGCACCTTTTCTTATGATCCCGGTGCACATAGAAGAACCTTTCCAACAGTGGGGAATCGATTTCATCGGCGAATTTCATCCTACCTCAAGAGGGCAACACAAGTGGATACTAACAGCCACTGATTACTTCACTAAATGGGCAGAGGCTGTGCCAGCAAGGAATGCTATAGACACAGTGGTGATCAAGTTTTTGGAAGATCACATTATCTCAAGGTTTGGCTGCCCTGCTAAGATTGTCACAGATAATGCTCAGGCTTTTAAGTCTGTCAAATTTATCATTTTTTGCCAAAAGTATAATATTGGGTTAGGACACTCTACTGCATACTATCCACAGGGAAATGGATTGGCAGAATCCTCAAACAAAACTATGGTAAGGGCATTGAAAAAGGCCATAAATGAAAACTAGAAGAACTGGGATTCACAGCTCAAGTTTGCACTATGGGCAAACAGAATCACTAGTAAAAGGTCAATAGGAAAATCCCCATATGAATTGGTCTATGGCAGAGCAGCAATTTTCCCGATACAATTGGCCTTACCTGTGGCTAGGTTCATGCAGGATTGTTAAGAGGAACCAAACGATCTTACCAGAAGAATAAATCAGTTAGTAGAGCTGGAAAAGACTCGAAGTCGAGTAAATTAGAAGTTTACTGAGTATCAAGAGAAAATGAAAGACCTATTCGATCAACATGCTAAAGATAAAGAGATGCAGGTCAAAGATCTGGTGTTAAGATGGGATATAAGAAGGGCTGAGAAAGGAAAGCATCGGAAGTTCGATCCGCTATGGTTTGGACCTTTCAAAATTGCTGAAGAGGGAGGAAACAACACTTTTAGACTGAAAAATTTGCAAGGTGATCTGCTCGAAGCCCCTGTGAATGGGAAATTCTTAAAACCGTTTTCCCAGTATTGATTTAGGCTGAAAGGTCTGCTGTATGATATTGTACATTATTTAGTTGCTTTTATGTTTGCTACTTTGATTTATCATAAAGAAAGAAGAGAAGGCATCAAGGGACTATGTTTGCGGGAAGGAATTTAATAGATGGTCTATGAAGTTCTCGACACATTCGAGGACAAACAGGTCATCCCCAAATGGAGCCAATGTTGTTATGACATCCTTCACTGAGCTGGGATGTCTAATGATAAAGAGCCTTATACTGCAAAGCAAATACAACAAGGAACGTATGGATTATCAAAGCCCCATTTTTTTTTTTACCTATCGAAACCATTGAAAAGGCTAAAAATCCACCCTTTAGCTTTAAAAGTGCTCATTTTAACATATTAGGCCTCTAAGCGCTTTTCGGCTTAAGCCCTTAGCCCCATTTATCTTATGACCCCGCTCTGTGGCTGATGGCTAAAATTCCTTAAGCCCTCTTCGGCCATCGGACTTCGCTGATTCCCAAATCCACTCATTTTCTCTTTTGCTTCACCGCCGAGGTTCATCTTTGCCAAAGAGATTCTGACCGTTGATCTCCTCCCGCAGATCCAACGCTCATTGCTCCATCGCGTTGCCCCCATCCATCGCACATCACTCTTCCCCGTTTCCATCTGCCTTTTATATTTTTCCACCGATGTGTGAAACCCCGATGTAATCCCGACCGTCGATCTCTGCAGATCCAACGGTCATCGCTCCATCGCACTGTGCCCATCCATCGCACATTGCATATCGCTGCACTCCATTTTCACTCTATTTTTCACCACCGATGTTCATTCCCCGCCGATATAATCTAAGCCGTTGATTGCAATCGATCCAACGGTCGACGTTGTCTCACTGTTTCGTTGTCCTCCGCCTCATCCATTCATTTATGCGAAGCTGCAATATGATCTAGAGCGTCGATCCTCCTAATCGAACGGTCATCGCTTCATCGCTGCATCGCGGTTCACCCCTCCCATCGCACCATTCATGCCCTTGTGCAATTCCATGATGCATTCTGGACCGTTGATCATCCTGATCCAATGGCCGGTGCACCTCTCCCTTTTACCCCACTCATTTCTTCTCTGATGTTATCTCCACCACTAATCTCATTGATCCAACGGTCATCGCCAATCTTCCGCTCTACCCAGAGGCACTATCAGCACACGAGTTAACACCTTCAGTGCCTCCGCAATTGACCTGTTTGACGAAGATCTCAGATCAATGGCTAAGTTTTACTATGGAGGAATAGGCCAAGAATTTGATCAATACCCCCTAAGTGCCCCCGTAGTTGATCTCCACTATTGATGTCCATCATTATCGAACGGTCCTCACTCCATCGCTCGATCACTACTTTCCCAATCCCTCACCCAATATTACACTCCCCCACTCCGATCTGGACTGTTGATCTCCCTCATCCAACGACTCAGATCACTCCCACTTTTATAACCCCACAACTGATCAACTTGCTATGCAACAAAATTGCTGACATCATTGCCGGTCCCGCTCGACCGTGCAAGTAAGTCCATCGCATTCATCTGCAGCCGTTGATCTGGATTTCCCAGATCGGATGGCTCCTGGTCATTTTCTCATCCATTTCACAGCATCTCCCCAACACGCAACTCCGACGTGAAATGGGAGGTTTTTGGGAGGACACGCGTTGCTCCATAACACATTTCGCATGCCCCCAGCCTGATATCGCTTATCGCTCAGCACGCATGCGAAAACCACTCGAGGTTTTCCGCGAAACCGCCCTTCATATTTTTGCGCCATATTTTGATTTAAACCCTGGTTTTTTCCTCCGCCATGGTTTTACCTTCCATCTCTGCATTCAAACTTCATTCGCATCGCTCCATAACTCCTCGTTGAGGCATTTGAAGTAGTCTACCCCTCATCACATGATTTATTTAATTGGTTTGATTTCTGTGCAGGTTTTCATGGTCTTTTAAATACACAGGCTGTCTCATAGCCAATCAGAGTGGCTCGAGGTCGAGGATGATGATCCTCCACACACAAGAAAGCAAAGAAAAGTGATAATAAGGGTCAGGTTCACGTCTCAGTCAATGGATCATGGCCATTTTCCATTCTATAAGACCCTCCAGCACAGAAGGCCAGTTCTTCCACTACTAGTAGTACTGCATTTTCCAGCACAGAAGGCCAACTCTCTCACGACTAACAGTATTTCCTTTGCCAGCAAAAGCAGGGGCTCCACCTTATCAAACAAAAATGATCATTCATGACTGGGCCCGCATGGCCTTTTACCTTATGTTCTTTTCACTTTGTCATTTCGGGTGAAATCTTTAGTTCACTCCTGCAGTTTTCACTTTCAGTTTAGTAAATTGTTTACATTTCAGTTAGAAACGACTTTAGGCCTGCGTTGTAAGATGATGAAAGGTAGTTCTAACTCATTATCTTTTCTGTTTTTGATTTATACTTGAAACATCATACAAGCACGCAGGGAAGATATTTTCCCAAAATATCTTCTCGCGCATAGGAATCAGAGGTTATAAAAACAGGAAGAAAACACTAACAAAAGGTTCCAGATTTTCCAAAAGGACTCACTAGCTTGAGTACTCTGTATGTATGTTATATGAAATTTGATAGTGGATGTTTGAAGATCCCGTAGGGATTCAGTAATAAGAATTTTTGCTGGAATTGGGGATTCCGCTCTAGATGATTCATAGTTTGTAACTCTTCTCCATGTTTTTTAATACAAATGTTCATTTCGTATCTCTCTACATTTCTTGTATCTAATGCTCTGGAATGCGAGTGCTCCCATGTTTAAATGTGAATTTATCATAGCAGATACTCATATTTACTCATCTACAACGCTTTAAATATGGTTCAGGCATGATACTTTGTTTCATCTTCTATCTCTCCCACCGTTCTTCCAATATTAACTACAATGGATTCTTATCTTTGAACGAGTCTAGATATATGGATTCTTATCTTTGCATGAGCCCAGTATATATGGATTCTTATCCTTGAATAAGCTCGGTTATAGTTGATATCTTACTCCATATTCTTCCATAGTCATCGCTCATATATAACTTGATAACTGTGTATTCATTTTATATGTCAGCCCCCTTTACAACATTATGTTTTAGAGCTGTCTGATGCATTTACTTATTGCAGTTTGTACTCAGTTTCTGTAGTTTTCCTAGTTGTTGTGTTTAAATTTGGGGTCTAGGTTCCACCCTTGTTAAAACCATTAATATGAGTGATAGTTTCATGAGAGCCAAACATTTCCAACTACAGTTAGTTGAGTCATATGCTCCTTGCATTTAAGATGTCCTAGGCACTTGTCTTTATACAACTCAAGGCTGTCTCTAGGAGCTACAACAGGAGGTAACCCATTTGTTTCTTGAAACATCTCACCATGCTGACTTACCGCATCAAACAAATTAGATTTTAATTTGTCATCACATATTTCAAAAGATTCATAGTCAACATCATCCTTTTTCTTTATCATGATAAACAAACAAATTTTACTTGCATTAACTAGCCTCTTCATTTTCCCTGAATTAACTAAAGAAATATTCAGTTTCTTAGAATGATCTCTCACAATATACTCCACCCCATCCTTAAGAAAATGATATTTTTTCTCATGGAAATAAAACACCTCTTTGTTGTCATACAAATACTTCCTAAGATAATCTCGGAAATGTCAAGTGGAATTACATCTAACTTGAATTCATCAACAAAGTTTCCAGTAATAGAAAATCTAAATATGCATTTCCTCATAACCTGTAAATTGGAATTCTTAACTATCCAACCTAAAGGGTATGGTTTATGATGTTGTACGGTTCCAAAATTAATATTTTTGACCAAGTCTTTTGAAATTAGGTTTGCTTGTGGCCCACTATCAAACAATGCATCAATATTTTTATGATTTGAAATCACTCTAACATGGAACAATTATATCCGTGTGCCTTCATTTGGAGTGTTTTTGTGACTATTTGAGGAAATAGTAATAGCTATGGCTTCCTTTCCTTTGTTAACCATGGCTAAAATCTTGGTCTCATCTCCTGAATCAAATCTAAGATCTAGTTGTGTGGTGGAAGTCATCTTTTGTTTCCCTTTGTTATTTGGTTTCTTGGGCCTTAGTTCAGGATGTAGTTTCCAATAGTGGGCTTCATCATGCCCCTCTTTGGAACAATGTTTGCATGTAGTTTTATCCCCTTCTTTCTTGATGCTTGCCTTCTTCTTTCCCTTCCATTTTCCTCCCTTCTCTTTTCCCTTACCCTTGAATGGATTCTTCTTACTACCCTCTTCCTGAATGTTCTTTCCCCTTACTTCAAGATGTGTGGCTTGCACAAATACTTCATCTAAGTTGTTTGAGTTAAACATAAGGATAATATGTTTCAAGTAGGAATATAAACCCCCAATGTATTTCAAGAGTGTGTCTTGTGAATTCAAGTTTACTCCTAACAACAAATCCCCCTTTCTAAACTCCTAGGTGTACTCTTGAAATTTTTTTCCTTTGAGTTGCCTAAAGTTTTGCCAACTCATTATTTATTTTTTCATATATGATAATGGATAAAACTGTCTTTTAATTGAAGAAATTAATTTAACCCAAGAAATGGATATCTTACCATGAATTCACATTTCCTCTTGAGTCTCTGCCTCCCACCAAACTAGTGTTGCTCCTTCTAGCCTTAATGAAGCCAATTGGATATTTATGTCATTCTATTGTAGACTCTGAATTATACAGTATACTTCCAATTGATGGACCCAATTGTATAACTTCTCTACATTCACCTCATCATTGTACATGGGAAGTTCAAACTTGATGTCCAACTTGAGTAATGGAGTTTTTCCTTTTGGGATTTTTGAATGAGTGTGGGTAGTTTTTTTGGTGGAGGTGGAAGATGAAGATGAGGAGGATGAGGATGGTGGAGATGAAAGTGGATTTCCTCCACTTCCTTTTGAACTCTTCTCTTCATCATTCTTACCATCTGAAGATCCTTCTCCATGTGGAGGTTTGTAACCTTCTCTTGCTCTTTCTACAGTGAATGCATCAAACATGATTTTAACCATTATTTGAATGTCTTTGAAGTCTCTATTGACATCCTCTTCTTAGGAATGTCCATGAGTCTCTCCAATTCCTAACATAATGGCTAAGGATTAAAGCTCAAACTCTGATGCTTATACCTCTTCAATCACTTCAGCCTTTTGTGCAATTTGTACCTCTTCAATATCAACTGTTGGAGATGGAACTTGAGGTGCTTCAAGTGAAACTTTGAATGGAACTTTGAGTGAAGATGATGCTCTCTCATCTCCCTTTCCTCTTGTCCTAATCTCAAGACTAACAACCAATATCTTCCCTTCTCCTCTCTGCAACTTCAACCTTGTAAGCATCACAAAATTGCAACTATTAAAACCCTTCCTGCAAAATCTCAAGTAAAGAAAGCAAATAACCTTTAGCAACCTTGTGCTCTGATAAAAACTTGATCTAAAATTTATTGTTAGTTAATGTTTTTCTAATATCAGTTTCAGAATTAACATTAAATTTCTTTGGTTTTCTTATCATACAAGGGTTTATACATGTGCTTATGATTGAAAATTCATTAAACTTGATGAGATTAAGTGTACTTCATGAAATTAAAAGCATGGAAACTCAATTTTGAACAACATCATAATAAAACAAAGCAAGCAAAAATAATAGAGACAAATACACAAATTTTTGATGAAGGAGTTCACCCCTCTTGGGCTACATCTCCTTGGTCCAGCTTCATAGTGTGGACCTTTGTATTAGCTTCAATTGTCAAAAATTTTTGTTTATAGTTTCTTGTTTCCTATGAAATCTACTCCAATGGGTCCAAAACATCAAAATATACCAAGAATGACTCTTCCTGAGCCAAAATTGGTCGAAACTTGCCTCAGTTATGGAAAAACCAATTTTTCCTAGTTTTTCTCCACTAATTCTAGAATTTCGCCAGTTAACTCCACTAAATGTGGAGCTTCTGCCAAATTTTCCAAGTCCGCCAAAAGCGCTGCTAAGATAAGTGCACATTTAATGTTAAGATAAGTATGTGTTAAGTGGGATTAACCACACTTTTAGGTGTTAAGCAAGTTTAGCAATAACACCGCGAATTAGAGCCAAACCATGGATTAGTGGTTATTAACCACGACTTAATCATGTTTTAAGAACTTTAAACTCTATCCAGATTTATGTCTTAGCCATTGGTCATATCACGCAGAAATGTGGGAGGGGGTTGGCCCGCAGGGCTACTGCCCTCTAGACCCCCAAATCTGGTGCCGATAAACTTTAATTAGTAGTGATATCCATAGTGGTTTAGGACTGCGATGGATGGTGTAGTGGTAAGGCGGTCGTGTCGTAGGCGAGTGGTCGTGGGTTCACCCTGACCCTCACCATAGTATTTTGTTGCACAAAATTTTGGATTGAACATAGTATAAAAAAATTGGAATACATATGTTGTGGAATATATATGTATTTTTCCCAAGGTATGGTTAAAACTTTAGAATAAAGCTTTTAAATAATATATGCACCCCCCATGCTATGGTTCCGAACTTTGTAATAAAACATATATTAGACCTTTCATAAAAGCTTGATTGCCATCCAACCTTGCCATGGGGGGGTGGGGGGCACGTGGCAGCCTCTGGCTGTGCCACATGGCCCTTCCCCATTGGCCCAAAAATTCCACCATTAAATAAATAATCCACCATAGATAATTCCAAACTTATGAATAGATGATAAATTCAACTTCCCCAAGCAACATTGGTGAATCTGGTGATGACACTTGTCACAGTATCACTGGTTGAAAATTGGAGAATATTCCCTTAAGATTCTTGAGGTGCTGAATGGACTTCCAAGTCATCAATCTGTCACTATTATGCACAACTTTTACCTGTTTTTGAAGACGAACAATAGGCCATAACTTACTCATACGAACTCAGATTTTGATAAAACAAGTTGCGTTAGAATCTTGGTGACGAGCTCTATCCAATCGCTCTAGTTTGAAGAATTTCTGAGCACTTTCATTTTTTAGCTAAATACTGAGCTTCTGATCACTTAAAATACAAAATCTTAAATGAAATTAATTCATGCCTAACTAGTTTGATTCAATAGTATGGAATGTCCAATTATGACCTTTACAACATCCTGAAAATAATTTAACACTTATATAATATTTCAAATCTAGCTTACCCAAAGCAATGGAAGGAACAATAATAACCAACACATACAGGGTCCATAAAGGCACATGTATAAGTAACACCCAAGGTAAGTTCCTTCACTTATTATATGAAGAATTTTTTTGTAGCTAGAATTACCCAACCACAAGGAGTTATTTCTCTGTGATCCTTGCCCAGGGATCACTAGACTAATGTGTGCAATAATTGTGTGGTAAGTGTGCAACCAAATTCAAAAAAAATATCCATATCACACAAACCCTAACATAACATGCAAAAATAAGGTGAGAGGGCACATCAATAAAATGAAAATCGTATAGTTAGTTAATGTGACCAACTTAGGGGATGCTCCACCTCTTGATCTCCAAGCTCTTACACGTAAAAATCCAACACACAAACATTCAAAACCTTCCTGTAAGATCATATCAATATGATAAAAATTGATGAACCAACATTATAATAACATGAACAACATGTATACATGATCAAAACCAACAACATGAATTAAAGGGAATCACTATTACATTATATTGAAATGAAGTACATAGAAAGTATATGTTAGGTCCCTATATTACTAGAATAGTCCCTTATTGTTGTTAGTGTAACCCCCTTATTATTATTATTGTACCCTTGTAACCCCCATATTGTTATTATTGTGCCCTTAAATTACTTTTGTTAGGTCCGCTAGGATTACATTGGGCCCCACTAGGATTACATTATGGCCCATGGACTCCTATATATAGAAAGGAGATTTTGTAATTTGTATCATCCAAGAATTGTTCATTCATGTAATGTATTGGAGGTTTCCCCCTCAAAGTGGCTTATTTCTAAGGCGTTGATATCTCTTTTCTTCTATTTTTGGAGCTGGTTACACAACATTTGGTATCAGAGCTTTGGATTCTAGCGTTTCGCTGCTCTAAACAGGTCATCGTGGAATTTTCGCTATAAAGTTTTTTCTACGAAGGTTCAGAATCTGAAAATTTTAGGGTGTGAAGCCGAAATCCTGAGGAAACTCGTCAAAAAGTTTCAGATCTTGGTTCGCAATATTTTCGGAGATATGATCTGTGGAAGGTATTGCTTTTTCAGGCTCCCGAATTTCATCTCAAAGATGTGATCTTGGGAAAATATTCATAACTCTCTCTCTGAGCATCGGATTGGAGTGTCGTAAAAAGTAGTCACAAGTAAATGGACTGTAGTTTCTTGGCTATAAATTTCAAAGCCAAAGGATGAAACAGTGACACGTGGCAAGTCGTACAAGTTAGCTCTACTGAACCAGTCCATAATTAGGTCATTGTGGGAGATTGGACACAACTTTGTATTGGAGAATCAAAATCAGGTTAGACCTATGGCATTCAAAAGAGAATTCAGAGGGCTACATCGGTACCAAAATTCAAATATTGAAGTGCTGCAGTCACAGAGATAGTCCAATTTCAATATCGAGCTCTTCAAAATCAAGAAAAATGTGTGTATTTTTTTTTTCAAATTGCATAAGTCTTGTTTGAAGAATCAATTTGAATTGATTCCAAGGGCATATTGTAGAATAGATATCAGTATTGGGTTCTAAAATATGCCCCGTAAAAATAATTAAACACCCATTAAGCCTTCAGAAGGCTCTACTATGACTCATGAAGATGAAGAATTGCAACATGATCTATCAAAATTACAAGAGCAAGTGCACCAAATTTCGCTCTCGCAAAGAGCAACAAAAAATGAAGTGGAAGTTTTGAAGAAAGGCGTGGAAGCTAAGATGGATGGCATGGAAGCTGGCATGAAAGCTAAGATGGATGACATGAAAGACAACATGGAAAACATGAAGAATGATCTACAAGCAGACATAGAAAGTTTGACAAAGTTGATACAAGAAATGTTTCATAATGGTGAAAAAATAGTAGAAGAAATTCATGATGAGAACAAAATAAATGTTAATCATGATTTCATAAACTCTAATGTTGGCGGGAAGAACCACCATATTCCAAAAATGGAGATGAGGAAGTTTGATGGAAAGGATCCTGTAACATGGATACTACAGATGGAGCAATATTTTGATCTCCATAACGTGCAAAACACACAAAAGGTACGCATTGCAACCTTAAATTTAGAGCAAAATACATTTGTATGGTATTGATGGCTTTGCTCCCGTAAAAAAATTGTCAATTGGTCAATTTTTACGGAGGAAATGATAGCACATTATGAGGATACAAAGAGCAACATCTTCTTTAGAAAATTGATAAATCTCAAACAAAAGGGCTTAGTGGGGGAGCACATTGAGGACTTCCAAAAATTGAATATAAGGGTAACTGATATTCTAGAGGAACATCACAGGATTGATCTCTTCATAGGCACTTTAAAGGATAACATCCAACATGAAGTTCGCGTTTTGGAACATGATTCATTGGAGAAGGCATTCAGGTTGGCAAGAAAAAATGAATGTAAAATTATGGCGACAAGGAAGCCTACCACTCACTTCTATAAAGAAGGAAGTGTTGCTACGCCTAGATTTCTACAACCTACAAGGTTGACACCACAACAATTGGAAGAAAAAAGAGAAAAAGGGCTTTTCTACAGCTGTGATAGCAAATACACTAAAGGTCATAAGTGTGTTGAGAAAAAAATATTTTACATAGATCGTGAAGAGGAAGAAGAAAATGAACAAGAAGAGGATATACTCCAGGAACTAGCCATAGAAGGGGAAGAAATGAATTTGACCATATCGTGTAATGCACTGGCAGGAATTACCACTCCTCAAACTCTCAAGATAGAAGGACATATCAAGAAGAAAAAGGTAATAGTGTTGATTGATTCAGGTAGCACCCATAATTTTATTCATTGTAAGGTAGCCAAGGAATTAAATTGTTTCCTATACCCTGCACCAGAATGTCAAGTGATGGTTGCAAATGGAGGAACTATAAATTGCTCTGGAAAATGCCATAATATCAAGCTAACCATGGGGGAATATGTATTGACTAGTCCAATGCTTTCCATTCTTATGGGAGGTGTTGATGTTGTACTAGGAGTACAATGGTTACAATCTTTGGGGACGGTAGCTTTTAATTTTCAAGAACTTTTCTTGAAATTTTTTTCAGAAGGAAAGGAAGTCGAATTACGGGGTATTGCGGGGAAGCCAAGAAGGATAATAAGCTCTAATTTCATGACAAAGCTTCTAAAGAAAGAACAGCGAGGCGTAATTGCACAATTATGATCACTAGAAGTTCCAACATCAAAATCATCTATTTCTGCAGATCTCCAACAAGTCTTGGACAATCATTCCAAGGTGTTTGAAACTCCCAAAGGACTCCCACCTATTCGTGATCATGATCATGCTATTCATTTGATTCCAGGAAGTGTTCCTCCAAACATCAGGCCTTATAGATATCCTTATTTCCAAAAGAGCGTAATTGAACGTATGATTGCAGAAATGTTAGAGGCGGGTATAATTCAACCTAGTCAAAGTTCTTTCTCTGCTCCTGTAGTATTGGTACACAAGAAGGATGGATCATGGCGAATGTGTCCGAATTATAGGGAGCTCAATAAGCTCACCATTAAAGATAAATTTCCCATTCCTCTGATTGATGAATTATTGGATGAATTACATGGAGCAATTTATTTTACCAAGTTGGATCTTCGTTCAGGATATCATCAAATTAGAATGAAGACTGAAGATATTCCAAAAACAACATTTCGAACTCATGAGGGTCATTATGAATTTTTGGTCATGCCTTTTGGCCTTACCAATGCAAATTCTACATTTCAAGGGTTGTAAATTCCATTTTCAAACCCTTCCTTAGAAAATTTGTGCTAGTATTTTCTGATGATATATTAATCTACAACAGGTCTTGGAAGGATCATGTTGAACATGTTGACAGGGTGCTCAAACTATTGCAGGAGAAACAATTATATGCAAAAACATCCAAATTTTTCTTTGGAGTACAAGAGGTGGAATATCTAGGTCATATTATATCTCACGAGGGTGTTAAGGTAGACCCTAACAAAATTAAAGCCATCAAGGAATGGAAAGTCCCCACAACCATAAAGCAGTTGTGAGGATTTCTTGGGTTAATAGGGTATTATCGCAAGTTTGTTTAGAATTATGGGAGAATAGCAGCACATTTAACAACATTATTGAATAAAGATGCATTTTCATGGACTCTTGAAGCAACTAAGGCCTTTGAACATCTTAAAGAGGCAATGTGTCAAGCACCAGTTTTAGCTACGCCAGACTTCACAAAAACCTTTATTGTGGATTGTGATGCCTCAGGAAATGGAATTGGTGCTGTTTTAATGTAGGAAGGAAGACCCATTGCTTTTGAAAGCCGTCCAATCAAAGGAAAGTATTTACAGAAACCTATTTATGAGAAGGAAATGTTAGCAATACTGCATGCACTAAAGAAATGGCGAACTTACATAATGGGAAGACACTTCAAGGTAAAAACTGATCATGATAGTCTTAAGCACTTTTTGGAACAAAGACTATCTTCAGAAGAGCAGCAAAAATGGGTCACAAAGATGTTGGGTTATGACTTTGAAATAATCTACAAAAAAGGAAAGCTTAATGTTGTTGCAGATGCACTCTCAAGAAAGAATGAACAGGTGGAAGCATTGCTTTGTGCCATATCTATTATCCAACCAGATTGGATAACCAAAGCAAGAGATGAATGGAAGGACAAAGAGGTATGGACACTCATTCAAAAGTTGCAGCAAGATCCTAGTACATTTGATACATTTAGTTGGAGAAATGATTCCTTATGGTACAAATATCACTTATATCTTTGTAGGAATTCCCAACTAAAACAAAATATTATTTTGGAACTGCACACTTCTCCTTTAGGAGGACACTCGGGATTTTTAAAAACTTACCACAGGGTGAAGAAAGAATTTTTTTGGGATGGCCTTAAATCTGATATTCAAAATTTTGTGGTGGAATGTTTGGTTTTCCAACAGAATAAAGTTGAGGCAATTAAGACCCCGGCACTTCTACAACCTTTATCCATTCCAAGTCAACGTTGGGAGGAGATTTCAATGGATTTTATCACAGGTTTACCTAAGTCCGAAGGAAATAATGTCATCATGGTGGTAGTTGATAGACTTACCAAGTATGCACACTTTTGTGCATTATCTCATCCATTTAAAGAAAGTGTAGTTGCTACTACATTTATGGACATAATTCTTTTGCTACATGGAAGCCCAAGGGTTATTGTGAGCGACAGAGATCCCATTTTTACTGGAAATTTTTGGATGGAGTTATTTTCTTGTTTGGGTACTCAATTAGCTCATAGCTCATCTTATCATCCTCAATCTGATGGTCAAACTAAGATAGTAAATAAATGTTTGGAAGGATATCTTCGTTGTTTTGTATCTGATAAAAAAACACAATGGGTGAAGTGGTTACCTCTCGCTGAATGGTGGTATAACACTTCCTTCCATACTACAGCAAAAATGACCCCATTTATGACACTTTATGGATATCATCCACCATCCATCACATCATATTTAAAGGAAAATTCGAAGGTTCAAGTAGTGGAAGATCACATCGAGCATCAGCAAGAAGTTCTCCAACTCTTAAAGGATAACCTTAATTTGGCACAAAATCAAATGAAACAACAGGTAGATCAACATCGCAGCGAGAGATGTTTTGATGTAGGAGATTGGGTATTTTTACGACTACAACCATACAAACAAATGTCCCTCAAGCAAGCTAAGAAGGATAATAAATTATATCTAAAGTACTATGGTCCTTACAAGGTGTTGCAAAAGATTGGTACTATGGCATAAAAGGTAGAGCTTCCTGCTTCTTCGCGAGTGCATCCAGTTTTCCATGTTTCATGCTTAAAGAAGGTTATAGGTGAAAATATTCCAGTTCAAACAATATTTCCAGAACTTGATGAGGAAGGAAAAATCATATTGGAACCTGAAGTGGTCACAAAAACAAGAACTCGACAGCTACGGAATCGATCAATTTCAGAGTATCTCATCAAGTGGAAGAACTTACCCAGTGAAGATTCTACATGGGAGGATGATAGTTTTATACAGAAGCACGCAGAGCTACTCAAGCATTGAGGACAACACTTTTTTGAAGGAGAGGGGCATGTTAGGTCCCTATATTACTAGTATAGTCCCTTATTGTTATTAGTGTAACCCCCTTATTATTATTATTGTACCCTTGTAACCCCCATATTGTTATTATTATGCCCTTAAATTATTATTGTTAGGTCGGCTAGGATTACATTGGGCCCCACTAGGATTACATTATGGCCGATGGAATCCTATATATAGAAAGGAGGTTTTGTAATTTGTATCATCCAAGAATTGTTCATTCCTGTAATTTATTGGAGGTTTCCCCCTCGAAGTGGCTTATTTCTAAGGCGTTGATATCTCTTTTCTTCTATTTTTGGAGCTGGTTACACAAAAGTATACCCCAAACCTAATATAAACCTCCTCTTCTACTTACAACCTAGTCTCCTCCTCCTAAAAAAGGATAACTTCTTAGAAGATTAGAGCTCTCGCGCTATATTATGGACACTAGATCTAGCTAATTTCCTCTTTATAGAGTGAGAGATTATATAGGTTCATTCTATTATTCAAGAGAATGTATCTAAAAACCTGGGGGCTTGAGAAGTTGGGACACTTCTATAATAATGGACCCCTGGACAACTCATACACAAGTGGGTCAAATTGATTTCCTTGGGAATGACAAACTTTATAATTATTTTTCTCAATTATGAGATAATTATTATTTCATAATTATGATATTTTGACAAAATAATTATGAGAAATTACTCAATTATGTAATTTCACCCTTTCAACATGGAATAAGTGCCACATAAGTAAAAGAAAAGGTGAAAGGGAATGCATTATTGCCAACAACTGAGGTAAATTTAACTTGGATTTCTCTCATTATTGTGGGGTGGAAAATAGTGTTATAAGATATTCCCCCTAATGTGTGAGGTCAAAAGAGAAACTAGTGGCAAAATGCATTATAAAAAAACTCAAATCTCAACATGGGAGGAAGGATCCAAGAATGTTGATCTAGGGGATTAGTAAAATGCTCAAAAGTCAAAGTGTTTGAAAGTGCCCGAAACTAGTGCCAAAATGAATATCTTGTCACTCTAAATCCAACACAAATCGAATCACTCAAAACCGATATTGTATGCTCCCGATATCACGTTCTGACTGTTTTCCCAAACAACCAAAAAAAATTGTAATTAGGTTGCAGGTACGCCCATTCAACAGTCCGTACGCTAACTAGGTAGGTGACTGGGCAGGCTGATGGTGTTTTTCAGGACCAATGGATGTGTGCAAAGTTTCCCATTCTAATTGGTCAAATTTGTGGAGGTTTATGATTGGTTGATTCATTTTTGAGTTGGGCCAAAGGTGGAGGGACATGTGGGCCAATGGTTGGCTACCACGTGGCCTCCTACCGTCATGGTAAAATTTTGGTATGGGCTGGATCGTCCCTAATAGGGTTCGAATGGTGGACCTACTCATTGGCAGCGTGAAGTGTTACCTCTCCACCATGAGTTTTTTTTAACCCCTATAGGAGGTTGATTCTATATAAATTTTATTGGGTTGCAAGTTGGGGGTTAGGTCTGGGGTTAACCCCTGGCCCTCAATCCACCCATACCATGAGACCACAACTTGTCAGCCAGGGGTGTGCGATTAACCCTAGCCCCAATACCACGATATATATTATACCACAATTCAAATAGGCATTCAATAAGCCAGCCCCAAACCACATAAAAAACAACCACATCACAGTTATAACCATAGTTCATTGGCAGTTCAAATATTCTGGTGGAATCACCCATCGTTACCACAATCAAGTGCAGGGTTGGGGTTTGTTTGGCGCGATTATTTAAACATGGAACATGGTTTCAATAACTAGACCACATTCACCGAAGCGGGTTTGGGTTTGTATTATGGCACAGAGATTTAAACGTAACCACTAGCGGGTATTAACCAAACCACCACACCAACCATGGTCTATGCTTGGTTCAAGGAATTGGTGGGACTCATTTGAATGACCCGAAATCAATGACTATCAATGTGCCACGTGGCCTCGATCAGTTGGTTTGTGTGGGTCATTGCATCATTTAAGGTGGTGAAAATTTGCACCTGAACCGATGTGAATCTCACTGGCATGGGATGAATTTATTGCTCCATGATGTCAAAAAGTGTGGAAAATGTAGGATGCATTGTAGGTGGGTGAAAATTTTAGCACAACTAGCAAAAAAATTGTTCTAGAGCATAACTCAGTCATTTTTTGGCCAATTTGAATGTAGAAAGAGCCCAACTAGGGGTTTTTTTATTGTTCTAGAGCCATTAGAGACAATATTTTTGCATTCTGAGCATTGTAAATCCATGTAAACAAACATTTTGAGAACATAATGAAAGAGGACCAACATTAGAAGCTAGACCAGGAGATGTAGTCAAGGAGGGGTGAACTCCTTCATAATTTTGATGTCTTGTGTTTTTGTTATGGTATTATTGTCTCTATTTTATGCTGCAAAATTGAGTTTAAATACATAATTTATGTGTTAATGCAACTTCCCAATTTGCACAAAAAATATAAAAATTTCACTTGCAAACTTTCATCATACCTTCAAGCTTTCATATACAGATCAACTGTAAAGCTGAATTGGAAGAACTCGAATTTTGAAGTCTCAACCCTGTTGATAACATCCTTGAGTTGTGCATACCCATGCTAAGACATGGCCACAAATAATACACAATGGGTCCATGTGACAAATCAAAAAGATCATATCCAATAGAAAATATAGTGTGTATCTATGTCATAATATACATCACTAGGACTATGGAAACATAAAATAGAGGTGCCATTAAGGAGTCCTCAAAGTAAATAAATGATACATAGCTCCAAAAAAACCTTGGAAGGGTGGAATATAAGAGTAAAATGTCCCTACCTAGGGTCTTCTACACAAACTCGATGGTACGAATCTATAGCATGCGAATAGTTGCATCAATGTCGAGCATGGTAGAAACCACCTGATTACCTATTAATGAGGTGTACCGTTAAAATATGTGAGGTGATCCACCAATGATTAAAATGGACCCCAAGGTACTTATCATAGTCCACTAAGTGGGAATAACTAAGTTTGTATCGAACACTCCTAGAATCAACTGATCATGATTCAATGATGTTAACCCACTGTCAATCACGAGGAATCCTGCCACTAAGGACCGCAAGCTTCAAGGTACTATTGGTTCCTAGATCAAGATCCTAGATAATAAGTTGAAGTCAACAAGAGAAGATCCATCAAAGGAGGGCCTTGATGTATCCTGTATCAGTTGACACAGAATATATAAAGAGATGATATGAATGGATGAAGTCATGAAATTTTTAATTACAACTAACACAGGGATTACCAACACAGAAACGGTCAACAATTACCACAAATGGTTGACTTAGGTTTAGAATTCCCTTGAACACATAATGTCATGACACAAAAATGACTTGGAAGCCTTGACTAATGACCACCATGTGATATCATGCAAAAACACAAGAGGCATTGAAGCATGCTCCATAGTGACTAGAAGAGTAACCAGTAAGAGGAGTAAATATAATTATATATATGGTATGGCTCTAAGGTAAGAGAAAACCCAACTGTGAGACTCAAACAAGTGCCATGTTCAAGGGTGATGTGACTAACACTGCCATTTTTATTAATAACTTGAGTAAATGATTCCATTTTAACTAATAACTCAAGTGATGATTCCCCTTCCCTTTTATCTTCTTAGTCTCCTTGATATTTTACTGAAAATGAAAGAGAAGACAAGTAAGCTCAATAGTTCTATTTTCATTCAGTTTAAAAAGCCTAAAAAGGAGATAAAAGAATACTTAGTGCCTTTCACAATTTAATGAGCATAATAAGGACACAAAGGAAGCTCTTCCTGGAGGAACATGAGGTATAAAGGGTATAAAATAGTTCTGAGCTGATAGAACCACCTTAAGCATAAGGAGGCAAAGAATTTGGAAAATAATACTACGCATTGCAATGGTGCCTCCAAGAAAGGGTAAAAACACCAAGAAAAATCAAGCAAAGGTCCAAGTAAAGGACGACGTGTGGTGGTAGAATGAAACCAAGGCTTATCATCATCCATAAGTAGGGCTAAAAGGTTACAACAATCACCACGTATAAATATGTGGAATCCTCTTGTGTTAAGGCTAGAAGATAACAAGGAAGATGAAATGAGGCTCATATTCTAAGTCATAGCAGGTCAAAAGGAGGAATTATAAAAATTAAATGAATAAATGTTGCATGGAAATGAACACGAAACATAGTTGATAACTAGGGTATCCATGTATAGGTAAGCTCTATTTCCAAGTTATGAAGTGCATAAAGAGACAAGCTAATATCACAAATTGACAGGGTTATACCTTAGGCAAAATCAAGATGGTAATGACAGTCAAGAATGAAATAGAGATGGCGGTGAGGGACCTACCCTTATATGCTAGGTTTAAGAGAAACACACCTAAGCTCCAATGGATGTCGCAATCAAAATTGCACCCTATCATGTAAAAACCAAGATAAGGAAATAAATAAAACATGGATAAGAAAAAAATAGGACCATATATTTTGTATTTTTTGAGTTCTCATTTTTTTGGATTTTTGGCATATATGTACTAAAAAAATTCTCACATCACATACCAAACCAAAAATAGGTAAAAGAGTCACATTCACTCCTATGTGCAATATGTACAAGCAAAAATCAATCTAATAGGTCACGTCAAGGTGTGCCCATTGTCAGACATAGGCCAAGGATTCCATTACATGAACTCATGGAGGAGTGGAGGTACCATATGGAACACCATGTAAGGGCCATGCCATAAAATTTGAATTGTCTCATTCCTAAAGGTTGATGGTACCAAGGAAAACCTAGAGGCATAATGTTATCAGGAATGACTTGAGGATCTAAGAGGTTAGAAATTGTTGTAAGAAAGGCTAAATTTGACTTGTGCCTTAATCAAATTTAGTAATTCAATTTTCCACATTAGTAGGATGACTTGGATAGAAGTTAGCTAGAGTGACATGGCCTTTTCTACTAATTAACTCAGTAAATTCGATTTATAGGCTTTGAGTAGAGTTGCACATGTATTAATTGCTAAAATTTAGCAATCTAGTTAATATATTTTCAGTTAACTCAGTTAACTAAGCTCAAGTAATTAATTGAGTCAGTTGAAGTTTAGTTGAGTCATAGAACTATTTTTAACTCATTTATCTCTCAGTTAAACTATTCAATCAACTAAAAATAGCCCTTACATGCATGGAATTCGAATTGCCTAAATGGAGTGGAGGAAAAGGCACATTGAGATTATCAATTGTATACTAGTTGAGTGTATAGGCTTGGTTATTGAGTAGGTGAATCATTCTTTGGGAATTGCACAAAAAAATAGGAGGAAATTCCCATTTTTTAGGAGCTAATTTCCTCAAGGATTGCACAAGGAAATAGGATGAAGTTGGAGCCTTGAATTGGCTAAGAATTTTCCAAAGCAAGACATTCAACAAGAGAACATGTTTACAGTGTAGGGTGTGCTTCAAGATCAAAGAAACAAATTGTAATAGTTTCTCATTCTCATCTGAGTAATAAAAAGCAGTGGAGGGGTTTTTCCTAGTTGGGTTCCCTTGTAAAATCATTGTGTTCTTGTGGTTTTAATGGTTGCATGTCATTGCATGTGTTTCTAAATTGTGATTTCCATTCCAAATAATTGTAGGGGAAATTTGTAGTCTCTTTATTTCAGTTTGAATTCATTAGGAGTAGCAAATTTCTATTAATTTATACATGGTATCAGAGTGGAAATCACACTAGAAGCCATTCAATACATTTTCTCCTTCATAAATTTCGATTTGCAGATTCAGTGAAGTATTTTTCTTCCATGCTAGAAAATATATTTCAATGGATTGAGATTGGAGTATTCCCTAGAGGGATCCTATAATTTCATAAATGGAAGGACGGGATTTAAGTTGTACTTGATGACAATGGAGTGTTGGAGTACACCAAAACTCACATTCCAAAACCAGCAACATCATATTCACAATAGTTATTAGCCCAATGGAAGAAGGATACCGCAAAAGCCAGGAATGCCATCCTATAGGGTGTAAGAGACCACATAGTCTCAAATTTACATGGAAAATAGTCTCCATTTTCTATGTTGAAGACCCTCACTAAGTTATTCGAAAAATAGTAGTGATGCCAGCAAATTGGCATTGAGGGATAAGCTTAGAAACATCTAATTGCGGAAAAATTAAACCATTCCACATTATCTTTCCAGATTCTCTCAGGTAAGAGATCAAATTGGAGGATTAGGATAAAATGTGTCCTCTTCTAAGCTAGTGAGCCTGGATATCCCAACCTTTTGAAATCCTAGAACAACTACTAGGACTTTGTAAATGGAAGGGGAAAATTTCCAAATTAGGAGAGACTTTGGTCTGATTTGGTGTAGGAAGAAATTCGAAGGAACAATAGAGATGGAGTAACATCCAAAGTTGAGGAGGAAGAAAATTTTTCCTTGGTTGAGAGGGATAAGAAAGATAAGTGTAAGAAGGCCCAAATCAAGCCAAACTCTAGCTAGAATAATGGTAAGAATGACCTAAGAAAGATAAAATGTTTTCACTGCCATGAATATGGGCACTATGCAACAAAGTGTCTACACAAGAAGTCTAACAAGAAGCCTTCAAGAGGAGTAGGAGGTCAAGAACTTGCCTCAAAATTCAATTTATACTTCACCCTAATTGAATGAATGGCCAACACTATAATGGGGAGTTTGTGGTATCTAGATTCAGGTTCCTCATTTTATATGACAAGATGCAAACAAATCTCCAGTAGCCTAGAGGATAAGGATATCCAAATGCACATAGAACTTAGGGATGATGGGTGGTACAGTACCAAAGGAATTGGAACTGTACCCTTTAAGAGGGATTCAGGCTGCCATATTCATCTAAAAGATGACATGTATGTACATGGGTTGAAGAAGAACTTGATCTTTGTAGATGTATTAGAGGATAGAGTCTATGATGTTGTTTTCAGTAAGGCGAAATCCTTTCTGATAGATGTAGTTATTAGGAAAGTGAAACATATTAGAGTTAGAGTGAAAATTATCTACAAACTTGAGGTGGAAGCTTGTGTTGCATTGAGTAGAAAGGCAAAAAAAGTGCAGAGTTGAGGTGTTGGAGAAATAAGGCGTAGGCACTTAGGACATTTACACCATGGAGACTGAAAAATCGCGCAACATATTACCACTAATCTCCCGAAATGCACCGTTGACCAACATGATATCTATAAGGGATGCACTTTGCATAACTATGTGAAATCCACCTTTCAGGGTTGAGATAGAAAATATGGAGTAATATTGGAGTGATTCCACTCTGATGTATGTGTACCGTTTTCTACGACCTCTACAACAAAACACATGTATTATGTGATTTTTGTTGATTAATTTTCTAGAAAATGATGGATCTTCTTCATGCAAAAGAAGGATGAATTTTTCTAAAAAAAAATTTAATTCAAAGCATTGATTTAAAAGGAGACTGACAAAAAATTGAAAGGCCTGAGAAGTGATAATGGAGGAGAATTTGTTTCTAGCACCTTCAAGAACTTTTTTTCCAAAGAGGGTATTATAAGAGAAACTATAACACCTTATAACTGACAAAAAAATGGGGTGGTTGAAAGGAAAAACAGAAGCATAGTGGGATCATCAAGAGCTATGTTTCAAGATCAAGAACTACCATTACATCTATGGGAAAAATCATGCAACACCATAGTTTATTTGTAGAACATGATCCCTCATAAAATACTTGGCATAATGACACCCAAAGAAGTTTTCTCTGGGAGGAAGCTAGATGTATCTCATTTTTGAATTTTCAGAGCTATTGTGTATTATCATGTCTCTAATGATAGAAGGAGGAAAATTGAGCCTACTTTTGAGATGAAATTTTTTGTAGGATCCATAGAGACACACATAATTACCGAGTGTATTTTCCCTCACTCAGAGTGATAGTAGTGAGGAAAGATGTAAAATTTGATGAGGATAATTCTATGAGATGATTTCAAGAGCGAGAACTAAGTATCCCACCGGAGGAGGAACCTCTAGTTCCTAAGGAGGAGCCTCAAATAGAACTTCAAGATGTCGCAGAGAAACCACAAGTGGAGGAGAATACAAGAGTCCTAGTGGAAGCACCCACTCAAATAGAATCTTCTAGAGAGGGGAGGAAGAGAACTAGAGAAGCTAACATATTGGCGCGGGATGCATAGGAGCATGTGGGAGCTCCTACATCTTAGCGCAGGAAGAGGAGGTCACCAAAAATATACACTGGGTATATAGCTCTCATAACATAACTCATTTATTCTAAGCCTTCTTCATTTGAGGAATCAGTTTTCAACCAGTGTGGGTTGATTCAATGGTGGAGGAGTATGAATCCATCATGAAGAACATTGTATGGGAGGTGGTTCTAAGACTAGAGAACAAGTCAGTGGTTGGTTCCACATGGATTTACAAAGTGAAGCATGTAGCTGATGAGATCATCAATAAGTACAAGACCATATTTGTGGCAAAACGATTCTCTCAGGTAGAGGGAGTGGACTATATGGAAATTTTTTCACCAGTGGCATGTTATTCCTCAAACACAACCATTATAGAATTAGATGGATAGATGGGGTGGAATATCCACCAAATTTATGTGAAAAATTCCTTTCTCAATGTTGTTATTGAGGAAGAAATTTATGTATAGAAACTAGAGGGATTTGAGACATATGATAGGGAGACACATGTGTGTAGACTCAAGAGAGCCATTTATGGTCTCAAGAAAGAACTCCGAGCATGGTACACTTGGATCGACACATATTTTAGTGGATTAAGATTCACCAAAACTGAATGAGATGCCAATATCTATCACATTGCGGTAGACACAAATTTTCTTATCTTGGTATTGTATGTTGATGAATTGATACTTAGAGGGGATGAAAAGTTGATCTACTCTTGAAAAGAGGACCTTGCAAGAGAATTTGATATGAAAGACATGGGATTGATGCATTAATTTGTTGGGATGGAAGCATGGCAGGGTGATGGTGAGATGTTTGTGAGTCAGGGGAAGTATTCCTCTGAAATACTTCAAATATTTCACATGGATAACTGCAAGCCTATGGACACACCTCTAGCTACAAAGTGGAGTAAGGAGCATGGTTATTCATGAGAGGCAATAGATGATATCATCTATAGAAAATTTTTGGAATATTTGTTTTATCTACTGAACAAAAGGGGTGACATATGCTATGAAATTAATCAACTTAGTTAAGCCATCATGAGGCCTACCAAGTTGTATTGGAAGGCAACAAATAATGTGTTGAGATAACTTAGAGGCACAACGGATTATGGGTTATGGTATAGGAGGATAGAGGGAGTGAAGATCAAGGCTTCATTGATGTATATGGGGCATGGAGTCCATCAAACATGATAAGTACTTAAGGTGATATATTCAATGTTGGGTTTGCAGCTATTTCCTGGTATAGCAGGAAGCAAAGGTATGTAGAACTAAGATCAAGATAGGCTAAATACATGGTTGCAAGTCAAGTATCTTACAAGGCCATATGGATGAGGACAATACGTGTGGGGCCTTTTAGTAAGGAGATGGATATGACAATGATTTATTGTGATAATCACAATTGTATTAAACTCTCTGAGAATCCAGTATTTTATGATAGGTCTAAACACATTGATATAAGGTACTAGTACTTCTGGGATTGTGTGCATATGGGAATTATGATGCTACAGTACATTCCAATTGAGGAGCAGGATGCAGGTATCTTACCAAAGGAATTGCCAAGAGGAAAATTCAAATTCCACAGGTGCAAGATAGGGGTGGTGAAAAATCCATTTATTACTAAGAGGGAGTGTTAGAAATTGTAGCAAGAAAGGATAAATTTGACTTGTGCCTTAGTCAAATTTAGTAATTTGGTTTTCCTCATTAGCAAGATGACTTGGATGACACATGGCATTTTATACTAGTTAACTTAGTAAATTCAAGTTATAGGCTTGGAGTAGAGTTTTGCACATAGTGATTGCTAAAATTTAGTAATATAGTTCAGTTATTTTCAGTTGAACTTCGTTAACTGAGCTCAAGTAATTAATTGATTTAGTTGAAGGTCATTGGAGTAGTAGAAATTTTGTTAACTCAAATGATCTCTCAGTTAAACTAGTAAATCAACTAAAAATATCCCAGACATGCATGGAATTTGAATTTCCTAATGGAGTGCAAGAAAAGGCACATTTAAATTATCAATTATATATTAGTTGAGTGTATAGGCTTGGCTATTGGACAAGTGAATCATTACTTGGGAATTGCGAAAGAAAATAGGAGCAAATTCCTATCTTTTAGGTGCTAATTTCCGCAAGGTTTGCACAAGGAAAGAAGAGGAAGTTGGAGCCTTGAATTGGCTATGCATTTGCTAGAGCAAGATAGTCAGCAGGAGAGCATGTTTACAGTGCATGGTGTGTTTCATGATCAAAGAAAGACATTGTAATAGTTTCTCATTATCATCTGATTAATGAAAAGTAGTGGAGGGGTTTTCCCAGTTGGGTTCACCTATAAAATGATTGTGTTCTTGCGGTTTTAATGGTTTCATTTCATTGCATGCGTTTATAATTTGTAATTTCCATTCCACATATTTTTAGAGGCAATTTTTAATCTCTTGATTTTTTTTTGAATTCAGCAGTAGTAGCAATTTTATATTAATTTCTACATAAAAAGTGAGTGGTCTCGTGAGCTAGTGAAGATCCATGAAAAGGACTATCAAGACATAAACGGGGTACAAAACACTTGTCTATAAGTGGATATGAGTTGGATAATTCATTGGAAATTTCAAAATTACAAACCAAATACTTGAATCGGTCCAAGGGTGGCACTTCCATGGATGGTCAAGAAAATGCCCCTTGGGTCGATTCAATATTTTTGTTTTCCAATCTCTATCTTTTCCAAGTCTAGGAGAAAAGATGCATGACGATTTATAATCTCCATAGGATTATTTATAAGTGAATCCATGACCTCCAATAATTTTTGACAAGGAGACTCGTCATCAAGGGATTCACATGGAATATGCAGAGTGACAACCTATGTGGGAAGAGTAGTCTAATCATTTTCCATATTAGGATGGAATTTCTGACCAATTCTAGGAGGTATTAATAAGGTTGTCAAAGAGGAAATATATTTTTCTAAAGGTGGTGTACTCTCACCATATTGATCTACATCCAAAAGAGAAGGCATCTCCCAAGGGTCGAGAGATAGGACACATGGTGACATTTTGGTGGATGATGACATCAATATGACATTAGTATGAAAGGAAACATGAAATGTAGATTTGATGTTTTTGGGTTCTCTGGTGGTCCAAATCATGGTGACATGTGTCAAAATTTAAAGGTTCCATATGGAAAATATGATGAAGGCATGACATCATCCTGTAGGCTTTCTCCCGAAAGATATTTAAAGTGTATAGAAGAGGATCGTCAGGCTGACTAGGCAGCGGGCAACGTGTTAGTTGTTAGTGACAATTAACCTTGGATAGCTGTTGATTGGTTGTCGAATGTAGTGGGTGGAACCACTATAATAACTAATCCTGAACTCCAAACCCTGGAGGTATCATTTAAGAGCGCAAACGATGAACGACATGATGATAGGTGTAGGGACATAGAAGATGCACACAAAAAAGAGGAATGAAAAATGATTGGAGCACACATAAAGGTAGGAAACCCCACTCGACACATAACCTTGCAAGGTAGACCCAAAAGGTGTTTATGAAATAACATCGTGATAGCGTAGCCGATGGCCAAGCCTTAAGGACTAGGTCAAATATTTCTTGTGGTGGATAGACCGAGGGCATAGAAGAATTTTGCAGTGTTGAATTAGACTGTAGGGCTATATTATAAAGGGGCATGTGCAAGTTGTATTTGTATTGTGTTTATATGTATTAGCACTCGAGCCCAGTGGAGGACTAAAGTTATATTTGGCGGTGTTAATTCCTTGGGCCTATATTAAAGTGCTTTGGGATTTTAACCAAGGTTTAGATCTCAATGAAATGAACGAGAAAATATCTATATATGACATTGTTTTAATTAAGCCTTCAAGCTTATGGATGAGTTAGTAGCATAAATTTGGCACAAAATAAAAGAAAATACAAGCATGAATGAGTTAGAGTTATGATAGAAACATGGATGAGTTTGGTAGGTCAACTAAAGTTGTATCTCACTAAAATAGAAGACCTCTGCTAAATCCTGTAACAAATTCCATAATAGAAAATTTCATGAGTTAAGCTCAGTTTTTCAAGCGGAAATGAGTAAGGAGAGTTTGATAAATTTAAGAGTAGATACAAAAGATTCAAGTGAAGAAAGAAAAAGGAAAAAATAAAGAATTCATGCAAGAATTCAAGTGCAAGATAAAAAAATATTATTATCCAAAAATATCAGCCCAAATTTCTCTATAAGCATAACCGAATTTGTAAATAAAGGAGTGTGCAACTCAGAGAGGTGTGTGCAAGAGTGAAGCCGAGTTGGTTGTGAGTAGGTGTGAGAGGTTGTTGGTGCAACCTGATGGATAATGTAAGAGTGAATGGGAGATCAACTTTGATATCTGAGAGGTGAAGGATGAATTGGTGATTAATCTTTTGGTGTGTTCAACAAAGGTGATTTTACAATGATTGATGTTGTTGGTATAGTTGGTGATTTTTTTAGTAATCATATATTTTTGAAGGTGTTTTATTAGTGACATTAGTGAGTGGATAAGGTAAGAAAAATTATATGTTTATGTAAGAAAGTGGCTTGTTGGTTCAAGTTTGAAAATGGATGAAATATGGATCAACACGGCCAAAAAGTGGTAGCTTGCATTCCAGGGAAAAGGTTCCCTTTCAGCAGTGGTTGATAAAGGAGTAGGGAAATAGTCCCTTTCAAAAATAGTTGATAAATGAGCGTGATAAAGAGTCCCTTTCAGTGAAAATTGATAAATGAGCAGGGGAAACAATGCCTTCTAGTAGAGGCTAATAAAAAAGTAGGGATCAAAGTTCGTTTCAGTAACAATTGATAAACTTACAAGTAGTATCTTATGGGGAAAATATGTAATCAGGTTGAAGCTTGTATTTTCCAAAGAAATAAAAATAATATTGATCTATTTCGTATATGTTTCTCACATGCTTGATGACGATTATGATGTTATGTTTTACATGTTTGAGTTGTGTTGTTGATTCATGACTGATTGCTAAAGTCATTGAAAAGTTTAATTTGTGAAGAGTCTTATAATTTGGTAACACTACTAATTCATCTCCACTCTTAGTAGTGTTGGGTTTTCCATTGTTTATAATACCACTCCTCTGATAGTGGTTAACATAGATTTACGTTGTGTAGGACATCTTTGCAAAACCTCCAAAGTAGACATGACACATGGTGCTTAGGCTAGGTTCTCAAAAATAATATAATGTTAGGTAACACATGCATTCGTATTGGGTGGTGACTTATGGAGAACACCCATATGGGGACTAAATGTTGGTTCCATAGGATTATCTAGCATGAAAGGTCTAGTGGAAGCAACAGGGGTGGCCATTAGTGGAATTTTGAGGTCTAAAATGGGCCTTCTAAGGAAAATATAAAATAATAGTGGAAATAATAAAATAAGATTAGATTACATCATCAAGTTTTAGAGGGAAAAAAGACAAAACTATTTTTTCAACTCGTATTTTCAACTTATCTCCCTATGGGTTTACTCAAATTTCAAGCGGAAACACTTGTTTGATGCAGAATTTGATTCCTCATCCAAGGAGTGCCCATGTACCATACTTTTGATGGACCCTGCTACATGAAAAATGAGAAATACATGAAAATGTTATTGAAATCAAGTTGTTTCATGTATTTCTCAATTTTTTGTGTAGCAGATTACATCGAAAGTATGCAACATCGGTACTCCTTGCATGAAGAATTGCATTTTTCATCCAACGAGTACTCCCGCTTGAAATTTTGGTAAAAACTTAAGAAGATAAGTTGAAAATATGAGTGGAAAAAGTAGTTTTATTATTTTATTATTTTTTAGTATTTTTACTTTTTTACTTTAAAAATGTTGAAGCATCCCCCATGCTTGACATCATCATCTTGAATCCTATTGGTTCTTATTAAGTTTATTTTGGTTGTACAATTTTCTTAGGAGGCCCATTTTAGAGCTCAAAATTCCCCTAATGCAAGTCCTTAGGAGTATAACTTGACTAAGGAGGGCCATAGGATTTGTTGTTGTTGACAATTTTACTTGTTCTTTCATAATATAAATAGGAAAATTGTTTCCAATATGAGCTTGAGGAGCTTGTGAAACGACTTGCTAATGTGGCTGGGTGGGGAATGGATGAGTTAAAACATTAGTTGTTGAGTGGTTTTTGGTAGTGCAAGAAGAAGATGAGCTTCACCCATATGAGGGAACACATGAGTTAAGTGTTCTCCCTAATGGATCTTACAAGGAAAATTAATATCTCGATGATTCTCAATTGTTCCCCCACCATAATTAGGTTGGTTTTGGTTATTCTCTTGAACGAGTTTATTCTTTTGTTTATTATTTTTCTTCTTACTACCAGGTTGATGAGTATTCATAGGTGATGCTTGTTGAGATCCTTATGTACTTTCTAGGAGTTGAGAATTGACAATCATTTCTCTAGATGAGTAGCCAACTGGCTCACAGGATCAAAAGAAACAAAACCAATAAGACCATTATAGTGTGGTCTCATCTTGGGTCATTGTGGGTGTATGAAAGGTTAAGAGAATTAGGTATAATATCATACAATGTGCCTGAGTGAGAGTAAATAAATTCAAAATATTGAGCATGTGAGATCGTATGCTCCTTAGTCACCATGCGAATAATAGTGACGTGCTTGGATATAGGTGGCAAAAGCGATCAAGTGAACCAGTCTCGACGAACATCATCAAGAAGCCTAGTTCATACTAAACTAATTTTTTTGTGCTACTCTTGAATATGATTAGAAATATGAGTGGAATTATATTACTTGAAATTGGAAAAAATATCAGTCTCAATATCCTTCCTAATGGGTAACAGAAAGTGGTTCGAGAAAGTATGAGCCACAGAAGTAAAGTCACTATAGTATGCTCGATTGAGTTAAATATACAATTTTGTAGAATCCCCTGTTAGGGTTCTTTGAAAGAGTCTCAACCTCACATAATCATCCACTAAAGAGTTATATGAACATCATAAAGGATACGTGGTGATGTGTGTGGAAGGGTTTTCTCCTAGCTTCCCTTGAAACTTAGGAATATCATATATTAAGTTGGCCAGAATAAGTGGACACCAAAGGTCATGAGAGATGGGGTCATTTTTCATCTTATCCAAATCTAATAAATCAAGAGGTGTAAAAAAATGAATATATTGTTGACTAAATGAATCATAATGGAGGTAACCCACGAACAAATCATATGGTCCCCCATACCATAGTTGAAGGAAGATGATTGTTGACCAAGGTTGTATTTCAAAAAATTATACTAAGGACCTACACCAATAGATGTGATGTAAGGATTTCCCCCCCAAAGTTAAGTGCCCCTAGAGGGAAAGGGACCCTAAAAAGTGTGATTTCATAAGGGATTGGTGACCTAGTAGTAGAGGAAAAACCTCCCTATGCAGAAGCACTACCATTAGCATGAGAGTTAATAGGGATAGTGGTATCAATGGGGCAACTTCTCCCAAGTAAGAAATCCCCCCCAAAGGAAAAGGAACCTCCAAAATTGGGCATCCCTCCAAACATTGAACTATTCCAAGGTGGATATGCACTACCAAAACAATAGTTTCCCTCATCTTAAGTAGAAGCAGCATAATATCCCCGTGAAATTCCTAGTAGTAGAAATTCCAATGATAAAATTAGGAATCACATGTTGATATAAGATATGAATATGTGTCATAGCTCTCTCGTATTGACTAGGGTTTTCCCCCACTCCAAAAAAAAGCTAGAGGAAGGCATAAACATAGATAAAGTTCGAAAAATTGATGGGGTCATAGATGTAACTGGTGGAATGCCCCAAGAAGATATGAGAAGTGTAGTAGGAGGTATGGATTCTACCACACTAAGTTGTAGCAAATATGGCATGACAAAAAACAATACTACTATAGAGGATAAATAGGGACCCATCTCCCTAACAGAAGAATAATTTTTTTCACCATATATGTTATACAAAAATAATGAAAAAGGACCACTAGAAAAATATTAGCTACACTTAAGCTGTGTGGAAAATCATGTTCAAAGGTGAGTTTACATGTGGTATGTAAGGACTACTGTCAACTTCCTCAACAGTGACAAGATATCCCCCCTTGGGACCAAAGGTTATCCCCCCTAAACTGAGTATGGTTTAATTTTTCCATTATCAAAGTTAAACTACATCTATGAGGTTGTGGACCTTCCTCCTCAAGAGAAAGGCCTAAAATTCTATGAGAATGTTAGTTAATTTTCTAAGCCACAATGAACAATATTTAAAAAAATAAGTTAATTCAAGCACCCCTAAGGTGAAACTATGACTCAAACCAAAGAACACTCTATAAAAGAGCCCTAATAGATAAGCACACACAAACCAAAGAGATAGATAAGGGATATTCTCACTACCAGAGCTTGGTTGAATAACACCCAGGTCAATAATGAAGATATGGTTGGGAAAATTATAATTTCTACTTTCTTAATATATCACACCTGGGAATAAGTGTGCACACTCAAATATCAGTCATGGAGCACCCCTCAAGAGAACCAAGTGATTTTTACTAAAATTTTCCCTAGGTATAGCAAGCACATCCTTCTTGTCCTCACCAATGATAGTCTCCTAAGAAATTCCACTAAGGCTATTGCCTATAGGCCACACCCTAGGGGAACAATATTAAGTTGGATTCACATGCAAGGGCAGGGAAACCAAGCTTGATACCCTAAGAGAGATTCCTTAAATTTAGGCATACTCCTCCTAGGTGAGTCCCAAAGTACTATAGCAATAAAATTTAATGGTACCCACCTGATCTGAATATGGGAAAACTATTTTTGTTTTGCTAGCTCCCTCATCATTTAAATAAAATTGTGTTTAGGATCGCCTCAAGTTAACCAATTATGAAGGGGTTTATGTGTCAAGTTTTTAGTGTCTTTGATGAGAAATTTATGAGTTAATTAGATTTTCAAAACTCATGTACAACACATAAAATGTAGAGAAATAACATACAACAAAAACATTACACAATAGTTGATAACGAAGTTCACCCCTTCTGGGCTATAACTCCATGTATCTACAGTAATTGGCTAGGCCCTCTTGGGATTAATTTTAAGCGTCTGATTACATACACCTAGAGTGCTCCAATGGATTTTCAACCTACTCCATTAGCTTCAGAAGACCCAAAAACCTCAAAATAGACTATTCAATCTCTGTAAATGGTCTCGAGCTGATCTAGGCATGACCTCCTCTCCCGATGGCCTTAGGCTTCTTTAATCTTCAAAGTGACATAAACACTTTTAAAAGTTACCCAACGCCTCTGCAACCTATTTCAGCATGCTCATAGCATCAAAATCATCTAAGAACGACTCTTCTTGAGCCCAATTTGGTCGAAATAAGAAAAATTTATGCTTCCTTCAATTTTTCCCTAGGAATCTCCACTAAAAATGGAACATCTCCAATTAAAGCTTCCAAATATGGAAGTTACGTCGAATTTGGTGGCTCTGCCAAAAATTCTGCCATTTGAAACTGAGATTTAATTAAACATAAGTGGATTTTAAATGGGGATTAGCGCTAAACACACTTTAACAAAATATGAATTTGAATGAGGATTATCGTGGTTTTAAACAAGGATTGGGGGTAATTAACCCACATTAAAACTTAATCTGTGCTTTAGAATTTAACTCTACTCCACCTGGTCATAGCGCAAATTCATATGATGAGGGGGCTTTCCTGCGGGGCTGGCCCCCTCCTTACCCCCGCCCTTCAAAACCAATGTATTGAAAAATATCTATTGCAAATATATTATTAAGAACTGAGCTTTTGGACTATTGGTAGTGAGAGCATATTTTTTGGTGGAGGTCGTGGGTTTAAGCCCCGACCTCTACCCATCCTCTTCATAAATTTTTTCTGTCTAATATATTTAAAATAGAGCTTTTGAAATATTTTAATCCACCACCATATGTAATTCGAACCTTTGTACATTTTAGACTTTGGAACTTTGGTCTAAATGAAATATTTCGGTATATAAAAAGAATGCGCCCAACCTTAATATAACTAGGCCATTGTTAATGAAATTCATCCAAACCTTGGTCCACCAGAGGAGGCATGTGGCGGCCCTTGCTACACCATGCGTCAGCCTCTGGTTGGACTGTCCAACCATAAAAAAAAAATTCAAATTTGACCTTAGGAGACAACCATTAAAAAAATTTCACCTTCAAAAATCTCCGGTGAATCCTACAGTGACACTTGTCATAGGTCACTAGGTGAAATGGAGGAAAAACCCAAATTTTTAGCCTTTGACCCTATTTGACACGGTGATCAGTGGCCTCTAACTTCCTCATATGGAGTTTGTTTTGAGTGAAACAAAGTGCGCTATATTCCTAGAGATGGGCCGGATACTGTCGTTCTTGTTTGGTGTAATTCTTAGCACTTCAAATTTTTGGCAAATTTTTGCCCCTAATCTAGATTCTGATCACTCCTTCCCACTAATAGGATTTTGGACCCACAAAAGTTGGTTATCTGATAAGAGATGGATATTCCTCTCTTTCCCAATTTCTAACAACTTTATTCTACTTGGAAAAATAGCCATGACAGCCACTTGGGTTCAACCAATATCCTCCATTTTAGCTTGGCCCAATCCAACACTTATTGGCTGCTTCCTGAATAATAAAACAATTTTCTGTACTAAAGTGATCCCTATGTGCTTAGAAAACTGACCGATAGCCTTCCCACTGAGAATCATGTTCCTCCTTTGCACACACATGCATATGATGCAAGCTTCTCCTTGTAAACCACTTTCCCAAGTTAAGTCCATCTGAGTGAACTACAACAATGAGTTCCAACATCAGTAATAACAAGAAAATAAATGACCATTATTTTACCTCCACGATTCCAAATTCCACATCTCAAAGAATGTATTCGCCATCTCCTCCGCTTCTTGGCATCAACACATCAAATGATCTACAATGGCTTCAAATTTTTGGCTACAAATTCTTTGACATCTTGTCCCTCTTTCCATCATCCTCTAGTATTGACATGCTGCTCAAGCCATGATTTTATAATGAAGGATGATCATGAGCCTCTCGCTCAAGAGTGGAACCTCCCAAATTCCCGTGACATATTGTCACAAACACGACCATCAATCTGAAAAACACATCATGCAAGAAACATAACTTGACGACATATCCTTTTGCTCTTTCAAAGAAAAACATTTCACATCATGTGAACATCACCATTTACTCTTACATCTTGTTGTACAAAATCATCAACTAAACACAAGTCAAAAAACCATGCCTCTTCAAACAATTGACTCTCAAGTGAAGCATAAGCATGTGTAACAATTTGATGATTCTTTTCCCGAAACAAAAAGAATTTCACATCTCATGAAACACTTCGTCAAAATCTCCCTTTAATCTTTGGAGACAAAAATCAAATCTTCCAATTTGATATGACATGCATGTAACAATCAATCGACCAACACAAGTCGACATTCATGCATGTGCAAATGATCAACACTCTCAAGTTGACAACATACATGTTAAACAAAGCAATCAATCCCACACAAGGCGGTCACTCATGCATTTTGATACACACAAAAATGCATGCATGTATAAATGCTTCAACTCTTTCATAAGTACAATCATAATTACAAGAACCCCATTCATATGTACATGTACATAAAGAGATGAAATGAACAAATTTTGTTGCAATAATAGAGAGTCAAAATACTCCACTTTCAAACACCTTCCTGGCGTAAACAAGCAACATGCATTCAATTGGAAAAGAAATTCATCAAAATCAAAAGACATGAAAAGCCTTAATTGGATAAGAAATCTAACCATCTCTTACCAAACCATTTCAATGGTGCTTCTTTCATCTGCACTTCATCATCATGTGGATCATCCTGATCCACATCAATTGTGGAATCTTTTTCCATTCCTATCAAGATCTCTTTCCACCTTCTTAAATTGTCGTGGATGACTTGTTTTATACAAATTCCAACACTTGTTTACAAGATGACCTTGCTTATGGAAATGAATTAGTGCAAAACAATTGCATCTTATTTCCAACATGGTTTTCATTGTCCAATGGACCTTTGGCTTCCTTCCTCCTTTGTTTAGAAAGCTTCATGTGCATGGCTATCTTCTTCCAACATCTTGACACATTATGGTTATTCAAAACACAAAAGGAACATGCAAAATTTCTCCAAATCTTAGGTGAGGATTTACCATGTTTATCATAATCAAAATCAACTTGATTAAAGACATATTTATATCTCGAAAATTCACCTTTGTTGCCTTCTTAAGGAGATGAATTTTATGAGGTTGTGGCTCTCTTCAGAACACCAAAAATGCATTCAATGACTTTAGATTTTTCAACATCCTCTTGTTTACCATTCTCATTAGCTGCATGCTTATGAGCACCTTCTTGCAAAGTGGGTGTAAAATTTTTCATTCCTCATGAGCACAATCTTCACAAGCTTGAGGTAATTAACATGTAATGAAAGTCCTTCTTGGAACACCTTCATGTGCCTCCTTTAATTTGGAGCATTCTCCATCATGTTGTCAATAACCAAGACCCAAATACCTAGGCCTTTCCTCAACAAAATTTGGCTCAACTATGCCTTGTGCATGTTTGCCTAACACTTTACCTTCATAGCTCATTTTCATCAATAATTTGGACCCTATTCCTCTAGTGTGTCTTTCAAAAGCACCTACACATTATTTTTTAGAATAAATATAAGATAAAATTGAATTGAATACCTCTTTTTCATGCACATACTTGGCTAAAGTTTCTTTGGTATCATGGAGTTGATTCTCTATCTCATGTATCCTTGCTAGGTTTTCATTTGCAATATGGAGCCGAGTCTCCATCTCATGCATATTTTCAAGAAGTTCTTACTTCTCCTTCTTCATCACAATCAACTTCTCTTGAAGCATAATGCTCTCCCTCTTATCTTCATACATCTCTTGCACCATATCATTCATGATGTAAAGATTCTGCAACATCTCTTTATCAAAGAGTCTTGCTAAGTAAGATTGACTAGAAAAAATGCTTGATGAAGTTGCCATCACACTTGAAATGCATAAAAATCTTCTTTGCTGTGATTTAAGAACTGAGATATCAATTTGAACTTCTCTTCACACATATAAACTTACACACAGTTAAATTCTCCTTGCACAATACAAAACCAATAGTTAATTCTTCTAGCTAACCTTGGCTAAAATGAGCTAAATTGTGCTCTGATACAAACTTGATCTGAAAATGTGTGATTATATGCATCGAAAGTGCTCCAATGGCCTTGCAACCTACTCCATTGGCTTCATAAGACCCAAAAAACTCAAAATATACTATTCAATCTCTAAAAATAGTCTCTAGCTGATCTAGGAATGACATCCTCTCCTGGTGGCCCTAGGCTTAGTTAATCTTCAAAGCGATTAAAAAAACTTTCAGAAGTACTCCAACGCCTCTAAAACCTATTCCATCATTCACATAGCATCAAAATCATCTAATAATGACTCTTCTTGAGCCCAATTTGGTCGAAATTAGAAAAAGTTATGTTTCCTTCAAATTTTCCCTAGGAATCTCCACTAAAACTGGAACATCTCCAGTTAAGGCCACCAAATATGGAAGTGGAGCCAAATTTGGTGACTCTTCCAAACATGCCTCCATTTTAAACCAAGGTTTAATTAAACATAAGTGTATTTTAAATTGGGATTAGCGCTAAACTCGCTTTAACAAAATCCAAATTGGAATGAGGATTAGCGTGATTTTAAACAAGGATTAGGGGTGATTAAGTTGCATTAAAACTTCATCTGCGCATTATCAATTAACTCTTCTCTGCCTGGTCATAGCGCAAAGTCATATGGTGAGGGGGCTAGCCCCCTCCTTACCCCCACCATTCAAAACCAACGTATTGAAATATATGTGATGTGCATATATTATTAAGAACCGAGCTTGTGGGCTATTGGTAGTGAGAGTGCATTGTTTGGGGGACGTTGTGGGGTCGAGCCCCGACCTCTTCCCAGAGTCTTCATCAAGTTTTTCCACCCAATATATTTAAAACAGACCTTTTTAAATACATTAATCTGCCACAATATGTAATTAAAACCATTGTATATTTCGGACTTTGGAACTTTGGTCTAAGTGAAATATTTGTGTATATAAAAATAAAAGTGTCCAACCTTAATATAATTAAGCCATTGCTAATGAAATTCATCTAAACCTTGGTCCACCAGAGGGGGAACGTGGCGGCCCCTGGCTGCACCATGTGTCAGCCTCTGGCTAGACTATACAACCATATAAAAAAAATTCAAACTCGACCTTAGGAGACAATCATTAAAAAAATTTCACCTTCAAAAGTCTCTAGAGAATCCTACAGTGACACTTATCATAGTGTCATTAGAAGAAATGGATAAAAAACCCAATTTTTTAGCCTTTGACCCTTTTTTTTTAAATTCACCTGTTTGACATGGCGATCGGCGGGCTCTAACTTCCTCATATGGAATCAGTTTTAATTGAAACAAAGTGCATCAGATTCCTGATGATGTGACCAATTCGGTCGTTCTAATTTGGTGTGATTCTAAGAACTTTGCATTTTTGGAAAATTTTTGCCCCTAATCCAGATTCTGATCACCACCAGTACATGTAAACCATGCCATCAAAACAAATGAAGCAGCGTAGATCACTTTTTTCGCCTCAATGTGACTTTGTGCATAACCTCTCATTAGAAATGATTCCCAGGAAATGCACAGAAAATGTGGATTATCCCTCCCTATTGCAAGATGCTAATTTTGTTTTTGTGGTCTTGGAGCATTTAACCTGACACCCTTATTCCAAGACCCTAGCCTAAGCTATCCTTGGTGTGCTATGAGTGAAAATAAAATACATTTTGCATTAATTTTATTAATCATTGATTTTAAATGGATGTTGTTTATTTAATAGGATAGCGACGTGCAGCTAAGATGGTGTGAATAGAATCAAGACCAAAACCATAAGGCATAATATATGAAAATGAAAAATCTTCTTTTCATTCGATGAAATATAGCTAGAGAAGGGAAGATAGTCTTTTCCTTTTCGAAATGAAAAAAATCAACCTCACACATTCTCAATAATAACTCTTTTTAATTTCACTAAGTTGATAACAAAATAGACCCAAAAAATAATCCAAGCAAATACTTAAAAGAGCTAGAAGAATATATCAAGCAAGAGAACCAAGCACTCAAAAGCTTGAAACTTGGATTTTAAAACCAAACATCACACAAAATAAATAAATAAATAAATATTTGATAAACAAAAACAAGAAGTGAAAAACAAGTATTAGGGTTGCAGGTCACCAAATAGCAAAAAGAAGCATAAACAGTGTTCTACAATGGACAAAAACCTAACCCTAATCCAAGCCATCAAATAGAAAGGAATGGAAATAAAAAAAATGATTCAATTTAGATACAATGAAGAGATCCAAAAAAATCAACTAGACCTTTAAGGTCCAAATTTTCACACTCACAAACAACAAGAAATAAAAGTGCCACTAAAAGAAAGCAACATCAAGAAAAATTATTGAATAGAAACTCTAAAATGGAAAAATTGGTTAGATCCAAATCAAGACAAATTCCCTAATGTAGATATGTAACATATATGAATTGATACACTTGGTAAAAACATAGATCCAAAATATCAAATCAATATCTTCAGGGCAATCCTTTCAAACAAGAAAAAACAAACTTAAGAAAAAACCCTAAAATTGGAAAAGAAAATCTGATTCAACTCAATATATTTGAACCAAATTTGAACTATAGCAACGAAAAAAAATACAGATATGAAAAATCAAAACAATAAATAACAAAAAACCCTCAAAAATCAAGCAAAGCAACTTGGAGTGACCCTAAAATTTAAAAGCAAATTAGAAAATAAGTTTATTTTTCAATCAACCATATCTTCCTTATCTGAACTCCATTTTAGGCGATTTACTTTTATTTTGGTTGAAATTTTGAGAATAATTCATATTTATGGTTGTTTCACTCAAATTCTATCTACATATATATAATTTGATATTAAACCCATGATGTGGTATTTTCTTTATTTTTTCATAAATTAAAATATAAAAAAACAAAAAATAGAATTGGATCTAATTTAAGGCTAGATATATTTAGATATGAAATAAACCAATTTGAAAATAACCCAAACTAGGTCAAAAAGTAGCGGAGAACATTTGGGAATCAACAAAAACCCAAAAAAAATAAGGAGAAAAATATATTTGCAAAACTAGATTTGACTCCCCAGCAGAGTCACCATTTTTGTTGTAATTAAAATTACCCAAACACAAGGAGATATTGCGCTGTGATACTTGCCCATGGATCCCTAGAAAAATGTGTTCAATATGTGTGTGGTAAGTGTACAACCAGATTCCAAACCAATATCTATATCATACAAACCCTAACATAACATGCAAAAAGAATGTGAGAGGGTGCACTTGTCAAATGCAGATCTAGTAGTTAGTTGATGCAACCAGCTTATGAGATGCTCCACCTCTTGATCTCCAAGCTCCTACACATAAAAAAACCAACATACAAACACCCAAAGCCTTCCCGCAAGATCATATCGGCATGATACCAATTAATGAACCAACATTAGAATAACATGAACATCATGTAGACATGATCAACATCAACAACATAAGACAAAGGGAATCACTAATGCCTATATCAAAATCAGAACATAAAAAATATAACTCAAACATGATATGAACCTCCTCTTCTCCTTGCATCCTAGCCTCCTCCTCCTGCTAAAAATGATAACTTCTCAGAAGATTAGATCTCCTGCATTATATTATGGACACTAGATCTAACCCCTTTCCTCTTGATAAGGTGAGACTACATAGGTTCATTCTATCCTTCAGCAGAATGTATCTAGACACCTAGGGGCTTAAGCAGTTAGGGAAATTCTACAATAATGGACCCTAACCAGCTAATACACCAGTGGATCAAGTGTATCTCCTTAGGAATTACAAAATGTAGAACCATTTTTCTCAATTATGAGCTTTTTCTCAAGTGTGAAATAATTATTATTTCATAATTTTGAAATTTTGACAAAATAATTATGAGAAATTACTCAATTTTATAATTTCACCCTTTTAATATGGAATAAATCCCACATAAGTAGAATCAAAGATGAAAGGGGATACATTCTTGCCAACAATTGAGGTAATTTGAGCTGGTTTCTCTCATTATGGTGGAGTGGAAAATAGGGTTATAACAAATGTTATAGATATAGAGCATGATATATGTAACCTTAAACTTGAAATTACATCACAAATTTATAATAATTCTTATACAATATTTCATTCTACCTACTACCCATCAAACTTGCACAATCCAACCCTAAAGGAAACTACAAGCTTTCCTCCCCCAGTTCCTGTCTTCATATTCACACTCAACTAGTGCAATTTCACCTATTATGCCAACCTTGAAATTAAAACAAATGACAATGCATCTATACAATTCCTATGAATGATTAATGAATGATATATTGATGCCATAGTACCTTTGAGGCATCCACAATTTCTACAAGAATTCTCTTGCACTTTCAAGCCCCTACAAGCCTAAGTGGACACAAGAGCCTACATTTTGAATAGTGGCTATACCCAATGGTACATTTCCCCCCTATACACCACTTCATCCAATCATTGAGAATTCAATGGTGTTGTGCCCAAATTGGCATGTAGCCAACAAGGATGCCTAAAAATGCCCAATCACAAGGCCTTCACTTATAAAATCTATGATAGGGCATGTGTGTTTATGGGATATTAAAAAATACCCCTAATATCATTGAATATTGATAAATACATCCCAAAATCCTTTTGTTGAACCCACCTCCCAATACATATTTCCAGTAAAAGTACTCCATTTTTAACTAGTGTCCCTAGTTTTTACTAGATACATGGCCTTTTTATAATTCCCAATACCTATAAACTCCCTCTTGCATCCCCCCCCCACGACAAATATCTATAATGTAATAACTTAATTTTCACATTTTAAATCCCACTTTATTGTGGGTTTTAACCATGCACACTTAATTTACGCGAACATTGTTTAATAAAACCAAAAATATGCAATGGTAAACACACACTAACACAAATAATTTTTGATATATTCTTCTTTACAATATATATATATATATATATATATATATATATATATATATATATATATATACATATATATATATATACATATATATATATATATATATATATATCTAGAAAACTCAGAACAATCATTTAATCCTAGATTAGAATAAAAATTGTGTTTCCTAACTAAAAATACAAAACCATGGGCTAAAACACAGATGACAAAATCACTAAGAAACATGGGAATTATGTAATCAAACATCAAAACGAAAAATGATGCCCAACCCTTGAGTAGGGAGTTTTCAAAATTTCCCCACCCCCAATTACCCCTCTATTGCATCTGTATTGCATCTGAAACAATGTACACTTCATGAGGGTAGTTATTCAAAGTATATAAGAAATACATGATTCTCCTAATTCATGGAAATAATTTCCATTGTTTCCCTACACCAAGATAACTTCTTAGTGTTAATAGATTTTGTTAATGAATCTACAACATTCTTCAAAGTGTCCAACTTCCTAAAGGACATGTTATTTTCTTCAGCCATATCTCTCACTGTTGTTCCCCATACTGAACTTGTTAAGGATCGATTCCAGGGCACCCAATGGAGTTTGATAATACCTCCTTTCTTTATATCCTAAGTTGTCCCCTTGGACCAAAGGAGTTAACCCTCAACATATTACAAATGATGATTGTCCCAAATTACTTTAGAACAATAACTCAAAAGTGTTTATATTTTCCATATTGATGATAGTATCAAGATTTAGAGTGACAAGTTAATATCATAGTGGAGATAGTCAACACTCGAATTAAAAGATGTTGATAAAAATATATATATAATATAAATCATCATTCTCATAACAAATATTCCTCAAAGTAAAAAGGTGATAGGTTAGGAAGAAGGATACACCCAAGTAAATAACATTAGTATTTACCGATCATAAAAGAAGACATATATATTAAACATAAATGGCCACAACATTAGTATTTCCACAGATATTTAATAATAGAAAGCACATTAAATTTATAATGGTAAATTCATTGTATGCGTGTAAATAATGATTCCACTAAGTAAATTTAATAAATCACAAATAAATTATAAACTATGCAAGATTCAATATTTGACAAATATATCTACCATGACTAATTAGTGATTATGTTTATCAAACTAATTGAGAATTTCCACAAATATACATAAATGAAACCCTAATTCAAATTTTAAAAAATATCCATGAAATATTGTATGTTTATCTGTAATTATTTAATCATTAATTAAAGTTGTGAATGAAATATTAATACACGACCATAGTTTATGAATAATTATTTCATTGACTAAATTGTGATCTTACAAATATATATAGTTGCATATAAATAAAGAAAACATTTTGACTTCACATAAGAAAATTTCAAATTCACAATAAGAAGATATGGACTGAATCTCAATTTCAATTGTGGGAGACAAATCTACTAGTTGATCTTCCATCTAGTTTGATGGATTTCATACCCTTTTATTTTATTCCAAGTTGGTTTACCATTTTAGTTTTTATAAATTTTCCTTTAGTAACAACATTAGGGTTAATAGTAATTTAGAATAATTGACATTCTATTGAATCTATTAATAAACCATTTTTTGTTGTTGTAATTTATTCCAACCCAGTTAAAATATTTTCGGAGAGAATATTTAAGCCATCTCCCATTAATTTTTTTGGACATTATTATTTATTAATATTTTCACAGTTATATGACTAATAATAATACCATTGTTGCTTAAATTAATGTTAAACACATAAATATACACATATGACTTATTGATAATATTATTATATAATGAAACAGTTACATGATAATATTATATATTCATATAATTATCTATTGACATATAAAATTAGTTAATGATGGGTTATAGGTTTTTTTATAACATTAATATATCCCATTATTGTTGAAAATTTTGAGTTTATCTAATGATTACTTTTTAAATTAGATCATGTAATTTGAATGAGGTCAATATTTTATATTCAAATTTTTCAAAGCGGGTGTGGTTCTAATTAGTGACTTTAAATAACTGAGATAGAGGTTAAATGTAAGGAGCACATTAGCATGTCGAAGATGGGTTTTATGAGATAAAATAAGGCGAACGATGATAGGATGAGGGTCCAAGTGGAATATAATTTGTACAAATAGCTCAAATTAAAGAGTGTCAAATTAGGTTACAACATTCACAAAGTGATATTGAACATCAATATGTTTTGTCGTATGAGGATATGTTGGGTTATTGAGCCGAAAGGCTCATTCTAAAAACCAGTATGAGGGAAATGTTAAGTATTTCACGTCCTCAAAAAACAATAAAAGTAATTTAAACAATTAAAAATCTATTAACAAAACAATTAAGTGTTGATATTATAATTGAGTCAAAAGGCTCATTGAGCCGAAAGGTTCATTCTCTAAATAATCCAAGAGATAAGATAAAAGCAGAGGCTATCATCTCGTAATAAATAATTATAAAACAATGAAAACTATTAAAATAATTATGGATAATGTTTCCAAATGCTATTCTAAATCCAAGATTTGTGGAGATGTGTAAGTATGTCAAGTCCAAAACTATTAAAATAATTATAAGAGAATTTATAACTATAAATAAAAATAATTATATATATGTATATATATATATATATATATATATATATATATATATATATATATATATATATATATATATATATATATATATATATATATATATATATATATATATAGCTCTTATCAATATCTTAATATAGAACTTAAAGAAACTGCTTGAATATCCATATTAGCTAATATGTTTCAGTATGAATTGAAAGTGTGTATTTATATATATGTGTGTGTGTGTTAACTTTAGCTGGAAAGGAAAAAGTAATTGAAGGTAAAGTATAGTAGTTACTTTTTAATAAGAGGAAAATGTGTGACTAATTCACTTTTCAATATAAAATTTTAATAATGATAAAATATCATATTATACAATTTAAAAAATGAAAAATTACCACATAGATCTATATTAATCACAAATTTAGGAAGCAGTAAAATGTATTAATTGACATGTATTTTTTTTTAAAGTTTGATATTTGATTTCTCTAGGCCCTTGGTAGATATTTGGTTAAAATGTGTCTATATTGTTTCTACATCCCAGTGTGAAGGCTACGTGTAAGTATGTCTGTCCCTTTTAGAATAAAAATAAAATATTCTCTAAATAGAAAAACTATGTTGGTTATAATAAAAATGAAAAAAATATATGCTATGCATTTTTAATTAGTTGTCTGTATGACCTAATATCATGTAGAGTAATTATAAGTAAAAAAAATATGTGACTAAGATGTTGAAACCTTATGTTTTTAAAAAATATTTTAATACGTGATATCAACTTTATATACATCTATATATAGAAAAAAATGTTAAAAGAAAATATTTTAATGTATAATAGAATAAAATATCCAATGTGAGTTATGAAAAAAATAATTTAATATGAATTAATATAAAATGACTTAATACACATGTTATGTAATCTCTACAACAATCAAAGGTGCAATTTAAACACTAACAAATTTTTGTATTCTAAAATAAGTTTGCAACAAAAGAAATTTGATCCCTTTTGGCTCATGTTAGATACATGTTTTAGATGGATCTATGTTGGTTCACTATGAATATTTCACTTTGACTGTCACAGTCTATCCTCACATCTCCTTGTACCAACATTCCAATACTTGAACACAACCAATGCAACTATGTTGATTCCTTTCTTGCATAATTGGTTACCATGTATTTGTCTCCTGTAGTTGAGAGTGCTACTATATATTTTCTCTTGCTCCTCCAAATAGACTAAAAACATATCCACTTATAGATATTCTACGATCCAAATGTTCAACACAATATGCATCAACAAATCCATGTATGTCCAACACTTTGTCTAATCCTAGTCTTCGTTGGGAGTATAATACATAACTACTAGTGCCATGCAAATACCTAAAACCCTTTTTATTATTGTCCAATTCACTTTCCTTGGTTTTGACATATACCCTATAAATAATTTCCCACTACATGTGCAATGTCTTGTCTAGTATATACCATTGCGTACATCAAACTTACAACCACACTAGCATACAAAACATGAGACATGTCCTATTCCTCTTTATATGTATTTGTATACTGATCTACAAATAACTTTAATTGTTGAGCCGAAAGGCTCATTCTAAAAACCAGTATGAGGGAGATGTTAAGTATGTCACGTCCTCAAAAAATAATAAAAATAATTTAAACAATTAAAAATCTATTAACAAAACAATTAAGTGTTGATATTATAATTGAGTCGAAAGGCTCATTCTACAATCCAGTATGAGGGAGATGTTAAGTATGTCAGGTCCTCAAAAAATAATAAAAATAATTTAAACAATTAAAAAACTATTAACAAAACAATTAAGTGTTGATATTATAATTGAGCCCAAAGGCTCATTCTAAAATCCAGTATGAGGGAGATGTGTAAGTATGTCACGTCCTAAGAAAATAATAAAATAATTTATATTATAATTTGATACAGCTTTACAGAAATAATATATGTACATATATATATATGTATAAAATATGTATACATATATATATATATATATATATAAACATATTAATATATATATATTTATATATATATATATATATATATATATATATATATATATATATAACTTAAAGAACCGTTTTGAATATCCATATTAACTAATATGTTTCCAAGATGAATTTTCCATGTCGCATAAAGCTGTGTATTTTTATGTGTGTGTGTGTGTGTGTGTTAACTTTAGCTAGAAAGGAAAAGTTCTTGAAGTGTAAAAGTAGAGTTAGTAGAGTAGTTACTTTTTAATAAGAGGAAAATGTGTGACTAATTCAATTTTTAATATAAAATATTAATAATGATAAAATATCATATTATACAATTTAAAAAAATGAAAAATTACCACATAGATCTATATTAATCACAAATAAGGAAGCAGTAAAATGTATTAATTGATGCGTAATTTTTTTAAAAGTTTGATATTTGATCCCTTTAGGCCCTTGGTAGATATGTGGTTAAAATGCGCCTATATTGTTTCTACAGTAAGTATGTCCGTCCCTTTTAGAATAAAAATAAAATGTTCTCTAAATAGAGAAACTATGTTGGTTATAATAAAAATGATAAAAATACATGCTATGCATTTTTAATTAGTTGTCTATATTACCTAATATCATGTATAGTAATTAGAAGTAAAAAAAATATTTGAGTAAGATGTTGAAACCTTATGTTTTTAAAAAATATTTTAATACGTGATATCAACTTTATATACATCTATATATAGAAAAAAATGTTAAAAGAAAATATTTTAATGTATAATAGAATCAAATATCCAATGTGAGTTATGAATAAAATAATTTAATATGAATTAATATAAAATGACTTAATACACATGTTATGTAATCTCTATAACAATCAAAGGTGCAATTTAAACAATAACAAATTTTTGTATTCTAAAATAAGTTTGCAACAAAAGAAATTTGATCCCTTTCAGCTCATGTTAGATCCGTGTTTTAGATGGATCTATGCTGGTTCTAAAAACCAGTATGAGGGAGATGTTAAGTATGTCACGTCCTCAAAAAATAATAAAAATAATTTAAACAATTAAAAAACTATTAACAAAACAATTAAGTGTTGATATTATAATTGAGTCGAAAGGCTCATTCTACAATCCAGTATGAGGGAGATGTTAAGTATGTCACGTCCTCAAAAAATAATAAAAATAATTTAAACAATTAAAAAACTATTAACAAAACAATTAAGTGTTGATATTATAATTGAGCCCAAAGGCTCATTCTAAAATCCAGTATGAGGGAGATGTGTAAGTATGTCACGTCCTAAAAAAATAATAAAAATAATTTATATTATAATTTTATACAACTTTACAGAAATAATATATATATATATATATATAACTTAAAGAAACTGTTTGAATATCCATATTAACTAATATGTTTCAGTATGAATTTTCTCTCTCTACAGAAAGTGTGTATTTATATGTGTGTGTGTGTGTTAACTTTAGCTAGAAAGGAAAAAGTAATTGAAGGTAAAGTAGAGTAGTTACTTTTTAATAAGAGGAAAATGTGTGACTAATTCAATTTTTAATATAAAATATTAATAATGATAAAATATCATATTATACAATTTAAAAAAATGAAAAATTACCACATAGATCTATATTAATCACAAATTAGGAAGCAGTAAAATGCATTAATTGATGCGTAATTTTTTTAAAAGTTTGATATTTGATCCCTTTAGGCCCTTGGTAGATATGTGGTTAAAATGCGCCTATATTGTTTCTACAGTAAGTATGTCCGTCCCTTTTAGAATAAAAATAAAATATTCTCTAAATAAAAAAACTATGTTGGTTATAATAAAAATGAAAAAAATACATGCTATGCATTTTTAATTAGTTTTCTATATTACCTAATATCATGTAGAGTAATTAGAAGTAAAAAAAATATGTGAGTAAGATGTTGAAACCTTATGTTTTTAAAAAATATTTTAATACGTGATATCAACTTTATATACATCTATATATAGAAAAAAATGTTAAAAAAAAATATTTTAATGTATAATAGAATCAAATATCCAATGTGAGTTATGAATAAAATAATTTAATATGAATTAATATAAATGACTTAATACACATGTTATGTAATCTCTATAACAATCAAAGGTGCAATTTAAACAATAACAAATTTTTGTATTCTAAAATAAGTTTGCAACAAAAGAAATTTGATCCCTTTCGGTTCATGTTAGATCCGTGTTTTAGATGGAACTATGCTGATATAGGAATATGCACCTAGATGGAACTATGCTGATATAGGAATATGCACCTTTACAAGTTTACATTCCTACAAATTAAACCTATGCAATATTGTCTTGGCATAATTCCTCTACTTTAACCAAAGTTTCCTATTTTTCCAATCTCCTCTAATTTTAATTCTCAAAATGAAATTTGTAGCACAAAGATCATTCATATCAAGTTTATAGGAAAACTGATTTTTTACATCCTAGATGTTTTCCTTGTCATTTCCAATTAGCAAGATATCATCCACATAAAAGAACAAATAAACAATATGATCCCCAATTAATTTAAAATATATGTAATTATTGACTTTGCTCCTTGTGAGGCAAAGTCCCACTACATAAGTACTAAAATTTTGATACCACATCCTTGGTGATTGATTTAACCCATGTTTGGAAAAAATTTAGCATACACACCAAACTCTTTATTTCCATTGACCATAAGTCTTTCTAACTTCTTCATGTATGTTTCTTCTTCTAAATCCTCATGTAAAAATGTATTCTAATTCAAAATAAAATATAGTAACATCAAATCAAATAAAATAAATATAATAGAAATTAACTTAACAATAATAGAAAATAATTTACAAAAATCAATTCCCTTCACCTAAAAATAACTTTTTGCCAGAGTCTTTATACTATAAATAACCCTACAATTACTAAACAAAACCCAAACAACGACAATACATAGTAATTCCACATGGAAATTGGGTCCATTAAATTATATTATAGACAGGTCACTATGACTAAACAAAACCCAAACAACAACTATATAGCAACTCCACATGGAAATCAGTTTCATTCGTAGTTGCAAAGGAGAGATTTGGGGATCTATTCATTGATTATTTTCTAAGGGAAATCAAAAGTGTAAGATGATGGTTTCCCAAAAATATTGATGTCAAACAACCCCATTAACTAAGTTGATTTGAATGGTAAATATTCTCACATATGTAACTCTTTATACACCACTTCATTCAACCAACAAATTCAATAAATTAGGCAATATTCTATCTTTGTAGAAGTTCAATCACTACAAAATGGTTATCTCTTCGTGCGGGAAAACAACAAAATCGTCCAGAGGCCAAGTAAGAATCGAACCTACCAACTTTCTAGTTAAGAATTTTAGATTTGTTGCGTAGGTACAATATAGGGTTTTAACAGAGGTAAGTTCTGCTTGTGAAGGTTCAAAGCCATGCACACACTACTTTCCCTATTGCTGGTATTGACAAGAAAAAAATCAATTATTTTTAGATTTGTTGTGCAGTTCAAGCAAGGGTTTTAACAACAACAAGCTTTGTTTAGAATCATGCGTTCTACAGTTTTACAGTTTTTGCAGCTGATATTTTTCTCTTAAAACAGTAGGAAAACCTAATATAATTCAGTTGTTAAACTAGTAGCTAGGAAAATCATTTCTAGTAATTATCTGCTAATGTAGGTTGACTCATCACCTAATTTATTACTCTTTCAAAAAATACCTTTGACAAAGAGACAACCTTAACTATCTTCGAGTCTTAGCCATTTAACAAAAACCAAACAAAAACAATTTTAAAATATACTCCAAATCCATCCTTATTAGAGATATATACACACTGTGTTCTTTTAGCTAATATTACTAATAAAATAATTATATATTTTTATGAATATTTGTAATAAGATAAATTCTTCAAATTAAAATGATTTCATACATCAATTTAATTTTATCTTAAAAACTAAATTATTATTATTATAACTAAAATCATATTCTTGGAAAAATAAAATTAAAGAAATGTAACATTTGTGAAGGTTATCAAAGTGTTTATCACTAAAAATAGATATATACCTAGTATAAAGGTATGCAAGTTGTAATTCTAACAGAAAATGAATGTAATGAATTGGTGTTACAATGTTTTTTAAATATCATTTAACATGGTAAATAATATAAAAAACAAAACAATGCAAATACTATAAAAATAATAAATTTTTTTTATCGTGTTGAGTTTATAATTTTGATTTTAAAAATATATTGAAAATAATATTTTTATTGTGATTTTATAATATGATTTTCATAATACGTTGAAATGAGTTTATTGAAATATAATTTTATGGTTAATAAATTATATTATTTATTAAAATATAATTTTATGGTTAATGAATTATATTATTAAGCTATTTTTAAGAAATAATTTAATAAAAATATTATTAATTATTAATTTGAATTTAAATATTTAAAAAGAAAAAAATAATTAAAATATTAAATTTTTATTAATACTTATATAAATAATATTGGTAATTTTATATATATATATATATATATATATATATATATATATATATATATATATATATATAAATTTTTAAGATTAATATTTTCAAAGTTTCATTTTATTGACCACTGACGAGTGAAGAAGCTTCAGATCTTCTCACTTTTAAATAAATAAAAAAAATTATTGGCATTAAATAGCATAAAATAAAAGAAATTATTAAAAAAATTAAATAACATTAATAAAAAACAATATATATTAAAAAATTAAAAAATAGATAAATTAAAATATATATAAGTAAATTATGGATCACATACATTTTATTTGGTTGAAATGTGTCTTATTTTTACTTTTTTTCTAGTTTTGAAGGTGAATTCTATGAACAAATTTGTGTAGTTGCTATGATTTCGTTCCTTTTTCTAGTAGTGGTTAATCTGTTTATGAAGGAATTTGAATCTAAGGCTTTTGTCCTCAACTCTATTCTATCATAAGATTTGGAAAAGGTTTGTGGATGATGCTTGCATCATGTGGTCTCATGGTCAGGAAAAGTTGGAGTGTTGTTTCCAGCATCTTAACAATAAATTTAGTTGAAAAGAGAGTCCATACAGGTGAAATTAGTTTTTTTTTTTAGAAATAGAGGAATACCTGTTTCGAGGAATACCTGTTTCGAGTCCATACAGGTGAAATTAGTTTTTTTTTTTAGAAATAGAGGAATACCTGCAGCTCGCACTTATCTGTATTTTTTTATAATTGGTTGTCACGATTTCATTGCATCCGACGACTCCACCATTTCTAATAATCAACAACCGCTTCCTTACATACCTTCTTACCCCTCTAACCATAGACCTCAACTAACTGATCTCTTTCTTGATCCTATCAATCCCCATTCAATCTCTCACCCTGCCCATATTAATACACATGTTTCAAGGTTTGAAAACCCTTCTGTCATAAACCTTTCAAGTCTTAATTTAGAGCAAGCTTCCATTTCTCTTCTTCAAAAGGGTCTAAACTTTGCCATCACTCCCAACAAAATCCCACTTGACAACATCATTAGTAATGTAGAAGTTACTTTAAAAGACCTAGAATTTATTGAAGCAGAAGAAATAAGACAAGACATTGCCAAAATCCTTAAAAACTCCAGACCACCCCCATGCAATTTATCTAAAGATGAAAAACTCGCTCTAAAAAACTTAAGAAAGAACAAAAATATAATTATTTTAAAAGCAGATAAAGGAAATGCTACAATAATAATGGATAGGGTTGACTATGATAAAAAATGGAAGAACACCTTAAAAGTAGTGGTTGCTATAAAGTTCTAAAGAAAGACCCTAGCTCAAAAATTCTTAAAGAGGTAACCAAGAAAATAAAAGACTCATCTCTAGACACTATCACCAAAAAAAGAATCACCCCTTCAAGCTCGATCACCCCCAGAATATATGGCGCTCCTAAAATTTACAAAAAAGACATCCCTCTAAGACCCATAGTTAACACAATAGGCTCACCCACCTACCTCCTTGCTCAGTACCTTGCCAAAAAACTTCGCCCCCTCACTGGAAACACCTCATCATACATTAAAGATTCCACATCTTTCGTTCAATGGGCCAAAAACCTGGATATGAAAGACGAAGATCTCATGGTCAGTTTCGATATTGTCTCTTTGTACACCATGATTCCTATAGATGAAGCCATCGATGTCATGAAAACTATCACTGATGATGAGACTATAGTTCTCCTTAAATTATGTTTAAAATCATCTTTTTTCAGTTTCAAAGGAACAATTTATGAACAAACTCATGGTGTAGCCATGGGCTCACCTCTGTCCCCTATAATTGCTAATATATACATGGAACATTTTGAGAAAAAAGCTCTCAATTCCTTTCCATTCACTCCTGAGGAATGGAAAAGATATGTAGATGACATTTTTGCAAAATGGATCCATGGTATATCAAAATTATACGACTTCTTAAACCACATTAATAACATCTCAAACCATATCAAATTTACCATTGAAATTGAAAAGGATAACCAATTACCTTTCCTTGATATCCTTTTGACAAAAAAAGATGGAAAACTAAGCACTGAAGTCTATAGAAAGAAAACCAACACAGAAAGATACCTCCATGCAGATTCTCACCACCATCCTAAACAAAAGATAGGCATTATTAAAACCCTAACAACCAGAGCATCTAGAATTGCGGACTCTCACCATCTTATACATGAAATCAATCACCTACGCCACGTCTTTCAACATAATGGATATAACATAGACGTCATCAATAAAACTATTCACCAAACCCTTAATAAAAACAACATAAAGAGAACCATTGACATCCCTAAAATTTCTTTGCCATACATAAAAGGAACTACTGAAAAAATTTCCAAAATCCTGAACAAACATAACATTAAAATTGCCTTCACCCCCCCTAACACCATCAGAAATATGGTAGACTCTGCCAAAGATCCTATAAACCCTAGATTACAAAAAGGAGTGTACATCATACCGTGCTCCTGTGGAAAAGAATATGTTAGCACTCAAATCTACCTCAGGCTGAAATGAAGTAAAACTCAAGGCTTCATCAAACCACGCTCAGCCTCGTAGCTAGCCCTACGAGGACAGGAGAGGGCTCTCTCCGTCAATCTCGAGAAAATGAGCAATAGGATGCGAGATGACTTACAATAAGAACTGATTTTAGGCTAGTAAAGAGATAGGTATGTTTGATTTTTTTGGTTTTTGGGTTTTCGCTGGAGAAATGGGAAAACAGATTTTGGGTCCGGGGATAAGGTCAGACCTTTGCGGATTTCAAGTTGGGGCGAGGTAGGTGAATGTCTTGATGCTTTTGATTGGATATGGGCCAGTTAGGCCCAGACGAGGCTGAAGAGGGCAAAGAAGAACAGATCGGCTCCAAGCAGTAACTTATACAGAACTAACTGAATTCAAAGGCTAAGCACTGTAAACAATGGATTCAACCTTAATCACTCATTCAATTTAGTTCGGAAGCATATGAAAGGATGGCATACATTAAACATGAAGAAACTTACAGTAAACAAAGAAGAAACACCATCAAGAACAGAACACCACAAGGATCCCAACAAGTTCCGCAAAACCCCTGATCTTTCCTTAGCCAAAATATGAAAAATATGTACAATGATATCAAAAGTATCCCAAGAGTCCAACCTCTCCAACCTCTGAAAATGATTGAGAAATTACAATATATAGATCACTCTAACCCCTTCCCCACCTCTAGGGGTCGAATTCCCTCTTCAGGGATCAGTTTCAACCAATTCTATTCATGGAACTACAATCTAGGCAGCTAACAACTTGCCTCTAAAAGAGTGGAAACTGATTCATTACATGATTTTTACCTTTTTTGTGAGTGAATCTTCTAGAAGAGATAAAAATAAGCCAAAGTTACATGCCCAATATACATTTACATCATAAAAACCCAAAAATTCCATCCACAAACAAAACTGGTCCATACTAGGCGAAAATCTGAGCTGGAAGTTGAAAATTCAGCCAAAAATTTAAGTGGGTCGCGCCCCTGAACCAAGTGGGTCGCGCGTCTTTCAACCTGATTTTGAGGCACTTCCCGGTATCCAAATTGATCTCATGATAGCTCGTTGGAAAGCCCTGGATGTTGGCTATCCAACCCAAGTGGAATTTCTCAATTTGGAGCTCATTTGACCTTCCAAAAATTCACTCTCCCAAAAGTACTTCCTGCTGGTGCAAAAGGTGGCAGAGTGATTTTCATGGTGTTTTTGAGCTCTTTGACCATCCAGATTTTGATGAAATGCTTAGTTGATTTCTGAGGATGCATAAATTTCCATGAAAAATCCAAAAATATAAAGTTTTCCTCCAGCAAGTGTCCCAATCATATGGGTCGTGCCCCTGAGCCAAGTGGGTCGCGCGCCTTTCAGCCCGATTTTGAAGTACTTCCCAGAATCCAAATTGAGCTCATGATAGCTCGTTCGAAAGGTCTTGAAGTCTAATTTCCAACCCAAGTGGAATTTCAAAATTTGGAGCTCATTGGACCTTCCAAAACTCAAATCTCCCAACACTACTTCCAGCAGGTGCATCAATTCCCTTGAGGCAATGGTATTTTTGACATTTCTCTAAAACCATGACACCTGTGTAAAAAGTGAAGGAGGTTTTTCTTCCTTGGCATGGTTTTGACAAAAACCTCTCTCAGGTTTCCAAAATTCATCTTTTATTGCTCTGAAACATCTTTTGAGTGAAACCGATCCCGATGTGTGGAACAAGGGATTTTGTCGAAATGAAGCGAAATGAAGGGGATAAGGGGATTCTAAATTCTTGGGGAAATTTTGGGAAGTAGGGAGGGATGTTAGGAAGCAGGGGGAAGTGGAATCACAGAGATTGAGTGAGGGGAAGGGGTCCAAAAGGGCAAAACACAGGCCTAGCCGAAAATGGGCCAAGATGGCTGAAAATAAGTTTGCTGCAAAATAGGAAATTTTAGGAATCTCAGTGGTGGGAGGAAGTGGTTTAATAGAGCCTGTAGGGATAGGAAGGCATCAAACTTTGTCAGGACCTGATTTTTCAGTTGTGATTTGATTATCCAGAGTGCATCTTTTAAAACCCTAGAGGTGTTAATGGTTTTCACGCATAACTAGAGCATAAACAGAGGTAAATAGCTCTGAACCTTGAGATGATGATGAAATTTTCTGAACTGATAATATTTTTTCAGCGAAAATGGTGTTATGGACCATCGTTGGACAACTTTGGAAGGAGTGAAAGCAAACCCTAGACCTAATGCCTAGTGACCAAATTTTGCTTAAAGACTCATTGAAATGACAAAATTTGACCTTGACACCTTAAAATCACTTTGTAAGAGCATGTTTGATCACTGAAGGAAGGCTGCAAAGGCTGACTCTAACATTGGCTCGAATGGGGATGGTAGCTCCAGCTCCGTGGAGGTGCCAAGAACCGTAGAACTTTGGGAGAGCAGACAGTGCCTCCATCCATTGGGCTATGGAATCATTATTCTGAAAAACAGACTAAAGACTAATGACTCAACTTATTAACTAGAAAATCGACTCAAACTGACTTGATGCAAATGAAAATGACTGAATTAAAACAAAAACTTTCTGAAAAGGGCAGCAGTCCATCAAGCTTTAAAATCCTGATGGCAACCACCTACATACTGATGAGATATGTACAATCATGTATAATGTGCTTTCCAATGTAACCAATCCAGTAGATGGCTACACCCCAAATTTCTGCTCTTACTCTCCCTGAGCAGGCGAACTGATGAACCTGTAGGCAACTCAAAATAACCACTGAAACCAAAGCTCATGACAATAAACCAGGCAAAATTTATCCTTTCTAATGTTTGCAGAAGAATGCTGAAGGGATCTTGAAAATCCTGAAGCACTGGCTTATCTGGAGATCCAGCTACAAAAATACTAGTATCCACTTCATTCTGATATGAAAGGACAATTAATTTCTGAGGGATAGAAATGCAAAAATCTGCCATCTGAGTGTTAGCTGTAGGTTCCTTGACCATGAGCAATTCTGGCATATACTTTTCAATTTCATGATCTAGGTCATTCTTAAACAAAAAACAATCTTCAAGGTTATCAAACATGACAGCCTTATCATCTTTGTGAAGGAAAAAATTATCTGTTTGCTGATCTACATAACTGATTACAAGACAGTCATCTTTTTCAACAGAGGAAGAAGTTTCACCAACACTTTCCTGATTATGTGTGCACTGCAAATTTGCTGTAGCTTGGGCTGTAACAAAACCTTTCAAAAGCTGATCTATCTCATCTTCAGACAAAGGTGACAATGCTTTTTGTTTTCTTCTGCTTAAACAGTAATTATCTTCATATGACAGGGCATTCAAACTATCATTCATTACTGAGTTATTGAAAGGAGATTTATCACTTACTTGCGCAAAGATCTCATTCTGTCTTTCATGAACTGACTGGATTGCCTCTTCATGAAGGCTGTGTTCTAATGATGGGCTGACAGTATGACTGAGAACATTTGGATCCATTACTGTGTCGTCTGCATCCCAGATGATTTCAACAGCAGAGTTCTCCTTGATTGGCTTCAGCACAAGATATACTTGGTCATCCTGATCTGAATCTGAATTTGAAGTAGCTGTCTGGACATTATCACAATCTGCAATTAGTACTGGACTTACTTGCATACTGCTGTCTTCTGTGGGCAGATCTGAAATGACATTCTCCCTTTCATCATTTTCAGCCATGTGGCCCTCTTCAACCTGCTGCAAAGTCTCCTGAGCATCTTGATGGGTATCCTTTAGGTTCTCTTCATATTGCTGAAATGGATTCTCATATAGAGCTTCCATGATTTCATCATCCATGAAATTATCATCTTCATAATATTTCTCAAGGCTTTCAATAAAAGAAAAAGCATGTTTGCAACAGTCATGAACTAAATTTAACGATGGATAAGATGTTCGATATCTTTCAATGAACAAGGCATGAAAATCCTTCAAACAGTAAATACAGGCCAGCGGCAAATTTTCATACCAAGATTGGGCTTCACCTTCCAGAGTGGCCAGGAATATCTTCATCAAACAATCTTCGGGAAAAGCCACCTTCAACTTGCGAATATGCATGTGAAATCTAATCAGATGTAAAGCAGCATCTTTCTTACCATCATCGTTAAATGTAGGCAGATTCCTGGACCAATCTACCTTGGGCATCTTATTCGGAAAACCTGGAATGTGATCTCGGCTCATGGGAGCGTATCTTCTTGCGATTCGGTCCATCTTGAAAATCTCACAGCTACTGATCTCGCTGCAGTGAAGTCACCATGAAGCATCGATTTCTGGATTTGTTCAGTGAATGAAGTCGCCAGGTGAATGATTTCAGCCTTCTTATGTCTGATTGTTGTCCACCATCAACCATCAGATCTGAACTTGATACATGTACTGGGGCAATTTGTAAGTTAAGTGTTACGATTACAAGCTAGACTGGAGATCGACTGAAGCAGCTTTTATCTACTATGCACTCGCAGAGCAATGTGCAGTTCGAAGGCTACCTGGCGTGACTTCAGACTCCGTCTGTAGCTATAAATCAAATAACACTAACAAGCAAACCAATTTCTTCCCCAGTGGAGTCGCCACTATGTTAGCACTCAAATCTACCTCAGGCTGAAATGAAGTAAAACTCAAGGCTACATCAAACCACGCTCAGCCTCGTAGCTAGCCCTACGAGGACAGGAGAGGGCTCTCTCCGTCAATCTCGAAAAAATGAGCAATAGGATGCGAGATGACTTACAATAAGAACTGATTTTAGGCTAGTAAAGAGATAGGTATGTTTGATTTTTTGGTTTTTGGGTTTTCGCTGGAGAAATGGGAAAACAGATTTTGGGTCCGGGGATAAGGTCAGACCTTTGCGGATTTCAAGTTGGGGCGAGGTAGGTGATGGTCTTGATGCTTTTGATTGGATATATGGACAGATTAGACCGACGAGGAGCTGAAGAGGGCAAAGAAGAACTTGGATCCTCTCCAAACAGCTGAAAACATATAGAACTAACTGAATTCAAAGGCCAAGCACTGTAAGCAATGGATTCAACCTTATTCACTCATTCAATTTAGTTCAGAAGCATATGAAAGGATGGCATACATTTAAACATGAAGAAACTTACAGTAAACAAAGAGGAAACACCATCAAGAACAGAACACCACAAGGATCCCAACAAGTGCCACAAAACCCCTGATCTTTCCTTAGCCAAAATATGAAAAATATGTACAATGATATCAAAAGTCTCCCAAGAGTCCAACCTCTCCAACCTCTGAAAATGATTGAGAAATTACAATATATAGAGCATCCTAACCCCTTCCCCACCTCTAGGGGTCGAATTCCCTCTTCAGGGATCAGTTTCAACCAATTCTATTCATGGAACTACAATCTAGGCAACTAACAACTTGCCTCTAAAAGAGTGGAAACTGATTCATTACATGATTTTTACCTTTTTTGTGAGTGAATCTTCTAGAAGAGATAAAAATAAGCCAAAGTTACATGCCCAATATACATTTACATCATAAAAACCCAAAAATTCCATCCACAAACAAAACTGGTCCATACTAGGCGAAAATCTGAGCTGGAAGTTGAAAATTCAGCCAAAAATTTAAGTGGGTCGCGCCCCTGAACCAAGTGGGTCGCGCGTCTTTCAACCTGATTTTGAGGCACTTCCCGGTATCCAGATTGATCTCATGATAGCTCGTTGGAAAGCCCTGGATGTTGGCTATCCAACCCAAGTGGAATTTCTCAATTTGGAGCTCATTTGACCTTCCAAAACTTCACTCTCCCAAAAGTACTTCTTGCTGGTGCAAAAGGTGGCAGAGTGATTTTCATGGTGTTTTTGAGCTCTTTGACCATCCAGATTTTGATGAAATGATTAGTTGATTTCTGAGGATGCATAACTTTCCATGACAAATCCAAAAATATAAATTTTTCCTCCAGCAAGTGTCCCAATCATATGGGTCGCGCCCCTGAGCCAAGTGGGTCGCGCGCCTTTCAGCCCGATTTTGAAGTACTTCCCAGAATCCAAATTGAGCTCATGATAGCTCGTTGGAAAGGTCTTGAAGTCTAATTTCCAACCCAAGTGGAATTTCCAAATTTGGAGCTCATTGGACCTTCCAAAACTGAAATCTCCCAACACTACTTCCAGCAGGTGCATCAATTCCCTTGAGGCAATGGTATTTTTGACATTTCTCTAAAACCGTGACACCTGTGTAAAACGTGAAGGAGGTTTTTCTTCCTTGGCATGGTTTTGACAAAAACCTCTCTCAGTTTTCCAAAATTCATCTTTGATTGCTCTGAAACATCTTTTGAGTGAAACCGATCCCGATGTGTGGAACAAGGGATTTTGTCGAAATGAAGCGAAATGAAGGGGATAAGGGGCTTCTAAATTCTTGGGGAAATTTTTGGAAGTAGGGAGGGATGTTAGGAAGCAGGGGAAAGTGGAATATCAGAGATTGAGTGAGGGGAAGGGGTCCAAAAGGGCAAAACACGGGCCTAGCCTAGAAAATTGCCAAGTTGTGGCAAGAAACTAGGGTTTGTGGAAAAATGAGGAATTTGGGGGATCTCAGTGATGGGAAGTGTTTAATGAGGTATATTAAGGATAGGGGAAGGTGTGTGAACATCAAGATACAAGTTTTTCCGATGATTTGACCATCCAAGAGGAATTACCTCCAAAACCCTAGGAGAGGGAAATGGACCTTACCTAGGCACAACTGAAGCATGAACGAGGTGTAAAATGACTCTTTGGAACCTGAGATGATGATGAAAACCCTCGGAACGATGATACACTCAGCTGAATGGTGACATGGACCGACGTTTGGACAACTTTGAAAAGGGTGAAAACAAACCCTAGACCTAATGCCTAGTGACCAAATTTTGCTTGAAGACTCATTGAAATGACAAAATTTGACCTTGACACTTTAAAATCACTTTGAAAGAGCATGTTTGATCACTGGAGGAAGGCTGCAAAAGCTGACTCTAACAGAATATATAGGAGAAACTGGTAGATCTCTTAACATTAGACTTAAGGAACATACAGCTGACATATCCAGAAATAGAACTGAGAAATCTGCTTTAGCAGATCATGCCTTCTCATCCTCTCATTACATAAGAATGGAAGACGCCAAACTTATATCTAAAGAAGATCATTATCTTAAAAGAAAAATAAGAGAAGCCATAGAAATCGAGAAAAGGAAAAATAACTTAAATCGAGATGAAGGTCTGAACATTAGCAATACATGGAAACCTCTAATATATCACACCTCTCAGAAACATCAAACGTAATTAATAATAATAAATCCTTCAATTAATATATTATCCTAATCTTCCACCTTCCTTAAAAACTTACCTTTAAATTTAAAAAATAAAAAAAATAAAATAAAAAAAAATAAAATAAAATAATAATAATAATAATAATAATAATAGTAATTAAAAAAATAAAAAATAAAAATAAATAAATAATAAAATAAAAAACAAAAATAAAAAAGAATAAATAATAAAATAAAAAAGAAAAGAAAAGAAAAGAAAATAAATAAAAAATACAAATAAAAATAAAAAATAATAATAATAATAATAATAAATAAATAAATAAATAAATTATTAAAATAATAATAATAATAATAATAATAATAATAATAATAATAATAATAATGGTAATTAATTAATTAACAAATAAATAAATAAAATAAATAAATAAATAAATATAAAAAAAAATAAAAAAAAATAAAATAATAATAATAATAATAATAATAATATTATTATTAAAATAAATAATAATAATAATAATAATTAATAATAACAATAATAATAATAATAACAAATAAAAATAAAAAATAATAAAATAAAATATAAATATAAATATAAATAAGTAAATTAAAATTAAAATAAATGAAATAATCATATAAATAATTAAAATTACATATCCTTTCATCCAACCGACCTCCTTATTAACAATTAACTTTTCATAATAATTACTATTTATAAATTCATTCTTTGGCCCTAATCCTCAAAAATTTTCAAAGAAGTATAAGCGTTTACCCTGATGATGGACTCACTTAGGTAGTCCGAAACGTTGGTTATAAAAAAATACTCGAAACAGGTATTCCTCTATTTCTAAAAAAAAAAAAAATTTAGTTCCATAAAGTTTACTATGGAATGTCAAATTGATGAAAACTTCCCTTTATTGGATGTTCTTATTTCAAAGAGAAATGATGGTTCTTTCTCCCACCAGGTTTTTCAGAAAAAAACTCACACAGAACAATATCTTCATGCGAATTCACTGCATTTCCCTGCTCAAAAGCTAGGTTTCTCAACAGGTTAGCCACTCGAGGGTTACGAGTTTTTGATGAAAACCAACTCAATGATGAAAAAACTCATCTCCTTAGTGTTTTTAATAAGAATGGTTATAGTAAGCGTTAATGTCTTAGAGCCTTTTTTAAGGCTTAAAGATTTGTTTTTAGGGGTACATATTCTATTTATCCAAGGAACCATGGACAAGATTGCTAAGATTATGAATAAGCAAAAGTTTCATTCGAAATTTAGGCCCCTAAACACTATGTGAAGCTCCCTAATATTAGTGAAATACCCTATGAACCCTAAAGATGGGAAAGGTGTTTGTGTCATCCCTTGCTCCCGTGGGACTCTGTACATTGGTGAAACTGGTCTCTCAATTAATTAGAGGATTCTTGAGCATGCAACTGCCATTAACATGGAAGATATTACTCCTTCGCTTTGGCAGAACATGCGGAAAAGACAAAACATCACATCTGCATTGAAGAGGTGAGGGTCATTGCAAGGATTGATTTCATTATCGTAAGTTTAGGGAGGTCTTGGAAATTGAAAGGAGTTGGAGTATTAGAATGTGTTGGATATCTACCTTGTATTAGTAATTTTTATAATATTTAATTATTTATTTATTTATTTTAATCAAAATTTCTAGTATTCCTTTATTTATTATTTCTTTACCTTTTTTCAAAACCATATTATTTTATTTTTGGATTTAAATAATAAAACTGAGTTAATTCATTATTTATATTTATATTTTCATTTTCTTATTAATATTCTTAGTTTTTTCTTATTACTATTTTTCAGTTTTATTGTTTAGAATAATTAAGTTTAACCTTATTATTAGTAATCTTAGTTTTGATTAAATTAATAATAATAATTAATTTAATTTAATTTTTGATTTGCTGCTAATTTACACCTATTATTTTATTTTAATTAAAAAAATTAGTTTATTTAATCTAATGCCATGATCCAGTTCTTCATCTTGTCTTGAAGATGAACCATACTAGATGGTTCGAAAATTTCTACTTATAATTTCTTTATCTATTTTTTACTGAAAGATGTTTCAACTTTCATAATATGGGTCAAAAATCTGAATTCAAAAATAAATTAAAACTAGAAATATAAAATTTATTATTTTCAAATATAGTAATAAAGTAGTTTCGGAGAAAATTCTGTTGTAAAGAACTTTGAAGTTCTTTATAACACATCTCCTAAACCAATTTCCCATAAAGGAAAGACATTAATTCATCATATGTTATTAATAACACAGTTTTGATTAAAAAAATCAATACAACTTAATTTAAAAAAAAAAAACAAACAAACAAATTCATTGTAAAGAAAATTTGCATTTATATTTTTGAATTAAACATATTCAAATTTTGTTATTTTTATCATAAAATGTTATTTATAATAATAACACAGGAAAATATTTAGTTATAATAAAATAAAATAAAAAAACTTATTTATGTTCACTAATTATTAAATAAAAAATAAATATTTTTATTTCTTGATAACTAATAAAAAGAATTAAACACTATTCCTACTTAAAATATATTGTAACATACACGATAACTTTGCATGGAAATGTAAGGAGAAAATTTTTATACAAGTTACCCACAGGTAATTATCCATGTCACTGTTAAATATTCCTTACTCATCATTAGATAGAATGTTCACCAGTTCATAGCGTAACCTTAGTATAAGAATAGTATGTTGCTTAACTATTAACAACCTCTATTGTAGTACATTAACATAAAACTTTATGATGTAATGTTGCATACATTCATTACTCATGTAGTCATCACATACTTGACATTATGAACATCACAACAAGAAATGAATCAACCTCATCAATTTGACACAATAATCAATCACATCATTGAACACCAATATACCCTGGACCAATATACCATGGAAACCCCGTAGGGTGAAAACCAACAAACGTTTAATTTTATCATTAAACGCTCATGAGGGTGTTCAGCCCTCACTCAATGGCTTATAAGGGAGACCATCCCTTAACCATCACTATAAATCATACAAAGAAATTTACAAATATCTAGCTTAAAGCCATTACAATAAATATGACAACATATACCCACTAATCTTCATATCTTCATATCTTGGTGGCATGGATTCCCTACAATGGACCATCGTACATTGGATCATCCTGCAGCTCGCACTTATCTGCATGAACCATATTCATTTACCTACCACCAGGTTAAGCATAATATTTCTTTTGTACATGTCACCATCATTCCTTGTTAATGATGCCTTCAACATACATTGATGTCAAGATTCATAAAGTATTAATCAACCATTTCATAAATCTATACTAGAGAAGCTTCTTCCTCTACTCATGTATTCTCATGACATGAAATTAAAATACCTTGACATTCTCCCTTTAACAACACATACTGCATATGTGCTAGTTATAAGTCATCACATTAACTAATGTTTCCCTCGCATAAGCACACATTCCTGCAAGACAATAGCTACATCTCCCAATATTTTCTTTAAAAGAAACTGATACATCAGTTACGATATTCGTGCATGCAATTCACATAAATTTAATCAAAATAACTAACCCTTAAGAAATTACTTTTTGGTGCATGGAAGGAAAGCTAACATAACAAATGTTGCTCACATGCATGCAAATGCATATAGATTCCAAAAGAGTCTTCCCAAAGGAATGCTTAACACAAGAGAACATGCAAACACATATTTCTTTTTTCAGGAAATATTACATAATAGGCTTGCAAAGACATGGTTTCTTTTACATAAAACTAATGGAATAAATCATAGGAATACATGTCTTATTCTCCAAATATTATACCAACAATATATATATATATATATATATATATATATATATTTCAAGGAAACCAAAACATTTCTTTAGTTTTTGTATATGTAATTCATCTTCCTCGACAAGAATCTTTTTCAATGTAGGATAACAAAACATGTTATCATTTCCCGCATACAAATGTATATTTTTTCCAATGAAATCTAATACAAACATTGCATGAATATACATGATCTTATCTCAAAAGAAACTAACATAAACTAACATAATAGTTCTGTTAACATAAAGGTACTCACATATTTTCCTAAGGATTAAGATAGCTCCATATTTCTTTTATCCATGCAAAGAACATACATTTATAACACAATGGCTATTCTTGTTGCATGCAAGACATATAACTCTCCCTTTTGGAGCATGCAAGTGAGATAGTTTTTCCTTTAATGTAGGCAACACATATGCTCTTCTTAGAATTCTATCATCATGAAATACTATTTTAAGGCTAAAGATTAACATAATACCAATCTTTTCAAGAGATTATTCTTTTTAAGAAAATTAACATAGTAAATTTCCTTATGTATTTTACCATGGTATATCACTAAGAAAAATATCTTTCTAAAAGATTAACATAACAATATTTTCAAGAATTGACATAGATTATGTATTTTACCATGGTAATTCACTAAGATCAATATCTTTCTAAGAGATTAGCATAATACCAATCTTTTCCAAAGATTATTCTTTTCAAGAAAATTTGGCTAAATAACCACATACTCTCTTTCAAGAAAAAACACGTGGTTATTTATATTTTACATAAAAATTCCTATACACTCCTACATATCATGGCCCGAGGACTATTGGTATGCAAATACACAATCTTACATATTAATTAAACCACATTTTACTATATATGTATCTTTTGAATTTTAAAATTCAAAAGCATTAATAATTGCAATTCAATTCCTATTGTATTGGTGATATCTATTATTAAATATCAATAATTTACTATTAAATTGGCAAACCCATATATATAAAGTATCCATGGCAAGCCAAATGCTAAAAGCACATTGGAGAATGCAACAAATGATATCCTCCATTATAAATGCATATTTAATTCATAGTAAAAAAAAAGTTAAGATAAGAAATATTCTTACCAAACCAGTCTCAGCTCTCAAGAAAGAAATAAACAACTTCTGGAAGAACACACAACAGAAGCTCCTCTTCTGAAGTCGACTTTTTCCTTCCATATTCAAAATTATTAATGACTGATCTGGACTCTCAATATGGAAACAAACAGCAACTTCGAAGCAAACAAACAACATCCTGATTGACTCTTTCGAATTTTTCCTTCCAGATTAAAAATTATTAATGACTGCTCTGGACTCTCCATAAGGAAACAAACAGCAACCTCGAAGCAAAAAAACAACAATTCGGTTGAATCTTATAGTAATCCGTTCCATCGAAACCCCATATATTTTATTATGCCCCTCTCGTACCTCCTTTCACCGATATATGGAAAGAATTAATATACAGTTATCAAGAATTTGTTTTATGTCCAACCGAATCTTGATAAATGTTTTAATTAATATTTCTTTATTAATTCCACGTGGTTTTAGGGATGTTACATAATCCCCCCCTTAAGAGAACACCGTCCTCGATGTGCTTCTCTCACTGAAACTTAAACGTATACTCATGATATAATAATATAAACAACCCAAAAGGGGTCCTTCCCTTTCACAATGAAACATTTTCTTTTCCTTAAATACCATCAATTGAAACAATAATGTTTTTATCCATAGTCATAAGCATGTATAGCTCAAAAAATATTCCATTTCCATTTTAACCACTTATCCATTATTCAAATTCATAAAAATATCGAAAAATATTATACCAACTTACCATTACTTACCAATTACTATTGGAAGTAATGATGAATTTTACACAAGCTCTCTACGAATGGTTGAACAACCCATCCACACTCCATGGAAAGAGCATGTATTTGATTACTAACAAACTCAATCACATTAGTCAAATAGTTTCAATCAAATGAAATACTTGCAACTATCAAACATACATGTAATATCAAGAGATGTTTTAATCAGAGTAATTCCACAAGTACTCAGAGAGCACCAACCCTCTAATCAATGCATCACGTGCACACTGTCCTAGCTCCTGCTAAAGACATCCACATAGTACTTCCAAAAGTACTTAGAGAGCACCTAGCTCTCTAGTTGTACCAATGGTTAATCAATGTACCATGGGCATATCCTAGCTTCTGCTAAGACATTCAAACAAAATAGTAATAAAATAAATGAAATTATACATTCAGTAATTCATTTTCGAATGCTAAGCTCTTTTCCTCTTAATATCTACATAAGTTATTTAAACAATCATATAAAAAATCATTTTAATATAACACATAAATTATTACTTAACTTGTTCCTCTATGAGAACCACAATGGTAAAAAAAATGCTCCTCCCAACCCATGGAAGTTGGTTTCCGCAACCGAATCGAGTCATTTTCACATCCAGACAGTTATTTGAAAAAATACCATTCTAGGTCCAGTATGGATTCCTCTTTGCAACACCATGCCTATTCCTTTCACAACGTCGTGTCTATGAGGAATTTTGGACCTCCTCCAATAGGCTCCAAAATCAATAGAGTTGCCTCATGTTTTCCCCTCTTCACCATATTGGCCAACTATTTTCCCTTACTGAGATCATATATCTCTAGGGAGAGGAAATACAAGTAAGCAAGCCCCATCAACCCCTCCGAGCAGGTAGCCTCCATCAACCTAAGGCCTTATAACCTTTCAAAATTATTCACAACTGTCTGGCATGTTAAATTTCTCTTTTAGCATTCTTTTCCATAGTAAATTACATAATGAACTTTATGCACATTATACATAGAGAAAGATAAACTTTATGTACATCATACATCATACTTTCCCTTAACATGGGTCCAATGATATCTAGATTAACAGGAAACATGACTAACATACATGTGGTGTACATTATTATTTCCCAAATAACAAAATCATGCACTTTATAACATGATACCATGTGTTTATACATTATTATTTCCCAAGTAACACAATCATGCACATTATAACATGATACTTTAGTATTTACTGTTGCAATTCACATTGCAATGTTTGCGATGTTTTACTTTCACAAGTTTTCTATTGCCATTAAGCTAACCATGCTTAATCTCTTTCTTGTTGCCATTAAGCTAACCATGCTTAATCTCATCAAAGACACTAATCATAAATATGAATTGTTAAAAAAATATTCACTTTCAAAATAATTTTAGTTTCATGCATACAATGTTGTCATGCATACAAATATATAAAAATATTCATTAATGTGTATATAACAATAACGCTTAGGGTAACAACCCCATGGGTAACAGTACAACATTCCAATTTGAATAGTTTACTATTACCAACAGTCTGACACATGAAGTAATTACTTCTTCAAAAGTAACTACTTGTTCACAACTTGCAATAATATATAATCAAAACCAATTCATCCATATAGGTTTTATTAGTTAGTCATACAACATTTACTAATCAATTCCAATAAGAATCTTCATGCATCTGTGACATGACTCATTCAAAAACTAGTCATTCGACACTAGTCATTATAGTCAAGTCTCACTACTTGACCCATTGTGTATTTTTAATATCTGAAAGGGTTCATTCAATTTTATTTTAAAACATTCTATCATTCTATTCAAGGACTTTCCTCATCCTTTGCATTCATGCATTAGTTTCACACACCATCATTATACATATTCAAATTTTTTGAGTAGTGCATGGTAGCTTTAATTATATTCATTAAATGTATGAGTAATATGTCATTTACCCAAATGTTAATAGTCAATTCTCATTTTCACTAGTGAGTGCTTAGGTTGTTTGTACAACAAAGGTTTTATTGTCTTCTAACTTTCACTAGTGAATACTCAAGTTGTTCATAAGTACAAAAAAGGTTTTATTATCTTTTATCCTCAACAGGATTCCAATGTTATGAAAACCATTTTGCAACAACATTTATTACTTATTACTCTTCAATATATTTTTAAACATGAATCACACATCTCATGTCAAGAGTAGACTACTACATATATCATTCAATATGAAGATTGCTAGAATAATATATCAATCAATATCTAGATTTATAGAATCATACCTTAACTGATGTCCATTAGCAACATACCTCAATTTCTTTTCGCTTAACAAATTTCAAAGGTGCTAATGCTGCAACGTTTAGCTCTGATACCACTTGTAACATACACTGATAACTTCACATGGAAATGAAAGGAATTAAAATTTTTATACAAGTTACCCACAAGTAACTATCCAAGTCACTGTTAAATATTCCTTATTCATCATTAGATATAATGTTCACCAATTCATAGTGTAACCTTAGTATAAGAATAGTATGCTGCTTAACTATTAACAACCTCTATTGTAGTACATTAACATAAGACTTTATGATGTAACCTTGCATTCATTCATTACTCATGTAGTCATCACATACTTGACATTATGAACATCACAACAAGAAAGGAATCAACATCATAAATTTTGACACAATAATCAATCACATCATTGAACACCAATATACCCTGGAAACCCCGTATGGTGAAAACAAGAAAATGCTTAATTTTATTATTAAATGCTCCTGAGGGTGTTCAACCCTTACTCAATGGCTTATAAGGGAGACCATCCCTTAACCATCGTTATAGATCTTACAAATAAATTTATAAATATCTAACTTAAAGCCATTACAATAAATATGACAACATTTACCCAGTAATCTTCATATCTACATATCTTGGTGGCATGGATGCCCTACAATGGACCATTGTACATTGGATCATCCTGCAGCTCACACTTATCTGCATGAACCATATTCATTTACCTACCACCAGGTTAAGCATAATATTTCCTTTGTACATGCCACCATCATTCCTTTCTAATGATACCTTCAACATACATTTATGTCAAGATTCATAAAGTATTAATCAACCATTTCATAAATATATACTAGAGAAGATTCTTCCTCTACTCACGTATATTCATGACATGAAAGTAAAATTCCTTTACATTCTCCCTTTAACAACACATACTGCATATGTGCTAGTTATAAGTTATCACATTAACTAATGTTTCCCTCGCATAAGCACACATTCCTGAAAGACAATAGCTACATATCCCAATATTTTCTTTAAAAGAAGCTGATACATCAGTTACAATATTCATGCATGCGATTTACATAAATTTAATCAAAATAACTAACCCTTAAGCTATTAATTTTTGGTGCATGGAAGGAAATCTAACATAACAAATGTTTCTCCCACGCATGCAAATGCATATAGATTCCAAAAGAGCCTTCCCAAAGGAATTCTTACACAATGGAGCACATAGCTTCCATCACGAGTCTTCCCAAAGGAATGCTTAACATAAGAGAACATGCAAACACATATTTCCTTTTCCAGGAAATATAACACAATAGGCATGCAAAGACATGGTTTCTTTTCCATAAAACTAATGGAATAAAGCATAAGAATACATGTCTTATTCTCCAAATATTATACCAAAATTACCCAAATATATATATTTCAAGGAAACCAAAACATTACTTTAGTTTTTGTATATGTAATTCACCTTCCTTGACAATAATATTTTCCAATGTAGGATAACAAAACATGCTATCATTTCCCGCATACAAATGTATATTTTTTCCAACAAAATCTAATACAAACATTGCATGAATATACATGATCTTATTTCAAAAGAAACTAACAAAAACTAACATAATAGTTCTACTAGCATAAAGGTACTCACATATTTTCCTGAGGATTAAGATAGCTCCTTATTTCTTTTATCCATGCAAAGAACATACCTTTATAACACAATGGCTATTCTTGGTGCATGCAGGACATATAACTCTCCCTTTTTGAGCATGCAAGAGAGACAGATTTTCCTTTAATGTAGGAAGCACATATGATCTTCTTAGAATTATATCATCATGAAATACTATTTTAAGGAAAAATATTAACATAATACCAATCATTTCAAGTGATTATTCTTTTTAGGAAAATTAACATAGTAAATTTCCTTATGTCTTTTACCATGGTAATTCACTAAGATCAGTATCTTTCTAAGATATTAGCATAATACATCTCTAAGAGATTAGCATAATACCAATCTTTTCCGAAGATTATTCTTTTCAAGAAACTTTAGCTAAATAACCACATACTCTCTTTCAAGAAAAATCACATGGTTATTTATCTTTTACATAGAAATTCCTATACATTCCTACATATCATATCATGGCACGAGGACTATTGGTATGGAAATACAAAATCTTACATATTAAGTAAACCACCTTTTACTCTATATGTATCTTTTGAATTTTAAAATTCAAAAGCATTAATAGTTGCAATTCAATGCCTATTGTATTGGTGATATATATTATTAAATATCAATAATTTACTATTAAATTGTCAAACCCATATATATAAAGTATTCATGGCACGCCAAAAGCTAATAGCACATTGGAGAATGCAACAAATGATATCATCCATTATAAATGCATATTTAATTCATAATAAAAAAAAAGTTAAGATAAGAAATATTCTTACCAAACCAGTCTCGGCTCTCAAGAAAGAAATAAACAACTTCTGGAAGAACACACGACGGAAGCTCCTCTTCTGAAGTCAAATTTTTCCTTCCGGATTAAAAATTATTAATGACTGCTCTCGACTCTCCATAGGGAAACAAACAACAACCTCGAAGCAAACAAACAATAGCCCGGTTGACTCTTTCGACTTTTTCTTTCCATATTCAAAATTATTAATGACTACTCTGGACTCTCCATAAGGAAACAAACAACAATCTAGAAGCAAACAAACAACATCCAAGTTGAATCTTATAGTAATCCATTCCAGAAAAACCCTAGATATTTTATTCTACCCCTCTCGAACCTCCTTTCACTGATATATGGAAAGAATTAATATACAGTTATCAAGAATTCGTTTTACGTCCAACCGAATCTTGATAAAAGTTCTAATTAATATTCCTTTATTAATTCCCCGTGGTTTTAGTGATGTTATATATATATATATATATATATATATATATATATATATATAACGAAAAAAATAGTTATATAAATTCATCTTAATCCTAATTTTTTCATTTAATATAAATAAATTAATATATAATTAAAAAAATTATATTTAAAAAAAATTGAGCCCTCTTAAATGTGGGTTTAATATGGATATAACCTTGTTTTTAATTAGCTAACATCCATTTATATATACTTTAAATATATGTATAGTGAAAGTTTGTATTTTTTGATCATTTGAATTTGTTTTTTTAATTATTGTTATAAATTTTGAATTTTTTAATAAGTATTGAGATAAAATTTATGTATATTAATGGATTTATGGATGATAATATGTTTAATATTTATTGAGATTAAATTGTGTTTATTAGAACTTAATATATTTAGGAAAATATTTGGTTTATTATAATATTTTATTTTTTATTAGGAAAGCCTTGAGAGTAATAATGTTGGAATACCATAGATTTATTGTGATTTAATGTAGATGTATGCACAAAATTTTAAAAAGAAATTTTCTTTTATCTTCAACCCTCATAAGAGTTTGGGAATGTTCTAACATCCTGCTTACTATGAGACTTATGCAAGTTTTTTGTTATTAACAATGTAAGTTTTTTAAGTTACTCAAATTAATGAGTTAATTATATTGGTATAAATTTGCATATTTTAACAAAATAATCTCACACATCCACGTGTTAAATTTGATGGATATTTACCCATATTTTCCTTATTTGATTGTAAAATGCTTACCATTTTAAAATTTACACATCACTATTGATAGTTACTTAATTTTGCAAACTGTCAATTTGATGAGATATATATATATATATATATAGTAACATCTATTAGTTACTTCAATATAAATGACATAAAAAAAAATTTACATTTAACCACAATAATTAAATCATCATTATTTACATTGCTGTTTCATATGATTTTTCACATAGTTAAATAGTATTACTTTGTTTTTGGACTATATCTACATACCTTACAAGAATTATATGTATACAAATATAACCATTGGCTAAGTAAAGATTTATGTTGTTATGACTAGTGTCATTTCCAGTACTATGTATTAATTCCTATGTTACACCATTAGATTCTAAAAATCCAGCGTCTGGGTCAACGCACCTTAACCTATGTATTACTTGGTTATTGTTTTAATTAAAATGAATATGGTTTAATGCACCAGTCACGATATTAGTTCTGACATTTAAGTTTGAGATTGATATTTGGGTTATGGTCTACTGCTGTTCCATGTGTTTGTCACATCCTCCGCCATTCGATCAAGGTCCCTGGTGATCTATGGTGGTGGAGCGGATGGGTGTGGGTTAGGGTAACCACCCATACCCCCCATCTCCTGCCCTTCCTCACTGTTGTGTTCTGCTTTAGAATTTGTTTGTCTTTGCAACATCTTGCCACTACTGCAAGTATTAACCATAGAATTCCTTGGGCACGCTATAGTTAGACTCATTTTCATGGCACAGTTCGGATGTTCTTGTTTTAGAGCTTGCACTGCTAATTTGTTTAAGAACCCTGTTAAGTTCCTACGGATTTTCATAGAATCAGTTCCTTTTCCTCTCATTCCATTCCGGCAGCAACTTCTGGATCGGGTTCTTACAGTTTCACACAATTGTTTTTCACTTCGAACTTGCTTCTGGAATCTATAAGGTAACTAGTTTACTGTTTTTCTTTTGTTTTCCTTAGTAGTATTCGTCATATAATTAATTATTTTAGGAATTTTCATTACCTTGTCTCATTACAATTCTAACCCCTTTTTTTTTATTTGGTTATGCTATGAATTTTTGTGGTAGGTTCCAAACAGAGTGCTCAGCGAACGAACTCACAAAACTAGACATTATTCCATCTACAAATGACACTGGTGAGTAGATTTGAAACATTTCCTCCAAATTTTTCCTTCTGGTTCTGATTTTTAATACTCACCTTTTCTTACTTTGTAGGACAGGTCTCCTTCCTTCGGTGGTTGAGTCAATGAAAATTTAGATTTACACTTATTTTTAGGAAATGAGCCATACTCTGAGGCTCAGACTTTCTGGTTTTCTTTTTGTATAAAGAACTTTATTCTTTTTTCTCTTCTAGCTTGTTAACAAGAAAATGAGGGTTTTATCCCTATGTTTAAGACAGTTCCATACTCGGCCTGTATATTTATTAGGTTAAGACTTCTGTTAGATTTCCTTTTCACTTCGAGAACTAAGGAAAGTTTATCAATTTTGATAGATAGCGTTCAAGTTGAACTACAAGGGTTTAAATATGTAGTTGCGGATCTAATTAAATGAACTCGTTTACCAATGATAAGTAAATACCTGTTATTGACAATGGAATTTTTGTCTACTTGTTTACTGAATTTAAATATATGTTTTAAGAATTATTTCCGCTAATTTCCACTGTAAATCTTGAGTTCAACAGACTTTTATTGCTAAAGAGTTCTTTGATGTATTGTTACCTATTGGTAATAAATGCTTCTGTCGTTTAAGCTTGCTCTTAATCATTCTAGAATTTTCGGTATTTATATATATATACTAGAATGTTGATATTTTATGTGTAATCCCGTATAGGGTTCTTCTGAGCGAAGTTTAAGTCAAGAATTCCTCTTTCTAAATGTTTTCTTTTTTACTGTTTCAGATACTTGAGATTTTTTGTTTGTTAAACATATATGTATATAATCTTCTTTCACTTACATGTTTTCTGGGACCTAGTGTTATTAAAATCTAATTATTTAAGGACCCTTATTGAACTGCTTTAAGTTTTATACTTGGAAACGTAATCAGTAATTGCACTCTGTGATATACATATGGAATATAACAAACATTATAATATGATTTTCTGTCATTACATATTACGTTACAGACTTAACTTATTTCTGTATTCTTTGTTCTCTTTTTACAGTAAAACATTCATTCATTAGGAAAATAATTCTAGCATATATGTTCGGACCATAAATGTCCATGTAATATCATAGGAATATAGGACGATCTACCCAGAACCTTCTTTCAAGGGGTCTAGGTTTACAGTCCTCAGCTTATCAATTAATAGAAGTAACAAATTTTCCATATATTCTATTTTCTACAACAGAAGTTATTTAAACAAGTTTCTAAAATTCCAGTTAACAGAATACTTATCTGTCCTCTGTTCCTTTGACTGATATTATGCCTCCCGTCCACGAGTGAGGCAATTACGTCCTCCAACTCTTGCCTTAGCTCCAAGCTTGAGCCTTGTTGTTGACAGAACTGCTAGAAGAGACTACGAGACGATCCGGTCCAGTCTCCAATTCTAGTCTCAAATAGAAAAATTGGATTATTTCCCTGGTTAACACCAGTCCAGAAATTTTTTCCAGAATTTTCCCTCTTCCTATTACCGAACAGAACCCCCAAACCTCCCTAGGATTCCCTTTTTATCCTCAGAGGGTGGGCAACTGTTTGAACGGAATTCTGTTCAACTAACTCTCAGATATTGAAATCACTTTACCATCAATGTTTTACTTTATGGAACCAATTCCATAATTAGCTTTCCATTATTCAAAAATTAAATTTATGTCCACAATAATTTTTTTAAAAATAATTAGAGTAAATGTTTGAAAAATCAGAACAAATAACTTAACAATTAGTAAATAACTAAACCAGTGGTTAAAACTTCCCCCCCTGGAAGTGAACACCATCCCAGGTGTTCTCATTTTGTTCCAACAAAAAGTTCAGGATAGGCTTCTCGAAAAAAACCTTCATCCTCCTAGGTAGTTTCTTCCGAGCCAAAGTGCTTCCATTGCACTTTAACCTGGGAGATGGCTCATTTCCAGAGCATGATTTCCCTCCGATCGATTATACTGAGGGGGTTCGACTAGAAATTCTCCGTCTGGTTCAACCTGCAAACAATGATTTGAATTAGTTTTACTCACAAATCTTAACATCCTTTAATCAATCTGGTATACATATTCTACCTGAATATTCTGCCAGTGGATTATGTGTTTTGAGTCATGAATGTATCTTTTCAATAGCGATACATGAAAACCGTTATGTACTCGAATATGACTGGGCAAAGCCAATCGATACGCCACAGGTCCTACTCGTTCCAATATTTGGAATGGACCGCAAAATTTAGGAGCCAACTTGGCACATGAGGCCCTTCTTAAAGTGCTTTTCTTTGGCTTAATTCTTACATACACATGGTCCCCTATTTCAAATTCACGATAGGTCCTCTTCTTATCCACATACACTTTTTGTCTATCCTTAGCTGCTTTCAAATTCTGTCAAATCTTCTTTACTTTTGTCTCCATTTCAGCTAACATGTTGGGACCAAGCATCAACTTGTTTTCTGGGCTACTCCAATTAATAGGAGTTCGACACTACCGCCCATACAAGGCTTTGAACAGACTCATCTTGAGTGATTCTTGATAGCCGTTATTATATGCAAACTCTACTAGGTGTAAATACTCTTCCCACCTAGTTGGTTGTTGCATTACATACATATGTAAAATGTCCTCCAAAATTTGATTTACTCATTCTGTTTGTTCATTTTTCTGCGGATGGTAAGTAGTGTTGAAGTTAATTTGAGTTCCCAACCTGGTAAACAAAGTTTTCCAAAATACTGAGGTAAAATTTACATCCCTATCAGATATGATAGTCTTTGGAATTCCATGCAATCTAAAGATCTCTCGAATGAATATATCCGCTATATGCACTGTCTTATAAGTGGACTGCACTGGTATAAAATGCGTTGATTTGCTTAATCTATCCACCACTACCATTATAGAGTCATTGTTCCTTTTTAATTTTGGTAGTCCAGTGATAAAATCTAATGATATCACTTCCCACTTCCATTCAGGTACCGGTATGGGTTGCATCAGCCCAGCTGGGTGTCGGTGTTCCACTTTCACTTGCTAGCATTCTAAGCACTTGTTTAGATATTCTGCCATATCTCTCCTCATACCGAGCCAGAAATAATTCTTCCTTATGGTTGTTAACATCTTCTGATAAACAGGGTGTCCAGAATAATTACGTCGATGATATTTATTTAATATCAATTCCTTCAACTCCATTCGGTTTGGAACAAAAATTATTTTTTTTAAAGTTAACAAACCATCATTATCAATTTCATATTCAGCTGGTTTTCCTTGGTCTTTGAGCTCTTTTTCTTGCTTCCACTTAAACTTGTATTTAGGATCCTTATCCGCTTCTGCTTTTATTTGTTCTAGAAATATACCCTCAACTTGATTACAATATAGTTCATAAACACCATGCAATTTCCTTCTTAATGCATCAGCTACTCAGTTTTCCTTACCTTTCACATGTTGCATATCAACATCAAATTCACTCAGGAAAGCATTCCACCTTGCCTGGTGAGAATTGAGATCATCCTGCTTAAAATTGCTGCTTAAGTTGTTGCGATTAGTTTTGAGCACAAATATTTTTCCAAGTAAGTAGTACCTCCACACCTGAAGTGCATGCATTACTGTTGTGAATTCCAAGTCGTATGCTAAATATCGTTGTTCATAGTCCTTTAATTTTCGAGACTCATAGGTAATGACCTTGTCGTCTTGCGACAATATTTCCCCAACTCCTTTTTTGCATGCATCTATGCATACCTCAAACTCCTTATTAGGATCAGCTACCTTTAACACCAGAGCGGTAGTTAATAATTGCTTCAGCTTCTCAAAAATATCTTGACATTCCTTTGTCCATTTAAATATATTTCCTTTCCTTTGTAATGAAGTGATTGGAAAAGAAATATTTGAGAATCCTTCAATAAATTTCCGGTAATAACTAGCCAATCCCATAAAGGATCGGATGTCTGCCACATTTTGAGGCACTTTCCATTCCATAATCGTTCTAATCTTCTCAGGGTCAACTGAAATACCTTTAGCAAAAATTACATGACCAAGGTACTAGATTTCTTTTGATCTAGGTGGATATTGGTGGCCACTCGCCTATTCCACTTGGGGCCCCACCATTGCCGCTTTCGATTTTTCAGTTTCGGCACAACTTACTATTTTTAGCAGTTTTTTAGGTCTTGAACTTCCGGAGTCGTTTTGAGGCCTTAAACGATGTTTTTTGTGTATCGCGTCTGCAGCAAATATCATTCTGTTCCGGAATGCTATTCTATAATGGATATTCATGGCGAAAGTTGTAGTCCTCGGATAGATATTTCTAATGATGTATCATGTGCGTCAAATGGAGATAGTATGCCAAAGTTATGTCCCTGGGAAGTTGAAACACCAATTTACCCAAACGGGGCCCATAGTTTTGGCGCTTCATCTCCTAGGGTTAGGTTTTTGTATGTTGATAGTTCTCCATTGTTTCTCAATAATAAATAGGCCCTCGAGCCTCATTGTAACGCAGTTCAAAGGCCTATAGCCGCCACATCTCTTCTCAGAGATAGCTACCAACGCCCTAGCTAGTTTTATTTTCATTATGTCTGTAAGCAAATTTCAGTTCTTTGATATTAATGAAATGAAGTGTTATTTCCGCTGCATCTCTGTATTTATGGTTATGTGTTTATTCTGTTGCGTTCCTGCATAAATCCGAATCAGTGGTATCAGAGCGGTCTGCTTTTTCTCGATCCTTCTTTTCATGTCCCCAATGAGGTCGGGGTATAAGGAGTTAGGGCTCGATCTGGTGGAACCTTTGCAAGATCAGCCTCGCAAACCCCAATGGACGCCCATGGGGGATGAAAAGAAATATGAGGGAGCAGGAGATCCTATCAAAATATTGCTCGAGGAGGCCCTCGAAAAATAAAGGAACGCGATGATGGATAACTTTGCCCAGATCCTTTAACGCCTACCCATCAGTGGCGCATCTGCATCTAGCAGCCACTCTGGAGGTGCGACTCTTTTTAAAGTACAATTAAATTTTGACATTCCCATATTTGAGGGTCAAATAGATGCAGATGCCGTAGATAGATGGTTGAATCTATTAGAAGGATATTTTTCGGTTCATGACTTTTCCAACAGGGAGAAGATTATTTTTGCACTCCTCAAAGATGCCCCCCATGTCAAGGACTGGTGGGAAACCCACTGTGAGAAAAAGGATGAGACAAAACCTTCTCTGTTCTCGGTTGTACCCACTTGGAATTCTTTCCGAGACACCGTTAAGGAACAATACTATCCCGTGGGGAGCTATGAGGACAAGTACATACAATGGACCACGCTGCGGAAACAAAGGGATCAAGATGTGCATGAGCTGACGAATCTGTTCCATACCCTGTGCACCAAGTTGGGTATCAAAGATTCAGAGAAACATATGGTGCTAAAGTACCGCAGTTGTCTGCACAGATACATTCAGAAGGAAATGGAGTTCCTGGACATCTCCTCGCTTGGTACGGCATACCAGTATGTTGCCAAGATTGAGCAGAAATTCAAACAGAAGAAGCGAGACTTTGGATCTGTGAATCAAAAGCAAGGGAAAGGTGCTCCCAAACCGTAGAACAAAGAACAAAGCCAAGGCATGGCGACTCAAGACAACCTGTCGAAGCCACAAGCAAAGAACAACACCGCAAAGCCAAAGAAGGACACGGGAAAGTGGTGTGAGTTCCATAAGAGCTCCACTCACAACACAAGTGAGTGTTGGACCAAGCAGTCACTCGTGGCCAAGATGCGGGCTTCTGATTCAGATGCATGCTCTGAATCTGAATTAGAACCTGACAAGGGGCATGAAAAAGGGAAACAGATTATTGATGCGGAGCCTAATGCCACTGTTTCCACTACGAAGATCCAGAAGGAGGAACTAGAAGATCTGGAGGAGGAGGAGGAACGTCTCTTCCACTCCTAGATGTGGGTAAAGGGCTCCCCAGTACATTTCATTGTTGAAAATGGGAACCAAAAGAACCTCATTTTGGCAGACGCCGTGAAGTGGTTGGGTTTGCCGACCACAACTCACCCACATCCATACACCATCGGGTGGCTTCACCAAGGACGAGATCTCCGCGTCAGCCAGTAGTGTCGCCTTCCCTATAGCATCAAGCCCTTCACGGATGAGGTATTATGTGATGTTGCTCTTATTGATGTTTCTGATGTATTATTAGGAAAACCATACTTGTGGAAGCGTCATGCTGTGTATGAGTCTCAGCCTCGTGCTGTTATTGTTAATTTGGGAAATAATTTGCACAAGATACCAGAGGTACCACCTCCTGCCGCTATCTCTTTGGTTACTGCAAAACTATGTAGTAAGCTCATTTCCCAAACTAGGAAATTCGTTTTCCTGATGATCCGCCCCCAGGGCAAGAAGAATACTATGGCCATGACCTCCAGACAAGGCTCCTCTGCACGACAATAGCAAATGGATAAGGTTGTGGAGGAGTACGATGACATATTCACCTCACCCACAGGGGTTCCTCTGCACTGTCAGGTCAAGCACCCGATTGATCTGAGCCCAGGTGCGCCGCTACCCAATGGACTAATCTATAGGCGCTCTGTTATGGAGAATGATGAAATCAAGAGGCAGATTCAGGAGATGTTGCAAAAAGGTCACATCCGACCAAGTTCATCGCCCTGTGGGAGCCCGATCATGTTGGTATAGAAGAAGGATGGGACGTGGAGACTCTGTATTGACTATCAGGCACTGAACAAGATCACTGTCCGGAATAGGTACCCGATCCCACGGATTGATGACCTTCTGGACCAACTCAAAGGTGAAAAATATGTCAACAATATTGACTTGATGTCGGGGTACCACCAGGTATCGATTGAACCCTCCGATGTGTGGAAGTCTGCCTTCAAAGCCAAGGAAGGCCTTTTCGAATGGCTGGTCATGTCTTTCGGGTTGACGAATTCTCCCGCAACCTTCATGAGGATGATGGACGACATCTTGCGGCCATTCACCAACTCATTTGTACTGGTGTACTTGGATGACATTTTGATCTTCAGCCAGACTTGGGAAGAGCACCTTCACCACATCCGACAAGTCCTCCAAACACTGCGGCAACACAAGTTGTGTGCCAATCTAGAGAAGTGCACTTTTGGCATGACCTAGGTTCAATATCTGGGATACATTATTGATGAAAGCGGGGTGCATGTGGATCCAGCCAAGATCCAAGTCATTCGGGATTGGCCAGCCCCAACTAATATAACAAAGCTTCGTAGCTTTCTGGGTCTTGCTAATTTCTACCGGAGGTTCGTTTTGAGATTCTCTCATATCACTTGGGCCTTGAGTCAAGTCACCAAGGGAGGAGCGAGAGCAAAATTCTTTTGGTCGGAACCTCAACAGACAACGTTCATAGAATTGAAAAATCACCTATGTTCTACCCCAGTGCTCACTTTACCAGACTTGCAACAGCCATTTGAGATCGATACATATGCCTCTGACTATGTTATTGTGGCAGTTATTACTCAACAGAGACATCCAGTGGCATATCACAGTGAGACATTGTCTGACACAGTTCGCAAGCATCCCACTTATGACAAAGAAATGTATTCCATTGTGCAAGCTTGTCGACAATGGAAGCATTACATTTTGGGGAAGGAAACAATCATCCACATAGACCACCGGCCCCTGCAGTTCATACAGACACAAGGGAAGTTGCAGAATGATCTCCATCAGAAGTGGTCCACGTATCTGCAATAGTTTCATTTGAACATCAAGTACAAGAAGGGTAGCACCAATAATGTTGCAGACTGCCTCAGTCGACCACTGATTGTGGCGCTCACCACCGTGCTCAACTCTTGTGGGCATGAGACTTCTAATTGGTCGCTTCTCTATGAGAGTGACCTAGAATTCGGCCACACTTACAAGGCACTCTTGGGGGGTATGCAAGTTCCAAATTTTCACCTCCAAGATGCACTTTTATGTCACCTGGGACACCTTTGTGTTCCTTCAAGCGAACGTGCCAAGATGATATAGGAAGCACACTATAGTCGAGTCACTGGGCATTTCAGGGTTGAGAAAACAGTAACAATTCTGCAGAAGTATTTCTATTGTCCGAACCTTTGAAAGGATGTCGAGAAGCACATCAGATCCTGCACTGCATGTGCCATTGCCAAATCGATCATCAAGAAGCAAGGCCTATATACTCCTCTACCTACCCCTAGTCAACCTTGGGAATCCATCTCCATGGATTACATGTCGAGCCTGCCTTCTACTAAGCAGGGAAATGACTGTGTTTTCGTGGTCGTCAACAGATTCTCGAAGATGGCCATCATGGCGGCCTGCAAGAAGACTATCACAGCAAGAAGCCACTACTAAACTCTTCTTTGAACGAGTGTGGGTGCACTTTGGGATCCCATAGTCTATCATATTAGATCGGGATAGCAGGTTCCTCAACACATTATGGTCCAGCCTCTGGTCAATGTTGGATACCAAGCTCACCAAATCCACAACTTTCCATTCCCAAACAGATGGCCAGACAAAGGTCGTCAAAAGAATGCTTGTACACATTTTGCGCATGTACAATTCAAAGCATCCACGCACATGGGACGAGAGCCTCCCATATGTACAACATAGTTATAATCGGGCTCTCCACAGTTCAATTAGCCATAGCCCCTTTCAGGTGGGCTTGGGATTCCAACCACTATGTCCTATTGACGTAGTCGTCCCATTTGCAGCTGCTCAGGCCGATTCAGCTCATGTCCAGTCTGAAGTTGACAAAGCAAGTAGCTTCATTGAGCACATTCAACACATCCGCCAACAGGCTCATGATATATTGGACAGAGCCAATTCCAAGTACAAGTAATGGCATGATCAACACCAGGTGCCACACAACTTCTAGGTGGGTGACAAAGTATGGCTACATTTGCAAAAGGAGCACCTCACTGGACCCCACCGCAAGCTTCGCCTGATCCGATATGGGTTGTACACCATCACCAAGGCTGTAGCAAATAATGAATTTGAGCTCAATATTCCACCATTCCTTGGTATTCACCCAGTCTTCAATGTGGATCGCCTTCGTCCTTACTTCCCACCTCTACTGAACACCTCAGACATTGCAGAACAACTCACACCAACAGATTTAAACCCAGACTGCATGGATCAGGCCACCACAGATTGTATCAGGGACATGAAAATAAAGAGCACTTGCCAACAGAACATCCAAATGTATCGGGTTGTCAAAGCTGGCCAACTCCTGCACCAAGGCAAGTGGTTCACCAGGGACCAAGTTCAGCAGAAGTTTCCTCATCTCATGGAAGAACTCAATGCAATGGGGACCATTGCTTCCTAAGGGGGGAGGAATGATCCAGATGGATATTGGTGGCCACCCACCTATTCCACTTGGGGCCCCACCATTGCCTCTTTCAGTTTTTCAGTTTCGGCAGAACTTACTATTTTTAGCAGTTTTTTGGGTCCTGAACTTCCGGAGCCGTTTTGAGGCCCTAAACAACGTTTTTTGGGCATCGTGCCTGCAGCGAATGTCATTCCATTTCCATTCCATTCCGAAATGGATATTCATGGCGAAAGTTGTAGTCCTTGGATATATCTTTCTAATGATGTATCATGTGCATCAAATGGAGATAGTATGCCAAAGTTATGTCCCTGGGAAGTTGAAACACGAATTTACCCAAATGGGGCCCCTAGTTTTGGCACTTCATCTCCTAGGGTTAGGTTTTTGGATGTTTAGAGTTCTCCATTGTTTCTCAATAATAAATAGGCCCTCAAGCCTCATTGTAACTCAATTCAGAGGCCTGTAGCCGCCACATCTCTTCTCAGAGATAGCTACCAACGCCCTAGCTAGTTTTATTTTCATTCTGTCTGTAAGCAAATTTCAGTGCTTTGATATTAATGAAATGAAGTGTTATTTCCGCTGCATCTCTGTATTTATGGTTATGTGTTTATTTTGTTGCGTTCTTGCATAAATCTGGATCATCTTCCTTCAAGAATTCACACTTGCTGAACTTGGCATACAGCTGATGTTTCCTTAGCATTTCCAACACTATCCACGGGTGTTCGCTATGTTCCGCCATGTTCTTGGAATAAACTAAAATATCATCAATAAAAATTAACACAAAATTATCCATATAGGGGTTAAATACACCATGCATTAACCTCATAAAGGTTGCTGGTGCATTGGTCAACCCAAAAGGTAGCACCACAAATTCATAGTGTCCGTACCTGGTGCGAAAAGCAGTTTTATGCATGTCTTCATCCTTTATTTGGATCTGATGGTATCTCGACCTTAGATCTATTTTTGAAAACACGGTCGCTGCTTTTACTTGATCAAACAGATAATCAATTCACGGTAGAGGATATATGTTTTTAACAGTAAGCTTATTAAGCTGGCAATAATCCATACACATTTGCATGGTCTCGTCTTTTTTCTTCACAAACAGTACCGGTGCCCCCCAAGGAGATACACTTGGTCGGATGTATCCTTTATCTAACAATTCTTGTAACTGCATCTTTAACTTAGTTAATTTAGGTACACTCATTCAATAAGGTGCTCTCGAAACTGGTGATGCTCTACGCATCAATTCAATGGTAAAATCTATATCCCTTCTTGGTGGTAATCCTGGTATTTCCTCCAGAAATACATCCTTAAACTCCTGTATTATTGGTATATTTTCCATCATTGGAGCCTTTTCTTTGGCAATGGTAAAGCCCACTTGTATGGAAGACAACTGACATCCCTTCCTCATACACTTGCTCATTTGTGACGCTGTGATTGGGCACAACTGTAAAGGTTTCTTTATCCCTTAAATTTCCTGCCGGGTTCCATCTTGCATTCTTTAATAGATAATATTTTCTTTGCAGTCTACCAATGTCCAGTGCCTCTCTAACCTATCCATACCAAGCAGCACGTCATAAGAACCCAGAGGTAGTATATTCAAATCCACAGTTAACTGTTTTTCACTAATTTTTAGTGCACAGTTTGGTATTTTGGCACTAACCTTCCTCTTAGCCCCAGTAGCTAACTGTACTAGCCATGGGTTTCTGAATTTTTGAATTTTTAATTTACAAACTTATACTATTTTGGGGCTTACATAGCTTAAAATTGCACCTGGATCTACCAAAATAGAAATAGGTTGAGATAGTAGTTTACCTTCTAATTCAATCATTGTCGACTGATAGTCCGCTTGTCAGTCCTCTAATGCTGCATTAATTATGGGTATGTCCCTGGTGACATCACCTACAGTTGAGGCTTCCTGTAAATTTATCACTGCCTCACTTCTACCTCGCTATGGACAGTTTCGGTAGTAGTGTGCCTCACCACATCCCCAACACTGTAAAGGTGGCTTCTGGTTCTGAGTTTGCTTTGGTTTGCTGGAGGCTTCTGTGGGTTTATCTTCTGTAGGCTACCTTATTCTTTGATGATTCCTTCCATATTGTTTACTTGCTAAGCCTTTGGCAGCTCCTTAAAAATTACTGGTTCTATTCCTTTTAAAACCAGCACTGCCCTTTTGCTCCTTTTTTGCCTGCCAGCCTTTACCTTGTTCACCTTTTTCTTTAGCTTGCTGATAACACATTTTGGCCTTTCTAATTTCCTCATCCATAGTTCTAGGATTCACAAAATCAATACGTTCCTTCATGTGAGTCAACAAACTACTCAAGAATCGTTGTACTTTAGCCTTTTCATCTCTTAAATATGGAACATAACGAAGCAAGGATGTAAACTTAGTAATGTACTCATCCATTGTCATTAGCCCCAATTTCAAATCATGAAACTCCCTAGATTTTTCATCATAGAAGCATTCTGTCAGGTATTTATCTTTAATTATTGCTGGAATGCATCCCAAGTTACATCCCGTTCATCTATACCATGGATGTTTTTCACTTCCTCCCACCATAAGGTGGATTTTTCCCTCAGTTGATATATAGCTAATCTTGCCTTAAGATTACTGTTGTATTCATACACTTGAAAATACTTATTCATGTTTATGAGCCATGCCTCAGCTACTTCCTCCTCTACTCCATCAAATGTAGGAGGCTTTATTTTTCAAAATTCACCTTGCAGCTCTACCTTCTATCTTTTCACTTCTTTATGATCTAATGCATTATCTGATTCAGCCTCATTATAGTTCTTATTTTTATTACTATGCTTAGACTAACTTCTTTCTATTCTGTCAATGTCCTAATCTCTTGTTTGCTGGTCATTCCCTTCCTGAAACTCTCTATCGGTACTTGGCTTCTCATTTCCTTGATTATGTTTGTCGGAGAGGCTTTTTAATATTCTCTCCTACTCCTGCATCAAATTTGCATTATCGTCTTGTACCCTCTCCATTTCCTCTTGTAACTTCTGCACAGTGTTTAAGAGAATGCTAGTTTGGTGTTGTTATTCTTCCAACAGCTTACTGATTTGCTGGTGCTACTCCACACCCAGCTGTACCCACATTTCTGGGTTCATTTCTAGTTGGGGTGGTGTTTCCCCGGCCCTCAGAGGTGGCTGCAATGTTGGCGCCCTCCTCATAATATCTTACTGGTTTCTTTCTCTCTCTCTCTGTGCATAATTAATACACAACTTAAACGATAGTTGACCCATAGGGTCCCAGCGTTACAACGCTGCTTTGATACCACTTGTAACATCTATTAATTACTTCAATATAAATGACATAAAAAAAATTTACATTTAACCACAATAATTAAATCATCATTATTTACATTACTATTTCATATGATTTTTCACATAGTTAAATAGTATTTGTTTTTGGACTATATCTACATACCTTACAAGAAGTATATGTATACAAATATAACCATTGGCTAAGTAAAGATTTATGTCGTTATGACTAGTGTCATTTCCAGTACTATGTATTAATTATTATGGTACACCATTGGATTCAGAAAATCCAACGTCTGGTTCAACGCACCTTAACCTATGTATTACTTGGTTATTTATTTAATTACAATGAATATGGTCTAATGCACCAGTCTCGATATTAGTTCTGGCATTTAAGTTTTAGATTGAGATTTGGGTTACAGTCTACAGTTGTTCCAACGGTCTGGCACATCCTCCTCCATTCGATCAAGGTCCCTGGTGGTCTACGGTGGTGGAGAGGATGGGGGCGGGTTAGGGTAACCACCCATACCCCCCATCTCCCGCCCTGCCTCATTGTTATGTTCCACTATAATTCCTTGGGCACACTACAGTTAGACTCATTTTCATGGCACAGTTCAGATGTTCTTGTTTTAGAGCTTGTGCTACTAATTTGTTTAAGAACCCTGTTAAGTTCCTACGAATTTTCAAAGAAGTAGTTCCTTTACCTCTCATTCCATTTCGGCAGCAACTTTTGGATCGGGTTCTTGCAGTTTCACGCAATTGTTTTTCACTTCGAACCTGCTTCTGGAATCTACAAGGTAACTAGTTTACTGTTTTGCTTTTTTTTTCCTTAGTAGTATTCGTCATACAATTAATTCTTTCAAGAATTTTCGTTACCTTGTCTCATTACAATGCTAACCATTTTTTTCTATATATGGTTATGCTATGAATTTTTGTGGTAGGTTCCAAACAAAGTGCTCGGCGAACGAACTCACAAAACCAGACATTAGTCCATCTACAAATGAGACTAGGGAGTAGATTTGAAACATTTCCTCCGAAGTTGTCCTTCTAGTTCTGAGTTGTAATACTCGCCTTTGCTTACTTTTCAGGCGAGGTCTCCTTCCTTCGGTGGTTGAGTCATTGAAAATTTAGATTTACATTTATTTTTAGGAAATGAGCCATATTCCGTGGCTTGGACTTTCTATTTTTCTTCTTGTATAAAGAAATTTATTCTTTCTCCTCTTCTAGCTTGTTAATGAGAATATGAGGGTTTTATCCCCATGTTTAAGACAGTGCCATACTCGGCCTGTATATTTATTAGGTTAAGACTTATGTTAGATTTCTTTTGCACTTCGAGAACTAAGGAAAGTTTATCAATTTCGATAGATAGTGTTTAAGCTGAACTACAAGGGTTTAAATATGTAGTTGTAGAACTATTTAATTGAACTCATTTACCAATGATAAGTAAATATATGTTATTGACAATGGAATTTCTGTCTACTTGTTTACTGAATTTAAATATATGTTTTAAGAATTCTTTCCACTAATTTCCACCGTAAATCTCGAGTTCAACAAACTTTTATTGTTAAAGAGTTCTTTGATGTATTGTTACCTGTTGGTAATAAATGCTTCTGTCATTTAAGCTTGCTCTTAATCATTCTATAATTTTCGGTATTTATATATATATATATACTAGAATGTCGATATTTTATGTGTAATCCCGTCTAGGGTTCTTATGAGCGAAGTTTAAGTCGAGGATTCCTCCTTCTGAATGTTTTCTTTTCGACCGCTTTAGATACTTGAGATTTTGTTTGTTAAATATATATGTATATAATCTTCTTTCACTTACAAGTTTTCTGGGACCTAGTGTTATTAAAATCTAATTATTTAAGGACCCTTATTGAACTGATTTACTTTTTATACTTGGAAACGTAATCAATAATTACACTCTGTGATATACATATGGAATATAACAAACGTTATAATATGTTTTTTTGTCATTACATATTACGTTACAGACTTAACTTATTCCTGTATTCTCTATTCTCTTTTTACAGTACAACATTCATTCATTAGACAAATAGTTTTAGCATATATGTCCGGACCATAAATGTCCATGTAATATCATAGGAAGATAGGACGATCTACCCAGAACCTTATTTCAAGGGGCCTGGGTTTACAGTCCTCAGTTTTTCAATTAATAGAAGTAACAACTTCTCCATATATTCTATTTTCTACAAGAGAAGTTATTTAAATAGGTTCCTAAAATTCCAGTTAACAAAATAATTATTTGTCCTCTGTTCCTTTGACTGATATTATGCCTCCCACCCATGAGTGAGGCAATTACATCCTCCAACTCTCCCCCGAGCTCCAAGCCTGAGATTTGTTGTTGACAGAACTTCTGGAAAAGACTACGAGACGATCCGATCCAATCTCCAATTCCAGTCTCAAATAGAAAAAGTGGATTATTTCCCTTGTTAACACCAGTCCAGAAATTTTCTCCAGAATTTGCCCTCTTCCCGTTACCAAACAGAACCCCCAAACCTCCTTGGGATTCCCTTTTTATCCTCAGAGGGTGGGCAACTGTTTGAACTAAATTCTGTTTAACCAACTCTCAGATCTTGAAATCACTTTACCATCGGTCTTTTACTTAATGGAACCAATTCTATAATCAGATTTGCATTATTCAAAAATTAATTTTTTTCCACAATATATTTTTTTTAACATAATTGCAGTAAATGTTTGAAAAATCCTAACAAATAACTTAACAATTAGTTAATAACTAAACCAGTGGTTATATATAACAGAACCCCCAAACCTCCTTGGGATTCCCTTTTTATCCTCAGAGGGTGGGCAACTGTTTGAACTAAATTCTGTTTAACCAACTCTCAGATCTTGAAATCACTTTACCATCGGTCTTTTACTTTATGGAACCAATTCTATAATCAGATTTGCATTATTCAAAAATTAAATTTTTGTCCACAATATATTTTTTTTAACATAATTGCAGTAAATGTTTGAAAAATCCTAACAAATAACTTAACAATTAGTTAATAACTAAACCAGTGGTTATATATATATATATATATATATATGATGACCCCCCCCCCCCCCCACACCCACACACACATATATGCAATTCCAAATAAAATTTCGGAATACAAAAGAAGTCATTGATTCCACTAATTGAGGCTCCAAGATAAGCATTGTGCTATGTATAGAATACCCTTTTTATGAGCTCGTTTTTGTCTTCACTCGGAACATGCAATCCTACATTGTAGACACTTATCAAGCCTAAAGCATGAACATTCAAGCCTAAAGCTTAAGGTTTGAGTCTTATACTCCATGTTCACATCCATGGGCCATTGGTATTCCATATAAAACATTGAGTGTCTTTTCTTGTTATCTAGGTAAAATAGCAAATTTTCATTTGCATATATTTCATGAATGGATATGGAAATATCAAATGTGGGGTTACCAAGACTATGATGTCTTTTATACATCCATACTTGAATCTAAACATAATTGGGTTTGGGCCTTTTATGTGTTAGTTTGTTTGTACAAAAACTCTATTCTTCTTTATCATCAAAATTTTATGAATTTATTCAAAATACATTTTTTGCATATTATTATTGCTTGAAATTTTAGGGTTCTCCCAAATTCTTGTTTAAAAGTTGCTTCAAACTTCTTCTATTATATATGATGTCTTCCTTAAGTCCAACTCATCACATTGAAAGCTAAGAAAATTGCTTTTTTTCAAAAGACATTATAATTAATGTGTTTGAACAAGCCACTTGAAAAATTTTCAATAATAGTTTAGCATAATTTGTAAAATATTTGAAATTACATAAATAACGACTATACATAATTGCACTTGCTAGTTTAAAAATAGGAATTCATATGGTTAAATATGTTTGATCTTTTTAAAGTAATATAAAACATATTTATCTATACATTACATGGTTGAAAAGTATTTTAATTCATCAAGACAAATTAAAAAAATTACTAAAACCAAGTACAAAACTTATATGAATAAAAAGTTGTTGTTATATTTAAAAAAAAAAAAACAAAACATAAAACATGATTTTTAAATGATCAATATAAATTAAAATCAAGAAACTCATCATTAAAAAAAATTACTTCATGAGTAAAAATATCCATCAAATTTATACTATATGGGTGGATATGTGAAGATGGGTTACACTTTTGTGAGAATCGGGGGCGGAAAACTTTTTTTAGCAATAGTTCAGCCGAACCTTTTATAAATTTCGACCGAACTATTTAATAGTTCAGCCAAAATTTCTTAGAAAGTTTGGCCGAACTCGTGCTTCTGTTTAGATTGACGGCACATTGACGGTGTGGGCAAACAAAATTTTTTTCAGAGATGGGAAAACCGGCAACAAAAGTTCGGCCGAACTTTTACTTTTAAAATAGTTCGTCTGAACTAGTTGCTATAAATAAATCACCCACAAATTTGATTTGTTTACTGGTCTGTTTGTTCACGCGTTTTTCTGTCTGTGCTGCTGTTGGTCTGTTTGTTCGCGCGTTTTTTTCTGTGCTGCTCCTCCCGTCCATGCTGTTGGTCTGCGGCGACTTGAAGCGACTGCAATACTAGGTATCAACATGCTCTTTATTCAAGTTAGTAGTTATGTATTTGTAGTGCTTCTTGTTGCTTCATTTGTAGGAGTGATGTTTCTGTGGAATTTTTGTTATTTTTTGTGAATGTGAATAATAACCGCGGTAACCTGATTTTGTTCGCGCATTTTTCTCTATGCTGCTGCTCCTGTCCGTGCTGTTGGTTTGCGGTGACTTCAAGCGACTGCAATACCATGTATTTGTCCTGCTTTTTATTCAACATATTCGGCATGCTATTTGTAAAACAATAGTTCTGATTTCTAAAACAATGCAAAGCAATTTTGTCAATATGCAAATGTATCCTAGAAGTGAATCAAAAGGCTACAACAGAATATAAAACACCAACCAAAATTTGACAATGATTGAATGACTTTGATCTAATCCAAAACCTAACAAAACAGTGACACCTTACGGACTAAATATTAATGAAAATCTAAAAAAAACAATGATCAAAATTACACTAACTTGAACCCAAGATAGTTTGCAAAACAAGTGTCAAATGAGAGACTTATCTGGATAGTATTGCCACTACTAGAGTACTGGTTAGGGTACACTGTAATTTGTGCAATTTGACTTCCAAAACAGTTCTTAATGGACTCTTACTTTCTTATAATGCATGCATCCTAAATTATTCCTCTTCCTGATCCTATACGCTTCCTCAAACAGGAAATCCACACCTGTAATGTAACAACATTTTGTGGACCATAATAAGGAGGGTACACGCCTTAAAATATGCATGTATTTCTTTCTATAGTCTCAAACTACTTTCCATATGATTCAATCTTCAAATAGAATCAATAAGTCTCACATAAAATGTGTTTTATACATCTTTTTTAACAATCATGAGCTCGCTCTAGAAAGGTTCCCTAACTCTCTCTCTTTTAACAGTTAATGGATGTTGAATTTGAGGAAATTTTTCTCCCAGAACAGGCTGTAATTTTTCTCCACAAGGCTTACTATAATAAGGTCCTAACCAAAACACAAGCCTCGGTTGGACTTCATGTTTCAAGGTAAAATGCCCCTGCCTTAAGGGGAAGGATCATCACTCTTCCGAAAGATAAGGGAGGGAGAATAGCTCCAAAAAGCCTTTAGGGGGAACACAGGTTTGAATCCTGTTCACTACATGTAGGTCACATCTTCAAAGTTGCAGCTTCCTTAACTAAGGTAGCCGTAAAAGGATTATCTTTTACCTTGCTCCCCTTGAAGAATCAGTGCTAAACAAATTTAGTTTTGAGAAATACTTCCTTTCTCATCTAGCAAGTCCTCAAACTGAAATTTCAATTGAACCTTTCAAAGGATGTCAACCCCTATCCTCACAAATTATTAGTGTAGCTTCCTCAAGGATGACCGAAAATTTTAGACGTTAATTATTTATATTATTCGTTCAAAAGCTTGTCTCTTAAGTGGTGATAAAGGTTTGTTTTTATATTCATATGTTGGTTGCTAAGGATGATTGTTCAGATTTATAAAGGGACTTTATAGGTGACAATTAGATATTAAAGAGGTTTTCAATAGGAATTAACATATTGAAATATTAATTGTATTTATGTCTTGTGTGCTAAGGAAGGGAGGTCGTGAACCTTATGGGAAGAGATAGTATTTTTTAAGTTAGGAGGGATACTTTTTATGAGATAGAATTAATTTAAAATGCTTCTTAAGATTATGTTTTCATAATACCCTTAATTTAATTAATTATTATCCCTTATTAATATTTGTCGACAATTTTTTTCAGTTCCACTAAAATTTTGAAATCAATGATTGGCTTAGTGCATATGGCCCTACCTAGGATGTGAAATCATTGATTGGTGTATTTCCTTTGGTTCTTGAAGTTATTCAACTTATACACAATGATATTGCGGCAAGAATTATTTTCATATATTGACAACCATAGGTGAATTAATGATAAGGTGTCATTTTACTACCCTTTGGGGTTTTAGCCCACAAAATTGGGTCTTCAACTTAAAATTAAAATAAATTTAAAACCATAAAGAAATATGTGGGGTAAAAAACATCATCGAAAATATATTTTCGAGGAGAATCTAACTATATTGATTAGGAGATAGGAGACCGCGAATTTTCATGCCAAATTTGCTGAAAAATATCGAGGTAGCTATTAGTGCTTCTTGGGTTGACATCAATGACAACCACCTATCAACAGTTATAACCAAAGAATAAACCAATAATGGTCTGAATCAAAAAGAAGGTAAATTTAATACAACATTGTTACAATGTTTTTGAAATACCACTTAACCATGTAAATAATAAGAAACATATATTTTTAGTTTGATGATTTTATGATTTTGTTTTCAACCTACATTGAAATGAGTTTATTGAAGTTAATTTAATGGATGATAAATTATTTCAATAAATAATTTATTTGGAATGTTTGTAAATCATAAATTTAAATTTAGATTTTATATATATATATATATATATATATATATATATATATATATATATATATATATAAAGATATAGATATAGATATATAGATATAGATATATATATATCCTTGATGGGGTGGTAATGGATAATTATAAGGTTTATAGGGAGACATTTAATTCCTCTCCCATGTGGCATTAGTATGATGAGATGTTTTAAGGACAACTTTGCTGGTGAACAAGAGCCAAAATTTCTGGAGAGTTTCATGAGTATATTTGGTGTTTGCTTAGCTTCAGTTTCATGTTGATGGTTTCAGTGGATGGGGAGTAAGGTTGCTGTGGGTAATTCACCTTAAGGTGTCTAGGGTGACTCTCTATGTAGAGGTGGCTCTGGTGCCTTAACTTGGCTCTTTTAGGTGGAGGGGTCAGGATGTATCTTTTCATTTAAGGTCGCCTACTGGGGGTCGTGTCTCTGGCTTTGGGAATATGGTGTGGGCCATTGTGAGTCTCACCTTTCCTAGAGGTTAGAAAGTGATCAATTTTGTCTCGATGGTGTTTTCTTTGGCTCGCTTATCATGTACCATATTGTTTTTCTTTCTAGGTAGGTTTCCTAGGTTTCTCCCATTTGTTGGCATTTTTGGTGTGTGCCTATACTAGAATTGAATGAGAAAGTTAGTTGGGGGTTGATGCAACATTAGCGTGGTCATGCCTATCGAGGCGCTAGTCCTTGGGGCTAAGAATTTGTAGAATTTAGGGATATTAGTGAGGATATAGATCAACAACCTACCAATTGACTAGGGAGAGTTGATTTACCCACTCCATTATATTCCTTGGAAGCTCACATTCACCGGGTTACATTATTGGTGGAGAAATTAGCTTGAGATATTCATGATGACCACAATGATGTTATAGCATTCATGAATGACCTTCAGCACACCTAGTGTCACATGCTATATTGGCTAGTCTCTCTTTGTCGTGGACTAAAACGGATTGAGTAAAGGAAAGACAAGATGGAAATTAGATTGGATCATATGGAGGCCCATGTTCATGAGGCCTTTTATCCTCTTCAATTGCTCAGTAATGGATCGAATTCTCCATATCTGGGTAATGTAGTTGATCATGGATGACAATGGGTTGTGTTTTGGTTCTTCATATTTTTTGGTTAATATGGCCTATTTGTATGAGGTCTCTCAGTTTTATTTTTTTATTGTCAACATTTTTTTTCCATTCTCTTCTATCCAACAATTCTGGTACGAATGAGGCCAAAATAATTTTGAGATAAATCTCCTCACAATGTACTTTTGAGACGAATTAATAGAAATTATCGACATACAAAAAAAAATATGATGATTACTAAAGTTCACTAAGATCGTATGGTATATCAAGTCTTAAAAAGGTAATAGATCACTAAAAATTTGTTAAAATTTATTTCTACGCTTGAAATGCATTAAGAGAATCATTTAAATATCACTATAGTTTTGTTGACTTGAAAGGTGAAGGAGGCTCGTAGTGTAACAAATATTTTGAAAACTAAATCAAATGTGAATATAAGATAAAAAAAATCATCTTCAACCCTGTTAAAGACACAAAGGTGACATACTGTCATCCCATTGTATTTTGATAACTTCCCAACATCCAGTTTCATTATGAAGGTCATGGGATTTTGTTCTTATTTTAGAAATATCAATTTTCTTCTAAACTTAGTCAACACAAAGAGATACATTTTATTTTTGAGATTATGGTTGGTTTCCTCCTTATAGTATCTTAGTTTCCTTTTTCCCTCGAACTCTTTATCACCTCACAATTTCTCCTTAAAATTTGAAGTAGTAATATTTCTAATATTATCCTTATTATGTAAATTGATCTCCTCCTTTATACACCAATGGTTAAGAAAGGATTCAAAATCCTTATGCCATTCTTGTTTGATTCAAAGGTGAGAGATTTGGCTAGACTTAGAAGCAATTTTAGGAATTATTTTGGCTTCCATGTTGTTTAATTTATTCTTATGCCTAAGATACCTAGTCATAGCCATGTATTCAATGAGGGAAAGGCTTGCTTCAACTAAGAGGATAGGATAGAGATTATTTCCTTCAATATTGAGATTGTAGGTTATCAACTACTTTTCGATCTATTTCATATTCCTCAATGACTCTCTAGAGATACTACAATGCCAAACCTTACATCCATATAAAATATTTTCAATGGGGAGTGTCTCATAGAGGAACTTCTTTTTATTCTAGATCTAAAGATATGTTGACTTACAATTATTTTCAAGCCCACTGTAAGATTTCCATTCTCCATTTATCCTTTTATGAATGGTGTGATTCCAATTTAGCTTGTGATGGATATTGATTCCAAGATATTTATATGAAGGAACTTCCTCCAAGTAGTTGTTGTCATATACGAAAATATCATATGTGATGTCTTTGGATTTAATTATCATAAATTTATTTTCATCATTATTAACAATCCTATTTTTTCCTTCCAATATTGTAATGGATCCTCTCCAAGAAAAAATATAATCAACATAAAATGGAAGAGTTATGATGACACTAGTGAGCATGGGCCCAACACAACATGCATCTTTCAAACATGATTCTAGCTTATCAATGTATATGCAAAAAAGGGTAGGGGATAAGGGATACCCTTGCTTGTTTTTTATATTTTATTTAATTTCTTCCAACCAACCCTTAGTGGTTTTAAAATTGGAAATAAAATTTGTGTATAGCCATGTCAAATAACCCTCAGCTTTAGAGGAACCATCATCTCCTCTAGCCTCTTCCACAGATTTGTCCTAGTCATAATGTCAAAAGATTTTCTAAAGTCAACAAAATAAAAAACCATATCAACATAATAATTGTAGCATTCCTTTACAATGATCCTAATAAAAACAAGGTGGTCCGCAATTGAATGACATATCCTAAATCCAAATTGTCCTTTATCTCTTTTACTATGGCTTTATAACATAGACTAATCCTTTTTTACAAAATAATTTTGTACAACTTGGATAAATTGTGGCTAATCATACGGTCATTTAATTAGATGTAATTATTCTATCCCGATTTTTAAATATAGACACAACGAGGCTTTGCATTCGAGGATTAGGGATGTTCGGTACAATGCTAAATTGAATATCTTCTATATGTGAGGGATGAGGATAGGTAGTCTCGTTTTAAAATTTTCAATTTCGTAGCCTTCAATGTCCTTAGATTTCCCATTAACAATCCACTCAATGTATTTCAAAGAAAATAAATCACCCTATATATGGGCATTCAAAATGGTGTCCATGGCATTAGGGGATTCATAAATATTTTTAAGGTATGAATTCTAGTTTGTCAAGGGAATTAGGTTATTTTATCTAGTTTTATGAATTATAATTTTCTTCCAAAGCTTTCTTAGATCATATTTAGGTAAGTACACTAGATTCTCTTACTTTCTATTTACATAGAACCTTTTCTTCGTTTAAATAAGATATTTTTACATATTCATATTATCAAGATTTAAGGTTTTATTAGGAGTATCTATAATTACTTTTCTAGAAAATTTACAATCCTTGTCATACTAAGGGTTGGTAGTTATATTATTCTTTTCATATGAGACCTCAATAGAGAACTTGCTAATGGAAGCAGAGTGGGTTGTAGTAAAATTTTAATTGAGGTCTTTGATGTTACCCTTGTAAGTTAAGAGTAGTAAATCCCTAATTAAATCCTTTTAAGAAGAGATCCATTTTACTTTTTGTTGAAAATTAGGTGCCTTTGATTCTCACAATTCTTCTACATTTGAATTATGTGCATGGAAAAGTTTAAAGTAAAGGTTAAAGGTCTATGATCAAATTCAAGCTTCTAATGATTTGAGAGGTCAAAATTTATAATTTAGTTAGAAACAGAGATACCACATATCACAGAATCCATGAGACTACTACCAAGCCCATGAAAACAAGTGACTAGTTGGTATTTGGTCACTCGATTATTCCATTTCCAATTATAAGGTATTGAGAACTAGAAATCTTGACTAAATTAGTACCAGATAAATTATTGGTCAAGTATTCAGAGTTTCTTTTGTATTTACTAGCTAAAACAAAGTCTTCATCTAGCCAAAGAGGATTAGGGTTAGAATCATTGCTTAGAAGAATAGTTTGGTTAGTTGTGGTTTTAGCATTAGATTTTCCTAACAAGAGAATACTACCTTCAGTTCCATACTATGAATATCTTGTTCCAGGGTATTATACGAGTAATTTTTATCTAGATTGTTTTCTTATAAAAGGTAGAGTTGATAGATGTGAAATAACAAATTATGATATAAACATTATTAGTGTTAATATCACATATTGTGATCTATATATATGAGTTGATAGGGTCTATCTTATGAAGGCAAGTGTGAGGAAAAACATTCCTTTTTATTTAGTAGGTTATTCCTTCAATCCCTTTATGAGAGGATTTCTTGTTTTACGGTAACCATAAAATGAATCCATGTGAGGGACCCTAGATTCATCATGCTCCCAAGTTTCAGCTAAAAAAATAATATCAATTTCACTCACGATTCAGCCTAACATATGAACTTTACGCCATGGAAAACCAAGAAAGTTCCAAAAAACGATATGGTACATTCCTTAAAATTAATTTATTGAATTATAAATGAATGATAATTAATATTATTGATTTGAACATATATGTGTTTGTGTGTGAGAGAGAGCAGGATTAATATTTAGTAAAATCACACACACACGAGGTGATTTAAATAAAAATAATTATAATAAATTAACACAATTTATCTAACCACTTTTTTTTATTTTAAGAGTTAGAACTATTTATCTTCAAAGTTTCTTTTCATTGACCATTGGCCAATAAAGATGAGAAGTTTAAGATGTTCTAACTTTTAAACTTCTAAAAAAAAATCTATTTTTTTATGTCGAGAGATGCTCTATAACCTAGTATGAAGGAGTTGTCGTCACACAATAAATTACATGTTTTTTTAATATTTACATTAAAAAAAATTAAACATACAAGTAGACTTTAAAGTTTAAAAAATTCAATTTAAAGTAAATTTAAATATATGTTTTAAACTACAATTAGAAATTTAAAAAAATGTTATTTTTACTATATATCACTAATAATAATAATAACATCAAAGATTTTATTTATATAAAAGTCTTATATAAAAGTCAACTTTAAAGTATATATATAGTAATGAGAACAATAATAACAACAAAGATTTTATTTATATAAAAGTCAACTTTAAATTAAATAAAATACACACGCACACACATATATATAGTTGTATTAAATGCAAAATTTGTGTCGGGATCACAACTATACATTGGGAGTTGCATTATGATTTTCTTCCATTTTCAATATCATCTACAAAATCTTGAACCACAATTATCCTCTGAAGAGGACTACAACCAACACTAAGCATATACGAATCTTTGGAGGTGAATCACTTCCATAAAGCCCAAAAGTAAATAAAATTTTTAGTACATATAGCCTACTTTAAAATATATTCCTTGATTACAACATATTTCCACAGATCTAAGTTGACAAACAAGCCCTCCCAAAATTTTTGATATTTGAACATAGGATTCATGCTAAATCCACTAAGTGATGGAGGATAGTCTTAATTGTCACATTGATTTTCTTCTTGATTATTATCCCTTGGAATGTTCTTGAAACTCACTTTGGAATATCTTTTGATTACTTCTTAATCTAATTTAGGAGATTATCCATCATTTTGTCTATGGCAGAAGGTTCTTTAACCAAATACTTAATTATTAAAAGGGAGTCACCCAACAAAATGAGAGAAGAGACCTGATATTCCTTGGTAAGAAGAATGCCTAGAAATAAGTCATAGGCTTCTATCTTATTTTTTTCATCTTCCCCAAACCCCATGAATACTCTATAACTTTGATTTCTCTATGGCCATAAAGGACCCTTACCGCTCCCGCCATCCCTAATACAAATAAATTTTAACATATAATTAAATTTATGTTTTTTATTTAAAAATAAAATTACAAAAAAAAAATTCTTATCCTATGTTGTTAATAATAATAATAATAATAACAAATGTTTGTTTTTTATTTTTTTGTTGGCTAATATTTTTTTTATTATCATGAGTTTGTCTTGAAATTAGAAAAAAAAGTGTCTATTTAATTACTCTGTAATAAGGAAAGTGATGATTATATATTTATTTTCATCCCACAGGGCAACTCAATTGGTGATCACCATGATATAAAGTATTGTGTGAACTAAGATATCCAAGGTCAAAATCGCACCATGTAACCCAGTATATAGAGATGAGGATTGGTGTAATCCCCAGAGATATAGTGCTAGCAATGAGAATCAACCCCATGTCACATGTGTATGAGCCTGGCCCAGTTGTTGATTCCTCTGGTTATAAAAAAAAAATGAAAACATGTTTATGTCCATTAGTTATCAAGGGAAAAAAGTGAAAGTGGGTCTCCTCCATTGTTATATAATGGAGATTTTCTGTATACTTTTGCAATTGTGAGTAATACAGATATGTTTATATGGTATCAAATTCTTGGCCCAAGTTTGATTCCCTGAGTTGCATTTGACAGAAGGTGTTAGAGTAACTATTACACTCACCTCATTGAGAATCAATTACATGCACTAGCTTCCACCGTGCTTCCACCCTAAGAACATGGGACTAACCATCCATTCAAAGTAATAGAAGACTCTTACACTGCGGTCTGTTAAAAAACATAACAAAAACAAAACAAAAAATCCTCTTATAGTATGTTTAATTGCAATGATGATGCATTATGATAACTTGAAATGAACCCTGGAAGATACATAGTTCCCTAGGCGTCCAAACTCACACTTTCAAATGCACTCCCATGTGCATTATGCATACAATTACATGCTCACATGCACTCCATGTGCACGATGCACTCCCACAAGATTTGGTTAAATGAAACAATAGATGACTTGATCAAGGATCAAATTTGAAGGGAAGGGTTATATTCAATTTGAAGAGTTAATTTCATTTTGGTTTTTTGATATTGAAAAGTTAAAATAAACTATTCCCTTTATATGAAGAAAAATATTTTTTCATTAGCAACTGAAAACCATCATTGGCAAAGTTTTAGTGGAGCACTCTGAAACCTAGCAAGAGATACTCTTGTGCATTGATGAAATGCAAAAGCATATGAGAAAGCTCATAGACAGGCATTTTTCGAGCCAAAAATATTGAAGGCCTATAATTATCTACCTCTGAAGAGGAAGATGTCATACATAATACCATCTAGGTGGTATCCCCATCCAAATAGATGCATTTCATTTCTTTTTTGTTATATATGTTAGTAGCATCCTTGCTACAATCTTAGATGTTGATCTTTTTGGTTTGTAGTCAAGACTTTTAAATTGTTCAAATGGACAAAAGTTTTGTTGCTATGCTCGTAGTCTCATTCCCAATAGCAAGAAAATAAGCATAAAGCATTATGTACGTTTCTTTAAGAATGAGTAATACAAATGCTTCCTATCTTGAAAAAAAAAATCATAGATCACATCTCCTATTGTGTCAAATTTACAAACTAGATGATAATTCTAAGTACACTTGAATGGTTCTACATAAATGATAATGCTTTAGTGATAATTCACTAGTATTAGAATCTATATAGGAATTATATATAAGGAATTTAATAGGACTATTTACGTACAATCTATAATAGGAATCATATGGAGGAAATTCAATTGGATCATTTATTTTTAGTCTATATAGGATCCTGGAGGGAATTCAATAGGGCCATTTATTCTTTCATCTCCTAGACAACATTCCTCAAATACAATGAAATTGTTATGTGTTGTAACTATTTTCCTTTATAATAGGTTCTTATAGGATAAATGGTCCTATTGTTCAAAGAGTTGCAATGAATTTTTTAAAAACGATCAAAATATAGCATTATTGTATGGATATTGTTGCAAATTCCAATAAAAACGAAAAACAACAATTATTTAAAAGCTCTCACATCACTATTTTTTTATTAAAAAACTATAAGTTACAATAATATTACGGTAAGAATTATAGGCCTAATGATGGGTGCACATGTGCATTATGATGCATAACATCATGTGGAAAAAAAACATAAAAATAACATTATTTTTTGTCAACAAAAATGAATGGTTAAATTGAATAATATTTATTTAGTAAGAACCAAACCTACATTTATATTCATATGTATAATAAAGAGATTCACATAAAGTAGATTCCCTTCATCCTGTCCTTGATTACGAGAAAGCAGAATAGAGAAGAAGGTGGTGGGCTAATGAGGTTGTTAGTGAGAACGAGAGAGAAATTATATCTATCACATATATCCACTGCGATAATGGCGGCAGAAAATAACTGACATGTCAGTGGGCAATAAGTGAGTGAAAGTCTCATATACCACCATTAGATTTAAACAAATACATTACCTAACACCCCAACCCATTAACTGCCCAATGGCGAGCCATTGAGTTTCATGATTGAATGTTACGTCTCTGTATCATTGCACGTACCTCTACTGTCACTTGAGGGTCGACAATAACGTCATTCCAACGCTGATTCAAATATTACCCATTAATTAATAAAGAGCCAAACGATGTGCCCTCTGTGAGCTGTTTTGCTGCAGTTGAGAAAAGTGCCAATGTGATGCTACTTGTAGTTTTTGGTAGAGCCATTTAACGCATATCACATCGTTAGTGTGTGGAGATAATGAATTATTGAAACTTCTCAACTGCAATCGGATCAACCATGTGAATGGCGTCAGGGTGTACGCATTTCAAATCTATTTTCATTACCATGGTGTTGTGTAGGTGTAAATCTATCATGTAGATTGCCACATTTTCATTTTCAGTGAATGTGACTCTCTTACGGACTAAGAAACTTCGGGTAGAAGCAATCCTTCATTGCCACGGGATCTCATTGGTGTTGTAGCCCATACCGCCCATTTGAAAAGTAATGCCAACAGTACGCAACACACTTTGTAATTATCAAAGCAATGAAAATTCAGTAAATAAAAATTCAGTGAGTGAGTCAACTTATGAGCAATGAAAATTCAATGGAAGACATATATGTTAGCCAAAAATATTATATATAAGTGGGAGACATCATTTTAGCCCATACCGCCCATTTGAAAAGTAATGCCAACAGTACGCAACACACTTTGTAATTATCAAAGCAATGAAAATTCAGTAAATAAAAATTCAGTGAGTGAGTCAACTTATGAGCAATGAAAATTCAATGGAAGACATATATGTTAGCCAAAAATATTATATATAAGTGGGAGACATCATTTTAGTGAATATAAATTTCATCCTACTCTTCCTCATTAATATAGATTTGGAAAACAATTCTCTAGCGGAACTATATTATCAAATGTGATTTATATACATTTATTGGCACCATTTTTGTAAGTGGATATATAGAAGTTGGAAATGGCACTCACAATATATATCGACAACATTTAATATTATAGTTGTGCTAGTTGATGACTTGCATGTGTGAGAAGGATTAGTAGACCATGGTTGACTATGGCTTAAAATGTTCAAGTTATGGTTGAAGAGAGTTTATTATGGTCAACATATAGTTAACTTAAGATTCTTGTCCACATCAAACCGTAGTTGACTATAATAGCTAATGTTTGTCTAAGGTTCACCATGGTTGACTACGATTGATGATGGTTGACCACAATGAACATAGTTTGACCATGTAGACCATTGGTGAACATGGTTTGATAAATTTGACCATGATTGACCATAGTTTTTAATTATAGATTATGGTTGTACATGTTGACAATGGATGACCATGGTTGAGCATATATAACCATGGAGACCTTGGTTGACCATATTTGACCATTCTAACTATGGTTGGCCATTTTGAGCATGGCAAAGGATGGGTTGACCATGGTTGTTGAAGATTGACTATGTTTGATTAGAGATGACCATGGTTGATCATGGTGGACCAAGGTTCACCATGGTTGACTATAACAAACTAAGGTTATCTATAGTTGAACATCATTGACAATGAGTGATAATATTTGACCATGTTGAAAATGTTTGACCATTTCTGATCATGGTTGAGTTTTTTTACCATGTTTAACCATAGTTGAGCTTGGTCGAACATGGTTGACTATGAGTGTACATGATTGATCAAGGTTGTTAGCATTTACCTTAGATGATCGTGGTTGACCATGAACCATAGTTAACATGGGTATCATGATGAACATATAGCTGACTATGAGTGTGCATGGATGATCAGGGTTGTCAACCTTTACTTATAGATGAGTATGGTCGACCATGGCTAACCATGATGACCATGTTGTTCATGATTAACCATGGTTAACCATGTTGATCATGTATACCATTATTGAGCATGGTTTGATCGTCTTTGACCTTAGTTAACCATGGTTTCCCAAGTTGTGTATGGTGTACCATGGTTAGATATGGCTAACTATGATTATGGTTGACTATGTTCAATGTATGATTGTCTAATGTTAACCATTGTTGACTATGGTTGAAGATGTTTAACCATGGTTGATGATGGCTAAACATGGTTGACAAGGTTCATAACAATTAACCATGGTTGAATAGGGGTTGATGGTGATTGACCAATGGTGACAAGGGTTCACAATGATTTCTTATGGTTAAATATGGTTGACCATGAATGACCATGTAAACCATGGTTTACCATTGTTGAGCTAGCTTGAGTATGGTTGACTGTGGTTGAACTTCTTGTCCATGTTTGACCATTATCAGGGTGTTCAACCATTGGTGAGCTTGTAAGAGGATGGTTGACTATTGGTGAACATGGTTAACCATCATTGGCGACATTTAACTAGAGATGTATATGGTTGAGCATGTTGACTTTGCTTAAAATAGTAGTAGACCATGGATGTCCATGGTTGATTATGGTGGCCACAGTTGCCATATGGTGACCATGGTTAGCCATTATTGAGTTATTTCAACCACAATTGAATATGGTTAACTATATTTGACTAAACTGACTATGGCTTATTATGGTTGACCATGTTTTATATGATGGCTATGTTGATTATGGTTTATTTTGTTAAATATGATGACTATGGTTGAGGATGTGATGATGTTGACTATGGTCAATCATGTTGCAATGGTTGACCATTGTGACCATGTTTGACCATTGTGACATTGAGATTTTGTGACCACATTTGACCATGTTGACTATAGTTAACCATGTTTGACAAAAAAGACTATGTTAGACCATATTTGGCCATGGTTGACTATGGATGACCATTATGACATCATCACATTGTGACGCTAAATATGGTTGACATTTTGGCGTCAATTTTTTATTCATCACCTTGCAATGTTGATTTTTGGTCATTGCATTGCCACATGGGTTTTTTTTCATCACATACCAATGTTGAATTATGTTTGTCACTTTGTGACATTTTATTTGTTTGTCACATTATGACATTTATTTTGATTTATCATAATACATTGTTGATTTTTGTTTGTCAAATTGCAATGTTGATTTTTGTTTGTCACATCAAGAAATGCTAATATTTTGCTCATTGCATGCAACACCAAATTTTGGTCATCACATTGTGACACTATTTTTTGTTCGTCACATTGGGATATTGATTTTTGGTTGTTACATTGCAACATTGATATCTATTTATCACATTTCAAAGTCAAATTTTGTTTTACAAATTTCAACATTGTTCACCACATTATGACATTGATTTGTGTTTGTCATATGAGAACGTTGATTTTAGTTCACCATATGCAATGTCAAGTTTTTTTCAATACAATGCGATGTCAATTTTTTGTTCATCAAATTGTGATGTTTATATTTTCTTATCACATTGTATTTGTCAAATTTTGTTTATCCTATTTTATTGTCAATTTTTGTTGATCACATTTCAAGTCAATTTTTTTTCATCACATTATTAGATTGATTTTTGTTCATTAGATTACGATGTCGAATTGTGTTCATTACATCGCGACAACGGCATATTCTCATCACATTGTGATATTAATTTTTGTTCATCAGATTGAGGTATCATTTTTTATTTGTTACATTGCAATGTTAAATTTTTAACACGGTTGAGCCTATTTGAACATAGTTGTGTATGGTCTCTTGTAGTTGGTTGTGCGTGAACATTGTTTACCATGGTTGTCAATGTTAACTATAGATAAATATGGTTGAATATGTTAACCATGTATGGCCATGGTTGAACAAAATTGAGATAGTTGGACTATAATTAAATGTGGTTGCACTATTTATCGTGTTTGGACATGGTTAACTATTCTCAATTATGTGTACTATGGGTGAACATGGTTGACCATGTTTGTCAATGTTTAATTATAGATGAATATGGTTGACCATATTGACTGTGGTTGACCATGGCTAACTATTGTTGTGCTAGATGAACAATTTTGAATGTTGGTGAGTTAGTTTGATCATCGTTCAGCTAATTTGACCACGGTTTTCAATGTATAAATATAGATACATATATGGTTGAAAATGTTCCTTATGGTTGACCATATTGACCATCATAATCATGTTTAAACTTAAAATAAGATCAACTACTATTTTAAAATTAATTATTTAAGTAAAAAAAGCATTCAATATTTCAATGAGAGTTTTTTTCTCACTTTGATATCAACATACTTAAAATAGTTTTTTTTTAAATAATCAAATTAGCATTTTAATCATGAAATAATAAAATTTATTATTATTATTAATGATACTTTTACTACATTTAAGGTTTAAAATTAATTAAAATATATATATTGTTTTTTTAAGCATATTTTGTTTTTATTTTAAAATAGACACATATCAACTCGATAATGAGCATGGAAGGAATTACAAATCTTCCTCATGTTGGACTATAAAATGCACCTCTCAACACAATAATAATTAAAATATTAAAATTATTTAATACATTTATATTATAATGTGAAATTTTCAAAAAATTTAAACAATCAATTAATAAAACCATTAAAACATTAAAATACTTAATACATTAATAATAAATTATATATATATATATATATATATATATAATTTAAACAATCAATTAATACAACCATTAAAACATTAAAATACTTAATACATTAATAACCATTAATAATAACTTATATATATATATATATATATATAAAAGTTATTATTAATGGTTATTAATGTATTAAGTATTTTAATGTTTTAATGGTTGTATTACTTGATTGTTTAAATTTTATGAAAATTTCACATTATAATAAAAATGTATTAAATAGTTTTAATATTTTAATAATTATTGTGTTGAGAGGTGCATTTTATAGTCCAACATGAGGAAGATGTGTAATTCCTTCCATGCTCATTATCGAGTTGATAAGTGTCTATTTTAAAATAAAAACAAAATATTCTTAAAAGAACAATGTCGACTAAAAATAATAATATCCATGTTTATTAAACATCAATAATCATACTTTTATAAGGGGAGGCAAGCACGGGAGGGGCCATATTTTACCCCGGTGAAGAATTAGAGTTGAAGTTTTCGTGGACAACAAATAATCAAGTAGAAGCGTTATCCCTCTGGCAAGGTCTGAAGAATGCATTAGCAAAAGGAATTTGTTAGCTAATATTATTTAGAGTTTCGATGATTATAATTCAAAAGTTTCACAAATCCAAATGTTGAAAATGCAGCAAGAAAGTCTCAATTTGACTTTGTCTTAGTCAAATTGAGAAAATTCGAATTTCCAGATCAACAAACATCTTGGATGCAGTTAACTTGTGTGACATGGCTCTTGTCACTCAGTTAGCTTAGTAAATTGAAGTTAGAAGAGTTAGAGTTCAATTAAGCATGTGTGATTGCTAATTTTTATCAATCAAGGTTAGTTATTTCAAGTTGTTTTTAGTTAAATAGTTCTAACTGTTGGAGGAACTAGTGGAAGGTCAGTTGTGCAGTGGGACTTCAATCTAACTAAGTGATCATCTAGTTAACTGAGCAATCAACCCAAAATATCTAGTGCAGTGTACAGGTGTTGCATGCAGTCAGATGATCAACCTTAGGAATTGTGTAAGAATTTTGGAGGAAATTCCTAAATAATAGGGGTTTAATTTCCTCAGGAATTGCACAAAGAAATAGGGGCTCAAGCATAGGCAGAAATTGACTAAGTATGGGTTAGAGCTTCTCTGTGAGAAAGGAGATAGGTTATTCACTTACAGGTTTAGCTTAGATTGAGCAAGAAATTGTAATACATCTCTATTCATCAGATTAATGCAAGTAGAAAAGGGATTTTTAGCATATTGCTTTCCCCAGGAAAAATATTATGTGCATATATGTTATTTCTCATTGCATGTTTGTGATTGATGTCCTAAATTACCAATTAAATTCCGTAGAGAAGCATATTAGGATTGTGTCTTGTGATTTAGATTAAAATTTCATGAGAAGTTACGATTATACACCATAATTTCTACATGGTATTAGAGCATGATTCACATTAGAAAAATAATTTCAAAGTTGTTTCTCAGGAGGATTGAATTTGTTATTAATTGTAGTAATATCCCTACAAAGTTGGGAAGATGACCTTCAACGGGTTGAGACTAGAGTATGCCTTGGAAGGAAACTCTAATTTAATTACATGAAAGGATCACATGGAGGCAGTGTTGGGTGAAAACGGATTGTTGGAATATGTCAAGACAAACATTCCAAAACTAGGATCAGATGATGCCCAAAACATATCTTAGTGGAAGAAATATGTAGCCAAGGTGAGGAGAATAATATTGAAGGTATTATGAGATCACATTGTATCAAATATCTATGGGAAAGAAACTCCTTTCACGATGTGGAAAACACTGACATAAATTATTCGAGAACATCAGTGACCATAGGAAAATAGCACTCAAGGGTAAACTTAAAAATATTAAGATGCAGAAGAATGACACTATTTTTTAGTATCTAAGCAGGTTCACACAAGTTCGTGATAAACTTGGCGGGTTTGGTGTAAATGTTGTAGAAGATGACTTGGTAATCCTAGCTCTTCTAACTCTTCCCAAAAGTTGGCACATCTACGATGATTCAGTGAATAAGAGGGAGAAATTACCAAATTGGGAATGGTTATTGTCTGATTTGGTACAAGAGGAGATAAATTAGAATACCAAAGACAATACTTCATCCAAGGGTGACGATGAAGAAAAATTTGCATTAGTTGGAAAGGGAAAGAAGGGAAAAGGGAAGAAATCTCACACCAAACCATAATCCAGCTATGGGGACAAGAAGAAATATTTGTCCAAAATTAAATGCTTCAATTGTCATGAATTCAAGCACTATGCCACAAATTTTCCACACAAAAATTAAACCAAGAAGACCTCAGGAGGAGGAGCATGTGAAAATTTGGCTTCACAGTTCGAACTTGACTTCACCCTTATCTCATGCATGGAAAGCACAATGATGGGGAGCGTGTGGTAATTGGACTCAGGTGCATCATTCCACATGACATGCTATAGAGAGTTTTCAGTGATCTAGAGGAGAAATATATTTAGATGCACATTGATTTGGGAGATGACTGAAGGTACAACATTACCGGGATTGATACAGTCACCTTTCATAGGGAGTTAGGATCCACTCTCAAACTCAAGGATGTCATGTTCATTTTAGGCCTAAATAAAAATCTCATCTCAGTTGCAGTTTTGGAAGACCGTGGTTATGATGTGATCTTCCACAATGGAAAATCATTCCTAAGACACATAGCCACGAGACAAGTGAAGTAGATCGAGGTTCGTGTGAAGAACCTGTATAAGATATATGTGGAATATTGTGTTGCATTAAGCATTAAGGCATAGAAAGTGAAGAGTCGTGATGCCGATGAACTTTGGCACATAAGGCTTGACCATTTGGATCATGGCGCCTTGAATATTTTGTAGCAAATAACCACTAACCTCCCTAAAGGAGCACTTTATCATCAAGATGTATACTAATTATGTACTTTAGGGACTTATGCAAAATCCACATTCCATGATCGGGACAACAAAACACATGTAGTATTGGAAATGATCCACTTTGATGTTTTTTTACCTTTCTTGACAACCTCTACTGCCAGACATTGATATTTTTTTCATTTTTATTGATGACTTCTCGAGGAAGTGTTGGATCTTCTTCATACAGAATAAGGATGAGACATTCTCCAAGTTCATAGAATTCAAGGCACTGATTGATAAATATATTGGCAAGAAGGTGAAGCTCTTAGGAGTGATAATGGAGGTGATTATGTTTCGAATGAACTTAATAGTTTATGTATGAAAGAAGGAATTTGAAGAGAGATAACATCATCCGACAAGCCACAACAGAATGGGGTAGCTAAGAGAAAGAAACATAGCATTGTGGGTTCTTTGAGGGTTGTGTTGCATGACTAAGGCCTAGCACTGCATTTGTGGGCAGAGGTATGTAACACAATAGTCTATTTGCAAAACTAGAGTCCTCATCATATTCTTGGTATGATTATACTGAAGGATTATTTCTCGGGGATAAAACCAGATGTGTCACACTTTAGGATTTTTGGAGCTTCTGTTTATCGCCACACCTCCAAAGAATCAAGGAAGAAGCTTAAGACGGTAGTATAATTGGGAGTATTTGTTGGTTACACATAAAATCCTCACGACTACTAGGTGTACTTACCTTCCCTCGGAATGATAGTTGTGCAAAGGGATGTAAATTTTGACGAGGAGAAAGTGATGTGCTGCTCTCCTGAGAGGGAGCTTTAGATCCCACCAGAAGAGGAGATTTTAGCTCCAGTGGAGGAGCCCGAGGAAGATTCGGAGCAGCCACAAATTGAGGATAAGATAGTGGAAATATCCACTCAAGCAGAACCATCTAGATAAGGTAGGAAAAGAACGAGGGAAGCTAATAGCCTTGTGTAGGATGCCAAGGGGAATGTGGGATATCCTTCAAATTTGCGTCGGAAGTGGAGGTCACCTGAACAGTGCACTGGTTACATGGCTCTAATGACTGAGCTTTTAGAGACTAATTCATCCTCTTTCAAGGAACCGATAGAGAAACTTGTTTGGGTTTATGCAATGGTGGAGGAATATGAATCCGTTGTAAAGTAAAATGTTTGGGAAGTGGTCCCAATACTAGCATATAAATCAGTTGTGGGTTTGAGATGGATATTCAAGGTTAAGGATGCAACATATGGAATCATAAAGAATTATAAGGCAAAATTCATGTTCAATGGATTCTATCAAGTTGAGGGATTTGACTGTGAGAAAACCTTTTCTCCCATAGAAATTTATTAATCCATTAGATCTATTATTGCACTGGCTGTGCATATGGGGTGGAAGATCCACTAGATGGATGTAAAAATAACATTTCTCAATGGGGTTATTGAGGAGGAGGTGTAAATTAAGCAACCAAAAGGTTTTGATACATTTCATCAGGAGTCTCATGTGTGTAGATTCAAGCGAGCATTTTACGGTCTCAAACAAGCACCCTATGCTTGGTACACCAAGATCAACAACTTTCTCACTGATTTTGTCTTCACCAAAAGTGAAGTGGATGAAAACCTCTATCACATCTTGGTAGAAGGAAAATTCCTTTTTATTGTCTTATATGTTGATGATTTGATTTTAACTGGTGATGAGTAGTTGATTAGATATTGCAAGGAGTACCTTGCAAGGGAATTTGAAATGAAGGACATGGGTCTCATGCACTACTTCCTCGGGTTGGAAGTATGGAAAGGTGATGGGGAACTATTTTTTTCTTAAGGAAAGTATGAAAATGAGATATTACCAATATTCGGCATGGAGAGTTGCAAACCCAAGGAGACACCTCTAGCGACCAACTAGAGGAAGGAAGATTCCACTTCAAGTGAAGAAGTGGATGCTACCATTTATCAACAACTGGTGGTTTCACTTATGTATCTTGTGAACACAAACTAGATATGTGTTATGCATTCAACTAGCTGACCCAAGCTGTGGTTAGGTCGACCAAATTATATTGGAAGGAATCTAAGCATGTTTTACAGTACCTTAGAGGCACACTATGGTACAAATTGAAAGAGGGAGTGAATTTGTGTGGCTTCACAGATGCAGATTGGGTAGGGAGTCCATCATATCGAAAGAGTGAATCAGGTAGAATTTTCAATGTTGGTTCTGCCTATGATAGGTTTATCAATAAATCCATGTTAGTAGTGTCATGTTATTTCATGTCATGAGTTTTCATATGGCACATAATTATTTTTTGATTATGTAATTTCTTATTCGAAAATGTATTGTAAAGTGTAAGTCCAAATAACATGTACAAAAGATGAAGATTCATGTAAAGTTGAAAGTCATAGGAAGTCAAACAATCGCGAGGGTAGTCAAAGAGTAACAAGGGAGGTGAAGCATCACCCCATTGGTTATATATACACCCTCACTATATGAGAAAATGACTCTTCAACTTGGCTCCTCCTGCAAGGCATTAGAGAGACACAATAGTTATTTTGGGGAGCAAGGAGTGGCTCCAACACTCCACTAATGGAGCTAGTGGTGTTTATTGTATACATGTGTCTTGGTAATTTTACTTAATATCAGAAACCTCATGGCCAACATGTTTTTTGTCTGGTAAATTAGTTTATTTCTATTAAAGGAGCATATAGTACAAGATGAATTGCAAATAGTAGAAGAGAGATAACCAAGGTCCGGAAATGAAAACATTCAACCTCGGTCCCATGGAGAAGACAAGAGAGAGGCAAGAGATACAGACAAAATATCAAAGGAGCTACAAGAGAAACACTAGAAACTACCCCGAGTGGGTTGTTTCCTTAGTTCAACATTTATTTCCTTTATTTTTTGAAACTCTAACTATTGAGGAGGTAAATCCCCTCTGCGGACAAAGGCGATCCCACTAGCCCTAGATTGGGTCTAGCAACAATCGAATCACGCAATGACATTAGCTCCTAGTTACAAGAAAGAAAAAGATCGCGATAAGTAGCCTACCTCGAATCCCACGCTGCTGTTGTCGATGAAGAAGTGGTGCTCCTCGTCCCTAGTCTAACAGATCACAATCCTTTCGTTCATCACATCCAAAAACCTGTACACACACAGAGAAATGATGACATACAACATAATACTTAAAGCATGTAACTATATACCAGTCAAATAAGATATACTTCGTTGCATTGCATAAAATAATAAACACAAGAATGGAACCAAAATCAGAGTCGCTTATATTATAAATGACAAAAGGGAGATTACAAACAAATTATTTGATGTTATGATCTTCCTTCGGTGGGGCTTGCAGCAGAGTGTGTCTCAACAAAGCCTGTCGAGAATCTGGATGAAGCTCTCTCTCTTACGGGATTCTCTTCGGCTTAGCTCTCAATAGTTGCCCAGCTATAGTTTCCTTCCTACAAGTTCAGCTAGCTTGCTAATGGAGAGGGCAAGCTTTTATAGATGGAGGAAAGGAAGTTGGGATCCCTATAATCATGGGATAGGTCCTATCTCTTAGGAAGGTTCCATGAGAGGTGGAAAACCACTTCCTATACATGGAGATCCAGAGCCAAACCACTCAACTCCTTTTGATGATTCATTCTGGAGTTTGTTAGAATCAAACTTCCGCCATTTATTTTTAAAAAACATCCCTTAATAAGCTTGGCGCGATTGAAACACAGGGACAGAGCGCCAGTTGGTGTGCCCTCTAGTGTGGATTTCCCCCATTGGTGCGAGGGATGAACTGAATAGTCGTGCCAAGGATAAAACATCTTTTTTAGGGTTTTTCAGAGGAAATGTTCTTCAGGAGATGTTTTTCCTTATGCAATAGGATGCCATGAAGGTGTTTTCAGGACATTTTACTATTCATAGGACATGGGAATAGTCCTCCAATGTACGGGGTGAGGGATTGCAGGGACGGTGACAAAAGTTTGTGTAAAAAATACCTGCTAAAGCATGAGGTACGAGAGAGAGGGAGGGGTGAAATTCTTTATGAGAATGCGCCCAATTGAAAACAATGCCGTCAGAAGACCTGCAAATACAAATACAATTGATATCTCTGATACATATGTGGTATGGGCACAGCCATCCATAATAGAGTGTACAATGACTAGGATCCAAGGTATGGACGCAACCATCCAACAAAGACGGATCAACAAGTAGACTTAGGTATGGTCGCAACCACCCAATCAAATGAATCATGTAACCAATCATGATAATCCACAAAGAATCCGCAGCCTGGATTTTATCAGACAAGATCTAGGGTCTTGTGCTCCATCTCGACCCGAACAGAGTACAAGTCCGAGCATGTGAATAAGTGAGCTAAAGTCAAACATGCAAGAACATCATCTGATTACCAGCCAATGATGAAAGATGTTAATAGATGCGAGAGGAACCAACAATAATGATAATGTCTATCAAGGTACAAGAGGTACAATCCACATAATGTGAACAGTTCTCTGGCATCGAACACCCGCAGAATCATTCAATCGAAGGCCAATAATGAAAACCTTGCGTCAAATGTGAAGAACCTGCCATTGAGGCATGCAGGCTCCAAGGTACCTGAAGGGAGTCTCTAGATCAGCTTCTTGGATAATGAGCTGAAGTCGACAGGAAGTGACCTTGATCGAAGGTGGGCCATAGTGTTTCCCACATCATCGACACGAGACAGAGGAACATGATGTTTGTGAATCAAGATCAACAGAGAATCAGAGGGAGGTTGAAAACTGCAAAGGCCAACTTTTCTTGAACATACCAGTGGCATGACACTGGATTTTGTAGTATTTGGATCTGAGGTCATGGTGACATGGAAAAGAGTAGATGAGAAGTCAAAAGAGATTACCCAAACCCACGGAGGTAAGCAGATAAAGAGATCAGATGTACCCAACCTGACATGAATGTAGACAAGTGCCATGTTCAAGAGCGACATACTGCCAACACGACGGTGATACTGGTTCCATTTCCCCCCACCATTTCTGGCGAGTACCCAAATTATTTTTGAAAACAAGCTTGAAGGGGATAACATATGCTTGCGATATAAGTTTGTCCTTCGGAAAAATCCGACCTAGTACATTTAACGAGCCCTAGGAAGGAGGAACTCGAGTAACGTCATTACGACGGAGTCTGATGTCATCAGTTTTTAAGGAGTCTGAAAAAGGAAGAACTTGACGTCTTTTCATGTTTAGAGAGTTTGAAAAGACAACGGAAAAGAAAACTCCAGCAGTCCCTTTTTGTAGATAGTCTCACAGATCCAAAAAGGTAGAAAACTATGTCTGGGAGAACCTCCTAGTCACGATAGGCTAGGGTATTCCTTTTTCGTAAATAATCTATCCCAGCCCAAAAATGGGTAAACATACACTGGGTAGATGTCATTTCGCAGCCAATTTAACGAGCTCAAAACGACAAGTGACTTGGCAATATTTTCATGTTTAGAGAGTCAGAAAAGCGCTGAAAGGTGACTCCTCCTAGAGGAACGAGTGGTATAAAGGGTAGAAACTGGTTCTGGTAATGGTGGAACAACTCAAAACAAATAAAGGTCAAGAGGCTGGCTAACAATACCACTCATCGCAGTGGTTCCTCAGCAATGGGTAACACAATCAAGTGAAGGCATATGATCGGCCAAGTAGATGGGGACGATGGAATGAGAAAACCAAGGCTCATTTGACAAAACAGGATGATAAAATGGCAATCACGATAGGTAAAATGGAAATGGTTTCATTTTTACACAAGCTTGAAATTAGAAAACTCTGCTTGAAGTTGGTTTCAATTTTACACAAGCTTGAAACAAAGATAAACTATGCTTGAAACTGGTTTCATTTTTACACAAGCTTGAAACAGAACAAACTATATATTCTTGAAAAATTTTGCATGCCCCCAGCATGGTGACTCAATTTGAGGTACATGCCCCCCGAGCTTCAATCCATATGAAAGGCAGATGGAGTGAAGGTTCAAGTTACGAGATCAAGAGAAAGACTCTACTGGGATTTTACGAGACCTCATCAAAGACTCGAATTGAACAGGAAAGTGTTTCATTGTTTTAACGAGGTTGACACATTAAAAGAAATATCCTTAGATGACCTTATTTCATTTTTTAACGAGCTTGAAACAAGAAAAAAAACTCTTCTCCAGATACCTTGTTTCATTTTTCAACGAGCTTGACACAAGAAAACGAACTCTGCTCTGACAACCTTGTTTCATTTTTTAATGAGCTTGACACAAGAAAATGAACTCTGCTCCGACGACCTTATCATAATGAATAAGAAGTCATAGCTTCCATGGGTTTCCCGTCCGATGGAAGGAAAACATCTTGAAAGTCTGGACCCAATACCCCTAGCACACGATGTACAACGGCACTATCACTGAATACAGGCACAAGACAGGTAGCCACATAATTGACGTGTGGCGGGGATGACACAATCAGCAGATAAAGATCCAAGAGGGATGATGGTGGACTAGCTGCCATATTCGGACCAAATAATGCAAGCTGATCGATGGTCACGATCCGACCTAGGTGCGGAAAACACATCACACGAAAGAGGGAGGAGACAAGCACTCCCATGGCATAAGTATAATTGTGGCCCATGAGTAAATTAAAGTCCAAGGGGCTAGGAACAACCATCACATCCATATAGACAATTTTCCCTCCCAAAGTAATAGGTAACTTCGGAAGGATCCCTAACGGTTGACTAGTTCCTCTGTTAAATGCCAACATATTATGCGTAATAGGAACAAGCGGCGGCGAAACGAAGCTTGCTAGGTAGTTGAAGATAAAATAATAACAGACATGCCTTCATCTATAATTGTGTTGGGTACGACCAGATGGGAGGCCTGTACCGTGATATCAAAGGGCACATAAGAAGGAAGGCGATAACCTGCGAATCGACCCCAATTGAAGGAAGTGACAAAATTAATTGGAGGGGCTACCATCGAATCGATATGGTCTTCCCCTGGTGTTACGAGAGAAGAAGGAGCATCCTCCACGACCTCCATCACGGAGGTGGGAGGGGTATCCTCCGGGACCTCCATCACGGGAGGCGGAGGAGCAGCTTCTTGAGGTATAGGGATAGGAGAATCTTTCTTCAAGTCCAAGGAATACGAAGAAACAAGAAGAACATGAGGGGTGTGAGATCCACTCTCAACGGAAAAGACTTGGTGCACCGCAGACAGGGCCAGCTCAACCAATCCCACAACCAATGGTTGGTCAGGGATGGATTCATGATGGTGAATTTCTGGGGGAGCGGGATCAGGCAAGGATGACTCTTGACTGATCGTTGAATCAACTCATGAAGGAATCAAGGAAAGCTATTTGTAACCGGCCGGAAGGCACGGTGCAGAAACAGGTGATTTGTTCAAAACTTTCTTGGCTTCATCCATATACGGACAAAGGTGAATGGCAGGTGCCCTTCACACAACTTACAGGGATTGGAAAGCTTACCCTGCTTCTTAGGAGCTTTACCAGCACTAACTGAAGATGTGCCCCCAACCTAACTCCCGGAAGCCAAAGGCAATGACGGACAACCGTTGGACCATACCTCAAGCACCTTGGGAATGCTAGGGAAATATCGAAGAAGATGGTTTCCCTGGCACAACATGCAAGGGAACTTAACTTTCTGTGGAGGGTTGGAAGGTTCATCGAGAGTAGGTGTTTTAGAAGCAACAACTGCAGAATTAGCCTCTTGCTTATATGACTTATTCTTCTTAGTCTTCTTCTTCTTCTTCTTAGCCACTTGGTTACTTGAATCCAAACTTTCACCAGGCGAAGCAGAAGAGGAGGATGCAGAAACAGGTGAAGAAGGGGATAGGTCCACCTTGGAATCAACATGGCGTTGTTCAGGCGGAGGAATGGATGGTACGGTATCTAGAACGCTTGAGACTACAGAGGTTGAAAACAACCAAATAGGCAACCCAACAGTTAACCTAGGGAGGGATAATGTGGCCATATAAGGAGCACCAATATTTCCTAAAGCAGGAAAAGGACTAGGAATCCCTCCAGAGGGAACTCCTTGATTGGAAAACTCTAGAAAAGTTTCCATCGGAAACGACCTTGAAATGAAACACTAAGGTCAAAAATTCTAACCAGGAATATTTCGTGGGCGATTAATTTTTAAGACATTGAAACCAGACTCCGCTGTTTCATATTTTAAGAGTTGAGAAACAAGCAAAAGGTGACTCTATCGCCTTTAGTTTGGAAACGAGCTTGAAAGGACAAGAGCTCGATGATATTTTCAGTTAAAAGAGTCAGTAAAGATCAAAGTGACTGCTCTGGTAATCTAGGTAAATGGGTGTACCAGAAATCCGTGAACTACCATATACACCTTAGTAAAAATGAAAGAGAAATCAACCAAGGACTTAACGTACGTGTAGGTAATATTCCCGAATTCTGTGTTCGGTGTATCATGGGTAAAAGGCGACAGACTCGACTTCCTACAGATAAAGGATTGCAACCCAATGGGGTCTCCCTTTATATACTCGACAGTACGGGGAGCACAAGTCCATATTGGCATTGTCTGTAGCCAGATGGCAAGCAACAACTGCTAGGCTTAAAGATGCTGGAACACATCTCTACCTTAGACTACTAGATGTTCCGTTAATGTTTCAATGTTGCCTTAGGTTAATTCAGTAAATTTTAAAGTTGATATTCAATTTACGTTTCGATTTCAAGGCCCTATCGAATGTTGGATCTCATAAAACCTCTAGATGCAAACTACATGCCACAAAATGTCATTTTGTTCAATGAAAAGCTATCTACGGGAAAGTCGAGAGCTTTCACATGACAGCAAAATGAACACAGAAAACATCCACTACTGTTTCCAATGCAAGCTAATGAAACTAGAAAACTTCTCTCTAGAGTTATATAACACTAGTAATGCGAAAGAGCTTTCAATTTTCACTATGCCAATCAAAATGCAAAAGATTTTTTTATTTTTTATTTTTCAATATTTTAGAGAAAATGCACAAAATGCATGAAAAACTAATGAAAACACCAATTTGAGAAATGACAGAGAGAGAGCTGAAAAAATCAAGTTTGCTCAATACTAATGCACACAATCAAGGCTCAAAATAATGACGAAATCCCTCAAAGCAAAGAAGAATCTCGAAAGAGACTCAAACAAACCATGTAATCTAGGCTTGGAGTAACACAAAGCGAAATCGAACGAAAGAAAGGAAAATCACTCAATTAACGCAATTATTTAATGGGATTGAACAAGATGAGTGTAGAGAAGAAAAAACAAAATTGACTAGGCAGGCAAGGACCCAAAACTCCCACGGGAGGCTCAGCACACTAAAGCACCTATAAACCCTAGGGCTAGAATGAAAAACTAATAGTAAAGGGAAAACAACCGGAGGACAAGGGCCAAACATGGTAAAAAATGACTTCAAGGCACTCAATCAATCAGAAAAATGACACCAGGACCAAAACTCAAGCTTAGAGAGCCCAAAATCAAGAAAAACCTAACATGAAGTAGAGTTGGTGCGCCTGTTTGGCTGTAATCTACGCCAAAAAGGCATTGGCGCAGGGGCCTAACTAGCAACAAGCACCAGCTGGCGCGACTGTCAGGAGAAAAACCGTGCCAATCGAGTTTACCCTTGAAAAATAATGAAAATGGACAAACAAAAACTGGATTTGGTTTTCTGGGGGCTGAACAGGGGTTTAACACCAAGGAAGGCGGACCAGAAAAGAAAATAAATCAATCAAAAATGCAAAAAACAACCCAAAAGAGGAAGGAATAAATCCTATTGATTCCCCAGTGGAGTCGCCAAATTTTTGAGTAGGTAAATCCCCTCTGCGGACAGAGGTGATCCCACTAGCCCTAGATTGGGTCTAGCAACAATCGAATCATGCAATGACGTTGGTTCCTAGTTACAAGAAAGACAAAGATCGCGATAAGTAGCCTACCTCGAATCCCACGCTGCTGTTGTCAATGAAGAAGCGGTGCTCCTCGTCCCTAGTCTGACAGATCACAATCCTTCCGTTCGTCACGTCCAGACACCTGTACACATGCATAGAAATGACAACATACAACATAATACTTAAAGCATGTAACTATATATCAGTCAGAGAAGATATAATTCGTTGCATTACATAAAAGAATAAACAAAATAATGGAACCAAAATCAAAGTCACTTATATTATAAATGGCAAAGGGGAGATTGCAACCAAATGCTCTGATGCTATGATCTTCCTTCGGCAGGGCTTGCAGCAGAGCGTGTCTCAACAAAGCCTGTCGGGAATCTGGATGAAGCTCTCTCTCTTACGGGATTCTCTTCGACTTAGCTCTCAATAGTTTCCCAGCTATAGTTTCCTTCCTACAATTTCAGCTAGCTTGCTAATGGAGAGGGCAAGCTTTTATAGATGGAGGAAAGGAATTTGGGATCCCTATAATCATGGGATAGGTCCTATCTCTTAGGAAGGTTCCATGAGAGATGGAAAACCACTTCCTATAGATGGAGATCCAGAACCAAACCACTCAACTCCTTTTGATGATTCATTCTGGAGTTTGTTAGAATCAAACTTCCACCATTTATTTTTAAAAAACATCCCTTAATAAGCTCGGCGTGAGTGAAACACAGGGACAGTGTGCCAGTTGGTGTGCCCTATAGTGTGGATTTCCCCCATTGGCGTGAGGGATGAACTGAATAGTCACGCCAAGGCTAAAACATATGTTTTTAGGGTTTTTCAGAGGAAATTTTCTTCAGGAGAATGTTTTTCCTTATGCAAGAGGATGCCATGAAGGTGTTTTCAGGACATTTTACTGTTCACAGGTCACGGGAATAGTCCTCCAATGTACGGGTTGAGGGATTGCAGGGACAGTGACAAAATGCTATGTAACACTAACCCATCCATCCTATGGTTGTTAGGCTAGTACCACTTGGAGCCTATTGGTATATGGAGGAGTGGGCTCCTTATCCGAATCTGTGGAGGAGGTTTCATGAGACCGTTTCTGTGCACTCGTGGGATCAATGGGCATATCAGGGACTACCGAGGTCATGTCCTTTTCTTGCTTTGATACCTCTGCATCTTCTTTGATCTCTTCCTCATCTGAGCTGAAGGAATAGATGTCATCCATGAGCAGCAGGACACAAGGCTGCTAGATTTTGGATTTTGATTTATCGATACTCTTCTTCTTTTGGGCCAGGAAGGAGGAGCATGAGTTCTGAAGGTGTCCTGTTTGGTGGCAATGGCAGCATATGAAGGCAATATTCTCATAATCCAGGATCTATGTCCAATGGAAGTCTCCCACTTTGATAATGATTTGATCTCACAATCCTTTACTGATATCTATTTTAGCGCATATTCTACCGAAAGTGTATATACCTGTTCCCCCCCTGGAGGTGTCCGTTGCTGGAAAGCAGTCTAGAGTATTTCTGATTCCTTGAAAGACAAAATAGTGCCATAGAGGGGCTGGTAAATTTTGGATCCTGACCCAAATAGGAAGCTTGGTGATGATGGTCGTGGAGGGGTCGAAGTCTCAGAACCATGGTGTGAGGAATATCCTAGCTTTTCCCTAGAACCAAGGTCCCCCTGTTAGAGCTTTTTGATAATATTCCTCAGAGGCAAACATGACTATGAAGAAACCCTTAGAACAAAAGAAAATGTAGGTGTTATTGGTCCAATCAGTGTGAACCCATTGATAGAGATCTGCTGAGCATGGCCATAATATGTTGAATCGGTAGATTATGGCTCTTTCTACATATTGCTGAAACTGATCATCCACTGTTGGGTGGGAGATTTCAATTGCTAGTATATCTTCCATTTTGTCCACTAAAAATGGCTTTGGAGCCTCAAGATAAGGGGCCGCTTTCTTGGGGTTTTGTGCATGGACAACATCCTTGTAGGAGAAATCTTGCATGGAGGAGGGTTGCGCAGAAGCCCCTCCTCGCAGACGGAGGGAAAAAACTAGAGTAGAATGTTTCTCAATGTTGTAGAAAGATAGCGGGAGGGGGTTATCGAGTTGTTTACCTCTATATAGGAGTCGCTGCATGATATAAGGGATCCTTAGCTTATGTTAGAGGACATGCGTTATAATTTGCACTCGATCTGCCGATCACACCCAACAAAGTTGTGTTTTTCCATTAAGGAGTATGATCTGGATCTGGAAGGGGGAGCTGATCTGACTTGCGCAACTGTTGATAGGGTCCTTCATTATGAAACTCTTCATCTTGATATTTGCGCAGGATGCTCCATAAGACGCATCGCTAGGCTTGGACCTGGTTAGAACTAGCGACAGAGATGGGTGGAGCTAGACGTCCTTCGTAGCCTTGGCATTGCGAATAGTGGTTGTCTCAAGTTTAGGCGCAGGATAGTATGGACGTAGTCCTTCTGGCGTAGCCTAATGGATTTGGGGAGTGATTGGGGCTGGAGAGTGCTCCCCATTGCAGATTCAAGCCGTCATGAACCCTCTCATAGAGCAGCACTTCTGAAGAACTCCGACCCTTCTCCAATCACGCGCATGACTGCAGCTAAAGGGGACCCCCTGCTTACAGGTGAGCTTCGGGATTTTTCTAGCTTCAATACTGGGGAAGGTCTCTACATAGTCTTTTCCTATCCGTTCTCGGGTTGCCAGAGGTTGAAGAGCTACAAACACAGCTTTTTGGCCATAGTGGCGGTCAGACTTGGGAACCGTAGCACAGGCAGAGGTGGTAGCGAAGCTCATTTTTCTTTCTCCATGGCCAACATGTTATTCATGCATGGATTATGAATATTTGTAAGAATATACTTTGAATGTTTCTAATTCATGTTTGCTTTCATCTATGCTAAAGTAGTTAAACTATTTTGGTTATTTTAGTGCTTGTCATATTGAGAATCTGTTGTAATAGTTTCTATAGTTGTCGTATCTCAGTTGACTATTGCGTTGGATGTTAGAAAAACCTTTCTTTTTTGTGTTGGTTGCATTGGATATCACATATTTGTGGACTATTCTATTGGATGTTAGACATATACTTCTTGTTTGTGTGTGTATCTACTAGGGTGATACTATTACCTCTCTCTTAGGGGCTCATTTTTTTCCCTCTCCGTAGAAGAAGAACCTAGACACACCTACAACTGAACACTCACCAGACACTCTTACTTTTCAAAGGCACATATGCATTCTTGTCTCTTGCTGACAGTTAGAGCAAAGGAAAACCTCTGAGAAAAATGTAACCTGGTCGTATTCTGGATAGGCTCCTATCCCAAACATTGTGAGGTCTAATTGGAACCACATATCAGGGAGACCCCCTTGGTTGACATATTTCCAACACCCATCAACACCTACCAAAAAAAATCAAGGAGTTACATTAAAATAATCTCATATGATCGTCTATGAGGTAGGCATTCCCATATTTAGAATACAAATTACTCAAAGCATATATATGGACATGTAAATATACATGTCAAATAAGGAAGTTCATGGGCATTAAACATACATCGTGGATCCATGCCTGCATGACTTAGTATAAACATAGCCACTTTAAATATACTATGGATATATGCAACAATCATAAATATTCAAAAGACTCCATCACAAATTAGATGTAACAAATAGGATCCAGGGTCTTCATATCTATCTTCCCATAGTATGAATCTATCAATGCAAATAAATGTGTTGAGCTCGAACATGGTAGAAACCATTTCATTATCCTTTAATGATGAAAATCATTAACAAATGCAAAATAAAATACTAATAATGAAAGTTACCCTTAAGGTACTTGATTACATACCATTAAATGTGAATAAATGATCTGAAGTCAAACACTCATAGAATCAATTTATCAAAGGTCAATTATGTAAACCTATTTTCAAAGGTGAGGAAACCTACCATTCATAGGCATGCAAGCTCCAAATTAATGAATGGTTTCTAAATCAACATTCTATATATTGTGTTGAAGTCAATAGGAAGTGATTTTTTGTAGGAGGGCCTTGATGTATCCCCTGTCAACAACATGAAACAGGTATAAATATGTTAATTAGAATAAATCACAAAGTGATTTAGGACTAAATCAAGGATGGTTGATGCAATAAAAGGCTTATGGACTGTAAAAAATAGCTAACTCAGGTTGAAATTCTATTAAAATTATTAATGACATAACAATTGTATTCGAAACATTGAATCAAAAAATGGATCAGTACAAACAGAAGTGTAAGAATTTCCAAAGGAGTATTATTAATACGAGACAAATGAATATCCAAACCTTGAATTCGCCCCACCATTTTTTGGAAAATAAATATTTATTTTTACGCGAGCTTGAGGAGGATAGCATATGCTCAAAGTATAAGCTCATCCTTTAGAGTATTTTTAACAAACCCTAGGAAGGAGTGGTTCGGTCCCATCTATATATGGGTCCTTCATTGTTTGACTTTTATGAGTCCAATGAAGGCAAATATTGATGTATTTTCATGGTTAGCTAGTTTGAAAAGAAATAAAAAGGAATCTCCAAGATGGCATTTTTTGTTTAGGTTTAATGAGTCCGAAAAGAGGATAAAAGATAACTCTTTTATTTCTTTCAATGTAAAATTTTAACGAGTTTGGAAATAGTAAAGCTTGATGATTTTTCATATATAGAGAGTTTGAAAAAATGAAAAATAAAACTCCAGTTAGGATGTTTCTCAAAAATTTAATGAGTCCTCATAAGAATAAAGGTATGCACAGGAAAACATTTTTTTTTTCAAATTTAGACCTGTAATATGCACACACTTAAACTATTGAAATCATCCTCTTCCTCTTTAGCCACCTCTTCCTCCTTCAACTAGTTCTTCCTTTAGAAAAATATAAAATTCCTCCCTCCTCTTCCTCTTCGGCCACCTCTTCCTCTTTCGACCACTTCTTCCTCTATAAAAATGTAAAATTCTTCCCTCCTCTTCCTCTTCGGCCACCTCTTCCTCTAGAAGAATATTTTGCATGATTCTTCTCTCTATGTACAAGACACACAACTTCTTTAGAAGACTAAGGAGTTCTCTTCTTCCAAAAATCCTTCCCTCTCTCAAAGAACTTCTTCTCACTGGAGTCAAAGGTAATATCCTTAAGGTTTCCACTTGATTTCATTGACTCAAGGTAATGTGAATAGGTGGGATATAGTGCCTTGACATAAGCTATGAGAGTAATGTCTATTTTAATGCCAGTGATTTTTATATCATGCGAAAAATAGGGTCATCATTTTCAATTCAATATTGAACAACTTAATCATCAATTGAAAAAGTTCACGTTTTGAGTGTGAGTCATACAATTACTTCAACTTCTTTAAGGCTTCAAAGGAATTTGAAAATCGTGAAATATGTTGACTCACCTCTTCATTTACTGACGCTGAAATCAATTCATAAGCCTTGTTGTTCTTGTTTTCCCAAATGACAAGCTCCTTATCTAATGTGGGCTTTCCAGGTGCATTGTCTCCCTATACTACACAGACCCCTTTCCATAGCTCATTTTAAATGAGGGTGTATTTTATATTTCGATACCACTTAGGATAGTTCTTCTTTCTAGTGAGAACCACTACCATAATAGAAATTAGTGAATGTGACATAAAAACTGATTTGGGCTCAAAATATTTGCAAAAAAATTGATGTCTTTGTAAATTGATTGGTTTTTTTTTTTTTTTCAAAAAAACTTCAATTATGGGTATAAACCCTTAATATTCCTCCAAACACCATGCAATAATATACCAATTTTTTTTTCAAAATATTCATTTTATAAACCATGATCTTATAAAATCACTCAACCCACTTTATATGCCAATTATACCATGAATACATTCACGATACACCAATTTTAATATATGAACAAGTCTTCAAAATAAGGAGTATCAAGAAATATATATATATCACACGTAATATCCTGAATGGAATACTTTATGAATTTTTCCAGAAATTAATTCAGCCATAAAATCACCAGAAGATTGCCATGTAAAATACCTTCAGAAATTTAAGTCGTGAACATTATAAACAATCAACCACAATATTTACGGAAAATGGAAAATATAACATGCAAATGAATAGTAGACATTATAATCATGCAGAAGATATCAGCCTTATTTTATTAATATAAACTGCTAGTACAAAAACTAGAGATGGCTGAAGCAATGTCCACAAATAGATCTACAACAATGCCGCAACTGGCCTCCAAAACAAACTGGAAATAACTGCATCATGTGAATCTTGAATGGATACACCAAGGGAAGAGATGGGTGCTTGCCCACTCTCACTAAACCACCCGAGGTTTTCTGCCCTGGGGCTGTTACTGAAGTAGAGAATCCAAGTTCTCAAACCTCTCACACAAACAATGATCCAATCCAAGATATCTCGAAATGACCTTCGCTTCTCCTTTTATAGATATGATGGATAGATCTCCAATCCTCTAGAAGCATATTATTTTATTATTTTATTATTATTCTAGAAGATCCTCCATTGACTCTATCAAAGTGACTTTAATTTAATTGTATTGCACTTAAGTCACTTTTGGCCCATTTTCCTCTAAATATTATTTTTTCTTTAATTAAATGACTAATTATAGTATTTTTTAATTAAGGAAAATAGTATATCGCCCATGGTACTATCTTTGGACATTATAAGTCACTTCTCAACATCCCATCCTGAAGATATCCTCATTATGGTTCCAACAAGCTATTACACTAAGGTTTTCTATCATGTACTCCTCCGGAAATGCCATCTTGAGTGTAATTAATTGAGTTAAGCCCAAAAATAACTAAGTTTTTTGAAAGTTGTCAAAATGCACTGAAACGAAAGGCAAACTGTGCGGATGATGGAATATATCAAGCGAATTCCATCAATCCTCATACAAACTCCTCAAAAATCCTCCAAAAATCCCCTAGGCCCGCTGATGAAACTAGCCTATATCTGTGACCTATTTGCTCCCAACTCTGGAAGTCCATCCTAACCCTGTCATAGGTGATACCAAAAAAAGGAATATTATAGACCTTCAGCCCCAAGAAATCCAAATGTGTGGGCCACCCTATTGGCCCGATGAAACTGAGACCCAATGCCTGGAGCCCATACAAACCCTTGGGTGTTGCTATGCACCTATGTCAACCCACCTAGAATAGACCCCTCAATGCCGGGATCCCAAACCGATCTCTCACTATACCTATCATAAAAAAATCCTCTCGCATCCCAATGCCACCATGGCCAATCATTGCCCAAGTCCCATGGCTTTGACTACGTACTCCCTCTGGCTATAGTTGCTGCCCCATGAAGCGAAGTATGCCAACGAGCACTAATGCTCCATGGCTTTTGATGTGTTGTACCTTTAACCATATAAACTGCCCCACCAACTACGTACCAACTCATCACCTCTCTCCAGTCCAACTCTCGGTCTAGGCCAAGGTCAATCTTGATCTGTGGATGTCGTGCTAGTGCTATTAAAATACTGATGGAATGTCGGTCCACAATCCATGGCCCAATGGAACTTGTAACATATCTCTCATCCAAGTGCTCCTGTCGAAATGTACCCGGGACTAAGAATGATACTCTATCAATAGAATACCAAATCATCACCTCTCTCCAATTCAACTCTAGAACTGATCTGATGCTAGACCTACTCTCCTGAAGTCGGGATGGAATGCTGAAGAACTGTCAGCCTGTGCCCTATTGCCAACGGAAATTTGTAGCATCTGTCATGTCTATATGCCCTGCTTTTCTATGCTCCCTACGAAGAAGATCATACCATCTCGAGTGTACCAACTCATGATCTCCTGCCAATATAACTTGGAAGAAGAATACAATGTAGTGACATTTGAATACGGAACACATTTAGAGTGATGTCGCGAGCCCATACTCAACTCACATTGTTCTGTCTTGTCTACCGATGATATATTCCTGTAGAGGAAGGCCCCTCTCTCTATAAAATTGAAAAGTGGGTGAGATATGCTACAAGCCCCATTGATATACTCCTGGAGAGTGCTACTCCCTGAAAGCACTGCTGCTTTGCTGATTGCGTGTGCATCTATCTGCACCTCATCTATGTATCAACCCGATGATGGATGCTCCACCATATCCAATAGCTCATCCCTCTCCCGACCAGGAATTTCATGCTCCTGATGTATACTAGCCTCCTACAGAACTATCCCATCAACCTCCAACATCTCATGAGGATAAGTATTTGCAACTACTGCCTCCTGCTAGATGCCTGTACATCCATCTATCGATCCTCACCCATAGCTAACCCTAAGGATAGTCATACATCCATCAAAAAATCAATATGAGTCTCCATCTGGCTCTCCCCCAAAGGACTATCATGCATGATGTGCATGACCTCCTCCTATGATGACTCATGCTCCATCATATGCTACTTTGGCTTAATCGTCACAAGTGACTCATCACCTAGAGTATCTCTCGTAGATTTCCTTGACTGCTCACCCTGCACATTGGAATACAACTCCAACCTACTATCATCAGCTCCGCAAAAATACTCTCACTCCCCAGAAGCATCCTCATATGATCCCATGGACTCATCTGATGAAGATTCCTCATCCTGGCATACCGAATGAATTTCCTTCTATTCTGCCTCTGCCACATCATCTGCATCACTCAAGCATGATTGATCAGGTCCCAAAGGTTATTTGTAGATGAAGAAAAGTCCCTTCCTCCTCAACTCATTTCTCCTTCTTGATCCACCAAACTGGAGCATATCCTCCTTGGTCAAATGTCTTCTGAATAGCCTAATATTCTGCTCAACCGAACCTTGGGCAAGCTCATATGTAGCAAGTGAGACCAACTGCTCCCTCCTCCAAATTATCAACACCCTAGTCTACAACTCTCAGCAAATGGCCTCACAGTATCTCATACATGACGATAGGATGGACTGCATCTGTGTTATGAATGTGTCATCATGATGTCTCCTAATTCTAAAGAAGCATTGGAACATTTGCAGAATCAAGCCATCACATTCCAGATCAAACATGATGCAATATGTTCTGAATGTGGCCATACCTCCTAAAACATCAAGCTTCTTCCAAAAGGTAGAGCCTGCACTGTTGTCCAAATTCTGAAAGGTCCCTACCATCATTCTAAAAAATCTTTTCATAATGTCATCATTGTAAGGGGTTGTAGGGGCAATTAGTCTCATGATGTTGCTGAGACAAGCTACAACTAGAAGTATGACCCCTCCACAAGTTTCCTCCAATTAATTGGGTTGTATGAGAGAAAGCATACATGGTTTTAAGGCCCAAATTAATTTTCTTCCATTTGACTGTTTTACTTTGGAAAGGAATTCATCAAGTTCCTCAAGTTTGGATATAATTCTCCATGTGATCTTTATGTGTTTCAAATTTTTCCCAAGCGCAAGGATTGTGTTCTTTATTTCTGGTTCTTTCTATAAGTCCCTGGATTTCCCATTTTGAAGAATGGCATAAAACCCCTTTGAGAAAGGTCTACTGTTCTACTTGGGTTATTGGTCCATAGAAACATTGTGGTTCAAGGCTTCAATGGTTTTGCTTCCATGTGGGTTTAGGAGGTATTTTAAGAACTCTATGTTTATGGAAACAATACAAAGTTATGACAATAATGAAAGGTACCACAAAAACACCCTACATACATTAATACATTGCCCAACCATCAATCAGAAATGAAACTAATGCCAACAACAATTGTTAACATTGGAAAATCGTACAGCAAAAGACGACATTAATTAATGTCAGGAAAAAGGATTTACAGGGCCGGAAGACATTACAGAATCTACAAAGTATTGAAAAAACTCTAAGGTATGAGGAAAATCAAATTTGAACTAGTGCTAAATGTTATTTGCGCGCATAATCCTTCGTGAAGAGTGCCTTCCATGTGCCTTTTTGCCTGATATGTGCGAAATCCTGGGAGTGGTGAAATGTCACTCTACGGGACCACACAACGCAAAGGACAAGTGATGCCTTACTTGAAGCCACCTAAGGACAGCCACCAGTGCCTCCTTAGACACTATGTGAGCACACAAAGGAATCATACTCCTCTCTTGGGTCACCATCCTCCATGTACCAAGAGAGGGAAGGGAGGATTTGAAATCTCCTATATAAGGCCACCATGAGATGAAGAATTTGTGAACACATTGTTATGCTGGCCAGAATTTCCCAAGAAATACCAGTAGTGTGTGAGATGGAGCTGAAGATAGAGGGGACTCAATTGTTGGCCATCCAACAAGTTTAGTCCAACACAGTAGAGAGAGAGGGAGACTGCACCGAGGCAAGCTTGGGATAAAAACATCCTTGCATTGGGACCTAGAACCATTGTCTGGGGGCCCTTTGGCAAGAGGGAAAAGTTTCACTCTTATTACTACCAACGCTCAATAAGAGGGGCCTAGAGCCACCCTTCATATTATTGTTGTCGTTTGACTCTTTTCATAGCTTGTGTTTATTTGTTTTTAGTTTTTGATTTATATATGCATGCTATTTCTCTATCTAGTATGCTTATGATTCTAGCTTTTTCGACTAACTTGCTTGAATCCACTTCTTTTTCTGCCTATTACCAATAACTTAAGTGGGTACACCACACCCCTTAAGTTGGTGTGATTTTGTACATAATTTAAAGGGAATTTTTTTTTTCTTTGTTTTATGTATGCGACAAGAAGTTTTCTTTGATCATACACTCTATCCTCTCAAACTTTTCCAAAAGCAAACCTGGTCGCCACTTGAACGGTCCCAATGGAACCTCGTTTATCCAGGCGTCTTTTGGACCTCCCCACATTACAGGGAGGGGTTCCAGTTCTTTCACCATTCAGACGTCAAAGATGGAATGCTACCACCATTATTGGTTCATCCTTTATTGGGGCAATCGTAGTTGGGAACCCTAGTCAGTCTCCCAACACCACACCACACACCACTCCTCCCATGACCCCTAGGGGGGTAGAGGAGTGTCTCACATTCGGGAAGCTAGCCGAATACACATTAGGTATGTCGTAGACTAACCCTCTTCCTAACTAGAACTTTGTGTCTTCGCACATTGCAATGGCATCAATCTCCCAGTCACCTTTCTTAGCTTCGTTGAATTTAACCGATTTCACCAAGCTAACGAATGACCCCATCATACATGATCCTACATGGCCTCCCATGCCCACGAAGCTCCCTTGAGATATACCAAAATTTGAAGGCAAGCAAGTAGAAGACCTATGTAATCATGTCATGACCTTTCACCTGTGGTTCTCATTAAACAGTATCATTGATGACACTATTCGATTGAGATAATTTCAACACACTCTTACAGGAGTAGCCGCGAAGTGGTACGTGGAGAAAACCTCAGCTTCACATGGAACCTTCAGCGCCCTCGCTACCACGTTCCAAACATATTTTCAGTTACCCATTCACCATGACTCTGGAATGAAATTACTAATGCATTTTAGATAGACCCCCGCCATCCATATCTTAAACCATCTCCATTAATGGAGGTAGTGTCGCAGTTTATGTAAAGCTAAACTCGATGATCGGGTTCTCTTAGGTTTGTTCCTGAAAACTATTACAGTAGATATTTCAAAGGATGTGGTGCAGTAGAAGCCCATATCCGAAGAGGATGCAATCAAAAAAGCCCAACATCTTGAGCTGATTTATACGCAGTCAGGATACATCTATAACATCCTGCCTAATTCCCTGCGCCTGCAAAATTATCAAGAATTTCCTGGCGCGTCGAACTCTGTAGACAGACTCATTGGGTCACTGACCCAAGGTTACCTAGGCAGCAACAGTCAAAACCCCGGTTACACATACAGTTCTACCCAGAACGTCCATAAACCTGGTTTTCAAAGTCGTCATATGCCTCAGCAAAATTTGACCAATAGGGATCTAGCGTATCACCAGGGAGGACCTTATCCTCCTGCTTAGGAGGATCATTATGCAGAAATAAATACTGATGGAAGATCTCCCCTCCAACAACTAGGTGCAAAAAAGGGACTGCGTTACACTCAGTCCCTAGCACACGACCCACCTATGAAAACCAATGCATGGATGAAATTTGTGCACCCGTCCCAAAACCAACCACACCAATATAACTAGGAGAACTACCCTCCTAAAATGGTGAAGAATAAATCCAAAAACATGCCGAAAGGGAACCCTAGATGGGGGGGCAACAACCTGCAACGCCCACCATGATCCCAGGCTAGAGGCAACTCCAACCGGAATCAGAACTAGAAGCCGAGAAATACCCAATGATAGAGAAAAAGGCCACCTCTTTGAACAAACCATTCATGTTCGATATGTGGTGAGTTCGGTCACTATACTCACCACTATCCCAATCTCCTTGAGCTAAAGAAGCTACAGAATAACTGAGTACAAGGAGGATCTTCTCAACTACCAGCTTTGATGCAAGAACCTTTCCCCAATCAAGGGACGGTAAGCACTCAACAACAAAATAGAGACGACTCTGGGAAAAGGAGCCATGAAATCTACATGATTGGAAAAGAGATGTTTTTCTAAACATGGAATTGCAACTATGACACCCCACCAGACACCAATATGTCAGGGGCAAGTACCAGTGCACCGACTGCACCTTTGACCATTTCAAAGATTCCTATATAACCATTGCCAAAGATGGCGAAGGGACCTAATAGGCGAGCAAGAAACTACTCCAAAGCGGCCCATAATTATAGTATCATGGAAAATCTAGCACAATCTATCGCTGCTATGTCAGCTTTGGAAGTATTGTAGTCGTGCCCAAACAACGGAAAGCCCTACTTTCCGCATTAGGCACTATCGACCCTGCTGATACACGCCTAATGGATTTTGACTTAAACAAAGATGCCCCCAGGCTTCCTTCCATGGTCGCCTTCCAGATACCAGTGTTGGTGCATAATATCACAATTCACCGATGTTTCAAATACGAGGGTGCATCCACGTGCATCATGTCCAAAAATGTTTGGCAGAAGTTAGATTCTCCCAAACTAAAACCCTCAGTCATCACGCTTCGAGCATATGAAGGTAGCCCATCAACCCTTGTCGACCTCTACCAAAACGTCTCAGTTTGTGTAGCTAGAAAGATGGTCCACATAGACATTGAAGTCTTGGATGCTCACCTGGACTAAAATATACTCCTTAGGCAGAATTATATGTACTCTGTGTCTGCCATAGCCTCCTCTGTCTTCCACATCATGATGTTCCCCCACGAGGACCGCATCGTTACTATAGACCAACTGACGCATAATGAGAAGCGTCCCCTAAAAAACACTGATGTAATTCTACCCTATTTAGATACATCCTCGGATGCTCTCTCAAAGTACCAAGAATATGGCCCCAACCAATTCAAACCGTCATATGTTCTAGGATCATTCCTATGAGATCCTCCCATAATCCTTGAGTCATCGCCCGATGTCACAGGGGCTCCGGTGTGCATGATGTCCACATCAAGCACCGAAGTTAGTTAGGACATAGACCCAAGTAGTAATGGCACTGAGCCATCGGCCATGGCAGCCTCTCTAGCCTACGCCACCTCCCAAACCCCTTTCCTCTACCCCCTAGCTGGTTTCGTCTCCCAGCAGGTTTTGGGAACACTGGTATTACCCAACATGTCGGTGGAAATCCTAGTTTGGTACCTCATTCCTCTTGCAGGAACAGGAGCCACCCACATTCTTGCCATTGGATTGAAGCCGCTCAGTCCCGAGGAGGCCGCACTCATCCAAGAAACGGTCGAAACTGCCCTTGCAGAGGAAATTCCCATTGCAAAACCGGTAGTTACGGCTAAGAAAACCGAGAAGAGAGGGAAAAAGATGGTGACACTCGTCGTTCAATGGGAATCACTAGTCTGTGCCATATGTGACGTAATAGGTCACTCTACCCATATCTGTGCAGAGTTGGATGAATTAAAACCACTCCTTGGATTTGAGACAGACATTGTGACACCACGTTCCCGTAAAAAGGTAAAGGAAAAGCGTTGCGTACCAATCATGCATGCGCTCTATGCAGCAATTACGGGCACTATACCCATCATTTCCCAGAGATCCCATGATATAGGGACGTATTATAGGCCATTGAGCTATCCTATCAAGAGGATCCCTCCACCCAGGCATCCGGAAATGAAGCTCGTACCATATTGTACCTATAGGAGGAACAACGAAGGGCACAAGAAATACCCCCAGTCATGCCCATTATACGTTGCATGATATGCGATGAACGTGGTCACTTCCTCGAAGAGTGCGCAGCCCTGGAACTCATCCCCAGATGGTATCCTATAGAAATGGTTTACTACATTGGATTGCGGGCAGTGCAATTCACATGCCCATTATCTGCCGACAATCACCTTTTGGAGAATGTTCACTATATCCCCCGATTCCAGGCAGCCCTCACTAGCTTGCTCTCCACCATAGTACGCCTCTCCCAAGAAGATGACATGGATGTGGAGTCCATAGACAACTCCACAACCCAATAATATGTGACAAGAAGATCCATTATGTTCTTGTCTATTGAAGAGCGACCGATCAGGGAACCCCTAGTTACCCCTAACTTCCCTCCACAGAGTAGACCAGTATGCACGTTATGAAAAATGCCCAATCATGCGGTCATCCATTGTCTTATTTAACAGCGTTACAACATTGGTTCCCTACCAGACCTCAAACTGATCATGGAGGAACCCTCATATCAAGGATATTTTGCCTTATATGCCAAGGCAATCATTATAAGCGACACTGTACTCATGTACCAAAACTTCGTCCCACCATCAACATGATTCATTCCACAGAGAAGAGATAGGATGACCTTCGACAATGGCATAAAACTTACATCGCCGAGTCAATGTCCCCACCCCCATAGTGGCACACTAGGCAAGCTAAGACAACACACCAACCAAGCATGACCCTGACCAAGCCTAAGATAATGTGCGGTCTATGTGACTTGAATGACCACTAGGTCAACCAGTGCAGAGAACTGGAGCACCTCGCAAACAGTGTTTTTATAGTCTCTTCTCTCCCTCAAAAACTTCTCTCTAACTAAGAGAAAATCACACGTACCTATTTTCGGATTTGTTCACACTTTCACCATATGATTAAATGTGTACACCTCCCCAAGCTAAGAGCGGCAAGAGCAGCGTTGAGTCTACACTCCCCCAAAGAGGTAGACACACCCAAGCCAACAATATGGAAATGGAGATAGAAGATAAACTCTTCTATGACAGACCGCTTCCAAGCATCCACGTCAGGAACAACGAGTAGTGTAGAATCTCACACAATCTACTCTATTAGTAGAGTGATACCATGTTCTATTTGCACTGGCCAAACCAAAGGTATGCCCACTAATGGAAACATTCGGGCACCTTTGCAGCAGGCACAATTTCCACCCACTAGAAATTGACCATCCTAGAGGGGAACCTAAAGTTTGCGCTCACGTAGAATCCCATCACAGAGATTATTCTCTCACCGAATGTCGATGACACGATCCACCATATACGATTTATATCATCACATATCGGAGATAGGATTCCAACCGCCCCCACGTCCTAGGATTTCCATCCCATTCATGTTGCAAAAGCTTAAGGCACCTTACATTGTTGCATTGATTTCCATGAGATCCCAAATTTACATGCCGCTATCAAACACCTTGATGATACCCAGCCTCTTGAACAACGCCTAGTACAACTAGAGCTTTTTGACGAAATTTGATGACAGTCGCTGCAACACAACAAGGCCAAAAATAAAAGGTTAAAAGCATCATTCGACCACCACATCATCCCTTTTTCATTCAACGAGGGAGAATTAGTCCTCCGCTATGATGTCGCAAAAGAAGCCCCAGGGCCAGGAAAGTTTGAAACCTTGTAGAAATGACACTACATCATAAAACATTGCCTCCAACAGGGGGCATACATCTTGATGGAACCGAATGGGACCTGCCTCAATAACCTTGTCAACGGCCTTTACCTCAAGAAGTTCTACCCATAAGGGCCAAGACTGCCCTACCCTAGAGTGTTCATACACAAAACCCCACCACTAAATTTTTTTGACCAAAGGACTTATTTAAAAAGTGCTCAAAAGTGACACCATGGAACATCAACCTGAACCCTATTTCGGATTTGCTGATGGAGCATCGAGATGGTCTCAAAGTTTATCCGTAGCTACTTGGGTCATCTACCACCCTAACTGATTGCCACTCTGCTCAAACGGCATGTGCATCGGTTCAGCAACAAACAATCAGGAAAAATATGACGTCGTCATCAGACTTATGTGCGATTCCTTCCATCAGGGTATATGCCATATGCATATCTACCTCGATTCCTAGTTAGTAGTGTCACAGTTAAACCAAACATTTGAGACAAGAGATACACATTTGTTTAGAAAATATTTTCATGCCAGAAGATTAAGCAGACAATTTGACTATATCACATTTACACATGTACCAAGGAGTCAAAACCAAACAGCTGATCACATAGCTAACAATATCCTAAACTAGAATGCATCTCGAATAAACCATCATACATAAAAAACAAAAAATATAGATATCCATCAGCACAACATCATACATAAACGGAAACATGTGACACATCATGTAGAGCCACAAAAAATATCTCTCATATATATATATATATCTATATATATATAGATCCCAATATGTATGTCTGAGTAGAAAAAATTGTGTCGCTGGTCCAACAACTAGCTCCAAGATACAGAATTTGTCAAAAATAAGGGAAGCATCATCATAATGGGTTCTTTCCCTTTGTACAGAAATACTCTAGGGTGGTGCCCCCTCAGGAGGGGCACATGGACCCACCACTGCTCCCGGTGCCACCACTGGAGTTGCTGTCATAACTGCGATCGCCACCCAACGTAGAATGGGTCGATAGTCCCTCTCGCGGGCCATCATAGTCTCCAACCAGACCTACTCGAAGTCATCCATGAAACTCCGAGCAGGCATCCCCTGGGTCAATCGGTCCACTCAACCTCGAAAATCCTTAAGAATTGGCCCCTGAGCTGTCAGTTCCACAATACGAGCGTCTGTCGTATCTGCGCGAGCCACTGCTGCATCGACATGAGCTCGCTCGGCCATAATCTCTCCAATAGCCAAGCTTCTGGCCTCCCTAAAGGGCCAACATCACCACTTGGTCCACTGCCAGGACCCCCCATAGCACCTCCTCCCTGATCACCCCTAGGTTGTCGTAGAGGATCGTGGCCAACCAACTGAGCCATGGGGTGACCTACCTTTCCAACATCTGCAAGAGTAACCAAAATGATGTCAGTGTCACTAGAAAAACACACAAGTACAAGTATACTCAAATAAATGTAGAAAACATACACAACATACCTATGGGACCCCAAGTGTAACCGAAGGGGATACCCATGTCTGGATCCCCCCGGAAGTCCATCCCTGCATATGGGTTGGTAGGAACATCTGCGGGTTGGCCTCAAACCAAGCCTCTCTCGTGGCAATGCCCCACCATGCCACCGCTGCCTCGCAGCATCACCAGAGCCCATCTCCTCATCCAAGGCTCCTGTGGCCCCCTAGGAGGCACCGCCGCTACTGGCCTCAGCAACACTACCATATCGTACATAATGTTGCACAAGATACTGGCATATGCAATTGACTTAGATCCACGTTGGACCTTGTTGAGCTACGACACCATCTCGTCTAAGCAGAAACAGGAAAATTAAAAAAAATGCCCAGACCTCAACTGGCGCAACACTCCAATCTGTAGGGCTGATGCTCGATGTGGAGCAACCGACCCTTGTAGTCACACAATCACTTCTAGAGCACATCGCTCTGCCAGATCTGTAACTAATGTAATGCTGATGCATCCCTCTGTAAGAGGCTCCCCACCACAGTGGCGTCTCCTAAATCTCTCCAAGTCCACTCTCCTAGAAGGGAGTGGATATCTCAGTGCTTCACCTTGAGGCAGTAACCCGGTCACAAAGTAAACATCCATCTCAAGACGGATGACCAAGTGTTTCCCCCAAAACACGAACATGTTGCACCTCCTGCGCCAATGATGGATCACGTAACGTAATAGTCGGTCCTGTGACCGAAGAAGCTCGTTCTCCAGGAACTTCAGGAGTCCCCATAGCACTAGTTGAAGACACACCCTAACATCAATAGCCAGCTCGGTATGGAGCTCGAGCCAATCCCACTCCCTCCACAATAACCTGTCACCAAAATAGGTACCCATCAGTACAGATAAAACCCAAAAATAGGCAAAAATCTAAAAATATTTTCTGCCTTGGCATTGCGTGCCTATATTTTTCATAGGCGCCCTTGAGGCACGCTGAAAAAGGGGAAATGAGCACATTAGCACGCTTATCCCCCGAAAAAATGCACAGGGGGCACGTCTTTTCCTTGATCGCCTGCACAATCTATGGAAAAAAACACCTACAATCCATAAAAACCCAGTCTGTACGGACCCCGGCACCATCAAACTGAAAAAATTCAAGTACAGGACATCATGAAGGTTACTTAGGCATGATCTTGCAAATCCCTAGTGCTCAAGCTGACAACAACGACAAGAAATGCTACGAAGAGTCCTCTGACCTCTCAAAAACTTAACAAGTACAAATGAATTGAATTAGGGCCATATCCACCTATATATCGCCCTTTTCAAAAACTTTGGAGGACCATAACGAGAGATCAGAAGGTCTGTTCTCCGAACCATAAGTTGCGCCACAATCAGCACTCCATGATGAACAGAGGCAATGCCACATATTCACACTCCCAAAAAATAAATTTTCAGTGCTGGCAGGTATGCCCTCTCTTATCTTCTTTTTTAAAGCTCATGACTTTCAATAATATTTGATAAAGAAGATGCTTTCACTTGACGTAGTTTTTTTTGCAAGAAAAGCTCGCAAACCATACACAACGTTATCTCCTGAAAGTTCCAGAGAAGGTATCATTCTACCCCCAGCATGATAGAGTCCCAGAAAACTCTGCATATCCTGACATAATTTCTCCATCAGAAATAAACCATAGGGTCCTCATATCCAACCGTGTTTATCATCACCTCACCCTGCACATGATAAACATTTGCATTGGTCAGTAGAGCCTCCCCTCCATGGTGCTCGTCACCCACAATAGACCATATATCACAACATAAGTGATGCCATGGCCATACCACTTCAGTTTGGGAAGCACCTCATGCCCATCCATTCACCATGCATAAGGTCAATTTTACGATACAAGCTAAGCACCCCTTCCCAGATGACCAGGTTGTACAAGTATTTCGGCTATACAGTTCTTCCTAGAACTCACACATTAGGGGGAGATAGTTAACACTAGAAAATCGTACAGTAGAAGATGACATTAGTTAATGTCAAGAAAAAGGATTTACAGGGTTGGAAGACATTACAGAATCTGGAAAGTATTTAAAAATCTCTAAGGCCTGAGGAAAATCAAATTTGAACTAGTCCTAAATGTTATTTGCGCGCATAATCCTTCGTGAAGAGCGCCTTCCGCGCTCCTTTTTTCCCGATATGCACGCAATCCTGGGAGTGGTGAAATGTCAATATCTGGGACCACACAAAGCAAAGGAAAAGTGATGCCTTACTTGAACCCACCTAAGGACAGCCACCAATGCCTCCTTAGACACTATGTGAGCACACAATGGAATATTTTTAGCACATAAAGGAATCATACCCCTATCTTGGGTCGCCATCCTCCATGTACAAATAGAGGGAAGGGAGGATTTGAAATCTCCTATATAAGGCTACCATGAGATGAAGAATTTGTGAACACATTGTTATGCTGGCCAAAATTTCCCAATAAATAGCAACTGTGTGTGAGCCGGAGCTAAAGATAGAGGGGACTCAATTGTTGGCCATCCAACAAGTTCAGTCCAACATATTAGAGAGAGAGGGAGACTGCACTGAGGTAAACTTGGGATAAAACAATCCTTGCATCAGGACCTAGAAACATTGTCTAGGGGCACTTTGGCAAGAGGGTAAAGTTTCACTCTTATTACTACTAGCAATCAATAAGAGGGGCCTAGAGTCACTATTCGTATTATTGTTGTCGTTTGAATCTTTTCAGAGCTCGTGTTTATTTTTTTTAAGGTTTTAGCTTATATATGCATGTTATTTCTCTATCTAATATGCTTATGATTCTAGCTTGTTCCACTAACTTTCTTGACTCCACTTCTTTTTATGCCTGTTACCAATAATTTAACTGAGCAGACCACACCCCTTAAGTTGGTGTGATTTCTTACATACATGCACCAAAAACACTACAACAACAATGATGCATTATTGGCATGCTGTTACATTGCTCATTTCACTACCATACCCCAACAGATAAATCTAGCTTTGACAAATAATTTAGGCTCTGGAAAATAAATTTTCCTTTAGCAAAATCATTTTTGGACAACAAGATGAATTCATCCTAGTAAAGAAAGATAAAAAATGTTACCCCAGATGCAAGGAAATGATCTATCCTCAGCTTTGCACTGAGTCTGGAAATTCTGCAACTATTGGAAATGTTGTTGCTGGCTGAGTTCAGACTACTGATTGGGTTGCTTCTACTACTTAGAAAATTCTAGTAATTTGGGAAGGTGATCCTTGCCCCAAACCCAGAAAAACATAGAAATGGTTTCCTTGAATTCAAACCTTCAAAATCTCACCCTTTTTATCCTAGCTCATGTAGCTGCTAGCTGAGTAGGGACTGCGTAAATGAGTTGATCGACTGCTAAAAAAAATTCTAGGATTTTAACCACAAACTCTACTCACAAAACCCAAAAAACCCAGAAATGGTTTTCTCTAATTCCAAATTTCAAAATTTTTCCTTTTTGCCTAACTTCTATAACTTCTGGCTGAGTAGGGATTGCGTAAATGGGTTGATCTACTGCTAAAAAATGTTAGTATTTTAACCATATACTCTACTCAAAAAACCCAGAAAAATATTGGGCAAATTCTAGCTGAACAATTTTGGCCCTCCAATATAAATTTGGCCTAGCAAAATGCTCTCCTGCAGCAATTCTGCACTAGCTTTTGCAATGGATTGGCCAAAACACCTACATCCGGTGCTTATAAAATTCTGAAAAATTATTCACGGACTCCCTCAAGCCAATCTGACCAAAATGCATAAATGGTTTGGAAAAATCACAATCCTCAAAAATTGACCCCAATAAGCCATACAGTCTCCCAGTCATTGCTAAATACGTTATCTACAATATGATTAGCGAAATACTCAACAACACTCCAAATTTGCAACAAATAATCCCTCTTGCACTTCCTCTATCTCCCAGCTCAAATGGTGGAGACTTCCTCCGTAACTAGGATCAACTCTCCTCCTCTGCACTGGCCCAAAGACTGCCACACTGCTCTAGAGATAGAATATCAATCTCAGCCTTGGAGGTTCACCTATAGCTGAAAAGCTAATGAGTCTTGCAACCAATAACAAACACAAGAACCCATCTATATCCTCTAGAAATACGCACTCCAAACTGAGGCAACAAAATGTATAAGCTAAAGATAAACAACTCGAACAACTGAGATCAGAATCAATGGTGCAATAATGCATGAAAAAGTAATAAATCTTCGATCTTATTCTGAAGTTGATGTGCATTCAAACCCTTGAACTTGGATTTTCCAGTGATTTGGAAAGTAAAACCTCAGGCTAGCAAGATTACCAGCTCTGATACCACTGTAATATCCCAAATGGAATATTTTATGAATTTTGTCGGAAATTAATTCAACCATAAAATCACCAGAATATTTCCTTGTAAAAATACCTTTAGAAATTGAAGTCTTCAACATTATAAACAATCAACCACAATATTTATGGCAAATGGAAAATACAATATGCAACTGAATAGTATACATTATAATCATGCAAAATATATCAGTCTTATTTTATTAATATAAATTGCTAGTACAAAAACTAGAGATGGTTGAAGCAATGGCCGCAAATAGATCTACAACAATGCCACAACTAGCCTTGAAAACAAACTGGAAATAACTACAACCTGTGAATCCTGAATGGATCCACCAATGGAAGAGATGGGTGCTCGCCCACTCTCACTATATCACCATAGGGTTTCCATCCTGGGCTACTACTAAATTAGAGAATCCAAGTTCTCAAACCTCTCACACAAACAATGATCCAATCCAAGATATCTCCAAATGACCTTTGCTTCTCCTTTTATAGATATGATGGATAGATCTCCAATCCTCTAAAGCATCTTATTTGATTATTTTATTATTATTCTAGAAGATCCTCCATTAACTCTATCAAAATGACTTTAATTTAATTATATTTCACTTAAGTCACTTTTGGCCCCTTTTCCTCTAAATATTATTTTTCCTATAATTAAATGACTAATTAAAGTAATTTTTAATTAAGGAAAATAGTATATCGCCCATGGTACTATCTTTGGCCACTATAAGTTACCTCTCAGCATCCCATCCTGAAGATATCCTCATTCTGGTTCCAATGAGCTATTACACTAAGGTGCTATATCCTGTATTCCTCTCAAAATGCTACTTTGAGTGTAATTAATTGAGTTAAGCCCATAAATAACTCAGTTTTTTGAAATTTGTCGAAATTCACTAGAATGAAAGGAAAACTATGTAGATGATGGAATATATCAAGTGAATTCCATCTGTCCTCATAGAAACTCCTCAAAACTCTTCCAAAAATCCCCTGGGCCCACTGATGACACCAAGCTGTACCTGTGACTTGTCTACTCCCAACTCTGGAAGTCCATCCTAACTCTATCATAGGTGATACCAAAAAAAGGAAAAATTACATCACAACCCAATGCATATTCTTTAAAAAAAGAAGTCTACATACCATTCACCATACCATTCCACCTCTCAAAAACATCCTCCTACTCTCTGCGTTACTCATCATTACCGTTAGCAATGACATCCTCTTCCTATCTGTGGTGTAATTACTCCTCATCATTCTACAAGTAGGAAACAATGATGGTAGGGTGATCAGAGGCTCAGTATTTATCTCAAAAATGAAAGCGCTCATAAATGCTCCAAAACAGAATGATTGGATAGAGCTTGTCACTAGGATTCCAACGCAACTTGTTTAATCAAAATGCGAGTTCTTATGAGTAAGTTATGGTCTGTTGTTCATTTTCTCAAACAGGTAAAAAATGTGAAGAATAGTTACAGACTGATGACTTGGCAGTCCAGTCAGTGCCTCAGGAATCGTCTAGGAATATTCTCCAGTTTTCAGCCAATGACACTGTGACAAGTGTCATAAACAAATTCACCAATGTTGCTTGGGGAAATTGAAATTGTCCTCCTAATCTTAAGGTTTCAATTTTTATACATGGTGGATTATTATTTTTATGGTGAAATTTTTAGGCCAATGGAGAAGGGCCACATGGTGTAAGCTGGAGGCTTCCACATGCCCTCCCCCATGGCAAGGTTGGGTGGGCGCATTATTTTTAAGCCAAGGTTTATATCAAATTTTGAATGGGCGCATTGAGATTTTAATGAAGGTTGAAATCAAAGGTTGCAATGGCGCATATATATTTCACAAATATTATCATAAACAAAGTCTAACTTTATGGTTGAACCCAAAATTTATATTCAACAAAAGTTATGACCGGAAGGGCGGAGGTCGTGGTCGACCCCATGAACTCCCCCAAACTAGCAGTTGCGCTTACTGCCACACCATCCACGAGTTCCTTCCTATGTAAGGGATGCCGCCTCTATTTGAATTTTATCCACTCTATGTTTGGGGGTTCAGAGGGGGTCAGCCCGGCAGGCCAACACCCTCTCATATGTCCAAGGTGCGAAGACTAGGATCCAAGCATTGTTCCGGGAGGAGTTTTAAACAACATTTAAACCGTGTTATTATCCGCTAATCCGAGATTAGCCACGTTAATCTGAAATCAACAATAAAATGTGCTTTGCGATAATCCGATTTCTAACCACACTTAATATTTACTTATCTTAACTTAAGTGTGTGCTTATCTTAGCAGAGTTTTTGGTGGGCCCGCCAAATGCAGGGAAGCTCCACTTTTAGTGGAGTTAATTGGTAGACTTCCAGTTTTAGTGGAGAAAAACTAGGAAAAGTTTGTTTTGCCATAACTGAGGCAATTTTCGACCAATTTTGGCTCAAGAAGTGTCATTCTTGGTATATTTTGATGTTTTGGAGCCATTGGAGCAGGTTGCAGAGGCAACAAGAGACTATAAACAACACTTTTTCACAATTGAAGCTAATATAAAGGCCCTATCTATGAAGCTGGACCAAGGCGATGTAGCCCATGAGGGGTGAACTCCTTCATCAAAAACATGTGTATTTGACTCGTTTATTTGTGCTTGCTATGTTTTTATATGCTCCTGTTAAGAATTTAATTTCCATTCTTTTATGTTCATGAAATGCACTTAATCTCATCAAGTTTATTAAATTGTAAATCATAAGCACATGTATAAACCCTTGTTTTAGAATTAAACCAAAGAAATTTCATGTTAAATTTGAAACTGATATTAGCACAACATTAACTAACAATCAATTTCATATCAACTTGGTATCAGAGCCCAAGGTTGCTAAAGGTGATTTGCTTGCTTTGCTATAGATTATGCAAGAAGGGTTTTAATAGTTGCAATTTTGTGATGCTTACAAGGTTGAAGATGCAGAGAGGAGAAGGGAAGCTATTGGTTATTAGTCCTGAGATTAGGATAAGATGAAAGAGAGCTGAGAGAGCATCATCTTCACCCAAATTTCCACTCAAATCTGCACTTGAAGCACCTCAAGTTCCATATCCAACGGTTGACATTGAAGAGGTACAAATTGCACAAGAACCTGAGGTGATTGAAGATGTACATGTACCAGAGGTTGAGCTTGAATCCTTAGCCATTATTTCAAGTTTTGGAGACACTCATGGACATTCAGAAGAAGAATATGTCAAGAGAGACTTCAAGGACATTCAAAGAATGGTTAAAATCATGTTTGATGAATTCACTACAGAAAGAGCAGGATAAGGTTCTAAGCCCCCACATGGAGAAGGATATTCATATGGTAAGAAGGATCAAGAGAAGAGTTCGAAAGGAATTGGAGGAAAGCCACATCCATGTCCACCATCCTCATTCTCATCATATTCATGAAAATCTTCATCTTCCACATCCACCACAAAAACCACCCACACTCATTAAAAAATCCCAAAAGGAAAAACTCCATTACTCAAGTTGGACATCAAGTTTGAAATTCCCATGTACAATGGTGAGGTAACTGCATAGAAGTTAGATAATTGGATTCGTCAATTGGAAGTATACTGCAGAATTCAGAATCTACAAGAGGATGACATAAATATCCAGTTGGCTTCATTAAGTCTATAAGGAAGAACACTATTTTGGTGGGAGGCAAAGACCCGAGAGGAAATGCGAATTCATGGTATGATATCCATTTCTTGGGTTGAATTCATTTCTTCAATTAAAAGATAGTTTTACCCATTAGCCTATGTGAAAAAGTAAATTATGAGTTGGAAAAACTTTAGACAACTCAAAGGGAAAACTGTTTAATAGTATACCTTGGAGTTTAGAAAGAGGGCTTTGTTATTAGGATTAAACTTGAATTCAAAAGACACGCCCTTGAAATACATTTGGGGTTTACGTTTCTACTTGAAACATACTATACTTATTTTTAACCCAAACAACTTAGATGAAGTATGTGTGCAAGCGACACATCTTGAAGTAAGGGGAAAGAACATTAAGGAAGAGGGTAGTATGAAGAATCCATTCAAGTGTAAGGGAAAAGAGAAGGGAGGAAAATGGAAGGGAAAGAAGAATGCAAGCATCAAGAAAGAAGGGGATAAAAATACATGCAAAAATTGTTCCAAAGAGGGGCATGATGAAGCCCACTGTTGGAAACTACATCCCAAACTAAGGCCTAATAAACCAAATAACAAGGGGAAACAAAAGATGAATGCCACCACACAACAAGATCTTGGATCCAATTAAGGAGATGAGACCAAGATTGTAGCCATGGTTAACAAAGGAAAGGAAGCGATAACAAGTACTAGTTCCTCAAATATTAAAACAAAAACAATCGAAATGAGGACACAAGGATATAATTGTTCCATGTTAGAGTGATTTCAAATCATACAAAGATTGATGCATTGTTTGATAGTGGGTCACAACAAAACCTGATTTCAGAAAACTTGGTCAAAAATATTAACCTTGAAATCGTACCACATCATAAACCATACCCTTTGGGTTGGATATTTAAGAATGCCAATTTATAGGTTACAAGGAAATGCATATTTCGATTTTCTATTACTGCAAAAATTTTTGACGAAGACGAGTTAGATGTGGTTCCACTTGACATTTCCGGGATTATATTGGGAAGTCCATATTTGTATAATAGGAAAGCGGTGTTTTATCACGATGAGAAAAAATATCATTTTCTTAAGGATGGGGTGGAGTATATTGTTAGAGCTCATCTCAAAAAACTAAATATTTCTTTAGTTAATGTAGGGCAAATGAAGATTCTAGTTAATGCAAGTAAAATTTTTGTGCTTCTCATGATGAAGAAAAAGGATGATGTTGACTATGAATCTTTTGAAGGATGTGATGAAAAATTAAAATTTGATTTGCTTGATGTGGTAAGTCAGCATGGCGAGATGCTTCAAGAACCAAATGGGCTACCTCCCAAGAGGGGAATCCATCATGAGATTCAGTTGCAGTGGGAAGTTCCACTTCAAAACATTGGTATGTATCGAATGCCAATTATGGAGAGTTTGGAAATCAAGAAGCAAATCCAAAAATTTATGAACAAAGGTATCATATGCCCATCTACTTCACCATTTGATTCACCAATTTTTTTGGTACCAAAGAAGGACGGGACTTGGCGCATGTGCATAGATTTACGTGCGTTGAATAAAATCACGATAAAGAATCGCTACCAACTCCCACACATTGATGATTTTATAGATTAGTTAAATTATGCAAGATATTTCACTAAGTTAGACTTACGAATTGGTTATCATGAAGTTAGAATAAATGAGGAGGATATTTGGAAAACTGCATTTAAAACAAGACAAGGATTGTTTGAGTGGCTAGTTACGCCATTCGATCTAACAAATGGTCTAGCTACTTTCATGAGAGTCATGAATGATGTACTAATACCATTTCTAGATGACTTCGTCATTGTTTACTTAGATGACATACTTATATTCAACAAATCTAGAGATGAACATGTCATGCATGTGAACAAGGTACTTGATGTATTGAAAAAAGATAAATTATTTTTAAAGATGTCGAAGTGTGAGTTTTGCAAGACTTCTTTAGTGTTTTTGGGACACATTATTGGATGAGGTGAGTTGAAGATAGACCACTCCAAATTAGAGGTCATTATGAATTGGCCAAAGCCCAATATAGTTACAGAGGTAAGAAGCTTTCTTAGGGCAGCACAATATTAGAAGAAATTCATTGCTAATTTTTCTTCAAGTGCAACTCCGTTACATGCATTGAAAAGTGTCAAGAAAGTCTTCCATTGGGGAGATATGAAGCAAAAATAATTTGATGCTTTGAAGCAAAAGATAATTTCAGCACCAATATTGGCTCTTTTGGATCTTAGACAACCATTTGAGATCCAAACATATGCAAGTGATTATGCTATGGGAGTAGTTCTCATGTAGCATGGCAAGCCTATTTAATTTAATTTTGAAATTTTTAATGGAGTTGTGACTAATTATCCTACCTATGACAAAGAGTTATATGCATTGGTACAAAGTGTAAGTAAATGGAAGCACTATTTGATGGGGAAAGAGACCATTATCCATACCTACCATCAACCATTTTAGTACTTACAATCACAGTCAAAGTTGCAACAATCAAGACATTTTAGATGGATGGGATTTCTACAACAATTTCATTTTGTTAGCAGGTATAAAAAGGGAATCTACAATAAGGTAGTTGATATGCTCTCTAGGCCTATTGCAAATTCATTTATTATACTCAAGCACAATTCAGTTATGAATGAAAGTTACATTGAACAATATGCATATGATAGTGATTTTAAAGATGTGTATGAAAGCTTGAGTCAAGGAAACCAAAATGAAGAGTTAGATTATCATGTACATAACAGTTTATTATATCACGTGGGCCAGTTATTTATACCATAGGGAGACATAAACAATATCATAAGGGAGGCACACACTTCATTGATTGCTGGACATTTTGGTGTAGGCAAGATAATAGTGAATCTCCAAAGGTATTGCTATTGGAAACACATGATTGATAGTGTATCTTGTTTTATTAGAGGATGTTCTTTATGTGAAATAAGTAAGCCTAGTAATAGGAAACTTGAATTGTACACTCCACTTCTGGTTCCTTCACATCCTTGGGAGAGTATCTCAATGGATTTTGTAGGTGGTCTTCCAATGTCAAGGAAAGCTCATGATTACTTGTATGTTGTGGTAGAATATAGGTTCAACAAAATGTGTCTTTTGATGCCATGTAAGAAAAAAATTACAGCTGAACAAACTGCTAATCTTTTCTTTCAAAATGTATGGGTTCATTTTGGTCTTCCTAATTCTATTATAAGTGATCAAGATTCCCGGTTTGTTGGGAATTTTTGGTCAAAGTTATGGGATATGATGAACACAAATTTGAAGAAGAGTACATCATTTAATTCGAAAAAATATGGTCAGACCAAGGTGGAAATAGGAAAATTATTCATCTTCTTAGAGTATATTGCAACAAACATCCCAAGTTGTGGGATGAACAATTGCATTACATTCAGCATGCATACAACAGGGCAAAGCATTCTTCCACAAACACATCGCCATTTGAGGCATGTCTTGGGTACTTGCCAAGATCACCTTTGGACTTCATATTTGAGAAATATGTCGCTATATATAGTCATAGTGATATAGATAAGGCAAGGAAGTTCATTGAGAAAATTTAGTTGGTACATCACACAGTGCAAGAACAACTTGAAAAGAGTCAAAGTAGCTACAAGGCAAGGCATGATAAACACCGTGTTGATCACAAATTCTAGGTTGGAGATGAAGTTTGGTTATATATTGGCAAAGAAATATTGAAAGGGGAAGGTAAAAAGCTCAGGCCAGTCTTCCATGGTCCATTTAAAATTATGGAAAATATTGGTACTAATACATTTAAGCTAGATTTGTCTCCTTATATGCAAATATATTATGTCGTTAATGTTGAGAATTTGAGATTTTTTTATCCTCCTTTGATTGATGATCAAGGAGATCATGTTAAACTGCCATCAATAGATGATTTTTCACCATAATATCTTGATGAACTTCAACAAGATCTCATACTTAATGGAAGAATCAAAACTTCAAGGAGAGGGAATGTCGAATGACTTAGAGTGGGACTCAAGGGGAAAAATACTTCAAAGGCCAAATGGATGGAGAGTGAAAGGGTGAGGGAGTTGTACCCTCACCTATTGAACAACTGATAGTATCTTTTTGGGTCCAAAAGGATTCTAGTGGGGAGGAATGATCAGAGGCTCAGTATTTAGCTCAAAAATGAAAGTGCTCATAAATGCTCCAAACCAGAATGACCGGATAGAGCTCGTCACTAGGATTCCAATGCAACTCGTTTCATCAAAATCCAAGTTCGTATGGGTAAGTTATGGTATGTTGTTCATTTTCTCAAACAGGTAAAAAATGTGCAGAATAGTGAGATACTGATGATTTGACAGTCCAGTCAGCACCTCAGGAATCTTCAGGTAATATTCTCCAGTTTTCAGCCAATGACACTGTGATAAGTGTCACAATCAAATTCTCCAATGTTGCCTGGGGAAATGAAATTTTCCTCCTAATCCTAAGGTTGCAATTTGTATTCATGGTTGATTATTATTTTTATGGTGAAATTTTTAGGCCAATGGAGAAGGGCCACGTAGCACAACTAGAGGCTTCCACGTACCTTCCCCCATGGCAAGGTTGGATGGGTGCATTATTTTTAAGCCAAGGTTCATATCAAAGTTTGAATGGCCGCATTGAGATTTTAACGAAGATCGAAATCAAAGGTTGCAATGGTGCATATATATTTCACAAATATTATTATAACCAAAGTCCAACTTTATGGTTGAACCCAAAAGTTATATTCAACAAAATTTATGACCGGAGTGGTGGAGGTCGGGGTTGACACCACGATGTCCCCTAGACTAGCGCCCTTGCTTACCGCCACACCATCCACGAGTTCCTTGTTATGTAAGAGATGTTGCCTCTATTTGAATTTTATCCACTCTATGGTTGGGGATTCGGAGGGGGCCAGCCTTGCAGGCCTGCCCCCTCCCATATGTCCAAGGTGCGAAGACCAGGAGCCAAGCACTATTCTGGTGGGAGTTTTAAACATCATTTAAACTGTGTTATTATCCGCTAATCCGAGATTAGCCACATTAATCTGAAACCAACGATAAAATGCATTTTTCTCTAATCCAGTTGTTAACCACACTTAATACTTACTTATCTTAACTTAAGTGTGCGCTTATCTTAGCGGATTTTTTGGCGGACCCGCCAAATGCGGGGAAGCTCCACTTTTAGTGGAGTTAATTGGCAGACTTCCAGTTTTAGTGGAGAAAAACTAGGAAAATTTGGTTTTGCCATAATGGAGGCAATTTTTGACCAATTTTGGCTCAAGAAGAGTCATTCTTGGTAGATTTTGATGTTTTGGAGCCATTGGAATAGGTTTTAGAACTGTAAACAACACTTTTCCACAATTGAAGCTAATAAAAATGTCCAAGATATGAAGCTAGACCAAGGAGATGTAGCCCAAAAGGGGTGAACTCCTTCATCAAAAACATGTGTATGTGACCCAGTTATTTGTGCTTGTTGTGTTTTTATATTCTATTGTTCAACATTTAGTTTCCATGCTTTTATGTTCGTGAAATACACTTAATCTCATCAGGTTTATTAAATTTTCAATCATAAGCACATGTATAAACCCTTGTATAAGAAGCGAACCAAAGCACTTTCATGTTAAATCTAAAATTGATATTAGAACATCATTAACTAACAATCAATTTCAGATCACTGGAGTGTATTTTTTCTAAACAATACTGTAGAATTGACTATCTTTTTGATGTGTTTGAGGGCTTCCTTGATCACGATAATTCCATACAGCAACAAACGATAGCAGCTTTACTAGCTCGTTTACAAGAATGGTTGGAGCAGAGGATTTAGCCGTGGAATAAAATTGGTTGATGCAAAACAAGAGTTTCTCTCTGCAAAGGTTATGCATAGAACTATTCCCTCTCATTTTTATAACTGTGTGGACAGAGATTGGAGTGTCATCATATTAAACGGGAAAAAAAGGAGGAGGTAGATGAAGGCGAGAGGCTTGTGCTCAAAATCCAAAATCTCATGATAACATAGCTATTTGGAGACAACCATCGGGCTACTTGAAATTCAAATGTGAGCACAACATTAAATTTCTTCCCAGGTATTTCATTTCTCAAGCATCGATCTTTGGTGAAGTTTGGTTCTTCTTCTAGACAGTGTGAAGAGGATTTGTATTTTCGTCTATTGGAGTTTGGGATAAAAAAGGAAGGATACTGACACCAAAATTTTTGGAAGAAACAAACATCGTGAAGAGCATGAGATAGATTGAAGAGATTTGTTTTTTGAACTGTAGGACATAGGTGACAGTTCTATAGAAATATGCAAAACATAGGCAGGAGGGAGTTACAAGGGTAGAAATAAAGCCAAAAATAGAGTCTGGAACCTGTGTTCTGATACGATGTCTATCCACGACGTAACTTCTCAATGTGAATTTTATTTTTTCATTGATATTGATCATAGATATATACATGAAGGGAGATACTCTTAGGTTTCATCTCCTAGTGTCTCTTCAACTTCTAATTCTCCTCATTTTCTTATTTACAATATTTACATGGAATTGACTAATCCCAAAGATTAGGTATCAAAAATATGTGCCCAAAAAATTACTAAAAATAAATAAAATGAGGTAATTTTAAGGAAAATTAGACAAAATGGTAAAATAAAATAATTAAAAAAAATTTTATGCCCTTTTTAAAAGGGGAAAAGACATTTCATTTTTACCATTTTATTTTTGCTAACCTCTATAGTGAAAAAAACAACCATTTCAGCTTGATATTTAGGAGGTGATTTAGGGCAAAATAGTAGATGATTTTCAACCTCATTTCTTCCAGGTAATAGCTCTTGATCCCCTATCCAACTGGATAGTTTTTATTTTAAGTTTTCTTTGTAATTCAAGCTAATTTTAACCTTTTAATTTGGGGGTAAATGTGCCCTACATATGTTTCACACTTCCCATATCAGGAACTGCAACACTTCAAGAGTATTGTATGTCCCAAATGGAAAAGTGAAACACTTTTACATTGTCTTTAAGTGGAAAAGCATGACACATGCGAGAATCGGTTTTTGTTTGTTTGTTTTTTAGTAGGAAAAAAAAATATTGCTACTTGGCTAATAAGTTTTCCCTTTGTTATTTTTAGATTGCTTGATCATCAATATGTTGGACTGTAGGAAAAGAGAGCGTGAGGGAGAGGTTTTAATCACAACCAATTATCCAAATACATTGTTGGCACTTCTTGAATGTGGGTTAATGAAAATTTTCTTGATTCTTGACATGAGGGCTTAGTTATAATTACTGAAGAATTTGTTAAGAATGTGGGCTATAGATGAGAAACTATTTTGATTTCAAAGGTCCATACCCTTACCATTGATGTAGAAGACATATATTATTTTACTGGATCTTAAGAAGAGGAGCTCTAGTTCCAGGGGAGGAAGTGAAACTACTAATGAGTAGATCATCCAAAATTCCTCTACATGAACAAGAAAAAATAGTGGAAATATTCTGATCAATAATATAATGAATCTTCCACTAACGAATATTTTATTCACTAGCACCCGTATAGTAGGTAGTGCAGCTCCATATTTGGATACGAAATTGAAAATGCAATATGCTTTGGAATGCATGCAACCCATCGTTTTTAACTGGTGTGAAGGGATATTAATAAAAATGAATGATAAGTTGACCAAGTGCAAGAAAAAATGATTGAAAAAATTTAGCTATGGTTACATTTTGGTATCCTTTTTCCTTGAAATGGTGCCTCTAATGCATCCTCAAGGGATGGATGTGGATGACCTCACATTGAAATTTCCTCATATGAAAAGATGGTTTGAGTTGATGAAATGCCATGGTGGTGGTCATTAGTCTTCATTTGGTCCCACATACTTCAGATGGTTTCAAACCAATTGATCATGATCGAGGACTATCCATTTTTAAGCATGGATATTTGAGGAGATCCAAATCTAGCTCTTCCCAATGGAAATCAATGGGATGCATCAAGTAAAAAATAATTTTGGCATATTTTATTTTTATTCATTTTTTTTGTTAAGAATAATATCAATTTACATGCAAATATCAGAACAATTCAACCAAATGAGATTTCTCCCATCCATAGGCAGGGCCAACAAGCTAAGTTAGGAAATCATGATCGTGAAGTAGCAGAGGAGCTCCAAGTGGTGGAGAAAAACCTAGATGGTCTTACTTTGGGTATAGCACATACACAGATCGAGTATATACCTCGAATATATCAACGCCATACCATTGGGGCATCAAAGTGCATGAGTCATCTACTTCGACGAGTCACTCAGGAAGTAGTATGGTACCATAAGCATCGACCTAGGGATTTATTAGATATAACTCAACTAGATTTTTTTTATCAACATCTATTTGATAATAAAATGGGACGAGCCTTGTGTTGTCTCAACATATTTTGTGAATTTTTTTTTTGTAAAACTATTAATGGGAAATGATTTATATTCGTCTATAATCTTATGAAATGTGTGAATGTTTGGAATTTACAAATTTTGAAAATTTATATATAATACATAATTTTCTAGAGTATTTGTCAATGTATTGAGATTTCCTGGAATCTGTTGATATTCTAGATTGTAAAATTATATGTAATATTCCAAAATTTTCACATCATATTTGGAATAATAGAGTCCTTGAATTTCTTAATGAATTAAGCAAATAAAAGGGTGGAGGGACCCACAATCCTCAATAAGAATAAATATCCACTTTGTGTGTGTGAATGTGGATTAATTTAGACTAGATCTGCAAAAAGGGGTAGTTGAGCAACTACTAATGAGAATGAGATGGGATATCATGTCTCATTTAATGAGAGAGATCATGGAGGGTTGATTCAGTCAATGAAGAACTTGAAGGTGTCAAACAAAGGGTCATTTAGCATTAATGATCAAGTGGTGGAGGATCATGTGCAAATGAAGCACACAAGATGGAGAAGGTGTACATTGCACCTAGACTGTTTGGTTGATTTGGTCAAACAACATAGTCCCAATTGGAGGATCTTGTCCACATGAGACTATGCAGTTGAGATTAGGGCCAAGGCTTGGGATGACTCAATATTTATAAAGGAGATGAAGGCAAAGGTGAAAGTCATCTTGGATTATTTGATGTATGATCTTTTAGATCTGGAATTGTCAAGTGACATTCCACTGCATTCTTGGGATGTTTAGCAGAGATTGCAGGTGTTGTTTAGCATAGGGTGTTCCCGGGCGGGAATCCCTCCTCTTTCCTTGAGTGATCTCTAAGGAAGAGGTTTGTACTTCATTATACATCAGGCCTTAAGTGCCATTTCCTTTTTCTACTTTATGTAGAACATTCATATTTAGAAATCTACAGATTTCTGAAGATCAGTTTGGAAGGTGGAGGTTGTCTTCAGTACTTCAGCTGGAGAACAAGGTGAGGGATTATTCCCATCACTTGGGCTTATAGATAAGAAATCCCAGAGCCACATTGTAGATCTGACATTAGGCCAAAATTTATTGACCTCCTAGCAGCAGTATTCTCCTCAAGAATAATGTTGTCCATATTGCAGATCTGAAAGGAGGAAGGAAGTTGCTAGTACTTTAGCTAGAAATCTAGTGGAGGACCATTCCTCCAAATTTCCATCAGTCTTGCCATCAGTCTGGAGTTTATTGCAAAATATTTCAGTAGGAAAAAGGCCTCTCTTTCCCTCATAGCACAGTTTTCAAAGGTAGTTGTGTTGCAGCAGTTGCAATCATCTTTTGGAGGATTGAGAAGCTATATCTAGAGCTTCTAGCCCATAGATCTGAGGAAGGGATCAGCCCTTCAAGCATAGATCTGATATGAGCATACATTTCAGCCATATATTCTTTAGATCTAGCTTCAGATCTGTATTTCCCAACAGATCAAGGATCAAACCCTGGGGAGGTGATTTTTCCAAAGTTGCAGATCTGGAAAATCCTTTCTGGGTTATCTTGGGAATCCATCACAGTGGCCAGATCTTGAATCTTGGCATCATCAAAGCTCCATTTTTGAGTATATTTTCATTTATCTTTTCAGCCTGCAACTCCATGTTTATATTCTGCTGAAGATACAACGTAGTATTTGTTGCAGAGCCTCAACATTTATGTTATACCTACTTCACACATGTTTTTCAGGGTGATCCTAGCTCATCTTTTTGGCTAGATATACCTATATCGTGTACTTGTGTAATTGATTCATCTCCAATATAATAAAATGGCTCAGCTCTTTCTGCATATTCTGATTTGTAATTAGATTTATTGTTTTTTTTACTGTAAGTTCTTATATTATGTGAATTATTACTACATTCTCCCTTTTGGGGATATTACATTATCTTTCCAAGAGACTAACCCTTAAAAATACTCGTAAAAGAGTAGGACTTTTGATGGAATAAAAATTACTTAATTGTAGTGCTTTGAGTTGAGAATCAATTCTAACAACTAAACACAAAATGCCAAGAGAAATGGCATTATAAAATAATTCAATAAATAAATATACTCCATGATATAGCTATTTGTACTACCATTCCATATCACATGAAAAATTACCAACTCATCAATAGGCATATATATTGTCCAAGCCATAGATGCAAGGTTTTGAGTACTGTGGGTAGCACCATCAACAAAGAAAACATAAGGTAATGTGGATACTAACATCTGAAATCTAAGAAAAATGTAGGATAAGCAATGAAGTACAAAAAAAAATTCAAAAAGAAAAAATTGCAACACACGAAAACAATGGTACAACAATATACAAAATACCCATGTCAAAAAAAATTATAGGCATAATCATTTTTAAGGTAAAGCCCATTTCTAGGCTCTCCTAAGGGCCCATCATAATATATTAGGTAATATTTGTCTTTTTCTAATACTAATATAATGATATAAGCGTCATGCCACATGAGATAGAACTTACTGACTCCTAACTTATCATGCTCTTGGTCATATAGAAGAACCAAGTGTTACCTTCAACAAATACTCAAGGTTTAACATTCCTATCATAATGGGATTTAAAGTGATTCTTGTGAGCCTCATTAGCCAAAATGGAATCATAACTACTTTCATATAAGCATGTTAAATATAAAAAGTGTTCTTCCTTGGAAGAAGCAGCAGGGATCAATTTCACAACTAGTTTTAGAGATGGGATCTCACATTCAATGGGTAATATATCTTCCAAGCCATGTACAAGTTGAAAAGGCATAAATATGGTAATTATTTTAGCTAAGGTTCAATATGCCCATAATGTCGAAAAAAAATGTCAAATTCCAATTAGTTTTATGAATCCCTATCATCCATTGAAGCATCGTTGTAAGAACTTTATTAACTGCTTCTACTCATCCATTTGCCTACGGATAATAAGGAGTTGAGATTTCATGGTGTAAATCAAACTTGGAAAATAAATCTGACATCATATCATTTTGAAAATGTGAGCCATAGTTGGTGATGATGTCTTGGGACACAGCAAATCTAGCGATAATGTGATTGAATATGAACATTGCTACAGTTAACCTATTATTTGTGAATGTAGGCATCACCTTGGCCCATTTAGTGAAATAGTCTATGGAAACAATAATGTAACATTTGGTCACCATAACTTTCGTATTGAAATGGACTATGCACTACCTAAGGGTCATATGATTCAAGGGGCCCAGTAGTACTATTTGAAACCATATTAGTTGGAGCGACAAGAGGAGAAAATTTGGGTGGTGGGAGTCGAAAAGTACCCATTAATGATGAATATTTCAAAAGACACACACCAACATTCTCATACAAAAATTAAGTTTTACCTATGAAAGCTACATTATTAATTGTATGTGTATTAGAATAAATATAGGAAAGTTGGTTTATTGTGACTATTTTCCCCCATTTGGGTGGTGGGAGTCGAAAAGCACCAATTAATGATGAATATTTCAAAAGACCCACACCAATGTTATCATATGAAAATTAAGTTTTACCTATGAAAGTTACATTACTAACTATATGTGTATTAGAATAAAGATAGGAAATTTGGTTTATTATGACTATTTTCCCTTAATGGGGGGAAAATCTACACGAAAAAGAGTAGAATATATTGCAGTCATAGTTTAGGTCCAACTACGACTAAGTTAAAGGTTATAGTCAAGAGTTCCATCAACAAATTCTACTTTGACGACTACCATTTTACCTTCTAATTCAGCAGAAAATTCATTTAGCATTCCATAGGGTTTAAATTATTTACCGTAAAAATCATTCGAAGTATTTGATGAATGGTTAAGAAAAGGAGAGACAATGGACTTCCAACAAGACATAGACATTATGCATGTCGAGTCTCCTTCATTAATGAAAGTACAGAAAATTTTATTTCCACACACAACAACTTGTATCTATAATGAAAGGTGGTGTGGGAGCCTAGGTACATGATACTCCAAATAAAAGAATATTAAAATCAAAACAAATGGATCAATTCCACTAATAGATAACAATAGTGATTTTCATTGCACATGGAAAATTTGAAGGACTTCAAGGGCTGACATTGTAGAAGGAGCTTGAGGCAAATATTCTACAATGTTGTAATTCTGAGCAGCCTGAGCATGTGGAAATAAAGACGAACCTCGAATAACACCCTTTGGAGGGGATGAGATAATTATATTAGAACTTGGTCCCTCGATTGGTAGAGGACCATAACTAGGTGGAGTAGATGAGAAAGGTTGATCAAGAACACTTCCACTAAGAGGATTATATTCTTTGTCTCATGTTAACTACTGAAGTTGTCTCTTGGCACATGAGTAGGTGAGGAAGAGGATTCATTTTTTCCAACCATTTCAGTTTCTTGAGAAGAAAAAGGGTTCATTAAAACAACAGGTTTGTTTGAAGTTCCTTTGATAAGATTATTAACATCGATATGATGCGAACATTTCTTCGTGTAATGATCTTCGTCACAGACAAGACAAGAATATCAAGGTTTACACTTTTCCTTAGGAGGTTTAGTTTTGGTTTCTTCCTATTGAGGGTTGTTTTTTTTAGCTTTTCCTTTGCCCTTTTATTACTTCTAGGTTGCTAATATTTACTAGTCAATGTGAACTTTACTGTTTTATTATCAAAAGTATTAACAAGGGTAGTAGTAGCAGGAGGGGAGTTTTGAACTACAACAGTGGGAGTAGTTTTGGGATTGGAATGACCAGATGGTTTACTCACCAAATTTTGATTAATAGAACAAATCACACGATAAAAAACGTGAGATTATATAGAAGGAAATGGAGTAGGATTATTCAATGGGAAAGGAGCATGAGGGATCAGATCATATGATTTACCGGACTATAAATATACAAGATCTAGATATTGGGCATGAATGTTAACTTGCACCTTAGTAATAACACCACCCATGGTGACATCATAGGAAATAGGGAGAAGTAATGACTTGGTAAACCAATCTACCAGTAATTGGTATGGGATTGAGGATTTGACTAACACACGTTTACGTCACCATTCATGAATATGATTAGAAATCTACGTGGAAGTATACTATCATAAAGAGGTCAAAATATCAATGTTAGTTTCATAATGAATTGGAAGTTAGAAATGGGTCAAAAATGTTGTTTCCAACATGTTAAATTCACCAAAATATGCTCATTATTACTCAATGCACCACTTAGTTGCATTACCAGTAATAGTGCGTTGGAAAATATGTAATCAAATTGAATCATCATTTAAGGAGTTTGAATAACACCATAGATTATGAGTCATAATGTTTACCATCGAATTTTGGAATTTCGCTTAGTAAATTTTCATGAATAATCGACCATAAAATATAATGGATAATTGGTTCATTCATACATTGTGATAAGTCTAGTAATGCTAAGGGAATAAGGAATAATGATTGCCTACTAAAAGCTGGCTCAAGATAACCTTGATATTGGTAACCAGTGATAGGACCACTAGGTAAAGTTAATGGAGGAGGGTATCCTTGAGTAGGTTTCACCACAAAAATTTAAATTCCACCAGGGTAAGATGGAGGAGGAAACCCTTGAATAGGTTAACCTATGAGAATTTGAGGGAAAACCTTGAACAATTTGACTCATAGGAATAAATCCTTGAAAAGGTTGACCTGAGGGAATCTAAGAATAACGTTGAGCAGATTGAAATATAGGTTGACCCATAGGGATTTGAGCTCTTCCACCGTAAGCTAGGTTCAACAGGGTACCTTCCCTTCCAGGAATGGTGCACTAGTAAAGATCTGACTACCAACTAGTTGTGTAAATCTATGAAGTGGTTGTCTATTAAAATGATAATATCTGACAAGAGGTTGTCCCCTAGTAGGAGGATAAGATCCAATGGGGGGTTTCTCCCCAATAGGAGGATAAGATACAATGGGAGGTTTTCCCCACATAGAAGGATAAGATCCAATAGGAGGTTTCCCCCTAGTAGGAGGATAATATGATACTGGAAGTTGTTGTGGAAAATTTACCCCACTAATTATCAAACTAGATTGTTGATCATACCCAAGTTAGAGACCAGACAAAAAATTTTGCAAAAAAATCATAGTTTGGGAGGTTTTTACCCTACTTAGATCAGATGATCTATCCGACATTCTAGTAGACTAAGGGGGATAATGAAAAAGTGAGGGACTATTCGCAACTCCAGAAAATTTCTGCTAAGTGATTGTGTGATATCTTTTAGCTTAAGGACTTCATTGTATTTATGTCTACATATGTTTAATTTTTGAGCCGTATGATACATTAGAAATAAAAACAACTATTTAATTATCAACAAACATGTTTATAGTAACTGATGTACATTTGTTGTTGGAAAGTTGTATTTATGTTTTATAGTGTAAATAAATAAAAAAACTGGGAAACTAATAGTGGAAGTGCAGATGGCTAAAAGAGGAAAAAAGGTTGCAATTTATTTTAGAAAATTATTTTATCCATCAAAAATTCGTAGGCATCTAATCTAGGTGATTAGATTTAATTATTGTAATGACTAATTAACTGTTCCCTAGAATACAAGAAGTTATCTCCAAAAGTGGGAAACAAGAGCTCATTAATGAGTAGTTAACTACCTGCCACATGTTGATGAGGTGGAGGCAGTTAATAAGCACTCAAAAGTGGTTAATGGATAAAAATATTTGAATTCTAGATTGTCTCATATTTTTTTGAGAGAAAAATTAGAGATACTGAAGAAAACGAAAAGAAGAACACAGAGAAATGCAGGCCTAGCTTCTTAGGGGGACAAGCGAAAGTTGTGTCAATGAAGGGAGGCACCAAGTACTTAACCCTTAGTTTCCCAACAGAAAACTTTGAACTGGGTGTTTTCTCACATTATTTCTTTTAATATGCCATAATTTGTCTATTTTCTTCTGTTATGAAGTTAAATTATATCCTATGTGTAAAAGTGATATGAAAAGACAAATGATTTATTCCTCTAACACGAGAAGGTGTATTTCCTCTTGTTGTGTTTTTATTATGGTAATTGAATGCTATTACTGGAGACAGATTTATTATATTGGAATGTTAATTTTGAAGGAAAATTGGTAGATATAAAATTGAATCCAAATTATTTAGTCACACAATGTCCTCATTAACACAAAGTATTATATTAGAAGTAATAAAAAGAGACTATGGGTTTTATTTTAAATATGAAATTCTTGGACGAGTAGACCTTAACATTACAACTTTATAAAAATATTAAAGACTCAAAATAATGTGGAAAAAAAATGAGAGCCTCTATCAATAAGTGTTAAAATAGAGATGTGTGTAACTCTTTCTCAAATATAGTAATATTTACACAACTTTTTGATGAAAGTGTTTTGTTAAAAAAAAAATCATTTGGTGTTATGTGGAATTATTAGGGTCATTACAAGTGGTATCAGAGTTGTAGTTACATCATTGGGTGCCTCTTGGGTCATGGAAACAAAACTACTACACCTGTCGTGTACAAATTAGATTTAAGAACAATAGAACTGAAAATGGCAGGATAATTTAATGGTCAAACATTTACAGGATCACCTAGAGGTGAAGCAAAACATGATACTAAAATGGGAATGGTTGGAGGTGGGACAAGTAATGCAGAAAGACAAAATATTGAATTGCTGCAAGTAATAAGGAATTTGAAAATTGATATGGATGATATGAAAGTGAATCAGGAAAATTTGTTCATAGCTAAAGAATACCAAGAGGAAATTAGTGGGTACTTGTTAAGAAAACTGGAGAAAGAAAAAACTAGTAAAAATAATCATATGAAGAGATATAGAAGTTAATATGTTAGTACTACAAGAAGAAGTAATTCAAAAACTTCTTCTGATAATGAAACCAATGAGTCTAGTGATCTAGATGAACAAAATTCAAGCAGTAGCATTTCTTCATCCAAAAAAATGAAATCATCCTCTCAATTCCAGGGAGAATTTAATAAAATCAGACCTACCAATATCGATCGTGAAATTAAAGAAGGAGCAGAGGCATGGCTCCTCAATATGTCCAAATCCTTTTAAGTGTACAATTATCCAGTAATATTAAGCCAAGGTTAGCCATATAGCTAACCAATTTACTGGTACTTGACATATTTATGGTGGGAAGAAAATAAAGTTGTTCAAAGAATCAAAAGCAATAATCTAACTTGGAAGTTGTTCAAGAAGGAATTTAAGAACAAGTACTTGGATGCAAGGTACTTTGAGAAAAGATTAGGAATTTCATGATTGAAGTTAGGACAACTCATTATGAATGAGTTTTTCAATAAATTCATGATTATGTTGAGGTATGTTCCTTACTTGAAGGAAGAAAAAACAAAAATCCAAAGGCTTGTCATCTATCTACCCTTGTCACACATAAAACGAATTGAATTTGATCAGCTAAAAGCAATGGATGAAACTATTAGAAAAGAAAAACTATGTTTTAACTAAAGAAAAAAAAATGGGAAATATATAAAGTATAGGTGTCCAAGAAACCTAAAAAATTCAGCAGTAAGAAAAAGTGGTTTAAAAATCCCACTTTTACAAAAAATATGCAAGATGGAAATTATAAAAAAAAATTTAACCAGCAGAAAAATACTCGAGAGAAAGGTGGAATTGTTGTAAGCAAAAAAAACTTTAGTGAATTTGTAATAAAGCCCATAAAATTTTTGGGTTGTGGTGAGAATCACCTATGGAGATACTGTCCACAAAATCCACTAAAGAAAAAAACATTGCTAAATCAAATTCAGGAAGCATCAACAATAAATTATGTAGCTTGTAATATATCAAGGATCAACGTTGCATTAGATGGAAAAGGGACAAATCATTAGTCAAATATGGTAGAAGTACAATGTAAGATATTTTACAACAATGTATCTATGCATACATATCCAGGCTCTACCTTAAGCTATGTCTCACCTGCTATTGTTGAAAAAGCTAAACTTAGAAAGGAAAAATAGCATAAGCCTTGGTTAGTACAAATAGCTACCAAAACCAAAAGAAAAGTGTCTGAAATTAGTAACGATTGCACTCAAGATATTAATGGATTGAAAATTATCCTCAACTTAAAATTTTTACCATTATGATCTTATGATTTCCTCATAGGGATGGACTGGACATAAACAAAATAAAGTGATATTAAACTGTCTAGACAAGCCCTTCACCTATTTTGATGATGGAGGAAAAACTTACATGGTGCAAGACATTCCAAGAAAAATCTTCGTGAGGAAAATTTTTGTTGTACAAATGAAGAAACATTCTAGGAAAGGGTGTAAATTGTTCATTTTTCAAGTGCAAGAACTACCTGAAAATGACCAACAACCATCATTTGTTGAATATCATGTATTAGAAGAGCTCAAAGATGTGTTTCCAAAATAAATACCAAGACATCCTCCAAGGAGGGACACTGACTTCACAATTTATTTTGTACCTCGGGATATTCCAGTTTCTAAGGCCCCATACAGAATGAGTGTACCTGCACTAATGAAAAATAATATTCAACTACAAGAATTATCACACAAAAAGTATATAAGGCCAATCAATGTATCCTTGGGTAACACCTTATGTTTGTGAAAAATAAAGACATAACATTGAGATTGTGCATAAATTATAGACAGTTGAATAAGATGACCATAAAAAACAAATACCCCTTACCGAGAATATATGATTTATTTGATCAAGTTAGGGGAGCTTCTATATTTTTTTAAATATTGATTTAAGATCAGGATATCATCAAATCATGATCAAGGATGAATATATACACAAGACAACTTTTTGTACACACTATGGGCACTATGAGTTTCTGGTGCTTCCATTTGGGTTGACTAATGCACCTGCCACATTCATGTGTCTCGTGAACAATGGGTTAAGGCCATTCCTAGACAAGTTTGTTATTTTCTTCATAGATGATATTTTAGTATACTCAAAGATTAAGGAAGAAAATCAACACCATCTAAAGATGGTCCTCCAATCTCTAAGAGATAACGAGATTTATGCTAAAGTTAGCAAATATTCCTTGTAGGAGAAGAAAATACATTTTTTGGGAAATATAATATCAGAAGAGGGAATTGTTGTAGACCCTCAAAAGGTAAACACAATTTTGGAGTGGTCAGCACCCAAGAATTTGGAAGAGGTTAGATATTTTATGGGAATCATAGGTTATTATAGAAGATAGATTCATAGAAGAATTCTCTAAAATTTCTTATCTAATCACTAATCTACAAAAGAAGAGAATCAAGTTTGAACGAAATCCAAAGTGTTAAGCTAGCTTTGATAAGCTTAAATTCCTTTTACAACAACTCCCATTTTAAAATTGTCTAATCCCAATAAGGAATTTGTGGTATGCGCAGATGCAAGCAAAGAAGGATTGGGAGGAGTTTCAATGCAAGATGGCCATGCCATTTGTTATGAATCTAGAAAATTGAAGGAACATGATAATAACTATGCTACACATGACCTGGAATTAACAACATTAATTCATGCATTTAAAATGTGGAGACACTATTTGATAGGAAGAAAATTTAAGCTACGGACATATAATGTGAGACTCAAGTACCTATTTGATCAGCCTAATCTAAATGCTAGACAAGAAAGGTGGTTAGCATTTATAAGTTAAAATGAATTTAAAATTTCACACATCAAAGGGAAGGAAAATAAGATAGTGGATGCTTTAAGTAGAAAGCATAACCAGATTTGTGTTGCAACAAAAATTAGTTAATCAAAAAATTTAGTTGAAAAAAGTCAAAAAAACTACAAATTGAGATCTAGAGGATGCTAAAATTAAATAAAACCACAGAAAACTGAAAATTTGGGAGAAAAAGAATAGGAATTCTCAATTAGCAGCCAATATTTATTGTTGTCTAGAGGCAGAATTTACATACCAAATGAAGTAAATGTGATTTTTTTGTATCGATGAGCTGCATAAAATACCAATAGATAGTCAACCTGGTTATAAAATATTGATTACAATGTTGACGAAATAATTTAACTGGCCAAAAATGAAAAATGAGACAACAGAGTATATGGAAGGATGTGTTGAATGTCAACAAGTTAAGGCACCTCACCAACATCGTGTTGGTTTGTTACAACCATTCCCTATTCCTAAATGGAAATGGGAGACTATCTCAATGGATTTTACTACTCGGACTACCCAGAAGTAAAAATAACATGATGTTATTAGGGTTGAGGTTGACAAACTTGGTAAGGCAACACACTTAGTTACAATCAAATCAACTTTTAAGGCTATAAAATTTGCATAAATTTTTATGATGGAGATTTTCAAAATTTATGGGTTACCTAAGGTTGTAATTTCAGACAGAGATGCTAAGTTCACCTCCAAATTATGGAATGGATTATTATAAAATATGGGAAATAAGTTAAATTTTATGACATCCATGATCATCAAATTGATGGTCAAATAGAAATTATCAATCATATATTGGAGGATATGTTAAGGATGTATGTGGAGGAAAAACAAACCAAATGGGAAGATTGCTTACATTTAGCTAAATTTTCCTATAAAAATGGATATCAAACTTCTTTAAAAATGAGTCCATTTGAATTCATTATGGGAGAAGATGCAAGGTACCATTGAGTTGGGATCACCCTAAAGATAGATTGATGATAGGATTTGACATGTTAAGAGAAATGGAAGAGATAGTGAAGAAATTCAAACAAAACTATAAAAAAACCTAAGATCGTTATAAAAGTTATGCAGGTTTGAAAATAACTCAGAAATAATTTAATGCGGGAGATCATGTATACTTGAAAACAAAACCTAAGAAAAGTACACTCAGGCTTGGCAGTTGTGCTAAGTTATCTCCTAGATATTGTGGTCCCTTTAAAGTGTTAGCCAAAGTTGGACCTATTGCTTACCAAATAGCCCTACCAAGTCACATTAAGATTCATAATGTGTTTCATGTTTCATTATTGAATAAATATGTGCATGATCCTTCTCATGTAATTGATTGACATGTTGTATAGGTGGAACTAGAGGGAGAGTTCCTAGCAAAACCACTACGTATTCTAGACTGGAGGGTGGTTACACTCTAGAATAGAGATATGGTGCAGTTGAAGGCTCATTGGAAACATTTCACTCTGGAGGAAGCAACTTAGGAACTGTAGGATGATTTTAAGGAACCTTATCCTTCCATGGTTTAGATTCTAAAATGGTTTCCGAAAGGAAGAATTTATTGAGAGACTGAGACAATGTCAAATTTAAGCAAGGGAGGATGTGATATCTCTCAGCTTAAGGACTTCATTGTATTTATATGTATATACATTTAATTTTTGAGTTAGTATGCCACATCGGAAATAAAAACTCATATTTAATTATCAACAATATTTTTGATTATATGTTATGAAACCAGCTCCAAAAATAGAAGAAAATAGAGATCAACGCCTTAGAAATCAGCCACTTCGAGGGGGAACCTCATTTACATTACATAAATGAAAAAATATTGGATGATTCAAATGAAAAAACCTCATTTCTATATATAGGAGTCCATGAGGTCACAATATAAATCCTAGATGACCTAACAATAATAATGTAAGGGCACAATAATAAAAATAGTGGGGTTTTATGGGGCACAATAATAACAATATGGGGACTACAAGGGTACAAAAATAACAATAAGGGGGATACACTAACAACAATAAGGGACTACACTAGTAATATAGGGACCTAAAATGACTAACTATAACATTATTTAAGCATGAAACATGGAAAATTGGGTGCACTCGAGAAGTAAAAGGAAGCTCCAATGTGTATGCCATAGTACCAATATTTTTCAACACCTTGTAAGGACCATAGTACTTTCGTGATAATTTATTATCCTTATTAGCTTTATTGAGGGAAATTTTTTTGTATGGTTGTAGTCGTAAAAATACCCAGTCTCCTACATCAAAACTTCTCTCGCTGCAATGTTGATATGCTTGTTGTTTCATTTGATTTTGTGCCAAATTTAGGTTATCCTTTAAGAGTTGGAGAACTTGTTGTTGATGCTCGATGTGATATTCCACTGCTTGAACCTTATCATTTTCTCTTAGAGATGATGTGATGGATGGTGGATGATATCCACAAAGTGCCATAAATGGGGTCATTTTTGTTGTAGCATGGAAGGAAGTGTTATACCACCATTCAGCCATAGGTAACCACTTGACCCATTGTGTTTGTTTATCAGATACAAAACAACAAAGATATACTTCCAAACATTTTCTCACTATCTTAGTTTTCCATAAGATTGAGAATGATAAGATGAGCCATGGGCTATTTGAGTACCCAAACAAGAAAATAATTCCGGCCAAAAATTTCTAGTGAAAATGGGATCTCTGTCTCTTACAATAATCCTTGGGTTTCCATGTAGATTTTGAATTGTTTCCATAGATGCAGTAGCAACTGTAATTTCTTTAAATGGATGAGATAATGAAAAAAAGTGTGAATACTTGGTAAGTCTATCAACTACCACCATGATGACACTCTTTCCTTCGAACTTAGGTAAACCTATGATAAAATCCATTGAAACCTCCTCCCAACGTTGACTTGGAATGAGTAAAGGTTGTAGAAGACCCGATGTCTTAATTGTCTGAACTTTATTTTGCTGGCAAATCAAAAATTCCGCCACAAAATTTTGAATATCATATTTAATGTCATCCTAAAAAAAAATTCTTCACCCTGTGGTAAGTTTTTAAAAATCCTTAGTGTCCTCCTACGGGAGAGGTGTGCAATTCGAAAATAACCTTTTGTTTTAGTTATGAATTCTTAGAAATATATAACCGATCTTTGTGCCATAATGAATCATTTTTCCAACTAAATGTATTAGATGTACTGGGATCTTGTTGCAACTTTTGAATGAGTTTCCACACTTCTTCATCATTCTTCCATTCCCCCCTTGCTTCGGTTATCCAATCTGATTGGATAATAGAAATGGAAAAAAAACAATGCTTCCACCTCCTCATCCGTTCTTGAGAGTGCATCTGCAACAACATTTCACTTCCCCTTTTTGTAGATGATTTCAAAGTCATAGCCCAACATCTTTGTGACCCATTTTTTCTATCCTTTTGAAGATATTCTTTGTTCAAAAAATTATTTTAGACTATCATGATCAATTTTTACCCTGAATTGTCTTCCCATTAGGTAAGGTTGCCATTTGTTTAGTGCATGTAGTATTGCCAACATTTCCTTCTCATAAATATCTTTCTGTAAATACTTTCCTTTGATTGGATGACTTTCAAAAGTAATGGGTCTTCCTTCTTGCATTAAAAAAACACCAATTCCATTTCCTGAGGCATCACATTCCACAATAAAGGTTTTTGTGAAGTCTAGCATAGCTAAGACTGATGCTAGGGACATTTCCTCTTTATGATGTTCAAAGGCCTCAGTTGGTTTGGGAGTCCATGAAAATGCATCTTTCTTTAATAATGTTGTTATATGTGTTTCTATTCTCCCATAATTCTTAACAAACTTGCGATAATACCCTGTTAACCCGAGAAATCCTCGCAACTACTTTATGGTTGTGGGGAATTTCCATTCTTTAATGGATTTAATTTTGTTAGGGTCTACCGTAACACCCTTCCGAGATACAATATGACCTAGATATTCCACCTCTTGTACTCCAAAGAAACATTTGGAGGTTTTTGCGTATAATTGTTTCTGCTCTAATAGTTTGAGGATATTGTCAACATGTTGAACATGATCCTTCCAAGACCTGTTGTAGATTAGTATATCATCAAAAAATACTAACACAATTTTTCTAAGCAAGGGTTTAAAAATGGAATTCATCAACCCTCGAAATGTAGAAGGTACATTGGTAAGGCCAAAAGGCATGACCAAAATTTCATAATGACCCTCATGAGTTTGAAATGTTGTTTTCGGAATATCTTTAGTCTTCATTCTAATTTGATGATATCCTAAACAAAGATCCAACTTGGTAAAATAAATTTCTCCATGTAATTCATCCAATAATTCATCAATCACAAGAACAGAAAATTTATCTTTAATAGTGAGCTTATTGATCTCCCTATAATTCGAAAACATGTGCCATGATCCATCCTTCTTGTGCACCAATACTATTGGAGCAGAGAAAGAACTTTGACTAGGTTGAATTATACCAGCCTCTAACATTTCTACAATCATACATTCAATTTCACTCATTTGGATATAAGGATATCTGTAAGGCTTGATGTTTTGAGGAACACTTCCTGGAATAAAATTAATAGCATGATTAGGATCACAAATAGGTGGGATTCCTTTGGGAGTTTCAAACACCTTGGAATGATTGTCCAAGACTTTTTGGAGATATGGATAAATATATGATTTTGATGTTGGAACTTCTAGTGAGCATAATTGTGTAATTACGCCTCGTTTATATTTTTTCAGAACCTTTATCATGACATTAGAGCTTATTATCTTTCTCAACTTCCCTGTGATACCCCGTAATTCAACTTCCTTTCCTTCTGAAAAAAAAAATTCAAGAAAAGTTCTTGAAAATTAAAAGCTACCGTCCCCAAATATTGTAACCATTGTACTCCTAGTACAACATCAACACCTCCTATTGGAATGGAAAGAATTGACTATTCAAGACATATTCCCCCATGGTTAGCTTGATATTATGGCATTTTCTAGAGCAATTTAGATTCCCTCCATTTGCAACCATCACTTGACACTCTAGTGTTGGGTATATGAAGCAATTCAATTCCTTGGCTACCTTAAAATGAACAAAATTATGTGTACTACCTTAATCAATCAATACTATTACATTTTTCTTCTTGATATTTCCTTCTATCTTGAGAGTTTGAGGAGTGGTGATTCCTGCCAATGAATTAAAAGATATGGTCGGACTCATTTCTTATTTCTCTAGGGCCATTTCTCGGTGTATATCCTCTTATTTTGAAGTTTCTTGTTCATTTTCTTCCTCCTCTTCACAATATATGTGAAATAATTTATTCTTAGCACACTTATGACCTTTAGTGTATTTTCTCTCACAATTGTAGCAAAGCCCTTTTGCTCTTTTTTCTTCCAATTTTTGTCGTCTCAACCTTGTAGATTGTGGAAGTCTAGGAGTAGCAACACTTCCATCTTTATAGATGTGAGTGGGAGGCTTCCTTGTCACCATAATTTCACTTTCAAGTTTTCTTACCAACCTGAATTCCTTCTCCAATGAATCAGGTTTCCAAAGGCAAACCTCATGTTGGATGTTATCCTTTAAATTCCCTATGAAGACATCAATCGTGTGTTCCTCTGAAATACCAGTTACCCTTATATTCAATTTTTGGAAGTACTCAATGTGCTCCACCATTGAACCCTTTTGTTTGAGATTTATAAATTGGCTAAAGAAGGTGTTTCTATTTGTATCCTCATAATGTGATATCATTTCCTCCATAAAAATTGACCAAGTGACATTTTTTTTATGAGAAGAAAGCCATCGGTACCATACAAATGTATTTTGTACTAAATGTAAAGTCGCAAAGCGTACCTTTTGTGTGTTTTTCACATTATGGAGATCAAAATATTGCTCCATCTATAGTATCCATGTTACGGGGTCCTTGCCGTCAAACTTCCTCATATCAAGCTTTGGAATATGGTGGGTCTTCAATCCAACATTAGAGTTTATGAAATCATGATTAACATTTATTTTGTTCTCATCATGAGTTTCCTATACTACCTTTTCGCCATTAGGAATCATTTCTTATATCAACTTTGTCAAACCTTCCTTCAAACCTTCAATTTCTACTTTTAGATAATTCTTCATGTCTTCCATGTTTTCTTTCATTTTTCCTTTATGTCATCCATCTTAGCTTCCATACCATCCATCTTAGTTTCCATGCCATTCTTCAAACCATCCATCTTACCTTCCACACCTTGATTCAAACCTTCCATATTATCTTCCATGCCTTTCTTCAAGCCATCCATCTTAGCTTCCACACCTTATTCAAAACTTCCATTTCATTTTTTTCTCTTTGCGAGAGCGAAATTTGTTGCACTTGGTCTTGTAATTTTGATATATCATGTTGCACTTCTTCCTCTTCATGAGTCATAGTAGAGCCTTCTAAGGGGTTAATGGGTGTTGAATTCTTTTTAGGGGCCATTTTAGAACCTAATATTGATATATATGCTTCAATATGCCCTTAGAATCACTTCAAACTGATTTTTCAAACCAGACTTATGCAATTTGAAAAAAAAACATACACACCTTTTTCTTGCTTTTGAGGAGCTGGATATTGAAAGAGATGTATCTATAGAATTTCAAGATCCTAAGATTTTATCTTTGGTACTTTAGTAGCCCTCTCAATCTTATTTCCAATGCCTTAGGTCTGGCTTGATTTTGATTCTTCAAGCCAAATTTATGCCTAATATTCCGCAATGACCTAATTATGGACTAGTTCAGTATAGCGAACTTGTATGACATGCCACATGTCATGGTTTCGTCCTACAGTCTGTGTAATTTTTGCCAAAATTTACTTCCAATATTATTCTCAAAGAGAGATTTATGATGATTTTCCCAAGGTCACCTCTTTGAGATGAAATTCAGGAGCCTGCTAAAACCCTAACTTCCACAAATTATATCTCCAAAAATATTGTGAACCAAGATCTGAAATTTTTACAGGACATTCATCAGGATTTCTTCGCAAATGGGTTTCTTTTGTAGCTTGTGAACCTTCGTAGGAAAAATGTTATAGTGAAAAGGCCACGATGACCTGTTTGAGGCAGTGAAATCCTAGAATCCAAAGCTCTGATACCAAATATTATGACACTAGCTCCAAAAATAGAAAAAAATAGAGATCAATGCCTTAGAAATCAACCACTTCGAAGGGGAAACCTCCTTTATATTACATAAATTAACAATTCTTGGATGATTCAAATGACAAAACATCGTTTCTATATATAGGAGTCCATGGGGTCACAATATAATCCTAGCTTTATAACAATAATAATGTAAGGGCACAAAAATAACAATAGTGGGGTTTTATGGGGCACAATAATAACAATAAGGGGGATACTGATCCAGGTGGATATTGGTGGCCACTCGCCTATTCCACTTGGGGCCCCACCATTGTCTCTTTCAGTTTTTCACAATTTACTATTTTCAGTAGTTTTTTGGGTCCTGAACTTCTGAGCCATTTTGAGGCCCTAAACGACATTTTTTGGGCATCATTTATGTAGTGAATATGATTCCATTCAAGAATTGATATTTGTGACGATAGTTTTAGTCCTCGGATAGATATTTCTAACGATGTATTATGTGCATCAAACGGAGATAGTATGCCAAAGTTACATCCCCGGGAAGTTGAAACACCAATTTACCAAAAAGAGGCCCACAGTTTTGGCGCTTCATCTCCTAGGGTTAGGTTTTTGGATGTTTAGAGTTCTCCATTATTTTTCCATAATAAATAGGCCCTCGATCCTCATTGAAACACAGTTTAGAGGTCTATAGCCGCCACATCTCTTCTCATAGATTTGCTACTATCACCCTAGCTATTTTATTTCCATTATGTTTGTAAGCATATTTATGTTATTTGATATTAATGAAATGAAGCCTTATTTCCACTACATCTTTATGTTTGTGGTTATTTATGTATTCTGTTGTGTTCCTGCATAAATCTAGATCAGTGGTATCAAAGCGATCTGCTTTTTCTCGATCCTTCTTTGCATGTCCCCAACGAGGTCAAGGTATAAAGAGTTAGGGCTCGATCTGGTGGAACCTTTGCAAGATCAGCCTCGCAAACCCTGACGGATGCCCATGAGGGATGAAAAGAAATATGAGTGAGCAGGAGATCCTATCAACATATTGCTCAAGGAGGCCCTCGAAAAATAAAGGAATGCGATGATGGATAAATTTGCCTAGATCCTTCAACGACTGCCCACTGGTAGCGCATCTACATCTAATAGCCACTATGGAGGCATGAATCCCTTTAAGGTACAAGTAAACTTTGACATTCCCATATTTGAGGGTAAAATAGTTGTAGATGCCATAGATAGATGGTTGAATCTATTAGAAGGATATTTCTCGGTTCATGAATTTTCCGACCGGGAGAAGATTATTTTTGCACTCCTCAAAGCTACCCCCTATTTCAAGAACTAGTGGGAAACCTATTGTGAAAAAAAGGACGAGACAAAATCCTCTCTGTTCTCAGCCGTACCCACTTGGAATTCTTTCCGAGATGCCATCAAGGAACAATACTATCCCGTGGGGAGCTATGAGGACAAGTACATACAATGGACCATGCTGCGACAACAAAGGAATCAAGATGTGCATGAGCTAACAAATCTATTCCATACCATGTGCACAAATTTGGGTATCAAAGATTCAAAGAAACATTTGGTGTTAAAGTATCGCAGCTGTCTGCACAGATACATTCAAGAGGAAATAGAGTTCCTCGACATCTCCTCGCTTGGTACGACATACCGGTATGCTGCCAAGATCGAGCATAAATTCAAATAGAAGAAGCGAGAATTTGGATCTACAAATCAAAAGCAAGGGAAAGGTGCCCCTAAACCGCAGAACAAAGGACAAAGCCAAGGCATGACAACCCAAGACAACCTGCCAAAGCCACAAGCAAAGAAAAACACCAGGAAGCCAAAGGACACGGGAAAGTGGTGTGAGTTCCATAAGAGCTCCACTCACAACACAAGTGAGTGTCAGGCCAAGCAGTCGCTGGTGGCCAAGATGAGGGCTTCTGAATTATATGCATGCTCTGACTCTGAATTAGAACCTGACAAGGGGAATGAAAAAGGGAAGTATATTATTGATACGGAGCCCAACGCCAATGTTGCCACTACGAAGATCCAGAAGGAGGAACCAGAAGATCCAGAGGAGGCAGAGTGTCTCTTCAAATCCCAGATGTGGGTAAAGGGTTCCTCGCTACGGTTCATTGTCGAAAATGCGAGCTAGAAGAACCTCATTTCCGTAGATGTCATGAAGTGGTTGGGCTTGCCGACCACAGTGCACCCACAACCATACACCATCGGGTGGCTTCACCAAGGACAGGATCTCCGCGTCAGCTAGCAGTGTCGCATTCCCTATAGCATCAAGCCCTTCATAGATGAGGTATTGTGTGACATTGCTCCTATTGATGTTTCTAATGTATTATTAGGCCAACCATACTTGTGGAAGCGACATTCTGTGTATGAGTCCCGACCTCGCGTTGTTATTGTTACTTTGGGAAATAAGTTGTACAGGATACCAGAGGTACCACCACCTCCCACTATCTGTTTGGTTACTGCAAAAAAATGTAGTAAACTCATTTCCCAAACCAGGAATTTTTTTTTCTTGATGATCCGCCTCCAGGGAAAGAAGAAGACTGTGGCCACGACCTCCAGACATGGCTCCTCTGCACAACAACAACAACAAATGGACAAGGTTGTGGAGGAGTACGGGGACATCTTCACCTCACCCACAGGGGTGCTTCTACACTGTCAGGTCAAGCACCCAATTGACCTGACCCCAGGTGTGCCACTATCCAATGGACCGATCTATAGGCAGTTTGTTCTGGAGAATGATGAAATCAAGAGGAAGATTTAGGAGCTGCTGTAGAAAGGTCACATCCGGCCAATTTCATCGCCCTGTGGGAGCCCGATCGTGTTGGTACAGAAAAATGATGGGACATGGAGACTCTGTATTGACTATCGGGCGCTGAACAAGATCACTATCTGAAATAGGTACCTGATCCCATGTATTGATGACCTTCTAGACAAACTCAAAAGGGAAAAATATTTCAGTAAGATCGACTTGAAGTCTGGGTATCACCAGGTACCAATTGAACCCGCTGATGTGTGGAAGTCTGCCTTCAAAGCTAAGGAGGGCCATTTCGAATGGCTTGTCATGCCTTTCGGGTTGAAAAATGCTCCCGCAACCTTCATGAGGTTGATGGATGACATCTTGCATCCTTTCACCAACTCATTTGTAGTGGTATACTTGGATGACATTCTGATCTTCAGCCAGACTTGGGAAGAGCACCTCCACCACATCCGAGAAGTCCTATAAGCACTACGACAACACAAGTTGTGTGCCAATTTGGAGAAGTGCACTTTTGGCATGAATCATGTTCAATATCTGGGATACATTATTGATGAAATGGGGGTGCATATGGATCTAGCCAAGATCCAAGTCATTCGGGATTGACCAGCCCCAACCACCCTAACAGAGCTTCGCAACTTTCTGGGTCTTGCTAATTTCTACCACAGGTTCATGTTGGGATTCTCTAATATCACTTGGCCCTTGAGTCAAGTCACCAAGGGAGGAGCAAAAGAAAAATTATTTTGGTCGGAATCTCAATAGAAGGCATTTGTAGAATTGAAACATTGCCTCTGTTCTGCCCCAGTGCTCACATTACCAGACTTGCAACAACCATTTGAGATTGAGACAGATGCCTCTAACTATGCTATTGGGGAAGTTCTTACTCAACAGGGGCATCCAGTGGCATATCATAGTGAGACATTGTCTGACACAGTTCGAAAGTATCCCACTTATGACAAAGAAATGTATTCCATTATGTAGGCTTGTCGACAATGGAAGCATTACATTTTGGGGTAGGAGACAATCATCCACATAGACCACCGACCCCTGCAGTTCATACAGACACAAGGGAATTTGCAGAACAATCACCATCAGAAGTGGTCCACATATTTGCAACAATTTCATTTGAACATCAAGTACAAGAAGTGTACCACCAATAATGTTGTAGACTGCCTCATCTGACCACCAATCGTGGCCATAACCACCGTTCTCAACTCTTGTGGGCATGAGACTTCTCATTGGCCACTTATTTACAAGAGCAATCCAGAATTCAGGTACACATACAAAGCACTCTTGGGGGGTACGCAAGTTCCAAATTTTCACTTCCAAGATGCACTGTTATGTCACCTGGGACACCTTTAGGTTCCTTTAAGCGACCATGCCAAGATGATATGGGAAGCACACTACAGTCGAGTCACTGGGAATTTTGGGGTTTAGAAAACAGTGGCAGTACTGCAGAAGTATTTCTATTGGCCGAACCTTCGATAGGATGTTGGGAAGTACATTAGATCCTGCACTGCTTGAGCCATTACAAAACTGACCATCAAGAAGCAAGGACTCTATAGTCCGCTACCTACCCCTAGTCGACCTTGGGAATCCATCTCCATGGATTACATGTCAAGCCTTCCTTCTAATAAGCATGGAAATGACTGTGTTTTTGTGGTCGTCGATAGATTCTCAAAGATGGCCATTATGGCGGCTTGTAACAAGAATATCACAGCAGAAGCCACTGCTAAACTCTTCTTTGAACGCGTGTGGGTGCACTTGGGATCCCACAGTATATCATATCAGATCGCAACAGCATGTTCCTCAACACATTTTGGTCCAGCCTCTAGTCACACCAAGCTCACCAAGTCCACAACTTTCCATCCCCAAACTGATGGCCAAACAGAGGTCGTCAATAGGATGATTGTACACATTCTGCACATGTACAATTCAAAGCATCCATGCACATGAGATGAGAGCCTCCCCTATGTAAAAAACAGTTATAATTGGGCTCTCCATAGTGTTGAAAATGCAACAAGATGATGGAGCTTAGTGAAATGAAGTTGCCTTCACTAAGTGGGCCTGCAGGCTATTTTTGGCGCAAAGTCTATTTTTAGACTATGTCTATTTTTAGACATATGGAGCATGGTCTAGGAGTTGTAGTATGCTATTATTGGATGATTGGTCGAGTTGGTAAAAATAGATGGACCTCTATTTTTAGACATACAGGTCGAAGTCTATTTTTAGACTGCCTGTCTAAAAATAGGTCAGTCAAATATTATTAGCCCTTAATAATATTTGGACTATAAACTTCAGTTTATTCTCTTACAACACTTCAGTTGGAGCTACGGATGTGGCCCATGCATATGAAAGAAGGAATTATGCTATTACTAGGGGTTTGGTGAGCTCATGCATGGTTGAATTCAGTTAGAACTCAAGTGGTGGAGTTTGGTGGAGTTGATGAGACAGTTGGTGGAGTTGTGTTCTGTTTAACTTAGTTGAACTAGTTGTGTTTAGTTTAACTGTCTAATACACTAGTGATGAGTGGAGTGAATTAAATATTATTTAATTCAATAATTATTAACTCATTATTCAACTCAAGAACACATCAGTTTACTACACTGCATGTACAGTTCAGTGAAGACCAGTGGAAGAGGTAGATGAAAGGGTGAGTTTGCTATTAGTTGGGACATCAGTTGTGCTTGAGATTTGCACAAGCATTGGAGGAGATTTCCCATGAGGATTGCGCAGTTCAAGCCAAGGATATTCGAACTTGGATCTCTCATTGAACCAACTTGGATTGTGTAGTAGAGGCAGGCAATTAGTGGATGAGTTTTGAACCTGTGACTTGTTCAAAACTGAGCTAGTTTGTGTGTAACTTTTGGAGATAGTACTGAGTACTTGTGAGGATTATTGTACTGATATTGTTACATGTTCTATTCTATTATAATATACAAATAGCTGGGGGTTTTCAGCTATAAGCTTTCCCCATTACATATTGTGTTTATGTGCGCATGCGACTGTTTCTATTTCCACAAATTGTTGATCAATTGTAGAAGAGGTTATGTGTTATGCATGAAATCGAATTAATGTGTGACCAGGATAATCTCAGTGGATAAATATTCATTTTTCAGCAAATTTCTACATGGTATCATATTGAATTGATCATCGGGATCTATTACAGTGATTACAATTTTATTTCGGTAGACAGAGTCTGTAACGGGCCAGGTAGCCTCTGGATCCATCCTTTCTCTGGAAGGTGATATATCCAGTAAATGCCCTTACAGTCGATCTCTGTGCTAGAAATAATTTTTTCTCACAGATCCAGAAGCAGTTGAGTTTTTGAGTTTGGAATTCGAATTTTGCAACAGCTTGTTTTCTTGGTGCCGGAGTTGAAATGTCTTTCAATGGTTTGCGACTCGAATATGCTCTTGAAGGCAGTTCGAATTATGTTTCATGGAAAGATCGGATGGAGGAAGTATTAGAAGATAATGGGCTGAAGGAGTTCATAGATATGGATGTCCAAAATCCTACTAATCCTGCTGAAGTTGAGGCTTGGCAAAAGAAGATGGCGAAATGTCGAAGGATTCTATTGGAGGGCGTGAAGGATCACATTGTATACAGCCTGCATGGAAAAGCTTCTCCATATTTGATGTGGAAAGCATTGACAGATCTATTCCAGAGCAAGAGCGACCAAAGGAAGCTGGCGCTCAAGGATAAACTTAGAAACATTAATATGGAGAAAGGTGACAGTATCGCCAAATACCTCACGAAGTTCACTCAATGCAGAGATGAGCTGGGAAGTGTGGGGGTGACAGTCGATGAAGAGGACTTGGTGGAATTGGCTCTCCTTGGTCTTCCGAAGAGTTGGAATTCCTATCAGGACTCTGTCAATGGTCGGGAGAAGTTGTCGGGATGGGAGTGACTTTGGGCGGATCTCATGCAGGAGGAGATAAGGAGGACTACCAGGGATGGATCTTCATCAAAGGTATCTGATGAAGAAAATTGCGCTTTGGCTGCCAAAGAAAAGAAGGGGAAGAGAAAGAAAGCTTCTCGATGCAGTGCGAAAGGCAAGAAGCAAGACATGTCCAAGGTGAAGTGTTTTCAACGTCACCGGCTAGCACGGACACTATGCCACAAATTGTCCACGGAGAAGAAGAAAAATAAGAGGAGCTGCTGGATACTGCGGCGGGAGAGCGCGTAGCCTCCCGGTTCGAAATGGATTTTTCAACGTCACATGCTTGGTCTCAAGTGTGATGGGATCGGTATGGTTCTTGGGCAGGTGGTGCGTCATTTCACATGACGAGGAGATCGGATACGTTTCGGATACGGAGGAAAAGATCTTGGAGTGCACACATCGAGATGGGCAATGATGTAGATACGGTCACGGCCAGGAGGTAGCAATTTTCCTTTGAGAGGGAGTCTGGTAAACCCTTCGTATTGAAGGAAGTATTGCATGTTCCAGGATTGATGAAGAATTTTATCTTTGTGGCGATGTTGGAAGACAAGGGGTATGATGTGGTCTTCAGCAAAGGAAAGGCTTTCCTACGCAGTAAGACAACTGGAGAGACCCGGAAGATAGGGGTTCGAGTCAAGAACCTTTATCAGTTGCAAGTAGATGGCTGCATAGCAATGGCATTCAAGGCGGGAGAAGTGGTGAGTCGGGATGATGAGGGCGAGCTGTGGCACAGGAGATTGGGCCACCTTCACCACGACGCTTTAAAGATATACTGCAGCAGATTTCTATTGGGCTTCCTAAGGGCACTCTTGCGCAGTCAGATCAGTGCAAGGGGTGTACCTTGGGAAAATATGTGAAAGCCACCTTTCACGAGAAGGATAGTCGCGCCACGACGATCCTTGAGAGAGTTCACACGGATGTGTGTGGTCCTTTCTCGGTAGCTTTGATAGCAAAGCACAAGTACTATGTGATCTTTGTTGATGATTTCTCTCGGAAGTGCTGGATCTTCTTCATGCATAAGAAGAGTGAGACATATTCAAAGTTATGTGAATTCAAGGCGTTGGTTGAGAAGGAATCGGGAAAGCATGTGAAGGTCGTTCTAGGGAGCTTGGCTGGTGGTACCCATCTCTACCGAATTCATGAATTTTGCAACGTGTATGGGATTCGGAGAGAGCTCATCCCACCCCATAACCCACAGCAGAACGGGGTGGCTGAGCGGAAGAACAGAACGATCGTGGGTGCTGCACGGGCGATGTTGCATGATCAGGGCCTACCCCTTCACTTGTGGGCAGAGGCATGCAATACAGCAGTGTATGTGCAGAACCGTTGTCCTCACAAGGTTCTTGGCATGAGTACACCAGAGGAGGCTTATTCTGGCAAGAGGCCTGATATTTCCCATTTGCGGATTTTCGGATCTCCCGTCTACATGCATGTGACGAAGGATGCAAGAAGGAAGTTGGATCCAACTGCTGAAGTTGGAATATTTGTGGGGTACACTGATACACCTCACAACTATCGGGTGTATGTGCCAGACAGTCGCAAGACTGTTGTGCGACGGGATATAAAATTCCAGGAGGAGAAAGCAATGCAGTGTTCGCTTGAGAGGGAGCTACACTTGCATGCAGATGAGGAGCTGTTAGTTCCTAAGGAGGAGCTTCCGGATGTGGATCAGCCACAAGAGGAAGTTCATGAGGTGGAAGAGACCACTCATGCAACGCCAACCATCAGAGGGCGCAAGCGCACTACAGAAGCTAAGCGACTGGCTCGAGATGCAGAGAAGGTTGTAGGACCACCTACAACACAGCGCAGACAGAGACAGTCACCAGACCGGTACACTGGATACATGGCTCTTGTGAGAAAATGTGTCGTGACAGAACCATCCTCTTTCGAGGAAGCTGTGGAGGAACCCGCATGGGTAGATGCCATGGTGGAAGAGTATGATTCGATTGTCAGAAACAATGCATGGGAGATTGTCCCGCGACTGGAGGGGAAATCAGTGGTGGGTTCATGATGGATCTACAAAGTGAAGCAGGCGGCTGACGGGAGTGTGGAGAAGTACAAGGCAAGATTTGTTGCCCGAGGCTTCTCACAGATAGAGGGGATCGATTATGAGGAGACCTTTGCACCTGTCGCAAGGTATTCTTCCATACGGACGATCCTAGCTCTCTCAACGCAGATGGGGTGGCACATCCATCAGATGGATGTGAAGACTGTGTTCCTCAACGGAGTCATTGAGGAGGAGGTGTACATAGAGCAACCCGAAGGTTTCGAGATCTTCAGCAGTGAGTCGCATGTGTGCAGACTCAAGAGAGCACTGTACGGGTTGAAGCAAGCACCTCGTGCTTGGTACACATGGATAGACAGTTATTTCACCGGACTTGGATTCTCCAAGAGTGAGGCGGATCCTAACCTGTACCAGATTGTGGTGGAGGGGAAGTTGCTGATCATTGTATTGTATGTAGATGATATGATTTTTACGGGTGATGAGCTGTTGATACTTTCATGCAAGGAGGATCTTGCTAGAGAGTTTGAGATGAAGGACTTGGGCCTCCTTCATTATTTCCTGGGATTGGAAATTTGGCAGCGCAGTGATGGACTATTTGTTTCTCATGGTAAGTATGCCCGGGAGATACTGGAGAAGTTCAACATGCATGGCTGCAAGCCTGTTGATACTCCTCTTCCTGGAGGTTGGAGGAAGGAGGATGCTACTTCGGCGGAGGTAGTGGATGCCACTGTTTATCGACAGTTGGTGGGGTCGCTTATGTATCTGGTCAATACACGACCCGATATATGCTATGCTGTTAACCAGATTTCACAAGCTATGGTTAAGCCTACCAAGCTCTTCTGGAAGGCAGGCAAGCATGTATTGCGTTATCTTAGTGGCACATCGGGATATGGTCTATGGTACAGACAGGAGGATGGAGCGAAGCTTTCTGGCTTCACTGATGCAGATTGGGCAGGGAGCCCAACGGATCGAAAGAGTACATATGGAGGAGTTTTCAGCATTGGATCGAAAGCAGTTTCCTGGTACAACAGGAAGCAGAGATCCGTGGCACTCAGTTCAGCAGAGGCCGAGTACATGGCAGCAAGCTTGGCTACATGCAAGGCTATTTGGATGAGGAAGATCCTCATTGGATTGTTCGGGTTGCACTTGGAGCCTACTGTGATTTATTGTGATAACCAGAGTTGCATTAAACTCTCGGCTAATCTAGTATTTCATGATAGATCCAAACACATCGACATCAGGTACCATCATATCAGAGATTGTGTGCAGTGGAGAATCATGTTACTTTCATACATTCCCACGGAGGATCAAGATGCTGATATCTTGACGAAGGCGCTCACCAGGAGAAAATTCGAATACCACAGAGGTAGGATAGGGGTTGCAGATAATCCATATCTTGTTGAGAGGGAGTGTTGAAAATGCAACAAGATGATGGAGCTTAGTGAAATGAATTCGCCTTCACTAAGTGGGCCCGCAGGCTATTTTTGGCGCAAAGTCTATTTTTAGACTATGTCTATTTTTAGACATATGGAGCATGGTCTAGGAGTTGCAGTATGCTATTCTTGGATGATTGGTCGAATTGGTAAAAATAGATGGACCTCTATTTTTAGACATACAGGTCGAAGTCTATTTTTAGACTGCCTGTCTAAAAATAGGTCAGTTAAATATTATTAGCCCTTAATAATATTTGGACTATAAACTTCAGTTTATTCTCTTACAGCACTTCAGTTGGAGCTACGGATGTGGCCCATGCACCTGACAGAAGGAATTACGCTATTCCTAGGGGTTTGGTGAGCTCATGCATGGTTGACTTCAGTTAGAACTCAAGTGGCGAAGTTTGGTGGAGTTGATGAGACAGTTGGTGGAGTTGTGTTCTGTTTAACTTAGTTGAACTAGTTGTTTTTAGTTTAACTGGCTAATACACTAGTGATGAGTGGAGTGAATTAAATATTATTTAATTCACTAATTATTAACTCATTATTCAACTCAAGAACACATCAGTTTACTACAGTGCATGTACAGTTCAGTGAAGACCAGTGGAAGAGGTAGATGAAAGGGTGAGTTTGCTATTAGTTGTGACATCAGTTGTGCATGAGATTTGCACAAGCATTGGAGGAGATTTCCCATGAGGATTGAGAAGTTGAAGCCAAGGATATTCGAACTTGGATCTCTCATTGAACCAACTTGGATTTCGCAGTAGAGGCAGGCAATTAGTGGATGAGTTTTGAACCTGTGACTTGTTCAAAACTGAGCTAGTTTGTGTGTAACTTTTGGAGACAGTACTGAGTACTTGTGGGGAGTATTGTACTGAGATTGTTACATGTTATCTTCTATTATAATATACAAATAGCTGGGGGTTTTCAGCTATAAGCTTTCACCATTACATATTGTGTTTATGTGTGCATGCGACTGTTTCTATTTCCGCAAATTGTTGATCAATTGTAGAAGAGGTTATGTGTTATGCATGAACTCGAATTAATGTGTGACCAGGATAATCTCAATGGATAAATCTTCATTATTTAGCAAATTTCTACACATAGCTCAACTGGCCATAGCCCCTTTTAGGTGGGCTTGGGATTCCAACCACTATGTCCCATTGACGTAGCCATGCCAATTGCGACTACTCAGGCTGATTCAGCTCATGTCCAGTCTGAATTTGACAAAGCAAGCAACTTCATCGAGCGCATTCAACACATCCACCAACAGGTCCATGACATATTGGATAGAGCCATTGCTAAGTACAAGCAATGAAATTATCAACATCGAGTGCCACACAACTTCCAAGTGGGCAAAAAAAGTGTGGCTACATTTTCAGAAGGAGCACCTCACTGGACCCCACCGCAAGCTTCGCCCACTCCGATATGGGCCTTACACCATCACCAAGGCTGTAGGGAAAAATTCCTTCAAGCTCAGTATTCCACCATTCCTTGGTCTACACCCAGTATTCAATGTAGGCCGCCTTCGTCCCTACTTCCCACCTCTACTAGACACCTCTGACATTGCAGAAGAACTCACACCAAAAGAGTTAAACCCAAATTACATGGAACAAGCCACCACAGACTATATCATGGATATGAAAATCAAGAACACTCGCCAACATAAGATCCAACTGTATCGGGTTGTCAAAGCTAGCCAACTCCTGCACCAAGGCAAGTGGTTCACTAGGGACCAAGTTCAACAGAAGTTTCCTCATCTCATGGAGAAACTCAATGCAATGGGGACCATTACTTCCTAAGGGGGGAGGAATGATCTAGGTGGATATTGGTGGCCACCTACCTATTCCACTTGGGGTCCCACCATTGTCTCTTTCAGTTTTTCATAACTTACTATTTTTAGCAATTTTTCGAGTCTTGAAATTCCGAATTTGTTTTGAGACCCTAAATGACATTTTTGGGCATCATTTTTATGGAAAATATGATTCTGTTTCGGAATCAATATTCGTGGTGATAGTTGTAGTCCTGAGATAGATCTTTCTAACGATGTATCATGTGTGTCAAATGGAGATAGTATGCCGAAGTTACGTCCCCAGGAAGTTGAAACACCAATTTACTCAAACAAGGCCCATAGTTTTGGCACTTCATCTACTAGGGTTAGGTTTTTGGATGTTTAGAGTTCCCCATTGTTTCTCCATAATAAATAGGCCCTTGAGCCTCATTGTAACACAGTATAGCCGCCACATCTTGTAGAAATTAGCTGAATAAATCACTTATTCAATGAAGATTAACCCGATCATACATCAATTTCGAATTGCATGCATAACACATAACCCTCTTCTACAATTAATTGTCACATGCGGAAATAACAGAAGCAATCTCACATCAAATCAATCACACATTAACTCAGTATGTATGGGGAAAGCCTATAGCTGAAAACCCCGCAGCTATTGTGTATATTATAATGGAGAAATCATGTAACAATCATAGTACAAAAACTCTTCACAAGCTCTCATGCACTACCTCCCATGCTACACACTATCAAGCTAGATCTAGCAAATCCCTTGCTCCAATCCTTAGCCACTTGATAGCCAACCTTGATTTCGTATTTCAAAGCTATGGGATGGCCTCTTTATATAGATAAACCACCAGCCTAAACTTTGCAATACTCATAGCTTACTCCACCTATCTATGTGTTGCAAATAGCAACAGTATAGTTACAACTGATAGCTAACTCTACCCTTTCATCCATCTCTTTCACTGGTCTTCACTGAACTGATCATGCACTGTAGTGAACTGAAGTATTCTTGAGTTGACTAATGAGTTAATATTTAGTAAATTAAATATTATTTAATTTACTCCACTCATATCTAATTGATTAGTTAGTTTAACTAATCTCAACTAGTTCAACTAAAATAAATAGAACACAACTCCACTATTTGTCCCGTTAACTCCTCCAAAACTTCTGCCACTGAAGTCTAACTGAAGTAAACCATGCAAGATGCCATCAAACCCTAGGAACCACGTGATTCCTTGTGTCGGTTGCATGAGCCACCTCCATGACTCAAACTGAAGTGCGCCAAGAGAGTAAACTGCTGTTTATAGTCAAAATATTATTAAGGGTAAATAATATTTGACTTCCATATTTTTAGGAGATCAGTCTAAAAATAGTCTGGGTCCTAAAAAATAGGGTCACATCTATTTTTACCGACATGTCACATACTTCAAGAATCTCCAAGTAGAATTCCCAAGTTATGCTCCGTATGTCTAAAAATAGACATAGTCTAAAAATAGACTTTGCGCCAGAATTTGCCTGCGGGCCCACTTAGTGAAGGCGACTTCATTTCACTAAGCTCCCTCATCTTGATGCATTCTCAACACTCCCTCTCAGCCAAGATATGGATTATCTGCAACCCCTATCTGCCTGTGATCCGGATTTTATGTGGTGGCGCAACCGTGGGGATGTCGACATCTGATCCTCGGGTAAGGAACATATGAAAGCATCATGATCCTCATTGAACACAATCTACGATATGATGGTACACGATGTCGATGTGTTTGGACCTATCATGAAAAGCTGAGTTGGCAAAGAGCTTGATGCGGCTACGGTTATCACGGTAAGATCACTTTATGGCTCAAATGCAACATAGACAAACTGCCGGATCTTCCTCATCCAAATAGCCTCACATGCGGCCAGGCTGGGCGCCACGCCTCGGCCTCTGGCTAGGCGGGTGCCACGGATCTGCTTCTGTTTGTGCCGGGAAGCTGTTTATGGTATCACGAAAACTCCTCCAGATGTGCTCTTCCGGTCCGTTGGACTCCCTGCCCAATCTGCATCAGTGAAGCCAGAAAGCTTCGCTCCATCCTCCTGTCTGTACCATAGACCATATCCGATGTGCCTATAATATAGCGCAATACATGCTTGCCTGCCTTCCAAAAGAGCTTGGTAGGCTTAACCATAGCTTGCGAAAGCTGGTTAACTGCATAGCATATATCGGGTCGTGTATTGACCAGATACATAAGCGACCCCACCAACTGTCGATAGACGGTGGCATCCACTACCTCCGCTGAAGTAGCATCCTCCTTCCTCCAACCACCAGGAAGAGGAGTGTCAACAGGCTTGCAGCCTTGCATGTTGAACCTCTCTAGAATCTTCCGGGCATACTTGCCCTGAGAAACAAACAGTCCTCCACTGCGCTGCCAAATCTCCAATCCCAGGAAATAATGAAGGATGCCCAGGTCCTTCATCTCAAACTCTCGTGCAAGATCCTCCTTGCATGAAAGTATCAACTGCTCGTCGCCAGTCAAAATCAGATCATCTACATACAGTACGATGATCAACAGCTTCCCCTCCACCACAATCTGGTACGAGTTTGGATCCGCCTCACTCTTGGAGAATCCAAGCCCGGTGAAGTAGCTGTCTATCCGAGTGTACCAAGCACGAGGTGCTTGCTTCAGCCCGTACAGTGCTCTCTTGAGTCGGCACACATGCGACTCACTTCTGAAGATCTCAAAACCTTCAGGCTGCTCTATGTACACCTCTTCCTCAATAACTCCATTGAGGAACGCAGTCTTCACATCCATCTGATGAATGTGCCACCCATCTGCGCTGAGAGAGCAAGGATCGTCCGTATGGAAGAGTACCTTGCGACAGGTGCAAAAGTCTCCTCATAGTCAATCCCCTCGATCTGTGAGAAGCCACGAGCGACAAATCTCGCCTTGTACTTCTCCACACTCCCGTCAGCCGCCTGCTTCACCTTGTAGATCCATCGCGAACCTACAACTGATTTCCCAACAGGTCTTGGGACAATCTCCCATGCACTGTTCCTGATGATCGAATCATATTCTTCGATCATGGCATCAACCCATGCGGGTTCCTCCACAGCTTCCTCAAAAGAGGATAGCTCTGTCACAACACATTGACTCATAAGAGCCATGTATCCAGTGTACCGATCCGGTGACTGTCTCTGTCTGCGCTGTGCTGTAGGTGGTCCTACAACCTTCTCTGCATCCGGAGCCAGTCGCTCAGCTTCTGTAGTGCGCATGCGCCCTCTGATGGTTGGCGCTGCCTGGGTGGTTTCTTCCACCTCCTGAACCTCCTCTTGTGGCTGATCCACATCCGGAAGCTCCCCCTTAGGAACTAACAGCTCCTCATCTGCATGCAAGTGTAGCTCCCTCTCAAGCGAACACTGCATGGCTTTCTCCTCCTGGAATTTTATATCCCGTCGCACAACAGTCTTTCGACTGTCTGGCACATACACTCGATAGTTATGGGGTGTATCAGTGTACCCCACAAATATTCCAACCTCAGCAGTTGGATCCAGCTTCCTTCTCGCATCCTTCGTCACATGCATGTAGACAGGAGAACCAAAAATCCGCAAATGGGAAATATCAGGCCTCTTGCCAGAATAAGCCTCCTACGGTGTACTCATGCCAAGAACCTTGTGAGGACAACGGTTCTATACATACACTGTTGTATTGCATGCCTCAGCCCACAAGTGAAGGGGTAGGCCCTGATCATGCAACATCGCCCGTGCAGCACCCACGATCGTTCTGTTCTTCCGCTCAGCCACCCCGTTCTGCTGTGGGTTGTGGGGTGCGATGAGCTCTCTCCGAATCCCTTCTGCGCTGCAGAACTCCTTGAATTCAGCCGAGATGAATTCACCACCGTTATCACTCCTTAAAGCAATCACCTTCTTCCCCGACTCCTTCTCGACCAGTGCTTTAAACTCACAGAACTTCGCGAATGTATCGCTCTTCTTCTGCATGAAGAATATCCAGCACTTTCGAGAGAAATCATCAACAAAGATCACATAATACATGTGCTTTGCTGTCGAAGCAACTGAGAAAGGACCACACACGTCTGTGTGAACTCTCTCAAGGATCGTCGTGGCGTGACTATCCTTCTCGTGAAAGGTGGCTTTCACATACTTTCCTAAAGTACACCCCTTGCACTGATCTGACTGCGCAAGAGTGCCCTTAGGAAGTCCAGTAGAAATCTGCTGCAGAATCTTCAAAACTCCATGGTGAAGATGGCCCAATCTCCTGTGCCATAGTTCGCCCTCATCATCCCGGCTCACCACATCTCCAGCCTTGCATGCCATAGCTGCGCAGTCATCTACCTGCAACTGATAAAGGTTCCGAGTTCGAACCCCTATCTTCCGGGTCTCTCCAGTAGTCTTACTGCGCAGGAAAGCTTTTCCTTCGCTGAAGACCACATCATACCCCTTATCCTCCAACATCGCTACTGAAATCAGGTTCTTCTTCAATCCAGGTACATGCATTACATCCTTTAAGACAAAGGGTTTACCAGACTCCCTCTGAAAGGATACGGTACCGATACCAGACGCACTGTATCTACCGTCATCGCCCATCTCGATGTGCACACCCAAATCCTTGTCCTCCAGATCTGAGAACAACTCCCGATCTCCCGTCATATGAAATGACGCACCGCTGTCCAAGAACCACACCGATCCCAGCATACTTGAAACTAAGCATGCAATCAGTGAAACTTTGACGGCCACCCCCACACTTCCCAGCTCATCTCTGCACTGAGTGAACTTCGTGAGGTATTCGGCGATGCTGTCGCCCTTCTCCATCTTGATGTTCCTGAGCTTGTCTTTGAGCGCCAGCTTCCTTTGGTCACTCTTACTCTGGAATAGATCCGTCAAAGCTTTCCACATCAAATATGGAGTAGCCTTTCCATGCAGGCTGGATACAATATGATCCTTGACGCCCTCCAACAGGATCCTTCGACATTTCGCGATCTTCTTTTGCCATGCATCGACCAGAGCTGCATCAGTGGGCTTTGGGACATCCGCATCCACGAACTCCTTGAGACCATTATCTTCTAACACTGCTTCCATTCGATCTTTCCATGCAACATAGTTCGAACTGCCTTCAAGAGCATATTCGAGTCGCAAACCATTGAAAGAAGACATCTTTCAACACCAGCACCAAGAAGAACAACCTTCTGCAAAATTCGAATTCCAAACTCCAAGCTCTATCGCTTCCGATCTACACTTGAAAACAAATTATTTCCAAATCAGAGATTGACTGCAAAGGGCATTCACCAGATCTTTCACCTTTCAAAGAAGGATGAATATTCCGGAGGCTACCTGGCCCGCATGCAGACTCTGTCCGAGGAAATAAGTTTGCAATCACCGTAATAGACTTCGACAATTAATCTCGCTCCGATACCATGTAGAAATTAGCTGAATAAATCACTTATTCATTGAAGATTAACCTGGTCATATATCAATTTCGAATTGCATACATAACACATAACCTTCTTCTACAATTAATTGTCACATGCGGAAATAACAGAAGCAATCTCACATCAAATCAATCACACATTAACTCGGTATGTATGGGGAAAGCCTATAGCTGAAAACCCCGCAGCTATTGTGTATATTATAATGGAGAAATCATGTAACAATCATAGTACAAAAACTCTTCACAAGCTCTCATGCACTACCTCCCATGCTACACACTATCAAGCTAGATCTAGCAAATCACTTGCTCCAATCCTTAGCCACTTGAGAGCCAACCTTGATTGCGTATTTCAAAGCTATGGGATGGCCTCTTTATATAGATAAACCACCAGCCTAAACTTTGCAATACTCATAGCTTACTCCACCTATCTATGTGTTGCAAATAGCAACAGTATAGTTACAAATGATAGCTAACTCTACCCTTTCATCTATCTCTTTCACTGGTCTTCACTGAACTGATCATGCACTGTAGTGAACTGAAGTGTTCTTGAGTTGACTAATGAGTTAATATTTAGTAAATTAAATATTATTTAATTTGCTCCACTCATATCTAGTTGATTAGTTAGTTAACTAATCCCAACTAGTTCAACTAAAACAAACAGAACACAACTCCACTACTTGTCCCGTTAACTCCTCCAAAACTCCTGCCACTTGAAGTCTAACTGAAGCCAACCATGCAAGATGCCATCAAACCCTAGGAACCACGTGATTCCTTGTGTCAGTTGCATGAGTCACCTCCATGACTCAAACTGAAGTGCGCCAAGAGAGTAAACTGATGTTTATAGTCAAAATATTATTAAGGGAAAATAATATTTGACTTCCATATTTTTAGGAGATCAGTCTAAAAATAGTCTGGGTCCTAAAAAATAGGGTCACATCTATTTTTACCAACATTGTCACATACTCCAAGAATCTCCAAGTAGAATTCCCAAATTATGCTCCGTATGTCTAAAAATAGACATAGTCTAAAAATAGACTTTGCGCCAGAATTTGCCTGCGGGCCCACTTAGTGAAGGCGACTTCATTTCACTAAGCTCCATCATCTTGATGCATTCTCAACACATCTCTTCTCAGAGATTCGCTACCAGCACCCTAGCTATTCTATTTCCATTATGTTTGTAAGCATATTTCTATTATTTTATATTAATGAAATGAAGCCTTATTTCCGCTGAATCTCTATATTTATGGTTATTTTTGTATTCTGTTGCGTTCCTGCATAAATCCGAATCAGATACACTAACAACAATAAGGGACTACACTAGTAATATAGGGACCTAACATTATAACTGATGTATAATTGTTGTAAAGTTGTATTTATGTTTTATATTATGAATAAAAAAATTGGGAAACTAATATTGGAAGTACAAATAGCTAAAAGAGGAAAAAATATTGCAATTTATTTTATTCATTAGCATGTCCTAGGCATCTAATCCATGTCATTATATTTAATTACTGTATTGGCCAATTTAATGTTCCCTAGAAGACAAGAAGTTGTCTCCAAAAGTGGGAAACAAGAGCTCATTAATGAGAAATTAACTACCTGCCACCCGTTGATGAGGTAGAGGCAGTTAATAAACACTCAAAAGTGGTTGATGGATAAAAATCTCTGAATTCTGGCTTTTGAATCATATTTTTTTTCTGAGAGAAAAATTAGAGAGATTGAAGAAAAGCAAAAGAACACAGAGAATTGCGGGCCTAGTTTCTTGGGGGGACAAGAAGAAGTTGTGTCAAGGAAGAGATGGGCCAAGTACTTGAATCTTAGTTTCCCAATAAAAAAATTTCAAGTCAATGTTTTCTAACTTTATCTCTTTTAACATGTCTGAAAAGTTGCCTATTTTGTTAGGTTCTAAAGTTAAATTATATCATGTGTAAAAGTGAAATGGAAAGAAAAATAATTTGTTCCTCTCACATGAGAAGGTGTATTTCCTCTTCTTATGTTTTAATTATGGTAATCGAATGTTATTGTTGGAGACAAATTTATTATATTTGAATGTTAACTCTGAAGGAAAACTTGTAGATATAAAATCGAAGCCAAATTCTTTAGTCACACAATGTCCTCATTAACACAAAGTATTATATTAGAAGTAATAAAAATAATGTTTTGTTTTACAGTAATGGACAGTCGGGTCAGTACAATAGCTATAAAATATTTGTAGAAAGGTTTTTATTGCATAAGGATAGGAAAAATGAAATTCAGTATAGGTAAAGTACACATATAATTATAAAAATCATCATGCCGAAACATGCAAAGGAAATAACACAAAGTTCAAAGAAGAGTAAATTGTTATAATTATTTATGCACATCCTTATGAATGTTCCATTGCACAAATAAGTATAATGGTGTATATTTACATCCACACTTCTATATATTTTGATTGTATGAAAAGCTAGAATTGTAGAAACACGGTTATGTTTGGTACCTACTACTACTATAATAACAAGAAGGACATGTTTAGTTGTAAACAGTTTAGTATAAATAAAAGAGATTCACATAGCTTGAAGTAAGAGAATTTTTTGCTGAGTAACGTTATAAAGGCAAGGAAGTAAACAATGCAAAAGATAGGATGAAATGACGTATGTATATGACTTCACAAGCGCATATATATATATATATATATATATATATATATATATATATATATATATATATATATATAAAAGGAGTTAACAAAACAATTTGTATAAAAAAGAAAAAATTGTTTTATAATCACTGAGCCAAGACTCTTATTAAGATTCATTGCCTATTAATGTATTGAAAAACACAATCACTCAAGGAACTGTAGTTTCAGGATATTGACATAATGAAAAAGTATGAAGAAATTTAGTAAGACAAAAAAATGTTGTCTTTGCTAAAGCGTAATTATTCTTCCCACGAGAAAACATAAAGCATCCAAGTAGTTTGTCCAACCTGAAAAATAAAGTTAAATTGTAAGATAAGAATTTGTTGATTTCCAAACAAAACTTTAGATACTGCCAGATCCTGTTATAACACAAGTAGTACTTGGAGCAATTAGAATGGAAATTTCTAATAGTTAAATAATGAATTAAGACATAAACCACTAATAAAGAAAGATTTGGTAACTGTAAGACTCTTCCAAAAGAGAAATTAAGGAATTTTACCTTACACGATTGTCAATTTGTCCCAAAAGTACATCTAACGCAGGGAAACAAGAAAACATCGAATGAGAGAGATGAATGAGAAAATCTAGCACTGAAAATAAACAAGGATGCACACACACAACAATAAAATTGTTTCACACCTTCTCAGGTGAGAAGAGAACTCCAATTGACAAGGCGTAACTGTAACTATGAATATAGAGTAATTCAGTTCACTAAATGTGTAAAAGAACATATTTCCATCTACTGGGGTTTTTTATTAAATGGTAAATAGATGCTGGATGGAAAATAAAGCGCTAAGAATAGTTTAAATCTAGATAGTGTAATGGATATAAAGTAGATAAAAAGATTCTAGAATAATCGTACAAAGATGTAAAAAAGACAAAAAATTCCAATTGCAGAAGTTACATAGTTGTAACAATTAATTTTATAAAAAAATACGTAGTTCGAGAGGAAGCCTATGTGACCGCTCGATGAAACCCTATATTGTATATCAACCTTGAGGTAGAGAAAGCATAAAGCCTCTCAAGTAACCCTAGGGAAAAGTAAGGGTTTGAAAAAAAAAAAGGTTATATATCAACAAATAATATCGAAAGGTAATCAACTCGAAACCCTTGAATAGGCGATAAGAGGTTAACTTTCCTTTGCCTTAAAATTTCTTACCATTTAAAGTCTGTAAATGTAGTGATTACGCAGTCGGTCCCTTTCCACAGTAAGCATGTTAAAAACAAAAGGGAAAACTCCAAGAGTCTCCCCATAGTCTTGTAGAATGAAAACAAACTGGAAACATTAGCACCAGGAGGAATCAATACCGTAAGAAAAAGATTCAAAGAATTCTTACTAACGCCAAAATTTAAATCAAATTTTACCTTCAAAGATAATGAAATTTTGGGTAGGTAACCCGACAGGTATTCTCATTCTTTTGAGAAATTGTATTCTCCACCGCTCGACAGATGGAGAAAAAAACGCGATGGAAGGAAACCTAATTACATTTGTAATCTATCATTGACGAACATAAGAAAGTTCCACAAAATAATGGGCAGATCCCTTGCTGCAATATGCAGAATGACCAAAACCTCCTTCAGAAAAAAATGAACTAGCGAAAAATAACTCCAAAAAGACAATAAACTTTTATTGTAACCCTAAATAATCAATAACTGTCCATTTGGAAACTTTGGATCTAGACAATTGATTAAATAAACATTGTCTGGAAGATGTGGCAAATGAATATGTGTTCCCGTGCATGGCTAGAATAGTCCAGAAATACGACGTATGCATACAATTTTGAGTCGAATTTTGATAAACAAATCATTAACAGGTTAGTGGTAATACATTAAATACATAAGTTGGGTGTGATGTAAAGAGAAACACGAAAGCACATTAATAAACCATATATATATATATATAGTTCGTGAGATGGACACATCCACACAAATTTTAGTAAGCCGAATAGGACTTAGGATAATGACATGGTAATGAAATAAGTAATTAAAATGTAAAATAATGTAAATAGAAAATAAGGAGCTGGAATATGAAGAGACGACAGGAGATGAATCCCAGGAGTATCTCCCTCCATGTATATATTTGTGTTCACTCTTAATGCAAAAACACAATTCATTTTCTAGATTTACCTCCTAGCCTAACATAGTATCAGAGCCAATCTCATTTTTAGCCTTTCTACCCTTGTTGTAACTCCCTCATGTTCTGTTTATTCTGCAGAATTTACATTCTCTGTTGGAGAATCAAATATTTGATATCATTTTTTGGGATTCAACTACATTAAAGTAAGTCATTCATCTATGACCATTTCCATGAGAGGTAGTCATAACTAACTAATTTATCATGGTTTTTGAATAGTCCACTTAGCACTCATTGCATCGGGTGATGCTCACAGGGGTGAAGAAGTGGGATTGAAACTAGTGAAATGAATCACATAGCATCAATCATCACTTCTGGGGCTTGCACCGAGTAACCAGAAATTCTTGGGAGGTCACCCAGCCCAGATCACCTCTGGCTCAAGGACGCTTAAATGTGGAGTTTTCTCCACAATCAAGCCCACTTAGCTTGCTACCCCATTTGCAAAACCTTAGCAAGTATTGTGCCTCATGAACCATTCAACTAGAGCTCCTCATGAACCATTCAAGTAGCGCTCTCTTCACTCTTTGTATTTAAGTATTGAAGGATTTTCACAGTGCATTATATTAGATATCATTTTTTGGGATTCAAATGCATTAAGTAAGTCATTCATATAATATAATGCACTTCAAAAACCCCTAAATACTTAAATCAAATCTTTATTGTTGAAGGAGTTTTGAGGATAGTTGAACAAAACGTACTATGTATACCCCTTACGAATTCGATGTGCTTACCCCAACAACTGAGTTTTCCTTTTTTATTAAGAGGTCGATTTATGTGCTTAACCTGTTGGATGAAATCTTTTCAAAAGGTTTGATTTTTCCATTTTTTGTGGGCCGAGTATATCTTATGGAGGGATGACTATATTGTGTGTGTTTTTTGGCTAAGTTGAACGCACCTCATAGGTCGAAGGGACCCTCTTCCCACTCTGCAGTGGCCCCCAAAAAATCAGACCTCGTCCTTTTCTTACATTATGCTCGATGCGTTGCCTCCTCCCACTCTTATTCTCTCTCTTGACACTGATACTCCCACCTACATTGTAACTCTACACTGAACTCCCACACCTAGTTTCCCATAACGCTCCATTATGGCAATCACGATCCCACACCTGACTACACTTCTCCTCTGCGACATCACGACTATAACGATGCCCGGTATACCATAGAATTTTTCTCCACCGTGACTCTACCTCTCTGTGTGCTTCTCCCACTGCACCGACACTCCCTTTTCCACCTGTGCTCCTCTCCCACCACACACCAATGTAATATTCCACAATTAGCTTCTAGCTAATTGGAATATTGAAGTTTTGTTATGTCACTTAGATAGGTGAATAAGTGGGTAGGGAGACCCATAAATATCTTTAGTAAGAATAATACCACTTATCATGTGAATGTGGCTCATTTTATCAGCTAAATAAAGCACCCTTAGGTGTGAAAAAAGGCTAGAGCATGTGGATAGGGTCAAAGTTGACTAGATCAATAGCGTTGTTATGGAGGTAGTGGAGGATTATTGGAGGATAGCGCAATAATTTAGGAGGAGTGTATGCATGAGAGTAACTCCTTTAGTTAGTGGGACCCAGGGTGAGGAAGCTCACCAAGCATAAAAGGAAGAGGATGGTAGAATTAGAAGACATGGATTTGTATTATTTATTTTGATCTTTTTAGATCTGGATTTGTCATGTGACATGTCTATGCATGATTTTGATGTTTAGCAGAGTCTACAGTGATGTTTAACACAAGGGTGTTTCCGAGCGGAAATCCCACCCTCATCCTCGGGGTACTTCGAGTGCTTACTCAGGAGAGGTATCTTGAGCATCATTTCCACTATCCGAAATTTGGCCAAGCTTCAGTCTTCATCTACAGCATAGTCTATTCCAGATGTGTGTTGTGTTACAGGGTTATAGTAGTGGAGGGTTGTAAAACCCAATTTCTGAGTTTGTTTTCCTATGGAGGGAGCAACCCTTCATCCGAGAGGCTAGCAAGGAGATTCCTTAGGCTTAATTTCATTATTTAGCATCAGGCTAAGTAGCTACCATTAGCTATAGCATAGTTTCCCTCAAGGACTATGTTATTTCATAGAGCAGCTGCAGTAGTGGGTTTATTGCCCTAGTTGGAGGAGTTGTATTTCTTGTGAGGGATCAACCCTCCATTTTGGAGATATATTGGAGAAGGATTAGCCATTTCATATATCATATCAGCCACCTCCTATCAGCATTCCAGTTGCATTGATTATTCGGCCCTAGGGCCATATCTTGCTATTGTTGTATTTTTGGTATTTCCGGAAACCTTTTCTCGGTTGTCTTGGAAATCTATTTTGGAGCTTAGATCTCTAGTCTCGGTATTTTTGGAGCATTGTATCAGAAACTATATATATTTCTATTTTCCAGCTACTACCATTCTCTCATAGCCATCGCAGTTATAACATTCTGTCATTTCATGTATTAGCCACATTTTACATTTTGATGTATTTTTTCATGGGAGTCTTGTTTGCCTAACCTTGAGTGATCTTTTCCTCAAGATATTGTACTCATTTCTACAAATAATAATAATGTAATGGCTATATGGTTGTCTCATGTTTTGATCCATTTATAATTCTGCATATTTCCAGTTTTATGTCTTTTATTGCTGCTTTTCCAATTTTGGGATATTACAGTGGTATCAGAGCATAATCTTGGCTCAGCCTGTGAGACATTATATCTATGTCATCAAAATAACAAGAAGCTTCTCACAGAAAGGAGAGGTTTTATAGAAGAAGCGAAGGCAAGACTCCATTATCAGGATAAATGAAGGGAAATGAATTCTCAAAACTTCTTCTCCAAACTATGCAGGGTATTAACAGAGACATCAAAGAGATGAGCATGGAGAGGTATAGAAAGTCGCCAAGAGGGTTTTCATATGAGGAAAGCTCCAGTATTTCACATTATGGGTGTGAGCATCCATCCTCACAAGATCCACAATGATATACCATGCCTACATTCTTAGCAAGAGAAGAAGATTAAGGAGAAACACCAAAGGAGGAGACTCTTAGTGACTATCTCCAGGAATATGAATCTCAGTATAAAAGATTCAAGGAGCATCTAAACTTCCAAGGGTTCTGCCAAATCAAATAAAATAGAAGACCAGTAACCACAATATAAGAAAAGGGTGCATGTAGCACACTTTGGGTAGATTATTTCTACCTAATTTTGATGGGTCACCTAAGTGCACAACTAAGGCTTGGGTAATGAAGTTGGACACATATTTACAGCTGCATCAAGTTTCAGAAAATGAGGCCATTAAAGTAGAAGCATTGCACCTTGAAGATAAGGCTTATGCTTGGTGGTTTTATGGTTCTTCTTCATTGAGTCATGAAAATGTATCTACTTATGCAGATTTCACTAGGAGGTTAGTGAAGAGATTTGATAAAAATCATTCTAAAACTTCTTTGGGTGAGCTAGCCAAACCCAAGAAATCAGAACCTTCGCATGAGTTGGTAGGAGCCACTAGACCTAATCTACTCCAAAATGCTATTAAGGGGGTTAAATATTTGCAAAATTATTTGCCAAGGGCAAAGGCCCCACTTCAGTAAGAACTTTCTTCTCAAGAGGAAGACATGAAGATTGCTCCTTCAAGAGGAGATCAAGACAAAGGATCTCTTAATGATGATGAGGTATTCTCCAATGATCAGGAGGAAGAAAGGGAAGAATTGGAGGGAGAGATGAGCGCTGTAACAGCAGGAGGAGATTCACCACCAATTGGACATGGAGATGAAGCAATTTATTCAACTAGAGGAGCTCTTGTATCTTTGCAAGAAGTTCCAAAGGATCTCACATATGAAGATCAGGAGCAGCATGTGTCTATATTGATGGGCAGTGAGACTAAACAATGGAGGAAGTGTGTTCCGACATTTACCACAGTTTTGGGGACATACACCATGATAGATCACTTCTTTGTGATTAAGAATGTTGATACCAATATAACATTGGGTGTGCATGGGTTGATTACATTGGAAAAGAACACCTTAGACTGTGAGACCTTGCAGATGGAAGGATAATATGAGAACGATGGAGAGCATCAAATGATTGGGGACATACAAACCCATCCATTTCAGGAGGTTTATGCACAGAAGAAGGAGTCTGATTTGCACAGTGATAGCAGGGACAAATCAGCCCACTCACATATGAAACCTAATTTAGGCCTTGATGTCTCATTACATGGAGGAATTCCACTAGGGAGACCCCCTGACTGGAAGATGATCACAAATTTCTCTCAACATGATGCATCATCCATGGATATGGATGAGCAAGGAGCCTTGGGAGAAGCTAGCACAACACACAGATCATTTGATTGGCTCGAATAAGGGATGAGAAATAATCTGATATTTGCATTGCCATATCTTACTCAGCTACTTGCACTGGAATATAGTGATTCAGGAGTGTGTGAAGGAAAAATTATGGTGTCAAAGGGATACTCCATAGCTTTGGAGAAGCAAATTATGCTTCCACATATGAGGAAGATCTATGAATATGACAAGAGGTTATTAACACTCTTGCATGCATTGGCTAAAATATGGAAGTTTTGGATGGACAATTCCTTCCAAGAGGAGGTTGACCTCCATTTACTTCAATCTTGTCTTGGGCAAGATCAACTGCAAAGGAGGCAACGAAATTGGGATAGTAGTACTACAACATGTGGCTTTGGCATTGATCATGTCAAAGAGGGGAGCTACGAGGTGACAAGTACCCCATTTCGGAATTCAACAGCGCTGCCATTATTGAGGAGTATAGATCCATATTGGGAGTCACAGCTATTGGTGGAATATTCCAAGAACCTCTTCACATGTAAGGTTCTTGATGGTCAAGTGATATATGGAAGGTATAGAGTTATGGAAAATTTTAGGGGCTAGTATTCGTAGGTGGGCTAATTTTCCATGATTTTTGCAAGAAAAAGATTCGCCAATTTCCATTTTTTCAAAAAACGATTCGCTCAAATTTTACAATATGAAATTATTTTACCACAAAAATCGCCAATATTATATAGAGACTATATATAAAACCATTATAAATTTGAATAATTTTACAAATATGTAAATATAATTTTTATAGATTGCATATTAGGGACTATTGGAATTCGCCAATGTTTTAAACTTCAAGATAATTTTCCATCCTTAAAATTTTCCTTGTATAATAGAGTGGTTGATGGAGTCATTTATTCCAAGATCAGATCTACTTGACTAGAGACTCCAAGATTAGGGAGGAGATTTTACATGCGGCATATGAGGTACTTCTTTCCAGGCATGTAGATTTCATTGAGACTTATCACACCATCATGAAGGGATTCTATTGGGAGGATCTCAAAGAAGATGTGCACCAACATATTAGGAGGTATGTAGCTTGTTTAATGAAGGAGAAGAGAATCCACCTTGCAAGGTTGTTACAGATACTTTCCTTTTTGATGGAGAGATGGGAAGGCTCATCTATGGACCTCTTCACCAACTTGCCTACCATATATGGTAAGGATTGTGTCTTGATGTTTATTGATTAACTAACAATGTGTGTACATTCCTTTGCCATACATTTACAGCACATTGCTCCACAAGAGAGAAAACCTCTCTTTGGATTTCATGGTCCTTTTGGGACTACATTCAGTGTGGGAATGACCACTTTCTAGAGGACTTTGGGAAATTTTTTTCTTTTCTTGGTTCATATTCAGTTAACGCTCAATGTTATCTACTATTTTCAATCTTTTGAGAAGCTTATGGCAACAAGCAAGTGGTTGGATGGCCACTTATCATATCGTGTTTTGAGACAGCTAGGAGAAGAACAATGTTGGTCTCAATTGAGGTACTATTGTCACCATCTAGCATGTTATATGACGCATAGCCTATTTTCCTTTTGGATCCCATATGGTGATGACATTCTATTCACTATATGTGGGATGGATTGGGAAAGAGAGGTTCCTGGAACCAAAGAGTGGGATCATGATAGTCGAGGTGCCTTTTGGCTTCCTGAGGACCATATTATTGCAACCCAAGATCAAAAGCTCCATATTTATCATAAATGGAGAGAGAAACAATGTGAGTTGAACAAATTGATCTCTCATTTTTTAGCCATACAACCCCTATACATTGCAGAAGCAGGGGATTGGTGAGTTTTTCTATGAGCTTCCAAGGGTGGCTCACTTTGTTCGGATGATATATGGAGATTGGAGTTTCTCATTGGGGTTGATACACCCAACATTTATCATATCTCATGCCTTGAGGAGGCCAATGGAAAACATATAATTTTCTCCATATATATCCCACTTATTCATGATGAGAGCAATTTGGTTTATCTACCAAGGGATAAATTTCACACTTGGGAGGTGTTAGTATGTATTCTTCGTCGAAGTGTACGAAAAAGAACCACTTTAGCTACGCATAACTAATAGCCCTAACAACAATAGAGGCTGCCAAACATCTTCAGATCTGCGATTAGTAGTTAAAACGCTGCAACAAACAGATCTATAAATGGAAAGACATTAGGCAGTAAAGTAAAGAGTTTGCTCCATGCATCCAACAGACAAGACAAGAACACGATTTTTTGAATGAATTTTTATATTACAGGGCACCTGGGAGGAAACAAGAAGGTGTATCCAGATCTCCTCAATGGGAAGGGTTCTTTGTAGTCCTCAGCACTTCAGATCTAAGCTTTCTCTCTCTTGTAGATGTAGAAAACCCAATGTAGAAGATAGAGCTCAATGGGAGCAAAATGATAGAAATGAGACCAAGTGTATAGATCCAGAGTGATCTAATAGGCAAAAAAAGGTGAAGAATGATGGGGAAAACCCTCCTATTTATAACAAAATATTGGGTCCTTCTAGATCTTGGTGCATGATTAAAATAATGTTAATCACATCTAGATCCACCTCTATGGAATATTTTATTATTATTTGTTGGAGGGAAAGGGTGTTTAACTTGGGTCAAATCCCTTGATTAGTGAAAAATAAATAAATAAATGATTTATTTATCTTTTTAAGGAAGTGGTTGGGAGATAATCAAATAAATAATGATTTATTTGATTAATGGTGGGTGATTTGGTCATATTTAACAAGGAATATTATCTAAATAAGATTTAAATAATTATTCCTAGAAAATAACAAGATAACTAAGGGTTTATCTCATTAATTTTTTTGTTTTTGGGTTAAACATGACTGGGAATAATAATTAAATTATGGTTTAATTAATTATTCCATGAGGAAAATCAAACAAATATAGGTTTGTTTAATATTTCCTTTTGGGGTTTCCTAATTTAACATAGTGAAAGTAGTTTTACTTAGGGTAAAACCGGTCTTACATGGTGTACTTGGGTCCATCTAATGATAAAAGGTTAGATGACCAAAAAATGGTGTAACAGATTGCCCCCCAGCGTGCGAGTGTCAAGAGCAAATCGTATGACCGAAGTACGTTGTAAGAATACAATCACTAGACAACAAAAGGGGATGTCAGAGAGAGAAATGTGAGGTAGATAGTGTGTTGAAGGACTAGAGCCTGAGGAGATGAGACTCGCAGGTGCAACAAGTCTCTTTTTATGAGAGGGTACCTGTGCTGAAGGCGGCGGGGGAGGCATACCTATGCCCGCCGAGACAAAGTACAAAAGAATAGTGTGTCCAATAAACAAGGGACCGAACTATAAGATATAGCTGGCATAATCAGGAGCCAGATAAAAATACAATAAGGAATCCCACATACATGCTGTGCCTGGGATAACAGCCAGGACTGGTACAATAATATCTGAGTACATGAGATACAAATACAACCCAAATTCCCCCTGTGAATGGGGAAGGGCTCACAAAATCTGACTGATACATGCAAATCGAAAGAGGCGCTGCAAGTGGCGACGGCCAACATCATCAAATATCTGGAGCTGCATCGAAGGCTGCAAGGAGGAGGTCATCCGGGCATATGGGGGGCTACCTGCAGGGCCACCCCCTCATGAGGGCTGAGACATCTCACACACACCCGGGAATCATCAAGAGCTGCTGCTGGATCACTGAACCATCGAGTATACGGATCTCGATCATGCTGAAAGGAGCTGGAGAAACAATCAAGTCAAAGGGGAAGAAGAGATCCCTTTGCCTGATCCGAGGCACCGAACAATAGTGGAAGCTAGAACCAAGGTACACCGCCCTCTAGACCTGGCTTCTGGAATGAGTGAGTTGATGTCGACAGAAGGAGGTCCGCCATAGGTGAGGCAATGAGAGATCCTCAACTAAGGCACGAGAGAAAATAGTAGAGCGACGGATAGACTGACACTAATGATGATGGCGGAATGGAAAGGATGGGGTGGCGAATGGACGACTTCCCTTGTTAGAGCATAAAGGGCATGAATGACATGGCATCGACTGACACAATATCAGAAGGGATAGGGGACAGTGAGGCTGAAGGTCATGATATGCGACACAAGAGAGGAACCAAGCAATAACGGAAGGAGGGTTATGGTGGGGTACAAAGGTACGCAGGATAGACTCCATGAATGTGATGATGACTCAACTTGGATGCTCTAAACAAGGGCGACACGATAGTGCTGCCACACAGTAAAGGCCCCAATGGGGGACCATGGAAACATGAGTACAAGGTGGGCACTCATGACGAAAATCGTCACGAACATGGACAAGTAAGGGAGCATTATGGTGCCCCAAGTACAAGTGTCGTAAGTGAGGAAATTCGATTTTAAGGAGCGGTAAAGTGACCCTTCTTGGACAAAATGTGTCCGGGTGAAGTATCAAATCACCAAAAACTAATAGAAACCCATTTGAGAGCTCGGTGAGATCTTTCCAGCGGTGCTCACGGTTCGTCGAACGGGGCTACGGTGTGGTCGCAGCAGTCGAAAGAAGAAACAGGGGTTCTCTTTTAATAAGGCAGTTTTCCCTCCAAAATCATTCATTTTCTATTGTTGCTGTGGTGAATGTGGAGAGGAGGGAAGGCCCTAAATCTTGCGGTGAACGTAGCGGACAAACCGACCGTTGGAATCGAGATCTGTCAGTTGGAGGTAAGAGGCCTAACCTTGCTCTTGCATTTTGATGGATTACTTTTTCAGTTTAGGGCCCAACCTTCCAGAAACAACCCCTCCTTCATCTCTACGGTCGGGTCGCACTTTTTGGGGCAAAAAGTGCGACCCAGGACGCAGGTTTGAGGGCAAAAAGTGCGACCTGGTCCAGAAAATGGCAGAAAACTGCGACCTGGGAGATGAGGGGGTTTTGGTGCTGTTTTATGGCTGGGAACTGGCTTTTGGTGTTTGGTTATGGTTTTCCCGATCCGTACCCTGACAAAAATGATATGTTTGTACAGGTATGGCAGAGTTGCGGGTCAACTGGAGAGAGAGAGATCTGGGAACACTTCAGACAGAGATCCAGGCGGATCAGGGCGTCCGTCGTGTATTGGCCAGATTTGGGGTTCTCAAGTTTTTGGAGAACCCGTTGATGAGAGCAGGGGAACCGTTACTGGCCCGGATTATCAGTTATTGGGATCCAGATCAGGAGATCTTTGTGGTGCAGGGGCACAGGATCGACCTGACGGTCCAGGACGTGTACTTCCTGACTGGTCTCCTGCCACTGGGGATGGTGGGAAACACACAGCCAGTGTTGCCGCGGGGGCGGCATATCATGGAGTTCGTGGAACGTCATTGTCGACCGGGTCTCCAAGTCAAGGGGACTCGAATACCGATCGGGGATCTAGAGAGGCTAGAAACTCGTGCAGTGGCCGCAGCTGTGCTGCGAATCCTGGGCATCCAGGCGTTCCATCACATCACTGGGGGGCAGATGATGATAGTGGAAAGTGTGCTGGGTGGGACCTACTATGGGTGGGCCCAAATGATGTTGGTGTTGCTAAAGCGACAGTTGTCACTATGCAGGCGGTAGGTGAACCATGACTACTCATATGGGACTTTGTTGTGTGCCTTCTTCTTTGAGAAGATCTCGACCTTGAGGCCTCGTGTACAGCTTCTAGATGGGGGCCCGAGATTGCCTAGGATGCGTCGTTGGGGACGGCTACTGTGCAGAGGAGGAGGAGGGGCGGTCGGGCGAGTGTTTCGACCGAATTTTTTTGCCCATTGGGATCAGATGCCATTGTACATAGATGACTATCCCTATAGTGGGATGAGCTATTGTGGAGATCCGGATCTGCCACTTCCACCTGGTCGAGTCTGGGGGCCTGATGGTAAGTGATAGATGGCTATTCTTGTGTGGGCATGTTAAAGTTTTTGAATAGTAATTGATGGTACTGATTCATGTACTTTTGGTATGTAGATATAGCACCGGTAAAACCGGCCGGATATATGGGACGACCGGCAGCGTCTGGAGCTACAAGTCCAAGTGGGTCGAGAGCGGCGTAGAATGAGGATGCAGCCGCCCTGCTGGAGGACATCCACCGTAGATGCGAAAGGTTGTTGACCGGAGTATCAGAGCGCGGGTGGCAGGACTTAGACGACCAGTTCATAGAGCCATGTGTTGGTCTACCCTCGGAGTGGCGAGGTGTCATGCGGCGCATGGCGATGGCCGGTCAGGCTATGCGTGATCTACATGCTGTAGGGGCAGAGCCATTGGCCCGGGAGCCTCCAGATAGTGATTAGGGGTAGGGGCATGTGGTGCCCCCTCTGATGTATGTAGGGGCAGGTGGTGCCCCCTATGATGTATGTAGGGGCAAGTGGTGCCCCCAATTTTTTGGCTTTTTGTTTGTAACATGCTATGGGCATGTCGTATGTATCAGAATAGATGGACTCTAAATATATGTTTTGCGACACATATTATGGATATGTATCGTCTTTTGATGGTTGATTTAATGTTATTGTCTTGTATGAAATGATTGTGATAAATGCCAATCTAGAACATGGTTTGCAATACTATCTACGTAGTGATTCTGGTCTCGGGGTACATGCTTGAAAGTTATGGTTTCAAACGCACGTATTAAGACTTTCACTCGTAAATAGCGTCTAAACAGCACAAGGTTATGCACACGATAAACACCATTTAGTTGCATTACAAGAAGCAGGGAATCCAAACGAACGTGCAGATGGAGGATGCGATGAAAGAGGGCATCAGCTAATAGGCCACGCACTGCATCATATTCGGCCTGATTGTTGGTGGCAGAACCAATGCATACCCCGTTAGAAAGAACGAGGTCATGCAAGGGGGTGAAGATGGCCCAACCTGCCGAGGCAAGATTCCTGGAGTAGCGACTTGCACCATCGGCGTAACCGATAAAGGGTGTGGATGGGGGGTCCTGCAGAATGGTGTGACAAGACAATAAATGAGGGGATGAAAGGAAATGACGGCAGCGTGAGGGTACAGAAGTCATCGGGCGGCAACGGCGGGAGGAGGGGGAAGTGGCAGGATGATCAAGGCTCAAACAAGGCGGTGTATGGTGAGGACTCGGGCTGCGGAGGTCAACAGAGACACAAGTGGAGTGATCTCGAGTATGAGGGGGAATAGGGTGATGAAGGGACACAACAGGGGAAGATGCAGACGGGCTAGGCTCCGAGTGTCGTGCAGAGGAGGATAGGTAAAGGATGGTTACCGTAGACTCCGTCATCTGAACATCAGGGGGGGGAATGTCGATGGGAGCGGAGGGATCCTCAGGCTGACCTGAAGCATACTGCGCGAGAATGGGAGAGGTGGATTGATTTTGTTCAACCTCATACTCGCGGACCACCTCTAGGGAGGCGCGGTAATGCGTCAGGTGAGGACAATGGTGGGAGTAGTGGCCATGGACACCGCACAAGGCACAGGGTTTGTTGGTGCGGAGAGTCTTGGGGTTCTTGGGAACGGACGAAGAAGGAGTGGGGGCTTCAGGGACCGTAGCGTCGGGGAACGCGACTTTAACCATGGGCTGGATACGGGGTAACTCGGGGCAAGCATGGGTGGCATGACCAGTGACATCACATAAGGCACAAGGCTTCGCGGGCGGAGAAGGAGTCGGGTCGGTTGTGGTGGTCTGGTCTTTGGTTGCCCCCTTGCGGGCTTTGCCTTTCCTCCCGGGAGCCGTCAAAATAGGAGAAGGGTCCTGTGGAGGTGCTGGGGGCACAGTGGCTATGGAGGAAGCAAGGGGAACCGGTTGAACCGGTGTCAAAGCCATGTAAGGTTTGGGGTGACCAAGAGGGGTGGCGGCTGGGGGATCAAGGTACCAGACCGGAATGCCTAAGGTCAAGTTAGGGAGGGAGAGGGTGGTCATTACGGGGACAGAATATACGCCGGGAGGGGGAACTAGGAAAGGGATCTGCCCAGCAGGGAAATGACTAGGAGGGACGGCTTCAAGATGGTTGAGGCCAGGAGGAACCGATCCGGGAGGATAAAGAGGTTCAGGGATACCAGCTATAGGGGGAGGGCCAGAAGGAGGAGGTCCGGCTGGCTGAGAGGAATGGCTAGGAGCGGGTTGCGGAGGGCGGGGGGGAGGTTGCTGACTAGCCGAGGTAGGCCGCTTATGGGCAGCCTGAGACGATTGCATCATGCAAACATTCGACAAGCTGGGATCAGTAACAGGAGGGGGGGGAAGATGAGGAAAAGTACCAAGCAGGGTGGAATCTTTATAGACACCGGGGGAGACACTGGTCAAAGAATCGACGGTTTGCTTATTGGCTACAGAAGAGATGGTCGTCTCGGAGGAGGTCTGGGACGGCGGCTCATGATAAGATAGCTGGTCGATGGTGACTATCATCCCATTATGTGGGAAAGACATCTTGCGGAAAACCGCGGATGGGACAGCAGACATGGCATAGGTGTAGCTTCGCCCCAATAGAATGTTGTAGTCTAGAGGGGCGTCAATGACTTCGACGTCAACGCAAACGGTCTTACCGGCGAGGGTGATGGGACAGTTATGAAACAGGCCAATGGGCTGGGAGGCATGACCGTCCCACGCTCGAAGGGTGATCGTGGACGGGGCCAGCTCAGGGGATCCGAGTTGCTTCCAAACCGAAGCGAACATCACGCAGGTGGATGCCCCCTCATCAATTATACACCGGGATACAATGGCGTTCCGGATTTTGACTGGGATTTGGAAAGTGACGGAAGGAGGAAGAGGGGGATGGTCCGATTGGGTGGCGTCGAAAACAATCATTTGGTCATCAGCAGGATCGACAGCGCCCACGGCAGATAGTAGAGCCTTCTTTTGGGAAGGGCACGACTGGAGGAGTTCCAGTGTGGAAATGGCAGCAGGGGATTGCGCCAAATCGTCTACTATACTATACGACTGAGCGGCTCGACCGGAAGCAGCATTTCGGTGTAATGGGCCCTTTGGAATCTTTGGATGAACCTCAACTTTGGGTTGAGGGATGTGTAAGGGGCCACTGGATGTCGAAAGAGGCTCTGTAGAACCTAAAGAGGGAGGCTCGGGAGCAGACTGAGCAGGAGGCTTGGGGTACTGGCGAGACCGAGTTTGAAGGTGAAGATCGATGGATGGGGAAGGATCGGAGTGCATCATAAGGATCTGGTAATCAGAGGAACCAGAAATGGAAGGGGGGGCGGCTACCTGGCTGTCGGGCGGTTGGGTAGCCACGAATCCCTGTTGAGGGAAAGGATCAGTGAACACAGCTGGCTGGGTAGTGGCCACATTAGGAGGAGCATGAGGGGAGGCATGTTGTCCACGCAATGTGGCTTGAGACTCCCACATCTGCCGCATCTGGGGTAAGAGAGGACAATCGTGAGTGTAATGACCGTAAACACCGCAGCACGAACATGGCTTATTTGTGCGAAGCGGCCTGTCCGGCTTGGGCGGAAGGCCCTGTTGCTGGTTGCTAGTGTTAGGGTCCACACCAGAATTGGGTCCTCGGTTACCAGGGGCAGATTGGTTCTGGTTGCCTCTCCGCCTTCTTTGAGAAGAAGGGGGATTAATCGCGCCCTGCTGTGCAAATACTTGCCCTGGAGGGGGTTGTAAGTGCTGTTGCGGGTTGTGAGGAGGCAAGGGAGGCGGAAGTGCATATGCTGGAGGAGCTAGCACACCAGGCTGTGGATAAAGGTAAGGGTTGGGTTGGGTGACATTGAGGTAAGCAGGAGGTTGGGCAAAAGGAGGAGGCATGCCGTATCCTGGATACATGTTGCCGGGAGGGGGAAGAGTGCTTGAGGTGCTGGCCCCTCCCTGGGGGAGACCATAGCCCATAGGAGGGTGAGCAGATGGATGGGAAAGAGATCCAACGATACCGTCGGCGGAATGAGATGCCCCTGGGGCGTTAGCGCCACCGGGCCTGGGGATGTCAGGAAGGACGGTATAAACATAACCAGATTGAGCGTAGATCAGGTCATATTTTAAGGCTATTTGGAGGGCAGCTTCTTCAGTTTGAGGAAAGTGAGAGGCGACATCTTTGCCGATGGGAGACGGAAGGATGCGAAGGAACCAGTCCATGTAAACCCGATCTTCAAAGGAAGGGGCTCGACATAAGCTTCTTCTTCGTCGCCATTCCTGAACATGGGCAGAAAGGCGTGTGGAAGAGGATTGCTTAAAGGAAGTCAAGAGCTCCGTGCCAGTGTCGTATCAGAGAGGGAGCTGGAAGTATGACAAAAAGGCTTGGGCAAGAGTCTCGAACGTGGTATGGGAAGAGGTGGCTTGTTCGACATACCATTTAGAAGCTTCGCCGGTAAGCGTGCGTTGGAACAAACGAAGATGGATGGAGTCATCGGTAATGGAATTGGAGGAACACCACATGTGGAAAGATCGGACGTGATTGGTTGGATCTTCTCCATTAAGGCCCTCGAACTTAGGGATATCAGAGGGCAGCTTGGTGGGCATAGCGGGCCAGGTAGCATTGTGGTGAATGGGGTCGTTAATCAATTGATGAAAATCGGGGAGGCTGAGGCCTGCAATGTACGGCAGCACAGGGGTGGTCGGGGTAGTGGTTGTGGCGGTTCCGCTAGAAGTAGGGCCGGCATTGGGGCCGGGAGAACCACTAGCGTTAGGCCCTGGACCAGACATAGTGAAGGTAACAGGGGGAGAACCAGAAGGAGAAGGGGGACCCGATGAATCGGGAGAGGAGTCGGAGTGCGGACTCGAAGGTGGACTGGCTCGACGACGGCGGTGCGGAGCAGGTCGATCAACCGGAAACTGAGGGTGAAGGCCAAGAAGTCTCCGGGAAAGGCGCCTTGGGGGCGCAATGATGACAGGAAGAAGGAAACCGACATGCGTAAAGGGACGTAATCAAGAAAGGCTGGCGCGTATAGCTGTGCGTTGACAATTGATTTTAGAGTCTTCGCCAGGCGGTGTTAACCAGGCGCTTCTTCGCTTAGGGTCAGTGTGTGGCGTGCGTTAATTTTAATTTTTAAACCCTTTCCGTTTTGAGAGCAAGAAAAAAGTGTGCTGCGTAGCTGAAAATAAACCTACAGAGAACAGAATATAATGCTGAAATAATAGAAAAATAACAGCTACTTGTGCATCTATCTAACCCAAGAAGGTGGGTCTCTCAAAACTATGCTGAAAAGAAAGGGAAAAACTATGTAAAACACACACAAAAAGAGCTCAACAGATCTAGGGTCGAAAGGGACAGGGATCTGGAGGATAAAGCTGCAGGAAAGAGGTGCAGATCACAGCCAAGAGACAGAGGCAAGGTGGCTGGAAAAAGGAAGGAAATCAGCAAAAACCGGAGGGGGCAAGGCGGAGGCCTTCAAAGGAGGTCCAAAAAAAACGACAAGAGGTGATTTGAAAGGAAAAGAGGCTGATTTCAATGGATCTGAAAGGGAGGTAACAGATCTGGAAAAGAGGGGGCTGAAGCTCTGAAACCGACGGCTGAAACAGCTAAAAACTCTTCCACAAAAAGTGGAGGGTACTAAAGCCCTAAGGGGCTGGGTTCCCACTTAGATGAGTAAAAACAGATCAGATCTTGGTCAAGGCGGGCTGAGACAGAGGCTGGAAGACCCTGGCAGAAGCTGCAGCAGAACCCAGAAAAATTGCAGAAAAATCACTGAAAAAATGGCAGGTCGCAGTTTCTGACCTGTTTTCAGTGCAGGTCGCAGAAAATGGGTAGAAAAGTGCGACCTGGAGCTCCAGGTCGCAGGTTATGGGCCAAAAAGTGCGACCCCCCGTTCCGGTTGTCTCGGCGGTAGATTTTCAGAAAAGTTGTTGTCTCAGTTGCGGCTGGTGTCGCTTACCTGCGCAATAAGGCCAGAAACACACGGAAGTTAGAAATTTTAAAATTTTAGGGTTTTAGGTGAGAAAATTGACATAAAAAGAGGAAAAATAAGCAGCTGAAAAGAAGCCCTAGGGCCTGAAGTAGCTGGATATGCAGGAATATGGAAAACGACAGCGGTCGTAATTTAAAACCCGTGTGGAGTCGCCATTTGTTAGTATGTATTCTTCGTCGAAGTGTACGAAAAAGAACCACTTTAGCTACGCATAACTAATAGCCCTAACAACAATAGAGGCTGCCAAACATCTTCAGATCTGCGATTAGTAGTTAAAATGCTGCAACAAAGAGATCTATAAATGGAAAGACATTAAGCAGTGAAGTAAAGAGTTTGCTCCATGCATCCAACAGACAAGACAAGAACACAATTTTTGAATGAATTTTTATATTACAGGGCACCTGGGAGGAAAACAAGAAGGTGTATCCAGATCTCCTCAATGGGATGGGTTCTTTGTAGTCCTCAGCACTTCAGATCTAAGTCTTCTCTCTCTTGTAGATGTAGAAAACCCAATGCAGAAAATAGAGCTCAATGGGAGCAAATGATAGAAATGAGACCAAGTGTATAGATCCAGAGTGATCTAGAAGGCAACAAAAGGTGAAGAATGATGGGGAAAACCCTCCTATTTATAACAAAATATTGGGTCATTCTAGATCTTGGTGCATGATTAAAATAATGTTAATCAAATCTAGATCCACCTTTACGGAATATTTTATTATTATTTGTTGGAGGGAAAGGGTGTTTAACTTGGGTCAAATCCCTTGATTAGTGAAAAATAAATAAATAAATGATTTATTTATCTTTTTAAGGAAGTGGTTGGGAGATAATCAAATAAATAATGATTTATTTGATTAATGGTGGGTGATTAGGTCATATTTAACAAGGAATATTATCTAAATAAGATTTAAATAATTATTCCTAGAAAATAACAATATAACTAAGGGTTTATCTCATTAATTTCTTTGTTTTTGGGTTAAACATGACTGGGAATAATAATTAAATTATGGTTTAATTAATTATTCCATGAGGAAAATCAAACAAATATAGGTTTGTTTAATATTTCCTTTTGGGGTTTCCTATTTTAACATAGTGAAAGCAGTTTTACTTAGGGTAAAACTGGTCTTACATGGTGTACTTGGGTCCATCTAATGATAAAAGGTTAGATGACCAAAAAATGGTGTAACAGGAGGAGCCATTACAATACACATTGATTGGAGAGCACTTGGTTCAATGCACACTCCTCCTAAATGACTAGACTGTCCTCCAATCATCCTCCACTACCTCCATAACAACATCGTTGATCTGGTCAACTTTGACCATATCCACATGATCTAACGCCTTTTCACATGTAAGGGTGCTTTATTTAGCTAATAAAATGTGCCACATTCACATGAGAAGTGGTCTTATTCACAATAAAGAGATTTATGGGTCTCCATACCCACTTATTCACATATCTAAGTGACAAAACAAGAATTTAGTATTCCAATTAGCTGCAAGCTAATTTCGGAATATTGCAGCCTCCCCTCCAAAATGTTGCTTGTCCTCAAGCAACTGCAAGGATACAACAAAATATCCTCTCCTTCTCTTGTAGCCTCCTCATCTAATGGTGAAAATGTGAAGTTGGGAAACACTTTTGCCCTTTTTTGACGTTGAAAATTGTAATTTTCTATGTTTTTTCAACTTCAACTCCACTAAACTCATATTTTTAATGAAAATTATGCTTTGACATAAAAAAAGATTTGTAGAGAATTGGCTTACCTCCATACTCGTATATATATATATATATATATATATATATATATATTTAAATATTGACATATAGAGGGGTAAATTTTTTGTTTACTAACTGCATATACTTGAAATTTTCAGGCAAACATAAATAGTCACTTTTTGATCCCTAAATTTTTTTAGGGAAGGTTATTCATTTTTTGGAAATAAACCATGTCATCATAATATACATATATTGCACTAGTGCACTGACTATTTTTTCAGTAATTTTCAGATTAGATCACTATTTTTTATTATTTTTTGAAATGGACGAAGACAAAAAAAACGGTGATGTTTCAGTACATTTTACGAGCCCTAGATTTTCTCAATGTGATCATCAATAAGAAAATTGAGAGTACCCTTTTGAAGTAGACAGGGAGAGGAATTGCAATATGATTTTTCTGAATTTTTTGGTGTTGCCATTTAAAGTTATTGAATTTTCATTCAGTGCAATTTAACGAACAATGTAATTCCACAGTGACACAGTTTAGTATAAAATTAATAACAAATTGAATTTTTTAATGAAACTCCACAAATATTACATCATCAGAAATTAGATTCAGAGATGAATCTAATGGTACCTGGTCCAAAATATAACATTTTGTTTTTATAGGTGTTCCACCCCTCCAAAGTTGCAGGTTCCTAAAAACTACAGAATTTTCTAGGTTTTTCGTTGACCAGAAACTCTCGGCCGAGATAATTTCTAAGACGAGATATTTATTAAACTCTCGATCGAGAAATTTAAAATTCTCAACCGAGAGTTTAAACCACCACAGGTTACATTTAATCGCACGACTAAACTCTCAGTCGAAATTTTAAAAAACTCTCGACCGAGAGTTTAGCCAAGGCCAATTCTCATCCGAGAGTTTATTATACTCTCAGACGAGAATTTTTTAATCTCTTCGAAGAGAGTTTATTAAATGTTAATCCAAAGCCAACACAATCTTTCGGGCGAGAGTTGTATATAAATACTCTCGGTCGAAATATTAATTCCACACATCATTTTGAACCAGCGAAAATTGCGAAGGTGCGAGGGTCCGAATTCTTTTTTTGTCAAGGTGAAAATATTTTCTATGTGCAAAATTCTTTTTGGCAAAAAAAAAAAAAAAATCAAGTTTTTTTGGGTACGAAATATTTTTGACGAATTTTTTTTGAAAGTTTTTCTGGGTGCAAATTTTTTTTTTGAAGTTTTTTTGGGTGCATGGATGCAAGAAGTATTTTTGGAAAATGTCTCTATGAAAACATGGAGTATTTTTGCAAAATGTCTCTATGAAGGCATGAAGTATTTTTGCAAAATGTCTTTTTGAATTTAATTATTTATTTTTAATTTTCTCTCTTATTGAAAGCATGAAGTACTTATTCTGAAGTCTTTATGTTTTTTTGGGTATTTGGTCCAAATAGAATTGGATTCTAGGTTTCTAATTTTGTGAACATGCAAAACCAAAGGAATTTCATATCAAGACACGATCGAAAAAGAACTGATTCAGCGGATAAAAATGAGATATTACAAAAAAAAGACGAGAGGAAAGGGAAAGATTAAGCCATGAAATAAATGTGGAGGTAGAGCATTGTGAAATAGATGTAGAGGTGCATGAAAATGATGAGGAAATGAGAAATGTTGAGGAATTTTTCAACGAGAATATTAAAAACAAAAATTTCCAAGAGAATATTGATATCGATCTCACTGGTGAGTCAATAGTTTCTTCAATTTGAATTTTGTATTTTTTTTTTAAAACATTGTAGTTCAAGATAGTTTTAAAATTAAAAATATGTATATGTCAATTTCAAATTAGAAGTTAATATTGTTTTTTATGCAGGGACAACATCAGAACCACAAGAAGATACTACCACACCTCGAATTTCACTCCAATTAATTGGAAGTTCCAAGAACATTGTATACAAATATAAGTTTCTAGAAAATATGGATCCAACTAAAATTGAAGAATTAGGACCTCCAATGGCTGAAAGGACAGTTCGAGATAAAGTAAATTTTGGATTGAAACATATTTTTGAAGGTAAGTATAACATATTCAGATGTTACGTGTATTTTTAAAGCACAAATCTCTCAAAAATGTTGTGGAATTATTGGGCATTAAAAGTGAGAAAGAGGTTTTAGCAAATGAAATGGTATCGAAAAATGTGACGTCGACGCTTGCCACACTAGCCAAAAAGTGATCTCAAGTTGTAAAGAATGCTCGTAAAGCACTTTTAATAGGTTTAGTCGCGAAACGAACTTCATCAAGTCAGTTGATGTCAACAACTTCAAAATTGTTTAAAACATCAAGAAAAAGTTTATCGAGGCATACAAAATTTAGAATTCAATTAGATGAGAATGATGAACTTGCATGTTGGGCTAATATCTGCAGGCGTCCATATCATGATAGACTTCCTAATGGTGTGAGGGATAGGGTAAAAGAGTTTTGGGATTCGAATTCTCGTGTGTCGCCAAATGAAAAGGATCAACTGCGACGCCGTATATCTAAGGGAGTTTATGAATCTCATTCCAAACATATAACACAGGTCAGTCAAGTAGAATTATTCGAGAGCTTTATGGAGAGTAATATTGATGTGAAGATTTCCCTTAGCACATTTGTGAAGATTAAACCATGGTATGTCAGGCCTATCACTGTTCGAGACACATGTTGTTGTCGATACCATGTAGAATTCCAATTATTTTATGAGACATTTGTAAATTTTGGCATAAAATATTGGTCAAATGACCCCCCTCCTTCAAGTGTTCGTGAATTTTTATCAAAGATATTATGTGCACGAGAGAATAATGAATTATTTTATAAAAAAGAATGTGTTGGTGGAAGAAAATGTGCAGAATGTTCTCATTTGGCACTCTACGATGCAAAGTATCCCATTGATCCTAATGATCCCAGACTGTCAAATCTCAGTCTGAATTGGAAGCGATATGAAAATGTTACTTACACTCCTGTTGCAGATTCAAGCACAACATAAAAAAGTTCACTTTACTTTACAACGACATTTCAGTGACATATTTTATGGAGAAGTTCAGGGTGAAAATATACAAATATATTAAGCATTGTCATATAGCACGATGGCAGGATTTACAGTTCAAGCAATCACGTGATGTGTTCCCAAAAGGAACAATATTATCAGTGGTTGATTTCGTTGAGAATTACACATTTAGTCCACAAAAGGAGATACAAAGTGAGTATTATCATTCAGACCAAGTATCTATATTTGTGCATATTTTGTATAGACATGCAGAGCTTGCTATCGATGGTTTTGATAGCGATGAAAATAATCGTGAGGTGATTAAGGAGTACCATTTATACATCAGTGATGATCGAACACATGATACATGTTTTGTTCAACATTGTTTTAATGTTATTTATAATTAATTGTTGAAACAAAGGGTCACTTAGAACATTGGGTATGGTCAGATGGTTGTGCTAGTCAATTTAAATCAGCAAGATCGTTCTTTTGGTTGTGTTGTCTTCATAAGAGAACCAACATTCCAAATACATGGAATTTCTTTGAGACAGGGCATGGAAAAGGAGAGCACGATGGTGTTGGGGTATGCGTAAAACCTGCACTTAGGAGGCATCAATTGAATCACTCAGCTTCCCGACTTGCAAATTATTTAGATGTTTTTAATTGGTGCAAAGACAATTTAAGTCATGTATCGAACCTAAGGATGGTTGATGTGCATAGGTAGGCGTACACATTTAACTAAAAATATATTATACATGTTTAGATATATATATGTGTATACATATATGTGTGTATTTTGTTATCAAAAAATATTAAATATTGTTCAAAATTTGACTCATACATGTGCACGTGTGTTTTTCTCAAGCAGGTACTTTTGGAATATTGCAATGGGTGATGTTGATAGCTTGTTTCCATTTAATTGCCTTGGAATCCCTCAAACAAGAAGTTTACACTCAATTAGGAGTAAGAACATGACAAATATACATTGCATTGAGAAACGAAAGTGCTCTTGCTTTTTTTTTGCATGTATTGATCAGACAGAGTCCATCGATGACTGTGAAAACCAAATTAAGAAATTTTTTAAACCATGGAAACACGAAGAATTGACACCATTGCCCCCATTTGGAAATGTGACTGACAAGGAAATGGACAATGAAGTGGTTGTGATTAACAATGATTATGATCGTGTTTCTGATATGGTTAGAGAAGGTGATGTCTTCGCTGTCATTGCACCAGAAAATAATCAAGAAAAAGTGCATTATTATTTATTACGATGCACTATGTCTAAATCCACGTTGCTGCAAGAGTATAATGATCCATCAAATTATACATACCCAATCGGTTCAATGGTGTTAATGGGACATTTATTTGAAGAAGTAAAGAAATGTAAAGATCATATTATTTTTCAAGATTACCAGCCAGAGGTTATTTATGCCCAATATAGTCACTTGGTCATAGCAACTCGACTGCAATTGAAGCAAGTGAAGAGTAGAAAAAAACAGCGACAATGGAGGTTATCGATAGATGATCATGATGCCATTCTGGAAAATTTTCCACTAGCACATTTCATATGAGTGGAACACATTGTTCAAGATGAACAATGAACTTTGATTCTAGGGTTAGAACATATAATTGCTACAATGCATTGGACTTTATATAGTTTAAGACTATATTGTGGATTTCTTTCAAATACATGGATATGTGGATGGTTAGATGTGTGTTGGTATGAACAATATATTATGATCTACTGGATTATGGTGCTTTGCTATATAATTAAGTTATGGTTATTTCATGTGTCCATCATGTTTACTCCTAGATGATCTTAACTCGCCCCTTTTTTTGCATGGATATGATGGTGATGAATGCATATTTAGTTAAATGTATATATATAATAATGGATTTAATGGTGATTTAATACATGTCCATGGTGATTTAATGTGTCCATCATGTTTACTCCAAGATGATCTTAACTCGCCCCTTTTTTTAACATGGATATGATGGTGATGAATGAATATTTAGTTAATGTATATATATAATAATGGATTTAATGGTGATTTAATGTGTTCATCATGTTTACTCCTAAATGATCTTAACTTGCCCCTTTTTTTGCATGGATATAATGGTGATGAATGAATATTTAATGAAATGTATAAATATAATAATACCCAAGGCATCCATGCAGTCACAACTTAGAAAACCTGATATAGGTGCCCTCAAAAGAAACAAAACGACCCGACCCGAACTCGTTTCATCGGGCACCCTCCCAAGGCACAATGCCCTCTGCCTGACCGAATGAATGCATAAGGGAGCAAATGGAAAACGGCCCACACGAATGTGCACAAGGCACCCGTGCAGTCACAACTTAGCCAACCTGATACGGGCGCCCTCAAACAAAATGACCCAACCAGAACTCATTTCATCGGGCACCATCCCAAGGTAGGACACCCTCCGCACTAATGAACGAATGCACAAGTGAGAAAATGGAAAACATCCCGCATGAATGTGCATAAGGCACCCATGTGGTCACAACTTAGAAAACCTGATATGGTCGCCCTTAAAAGAAAAAATATGACTCGAACTCATTTCATCGGGCACCCTCCCAAGGCATGACACCCTCCGCATGACCGAATGAGTGCACAACGGAGCAAATGGAAAATGGCCCGCACAAATGTGCACAAGGCACTTGTGCGGTAAAAACTTAGCAAACCTGATACGGGCACCCTCAAACGAAACAGCCCAACGCAAACTCGTTTCATAGGGCGCCCTCCCAAGGCGTGACGCCCTCCGCCCTATCGAACGAACACACAAGGGATAAAATGAAAAATGGCCCGCACGAATGTGCATAAGGCACCCATGCGATCACAACTTAGAAAAACTTATATGGGCACCCTCAAATGAAACAACCCGACCCAAACTCGTTTCATTGGGCGCCCTCCCAAGGCACGATGCCCTCCGCACGATCAAACGAATGCGCAAGGGAGAAAACGACAAATGGCCCGCACGAACGTGCACAAGGCACCTGTGTGGTCACAACATAGCAAACCTAATACGGCTGCCCTCAAACGAAATGACCCAACCTGAACTCGTTTCATCGAGCGCCCTCCCAGGGTGCGATGCCCTCCTCATGATTGAACGAACGCATAAGGGAGAAAATGAAAAATGGTCTGCATGAACATGCACAAGGAACCTGTGCAATCACAACTTAGCAAACTTGATACGAGCACCCTCAAACGAAACGACTCAACCCGAACTCATTTCATTGGGCGCCCTCCCAAGGCGCGACACCCTTCGCCCGACCGAATAAACGCACAGGGGAGAAAATGGAAAATGGCCGACACGAATGTGCACAAGGCACTTGTGCAGTCACAACTTAGCAAACCTACTATGGGCACCCTCAAACGAAATGACCTAACCCAAATTCGATTCATCAGGCACCCTACCAAGGCGCGACGCCCTCTGCCTGACTGAACGAATGCACAAGGGAGCAAATGGAAAATGGCCCGCACGAACGTGCACAAGGAACCCGTATGGTCACAACTTAGGAAACCTGATATGGGCGCCCTAAAATAAAATGACCCGACCCAAACTCATTTCATCGAGCACCCTCCCAAGGCACGACGCCCTCCACCCAACCGAACGAACGCACAAGGGAGAAAACGAAAAACAGCCCACACGAACGTGCACAAGGCACCTGTGTGGTCACAACTTAGCAAACCTGATACGAGCGCCCTCAAACGAAACGACCCGACTCAAAATCGTTTCATCAGGCACCCTCCCAAGGCGTGACGTCCTCCGACTGACCGAAAGAACGCACAAGGGAGAAAACGACAAACTGCCTACACGAATGTGCACAAGGCACTTGTGCAGTCACAACTTAGCAAACCTGATATAGGTGCCCTCAAACAAAATGACTCGACCCGAACTCGTTTCATCGGGCGCCCTCCCAAGGCAAGACGCCCTTCGCCCGAACGAACGAACACACAAGGGAGAAAATGAAAAATGGCCCACACGAACATGCACAAGGAACCCATGCAGTCACAAATTAGCAAACATGATACAGGTGCCCTCAAATGAAACGGCCCAACCCGAACTCATTTCCTCAGGCGCCCTCCCAAGGTGCGACGCCCTCCGCCCGATCGGATGAGCACACAAGGGAGAAAATGACAAACGTCCAGCATGAACGTGCACAAGGAACCTATGCGGTCACAACTTAGCAAACTTGATATGGGCGCCCTTAAACGAAATGACCCAACCCGAACTCAATTCATTGGGTGCCCTCCCAAGGCGCGACGCCCTCCGCCCGCCCCTTGTAGCAATAAATCCAAAATTTTTTAGATGAAATTATTATTTCCAAAGGAAAACAACTCAAATCTCATCAATGTTTCAATATAGATGAAGAGAAATGGTTTGGTAAATTTCATATTTAAGGAGAAAATTTATTCAAACTATATTATAGCTCGCATATTGATAGCTTCAAAAAAATATCCTAGAAATGTCAAATGTCAAATGTTTCTATTTTCATTTGACATGTTTCTATTTTACATGTTCTTGGAAAATATTGTTCACAACATGGAATATCCTACAAAGGAATATTCAACATCTTGTAATCGAGATTTAGTTAAATTTCTCCAAAATTTTGTCTTTAATCATTTACATATTGTACACATCCCCTTGTAATCTATATTTTGTTTTCTCAATATTTTGAAAGTTTCAACATGTTGTATGGAAAACATTCTTATACCTTATTTTGTACAAGCCATTTCTCTTTACTTGGAAGTTTCTATTTTAATTTCTTTTGGAAACATTTTTATGACTCTTTTCAAATATCATGAATTTTCTTATTCATAATTGTATTTCCAAATAGTTTAATATATAAATCTAACACATGAATAATGTATGTTATTACTTGTAATAATGGTTTCCTCATCAATCATCATGGAAGTATCAAATATATTTTAAATATTTTTTCTCTATTATTATTATAATCCAACCTCATGGGCATGGGTGCATTAAACTAGAAAGTGTTCTCTTCCATTTGTTGTACAAATTGTCATTTTCATCCTTAAAAATATTTTTTATTGAGATATAAACACACCATATAACAAAATTTTCATTAGTGGGTTGTTTTATGTTTATCATGGTCCTCCTTTTAACAATTTTAAGTTATGTGTAGGTTCTTGCACTTCCAATGGATTTCTCAAATCTTGATTGTGACCTTAACAATTTTTGTCTTCATAATTACCATTTGTAAATGGGTTTTTAGAAAATATAAACAACAACCAATTAAAAAGAATTTTGTTTATGATCCTTTTCAAGTGTCATGAAATTTTCTATGCAATATTTTATTTTAAAATAGCGTAACCTATGGATCTAACACCAAGCATGCTACTACTCATAATAATGGATTTTCAAGATAATCATCAGTCATCATGTAAATCTCAAAAAAATTTACCCTTCTTTCTTTTTGTTAATAATTTCAAAAAGTTGTGTTTAGCTATGAATTATTTCGTATGTCTAAAAGTTTCGCTAGTAATGGATTTCACGCTTTTATATTAAGAGATAGATATCCCACCCCTTGTAGCAATAATTCCAAAATTTTTTAGAAGAAATTATTATTTCCAAAGGAAAAAAACTCAACTCTCATCAATGTTTCAATATAGATGAAGAGAAATGGTTTGGTATATTTCAAATTTAAGGAGAAAATTTACTCAAACTAGTTTATAGAGCATATATTGATAGCTTCAAAAAATACTCCTTGTTTTTAAAATTGGAAGAAGGATTAGCTTTATTATTTTATATTTTATTGCTGGAGCATAAAATTGGAATGCTAGGAGTATAAAATTGGAATCATAACAAATAGAGGCATATGCACTTTGAAAATGGTTTAAAATCACTAAAGGAATAAGAATTAATTCAATCATTATGATTAATGACTCTAGGATCATTATCATTCATATGATTAAACAACCATTAGGAAAATTGATGTTCGAGGTTCATTTGTAGGCATCAATCATAAGATAACCCTTCAAGGATTCTTCAAGGGTGTCTTCAATAACCCTTTCCCAAGTAAGATATATCTCCACAAACTTCTTAATAGGTGCTTCCAAAACATTCATTGTTTGTTCATTGTCCAATGCCTCACTTGTCCAAAATATTTCTCCAACAATGGTCTTGATGTTGGACAAATCCAACACTTCAACAATATTTGTTGTGTTCCAATAATGATGATACACAGTCAAGGTAATTACAACAACCAAGGTCTTCACCATTCTAAGAGGTAACATTATTGTGTTGTGACTGTCTAGTAAGGAAATCCGACCCAAGAATGATGATGCACAGTCAAGGAAATTACAGCAACCAGGGTATTCACCGTTCTGAGAGGTAGTATTATTGTATTGTGACTGTCCAACAAGGAAGTCTAAGCAAAGAATGATGATGCACATTTAGGTAAATTAAAGAAATCAAGGTCTCCACCATTCCGAGAGGTAGTATCACTGTGTTGAGACTGTCCAACAAGGAAATGAGCAGAAAATCTATACACAATCCAATACGGTTGTAGTTACTACACATGAATCATTGTAATCTTCCATAATTTGAGCTTAGGAGTCCACCACAGCTTGAGCAAGGAGTTCACCACAATATTAAGGATTCCACCATAGTCTAATGTAAGCTTTTTGATGACACTATCTAAAATTAAGAAGTCTAAATTTATGTTGTCATTGTCCTAAGCTATAACAAGGGACACATAAATACATGTTGATACAAGAAAGGGCCAATACTCTGCAACATGCTGTAATTGTTACTAAATAATTGGTAAAATTTAGTAACTATTTCAAAACATAAATTAATGCTCAAGAAGAATTAAAAGTTAAAATTAAATTTAAAGCAAATTATCAACAACCAAGGATATTGATAAGCAAAAAAACATTTAAACCAACATTTTCCAGAACAAATCACTTGCCTCTTATGAAATATTAGATCATTGATTGGAATCTATATAGCCTGGTGGAGAAATAGTACAAAATTTAATTTCATTAGTGATAGAATATCACTTGAAATTATTCTCTTGATGACAAACATAACACTCATATTTTGAAATTTCTTTCAACTCGGGAAACTAGACTCCATCCAAGCTTCCACAAAAATAGTAAATAATTGTAATTTTTCTTGCAAGGTCAAATAAAGTACTCATGTTGAACTTAAAAGGTATTTGATAGCATGTGGACATATAGTATACACAATACACACAAGAATACTTGACTATGTAAATCTCTTTGATTGTCTCGATTGTGAAGTGTTCCCTCCATCGACGGCATATCATAGGTCGCTTAAAATGTTAAATATGAGAGGTAAAAAATGACTATTTAGTCATCATCATCATCTTCCAGCCAATGGGTTTCAAGAACTTTACTGCCTTCTCATAAATTTCATTATTGTTATGACTTTGCAGGTTCTCAATCTTCTCAAGTCCTTCAACATCATCAATATACTGCGCATAGAGATTTACACCTCTAGTGTTTCCCATAACTTTCTCTTCTTCCCCAACATTCAAAATATTCTCTAGCCTTTCAAGACAAACAATTACAATTCTTGGGTCTAGAAAGACTAGAAGATCACATAGAGGCTTAATGCATCCTTGATTCACAATATATCTGCAACCAAAAGCACAAATTAGTAGTTTGTCTAGGATAAGATTACCCAATGTTATCCCTGTAACTGTTATGATAAATGACTTTTTACATTGACCATTTATTGACATAATAGTTCGTTGATACTATTGACCAAATGAGGAAATATGAAATGTGAATAGACGATGAATTATAAGAGAATTGACAAACCTCTCACATTTATTCAATTTGTTCTTTGCAACCTCCAACATCATTGTAAGTAGCATCTGGATTTTCTTCAACAGTCATCATTGTCACACCGGGATCAATATTAGGAGGCAAAGGGATCTGAATCTGATACTTATTGCGATCAAACCTACATAAAGAAATACTACCATCAATCATTACATTCCAGACAAAACCCACAAGGTGTGACCTAAAGCAATCTCTAAATTGTTTTATGACATTAATGCAAACAACATAAAACATTAGAGTTGAAAACATAGTAATGTTTCACTAAGAAGTAATGTGATATCTCATGTGTCAATGACACTTATAATTGATGGATAATATCACACTCAACTCTAAAGGAAACAAACTCCTTAGAAGACAAAGTGAACATAAAAGGATGGTTTTGCAAGGGGGATTTTTTATTAACTGACCCGACACGCATGCCTTCTTCAATATCAGTAGGGGAGACTATATCACCTAGTCCAACCACACACTGCATTCCAAAGAGACAACTTTGTAAATACTACATGCAAGTCAATGTGGCTTTTAGGAAACATTGGGTTTTGAATTCATAAGTTTTGTTGCAAGAAAAAGGCTAATCACTGCAACTATAGTTTTAGTGTAAAAGTAAAGTAGTTGTTTTGATTCTTGCTGCACCTATAAGAGAATAATGAATTTACTGTATGATCACAACACAACCTGGAGAAATAGGCATATCTTGGAAATTTTTTTAACATTTATGACATACTTAGAATCATCCGTTTTTGGATTAATGATCTCCGTGCACCTCGCTACCTGGATGAAGAAACAATACATATTCAGATCAATTAGATATGACAAAGAATGATATGCTTGACCATTTTTACAAAAAAAACATTCTTATTAATCAAACATAGCGAAAACTGATTTGTTTAACGTTGTTTTGGGTAAATAAAAATCAATTAACACAAACATGATATGCATCAAATATTTCCACATATATTTCTTGGGAAAATCCAATCCTGGGTCTAATGTTCAACAGTTGACCCCTAGACTAAGCTACTCTAAAGCAGGTCTGATATTTCAATGTTCGACACCTTAGCTGAATCTAATGAAAAATGTAAACTAGAAGAGAATTGACAAACCTTTGGCAGATTATTATGTACCATTCCAGCTAGCCTTTAAAGGCTTACTTAGATTGTTGGGATTAAGAAGCAAAATAAAGTCCACTCCACAGATATTACCACGGTGATTGTGATGGCTAACCCACTGGAAAACCAATAGCTCATTACTTAGAAATTTGCAGTTCACCACAAGTTAATTTCGTTTTTGTTCCATCTAATACCGAAAGGAAAAGGATTGTAAAACCTATAAACATGTGACCAACATACAACTAAATGGTACAAAGCTTATGAGCATCGACATCATTGTCTGTGTAGTGGTGAGAAATATCATAGGAAGAAACAAAAAAGTTGAGACCGCAGGAATTTGTAAACATGCCCCTATTTTCTTTTGTTCCAATCCCTGCATGGTACTACTACTTTAGAAACTGTAACCAAAATAAATAATATTAAAAGGAATAAAGTACAGACCTTACCCACAGAGAATAATAGGGACAGAAGGAAGCTTACAGTCTTTCTTGTAGGTTTCCAAATACTCTAGGATTTTGTATACCTGTTACAGGTAAATTAATCATATTAATACAAAAGTAAATTACAAAAGTAAATTAATCATAATTTAATATCAAATGGTTAGGATCATAATCTAACATAGTTGTTTGACATTGAACCAAAATTAATTAAATGAATATGAGGAAACCCATACACATTTTATTGAGGTCAAATATATAGGATAAAAGGAAAAATTAGTACTCATTTCCACATTTTCTTCATAAGAGATTGTAGGCTTTCCAAAGGAGGTGGCATGCTCTACCCCACAATCTGCAAATCACAAAATATCACTCCCTTGAATGGTTGAAGAATGCCCTCAAGTAGAGGACTGCAAGAAAGAAGAGATAAAGTATAGAGGAACAAAGGGAGTGGGTAGCCATATAGGAAATTTAAATATTTTATCCATAGGAAAACCTCTGTTTTCTTGTACCTTGCATCACGGCCTGGTCTTCTCCTGAAAAACTGTCAATGGTCTGGTGCAAATTTTACACTCTTTGTCAAAATTTACTTTCGTCTACACCCAAAAAAAAAAATCATTTAAACTCAATTCGACCATATATGCCAGTTCTTTTATAGGCCATATATAAATATACATTCCATATAGTACACAAACGCTAAAATTTGAAATAAGAAAATTCATTCATAAGAAATAAGTAATGATACAGTAAAATAACTAAGAAATTTAAAATTTGATCTCTTTTATGTTTTAAGTAATGATACAATAAAACAACTAGAGAAATAAGACAAGATACTACCTCTCAAAGTCTATCTCTCTACTATTTCAAACTTTGCTACTATGTTATTCCTACAGATAGTACATCATAGAGTTGTAAACATCAGCACCTTCTAAAATTTTAAAAAATTTAGATCATCCTTCTTGACCACGTTCTCATGTTCTTATTAGAACATTAAAGTGATATTGAAGAAGGCTTATAAAACAAGGATAGTCCCAAGGTATCTCTATTGACTCCAAGGCATGTCACTGAAAGGCCAATGATTTGCATACATTCACTTAGATACAATCCTAAGAAGGATAGTCCCAAGGTATCATTTTTCTCCAGATTGAGGCTTTGTAGGGAAGTGAACACTGGGAAAGTTGTTGGGCATAACTCTGCTTAACTGAATACTCAGCTAAACCCCACCCTGTACAGTCTGATTCCTCTAGGTTCTTAAGGGCACAACCATGCAATTTTTCTTCCATCGAGGCCACCAAATGGAACAAGTGTGAAGGTGGACCGTCAAATCCCTACCCTCTCTAAATATCTGTCCCATGAAGAAATGTCAAAGAGGAAATTTTCTCCTTGTTGTCCAATCATATCTTTAAAGAAGTGAGATCCCTAAGAGTTAAGAAGTTGGTGACCCATGATGTTATTCTTCCAAATATTGATATTTTTACCATTTCCTAAAATCCTGGTAAAGTGATCCATTATTATTGGAATGGAATAAACCATAAGTCTCCAAATGGATGTCCATCCTCTCGCTTGGAGAATATCAAATGGAGACTGCCTTATTTCTCGTATGAAATATTTTTTGTGAAACTGCAAAACCTTTTTACACCATTCATACTTCCCTAACACTAGCCTTCATAGGATATTATCACCCATTGCTAGAATCCTTGGTGTCAATCCCACCATGAGATTTGGGTTCCTAGAAGATAGACTAGTTAACCAAGTGAAATATTTGGTTTTAGATTACAATCTATTAGAGAAATAATCTTAGTTCTTGAGCCAGAGTTTGCTCAAAAATCGCCTGAGCAAGCATTGGAGAAAATTGATAGATGGGAAACATCTAAATTGGAATTGTTTCCAAGGAGATTTTTTCTGCTTGGGAAGATAAAAAAAATTATGGAACAGTCCCGGGGGAAAAGAGAGCACTCTCATGCCATTCTTGTTTCACGTTATGTGTCTAATCTTAATATATTTTGGGAAATACAACTAAATATTTTATGTCAAATCCACCAAGGAATAAATCCTTTGTACTATTGGATGAAATTTCCTACATCTTGTGGTGAGAAAAATTAGTAGAATTGAGGCAAGAAATTCTTATGTGGAAACTCCAAAATTGTTGGAATCGAGATCCATTAAAAGTGTCGTGTGAGTTTTCATCCCTTCCTAACCAAGAAAAGTGCATGGGGGCTTGATGTGAGGAGACAAAAACTCAATTTTATTTTCTCAAGAATGAGATGCATGTGTTTGAGTTAATACAAATGATGCATGAACTAAAGGGCTAAATTATCTTTTTGAGGGGGAGATTCAAGGATTTGAACAAACTTAGCTTACCGCAAAATCTTGTTATTTTCGTGAGAATGATGGTGTTCTTAAATAATATGAAATTGTAGCATCTTCCTTTCCTTCAGAAGTTTAGGAAATTGACTTGGGGAAAATAATGAATGAAATGAAAGATCAAAATATTCTTCTAATGAAATACATTCAATAATTTTAAAGAAAATAAAATGTTTCCCAAATATGTTCTCATAAAGTTGGTGTTTCTTTAGAAGATACTTTTGCACATCCAGCTAGTTACATGCATGATCAATACTTTAGGACCATGACAATACTACCCTTGCTGAGAGTGAGGATGAATATGCCCAAGATTCAAGACTTCCCACCCTCAAATTTTAATATTCTAGAAGCCTTTTACTAGGAAAAGAAATTCCCTTGCATATAATCAGTGACTGAAGAATTTCCATTGCAACATACCCAAAATTTGACTTCATGATTACTATGTTCCTCTCCCCAATCCTTAAAAACTTTTTTCACATGCATTCATTATAATTTGTTAGAAAGTGAAATTAAAGTTATATTCTAAAATTGTAAATGCAACCAAAAATAGATACTATAAATTATAACAAAGGAGAACTATCGAATATTTTCTAGCGTCCTTCAACCCAATAACCAAAAAATGAAGTTTTATTCTACATCAATCCCTAGTAATCACAACATATAATCAAATAAAAAATGGAAGACTTGATTTATAACATCTTGTAGTCTCTAAGGTTAGGATTAAAAAAATCGAGTGGTTCAAATGCTATTAGAGATCATCTTAAGTACCAGATCCATGTATGGAATGGGCCATTTCCCATAAGACAAAATTGTGAAGGGTTTCAATGGGTTTGATGCTCTAGTCCCAATAATAAAAATGTTGTAAACATCCAACACAACATTTCATAAAAGGCTAGAACAAACTTAAATGAAACTTCTAAAAAAACGTGTTTTTTCAGACATAGAATATTAACCAATATATCCCTTAGACTTGGAATACACACCAAAGGAAGTATGTGCTATGCAATGCATCCCTTTGTGGTGTGTTTATAGAAGCACTTCAAACAGATTAAATGGGCCACTACCCATCAGAGGTTATAGTGAAGGGTTTCAGTGGTTTTGATGCCCCATCTTTAATGATTGAAGCAAATATGAACTTGTGATTATTTATTAGGTGGGAGCTAAAGTGATAGGTAAATGAGTGAAGCTGAATTTTCTACTTAGGATAGTTCTATCAGAAATAATATCTATACATCCAGGGTAGTAGACATGGGAGAAATAAAGGATATGGATAATTTTGAGACATTTATGTCTTCCCCAAAAAATTCTGAAGATGCAACTCTTACTATCTCAACAGATTCTTCATGTGTCGTCTCATTTTCAACTCAGCATCATAATATAAAGAAATTTGAATGCACTAGATCTGGAGATATTTTGAAACCTGATGAGATGTCAGTTTTTGGGTAGAGCACCTTTGGGAAACCCACTCAGCAGAACCCGTGACAAATCCACTTCGAACTCTTCCTGCAGTGCCTCATATGTCTATTGATGAATGTTTGGGATCTTGTCCTTCTGTTCAATATGGAATACCCAGTTTTCATGTTAATAAAGAACTTGTTCAAGTAAGGACAACATCTCTATTGACTCCAAGGCATGTCACTGAAAGGTCAACAATTTGCATACATTCACTTAGATACAATCCTAAGAAGGATAGTCTCAAGGTATCATTTTTCAGTGATTTAAACATTAAAGTGAGCTAGCAGCCTAGAAGAGTAACTAGCATGGTCAATGATCTCAACTCAACTAAGCTATTGTGCAACACATGTTGGAATACAATAATACCCTAACATTAATGCATACCACATAAAACATTAGAGTTGAAAACATAGTAATGCTTCACTAAGAATTAATGTGATATCTCATGTGTCAGCGACACTTAGAATTGATGGATAATATCACACTCAACTCTAAAGGAAACAAAATCCCTAGAAGACAAAGTGAACATAAAAGGATAGTTTTTCAAGGGGGGTTTTTTAATAACTGACCCGACACGCATGCCTTCTTCAATATCAGTAGGGGAGATTTTATCACCCAATCCAACCACAAACTACATTCCCAAGAGAAAGATCTTTAATAACACCAATTATAATTAGTTGAAAAATACCTCTGGTATAATAACCAAGTATAATTGACATAGGTATGGTCAACATAAAAGGTCAATAACAACTATAGATCACCAAATGATGTTTAAACATTCCTTCAACAATGTTTGACATCACGCAAACATGAGTTGGAAACATTGACTAATGAGCACCGCATGATATCAATCAACAATGATAAAGACATTGATGTACACTACATAGTGACTATAAGAGTATCCATATGGAGGACTAGAATGACTTATATGTATTGTACAACTCCTACGAAAACTAAAACCCAATTATAAGGTATTGATGCAAATAGACGAAACATTAAGGGTGATGTGATCGATATTGCCATTTTTATTGATAGAGTGATAAAAGCAATTACCCTCCCCTCCCTTTTTAGTTTTAGGTATCTCCTTCATGGTTTATAAAACAAAAAAGAGAATAAAAATAAGATTTACAGTTTATTTTTTGTTTACATTAATGAACCCCCACAAAAAAAAGGATACTCGATTTGAGTGTCTTCTTCTTTGTTTAATGATGTGAACGGAGAGATAATGGTATGCTTGGTATGAGGTGTTTTCTTCATGAGTTTTTAATGAGCCTAAAAAATATGAAAGTATGCTTAGAACCCTTCACATATTAATGAGCATGAGAATAAAAGAAAGTGAGATTCCTTGAAGAAATAACTAATATAAAGGGTAACAACTTATTTCAAACTAACAAAACCATTGTAAGTAAATACAAGTAGATATGTTATTAGGATTTTGTATAGTTGTTACAGGATTTTTCTTACACAGTCAGATACTTGGGTCCACCTTGCACTTTGGGAAGCCTCTATGAGCCATAATATTATTCCTACCTCCTTCGATGGTGCCCACAACCCTACACCTTCTCCTCTCCAACATTAAATTCATTTAAGCTCAGCCTTACCTGGTTTTTACACCATTGAAGCTCCTTCCTGTTGGACATGGCTATATCCATTTTAATTCTTCACCTTTGTGCATACCCATACTCGATTACTCCCCTGCTTGACAACTATAATGCCACGACAAAGAGCCAAATGTTTTTGAGGGTCCTCTTCTCAAGTAGAAGGGAGTGCTCAAGGCACACTTAAATCTCATACGGAAGCACGAAGATATCATTCCCAAACCCATACTCCTATACAACAAGAAATCAACTATGTTGATATTGAATTTCGTGTTCAACATGATGATCAAGTTGTTAAGGAGGTCTTCGCCTCTATGGTTGAGTGGGTGATTGATTCAGGCCATACTTTAGGGCACCAAAACTCTGTCAAACCACATATTTCCCCCTTTTCATGAAACTCCGATTTTTCCATCACATGAGAGCACATAATATTGTCCAAATGATTTTTGTTAAAGGTCTGTATTTGATAGATGAAAACTTGTCACAAGGGAAGCATGATCTGCAATTCAGTATTTTAAGGAATATTGATTCCATAGTCTTCCATAACCATTATTAGGCCACAACAAGAGCTAGTAATGCAACCCATCTAGCAGTTCTGCACTTAAGGCTCTAAGTGATAGGACTATAAATAGTTTTGGAATGCATTCCACTGTCATAGCTACATAGTTTCCCCTGAGAGATAACATCCACATTATTATAGGAAAACAGTTCTGAAGTAGTAATATGTAGTGTAGAGCACTCCTTGTTGGTTATTATGGAGTAGAAAGGCCACCAGGCCAAATTCTTCCAAACCTTGGTCACTGACTCTACTAGTCCTTATGTTTTAGTAGTGGTAGTGTCTTCCTGGTGTTCTAGGATTTCTTCTTCCCTTACTTGTTTTTTTGGAGTAGCAGGGGTTTGTGTGGTGGTAGGAATGTATCATGTCCTCTTCTTTCCTAGAACACAGGGGGGCCTATTTTGATGCCCTCTCATTCTCTCGATGGTTGGTTTGCTACTAATTATCTCAACGTCAATATCACTATATTTCTATGGTGTAATAGAATTTGTCTCTTCTTACTTAAAATGAATTAGTAGGTACTTTGTAGCCAAGGGATTCATGACAATATATTCTTCCTCCTTCGCAATTTCAATGGGTGGAGTCACATAAAATTGGGCTCATTTAGTGAAGTTGGAACCATTGGAGTTGCAATGACTTCTTCCCAGGAGTTGCAACCAAGAGATGAAATATCTTGGTATGTTTGCTTTTTGTTCATGAGTAGGAAGTACAACATATTGACATTGTGACAATGTCTGAGATGGTCAAGGAAACAAATGTTCATATTCCTCTAAGCCAAATGAAGCACCTATACTGTCAGTAACCTAGTGAATTGACTATGGCTCAATTTTTTTACTGAAAATTAAATATTAGTTTTAGCATTCACTAGATACATAAAGGAACCTCTCAACTGTCTATAAATTCACTATATAGCCTGTTTATAATGTGGAAATGATACCAATGAAGAAATGGTAAGAGGTTACCATGGTTTAATGTAGACTCACTGACCCAGAGCCTACATGATCTCCTTGAGGCTTAATTCGCATCATGTCAATATTATCTGTAGCCTGAAAAGTAGAAACAAAAGTTAATAGAAAATTTTGCGAAAAGAAATATAATAAACATTATAAATATGCTTAACGAAAAGTATCGATACCTATGTCACAACTGGAACCTGAGAAGGAATAATATCTTCAGGCAGCCCTTGATGTGTAGCACTAACCTGAAAATTCCATACTGTTAAGACTCATACCATATAAAATTATGTGACATAAATTCAATTTCAATTTGATGTACAAAAATATAGATAGATATTAATGAATGTGGCACCTGTACATGATCATGTCCATGATCTACAGAATGAGGACCAGGGGTAAGGCAATGTTGTTCTAAGAATGTTGTAAACTGCATAAGTTAAATAAATATATTGGCGTAAGTTTTTGGAGACTGAATGTATAGACACCAAAAAATCATGTTACATGCACTCTAGCTCATCTTATAAATGTGTATTTGAAGATATATCAAAACATGCTTGTACATACCTCACCCATGGTGTGCATTTGTTGTGTAATGGATCGCTCATAGAGGTCTCTACATGAGGATGCATACTCCATAAGCTCATCTCGCTCCATCTCCCTCAACACGTCATCTGGAATACTCACAAATGAACGAACTCCTGCACTAGCTGAAGGTTGGCTTGTCCCTAAGCCGACTTCCACCCCTCCTAAAGCAGCTGTAATATGTTCTTGTATCTTCTCCCTCATTTTTGATGCAACACTCGAGATAAGGGCTAACTCCTCTAGAAGTGTAACTACCCTAGGTGTTCGAGGTGCTAAACGAGGTGTTGGAGGCCTAAACCCAACATCTCGTATAGCATCAGGTCGTTCATATGTACAACCTTTTCCAGCTCCATAGAATTTGGACCCAGTATCTATATAGTTAGGGTCCATGTGCTCTCAGAATTGAGCAAACAACATCCTAACAAAATATTGCGGCACCTCATCATTATTTTGGAACTTCCTGTATGCATACAGGAACTTCTCATAAATATAAGGTGCAATATTGGGATCATTAAATCTTGCAATCTTCGGACATTTTTTTTCTTCAGGCTGCAAGTAAAATAGTGACAAGGCCATTTCTTTAGTGACCCTACTTTTAACTTCTTTGTAGGAGTGGATTCAAATCACTGATGCTCTCCTCCAACGCATCATGTCAAAAAAAACTTAGGTTGATGGTCCAACCCCGCGATAAGTCTCTATCAGACTCTCCAAATTGTGCAAAAAAAATTGGAGACAATTTCGACTAGGGGCAGAAAGATTGCAAATTTGCAATTCATTGCCCAATCTCATGGAATGCTCCCTCATCCCATCAACAGTAGGTAAGGAGATGGTATCTTCCCAAGGCATCTGCTAAGGAATATCACCGAGATGGGTGTAAAGGGGATCATAAATTATATTTTGAGCAAATTCATGAACCCTATGACCTCTCCCCCTAGGAGGGCGACCATCACCACCTGTAACGTGTTAAATTATTGCACATATTAAAAATTAAATAATTTATAAGGAAAATTTGTATTTAAAAAACTTGTCTGGTCATTTGAAAATACCTGGTGGAAAAACTATCTCTTCCTCTTCGCTCATACTAGGATGGTTCCCTTCCGAGGAATGAACGTCTCTAACACCCACTGTACAAAACATTAAATTGTTTTATAACACAATTACATGAGACACTGAATAAGTTTCACATTAAACATACATCAAACAATAAATTTTCCTTTAGATTTTACCTAGAGGAGAAGTATCCAAGTGTGGGATGGATGCCACAGGCTGAGACATTGTTCTCCTTTGCCCCTCACTAGAAATAGGGCCAACCCAAACTCCTACATTTGCATCTATGGAGCATAATGTTTTCACATTAAACACATGTCATTTGAAAAAAAAATTCACCTGTTCAACATTGAATATAACGTAAAATTGAACATTTTAACTAGCAATTGATCTAATGTGTACCTATACCGTGTATAATATAATCCTCAGAATGGGCTCTATGAAATTGGGGGCGAATGGGAATAGGTCTATGTGGCTCCTCTTATTCGAATTCCTATCTAGGCGCACGAGTCATATGAGTGTGTCCACCTGTGCAAGACAAAAAAATGTCACATTAATCATTTTTTCACAACGAACAATAAATATAACCTACTTGAAAACATGACATAACTAAACAACCAATGTACCTGATAATCCTCCTTTCATGGAGGGGTCTTTGTAGGGTTCGCCTGATGCCATTGTTGCTATAGTATCAAATCAAATTTTTTCCCCTCATAAACAAATTATAAAACAAATGATCAATCTAAATTCATGTCATCAACCAATGGATAACAGGTACTATAGCTCCAACATTTTGAAGCCAACAACAATATTAGTTATATGGTATAAAAAGTATGGTAAGCATTTTTCAATGTCTGGAATTTTGTTAGCAATCTCATATAAAAATTTAATGTTAATACTTTTTTATATCTATCTCCTATATCCTAAAATTTTAGTTATTAACCTCAAAATTTCCAAATTTGATTTACAATCCCAATTAAAACCTCTCCTATTTTCCTTTGCAATAAGTTAAATTGTCTCTATGAGGACATGACTTTTGTCAAAGCACAAGGTTACAAGGTTGAGGTTACAGGGATGCAAGGGAATATAGGAACACGTGCTTAGGTTATGATGACAAGGGTCAAACGTTATAATTATGTGGTGTTGAGGTGGATCAAGCTATGGACATTAGCATACGAACACCAGCCAAGTTTACAAAAACATACATGGACACTGGTCAAGGCTACAGTGACTCACCAAGTTATGGGACCGAGGTTATATGCCATATAAGAATGTAACCAATGTTCCTCTACTCAACATGGCTTCTCTCTAACTATGGATGATTAAACTAGATTTTCATGTATGTTCATTGATAAAAATGCTTGCTCATATGTTTTTATTGATATTGATCTTATCATTTTATGTTTTATGTGTTATAATATGTATGTGTGAATGCAATCGCATGTTGAAAAGTATAACTAGTTTGGTCTTCATGTTGACTATGTAATTATATTCTTATGTAAAGAAGAAGTCAAAATAATAAGATGTATTTAAGAGTCATGATCATGAAGGGTCTAGTCAACAAATATACTCCAAGATCTTGGAAAAATACCGTGAATAGGTGACTCCCAAAAGATGCACAAAGATAATCTTAGAAATGCTGAAATATCTATTCTTCATGTCGGCCTATAATTAACCATAAAGTCGGCTCCCTATTGTGCTGACTAGTCGGTCTAAAAGACAATTAGATTGTCTATATAAATAATCTCTCTGCAGCTCATTTGAGGCAAATTTTTTCGGTCAACCAAGATAGAGTTTGTAGATTTATCTGAGATGGTAAAGTAGCTAAAAGGGATGTGGATTCACCTGAAATAGAAGTAACTGAAGGTGTAGACTGAAGGTGTAAACTTAAGGTATGGACTGTGTATTGATAAAGCTAGTTTGAGAATAATACATTGCGGATACTTACAAGGTTACATTACAGAATTCTGAAGTCTAATGAAAGGAAGGTAAATATTTGATTCACCTTCCTATAATAAAAGTATTACTTCTGCTTAAATCATATGTGTCCTGTACACTTTGGTAATTGACTTGATGAAGGATTAATTAAGAAGAATACATAAGAAAACAAGCTCACAAGTAATTATCAAGAAGAGAATTTATAACCCCTCCAGATTCTCAACATGTTTTCAGAGCTATGGAAAAATATGATCACCTTATAGGCAAGAATATTTTGAAATTAGAGAAAAGTTACTATCTGGGATTAAATTCAGAGAGAAGAAGTTTTGTGCTTTCACAAAGAAAAAGTTCGATACAAATTCAGTGATACAAATTCTCAACAGAAATAGCCCACTGGACTGCATAGAAAAGACATGGAAAAAATTCAGTTTGGTTTGAGATTTTTGAACTGAATTACAGTGAATCAAGTTCAGATCTTCCTCTGAAATTTTTATATTATCTTCTGGGTTCAGGTCAAAATTTCAGAAGGTCAAGAAAGGATCATATTACAGGTTCAAAGAAAATCTGAAGGACATGGCGGTTCGGTGCTAGTTTACAGTGCTACTCAATAATAAGTTTACAACGATACAATGGCTTAGTTCAAGTACCAATTATAGTAGATGCAATTCAGATTATGCCATAGTTCAGTGTTTCGGTGTTTTAGGAGATGATGTCTTGATTTAAATGTATGGTGCCATTCTTTGTAATCATCAAGATCAAATGGAAGATCACAGGAAGGTCAAGGGACTACATTTTGGTGTTATATATAGGTCACAGTACAATGATGTATCACTGTGGTCTTGATGTTGCTACAATGATAACCTTACATGAATATTTTTTGGTGTCAAAGTGCAATATGCTGCAATCAAGGAAGTTTTGGGTTCAATCTGCCGCATCATGTCCTGGTGCAAAGTAGTGCAGAAAAGAGAAGATCATCATAAGGTGGATAAAAGAGCAGCATCACTATACAAGATCTCATACTTGTTCAAGGAAGGATATTATCTAAAGACTAGGAACCGAGCTTTCCTAGGACTGGTACAGAAGAGTGTGGAAAAGAAGGATTTATCATCATTACAACAAAGATCTAATCCTTACCCTTGAAGAATATCATTCAAAGAGAAATCACTAACACATATTTTCTCCACCATCGAAGAAATCAAGATCAAGACTTTATGTTCACTTATCAAGTAAGTATCTTTCATATTATAATCGAATTTTGTTTAAATGAATTTGTTTTTGTAGGGAGATCTACAAGCTGGTTGGGTTACCAAGATTCCTTGCATGAGGAAAATAGTCACAGTCCTCAAAGAAAGTAAGGTTACGTCACTTAGACCATATTTATAAAAAAATGAGGTATCAAAGAATGAAGGGATATCTTCATAAGATATTAACTGTGAGATATGGAAAAGACGATAAGATGGAAAACTTAACAAATAGACAAGAAAAATTACCTCATTCAACTAGTGGTCTCTATACTAGGTGGAAAAATACAAATCAAGGTCAAAAATGTTGAAGGATAAAATACTCAAACATTTGCGGAAGGAAAAAGGGAAGTTGAGGAAATTACAAGAAAGATGGTCCTAAAGGGACAATCTCAATAGGAGTAAGAAAAGAAGATTAAAGAAAAAAATCACGCAAACTTATGAATAAGGAATTAATTTCTGTTGCAAACAATGTAGCATCCTGATCTAAGCATGGCAGGAAATCTTGGTTTTTTATTCTAGTTTCGTTAGACCCTCACCTGTTTGATTTTGGTTCTAGTTTTCAAAACAGGGTATCAACATACCAAATGTCAAAAATACTCTTGAACCTACTAAAAATGGATGAAATCCCATATTTATTAATCTTAAACTTGGCATGGATGGTCGGGGCATAACCCCAAAGGAATAGGATGACCCACCACCCAATGTTAGGATTTTTAGTCTGGAATAACTCTTAGTTAGTATTCGAGGGAAAATTAAACCATGATGAGGTTTACTATGGACGATATAGAAATTATAAAGGAAATGAAAACCCTTATTGAGAAATATAAATCAGAAAATGGTCAGCCAGAAAGAGATGAAAGCTAAGATAGCGAAAAGGAGAGAGATTCTATACAAATGTAGCCATAATTTTCAAGGTTCCTCCTCTAAATCTATAATTGTTAGGGAACACTTTAGACATGTTTCTCCCATTCATGAAAAGAATCCCATAGTTTCACTTTCAATTCCACAAATGAGAGAGTATTGTTGGTTTTATTCCACCTTCCTCCACCACTACTAGTTGCACTCAGCCCACCATTGAAATCCTTAGAATAAGTACAGGGAATATGCTTATGAGTACATGGCCAAATTGTGGTATGATGAAGATATCCCCTTCAATATTTCATACTCATCTTGTTATCAATATACTGTAGGGTTCATAGTTGTTGTTAGTAAGAGCTTCAAAGGCCATTTTTATAGATTAAAAGAAAAAGAAATGTTTAATACATAAATGACTAGTTTATAGAGATTGAAAAATCATGGGGAAAAAAGGGCGATTTTTTCTCAAATGGATGGAATGATGGAAAGTCTCTTACTATGATTAATTTCCTTTTTTATTTTCACACAAGGATCCTTGTTTTTGACATCAATAAATGCAACTAACTGAGATTAATATGCAAAGTTGTTATTTCAGCTATGAAATGTGATTGTCCTCAAGCTGGGTGTGGAGAATGTTGTTTAGGTTATCACTGATAATGCCTCTAACTCCATGCACACTACAAAACCCAACCACACTACAAGCTCCATGCATTCCAACTACCTAAAATTTGCATATTTGGTGTCTAATTATTTGGATTTACATTGAAGTCCATGAATATGTATTTTTTAATTATTTTTTTAATATTTTATGTTGTTTTTAGTAAATTTGTTCAAAAACTAGTCTATATGGACCACTTTATTCTTTTGGTTTGGTAGAACCCTTAACCAGTTGATTTTGGTTGCGGTTTTCAAAAAATTGGTCTCACCATACCAAAAAAACCCAACCACACTACAAACTCCATGCATTCCAACTACCTAAACTTTGCATATTTGGTGTCTAATTATTTGGATTTACATTGAAGTCCATGAATATGTATTTTTTAATTATTTTTTTAATATTTTATGTTGTTTTTAGTAATTCTGTTGAAAAACTAGTCTATATGGACCACTTTCTTTTTTTGGTTTGATAGAACCCTTAAGTAGTTTATTTCGGTTGTGGTTTTCAAAAAATTGGTCTCACCATACCAAAAGCCAATAAGCCTATTGGACCTACCAATCATGGATGGGAACCAATTATTGTTATCCCTAAAATTGTTGTGGATGATTGGGGCCTAACCCCCAAGGGCGATGGTGATCCACCACCCAATGTTTCTTTATGTTTATCCCAAACCTTGAGCCATTATACTTTCACATACTATAGGTTTTGAAGGATTTGGTAAATATTGTTATTGTTTAAGGAGTGTCGGATAGCCATTTCTGGGAAATGTTCTTTAAGCCCAATCAATTTTGAGAGGGAGTGTTGAAATTTGGAGTAGCTTTGGGATGAACTCCCCCAAGAGAAGCTGAACTACCCCAAGGAGAAACCATCTTGACCCAAAGTGAATTTATTTGGATAAAGGAAAATTATTATTATTAATGTGTTCAAATAGGCTTGGCATTCCTCCTATCATTTAATGTGGCATAAAATTTATTTGGGTAAGCAATCATCAAGGTGAATATATTTAAATATTCTCAAGGGAAAATTAAAAGAGGCTTTTCGTCAAAGTCAACCTCACAAATGAAGGGTCACATTGACACCAAAAGACACCCCTTGATTCCTCCATCTATTTATATAAATAGAAGGCCTTGGAGCTCATTTAAATCATATTAACTGCATCAGAAAAAATTGAAAAAGGGCTTTTGAGGTAGCCGCAGGATTGAGAGCCCTAGCCGAAGTGGAAAAAGGAGAGTTTTGGTGTCTATGGTATATGATCTAATTGGCTAAGGAAGGAGGCTAGCCAATCTTGGTTGGATTATTTCTGAGAAAATTTGGCGACACAATATCTGTGAATAGGCTGCATACTTTCTGTGTCTTGGAGTTAAAGCTGAGCCCCTATGGTAACCTATTTGGAGGGTTGTAAGGCATGTCTTGGAGCACCAAATCAAGGTAGGCAACAAGCTGAGTTTGTGGATGATTTTGTGCATGCACGAGGGCTGATTTTTCTTGGGAATAGGGCGGAATATTCTGAGTTGGTTTCCAGAGGGTCGAGCCCTAAATTGGATTAGATCTGAGGTCATTCAATGCTGGAAAAAAACTATGTCTAAGAGCCAAATTTTCTAGTGAAACAACGTTTAAGATCAAGTCTATTTTTAAGTGGTTTGTAAGCTAGAATTGGAGTTGTAGCATTAGCTACAAGAAGCCCTAACCGAGGCTGAATCTTTAGAGATTAAAAGTGTGCATAGGGCCAAGCTCTCATGAGAAAAAGTTAAAGTCCTCAAGGGTAAGTAATTGTATTCTATTTCAATTATTTGCTAGAAGATATGGTCTACCCTTGTATATGTTTAAACAATAATGTTAAGTGACCTAATTATAGTGAATTTGGAGGCTTGTTAGAGGTTTCTTGGTGTGCCCTAGTACTGTGAACTATGGAAAACTCGATACAAATAAGTGGACAAAGTATTGATACAATTAAGTGAAAAAATTATTGGACAAAGTATTGCACAAAAAAGGCTGGTTATCAAGCCTCAAAACAAATCCATTCAACCAAAATCATCGAGCCTCGAAATAGAGTCATAAAATTTCATTGTAGAGATATATAAAGATCCATTGAGTAACCTTCCACAGTGAGTGAGAGGCCCTAATATAAATATAAAAGACTCCTGCATTTACCCCATGCCAGATTAAAAAGATCGCCTTGATCCATGTGAAAGACCCTTGCAAATATTTTAGACTAATAATGATCGATAATCACAAAATATTCTCCATTCACTATATCTTCTAAGGTTTAAACTTTTATTACAATCATCAAAAGGGTCACACCAGAAGGGGTTTTCCTTCTTTGGCTCAGAAGACCTTTAAACAGTTTTGAAACTGGTATATTATGATGCTGTGACTATGGGGTTTATATGCAAGGCAACACATTTTTTATCATGTTTATCTATATCGAGCTACCACTACATGTGGTGTTAAAAAATTATTTTTAATGATTACAGAGGCAAATTGTGAAACTGATTAATCTGCTCATGGGGTGAAGGTGCCATGTACAGTGAATATGAGAGGAAAATAATGATTGTATTAGCTTCTTTGAGAGGATTACAATATTTAAATGAGATTGGAGAACGTGGAACAACTTTAGGAATTCAATTTGATATCCAATTCTAATAATGCTCCCTACAGTGAAATGCCTGAAATCCTCAGATTCTCTAATTTGTAGATGAAACTTAGCTCCAGAAATAATACAGAGGTGGATTTGGCCTATTTATAAATTCAGTAACTCACTCCCAAATGGATCTGGAACTCGACCCTTGAATGATGAAATTCCTAGAATTGGTCTCCTATAGTAAAAAAACTTAGTCTACCAAGGATAGTTTCGGTCTCTACAGTTAAAACCTCTATGAAGAAATGAACCTAGACCTCCAAATGAGAAAGGATGAATATAACCTTATTACTCCAGCTATGCAATCAAGCTCGGCCCCTTTTATAATTCTTGGTTCAGACCTTGAAGATGAAGTTTGGCCTGAAAATAAATGATGCTCTTGTCCTAATATAAGGATAGATTTGATCCCCAAAGATAATTGATCTCAGCCTCCCCAAATGCTCTAATCTAAATATAAAAGACTCCACCGGATGGGGATTTCCTTTTTTGGCTCAGGGGACCTTTCAACAGTTTTGAAACCGGTATATTATGATGCTGTGACTATGGGGTTTATATGCAAGGCAACACACTTTTTATCATGTTTATCTATATCCAGCTACCAGTGTTAACAAATTATGTTTAATCATTACAGAAGAAAATTGTGAAACTGATTAATCTGCTCATGGGGTGAAGGTGCCATGTAATGTTTTACATATCTAATACAACATTTTTTTTTCTATGAAAAACAAATATTCAATGGATAGATGAATAATATTACCTGGCTAGATGATAACAATCTCTCAATGATGGCGACAGCTCCAGTCCAAAACGACAGCTCTGAAAATGCGAAAACGACAGCGCGAAAATGTAAACGACAGTGTAGAATGCTGGGCAAGTTTATAATTTTGGGGTTTTATTATGAGAATAAAACCCTACAAGAGTTTAAAAAAAACTCGGACGAGAGTTAAAAAACTCTCGTTCGAGAGTCTTCCCAAGAGTTTATGTCAATACAACTCTCGGACGAGAAAATACTTAACCCTCATCCGAGAGAATTTTAACTCTGGTCAAGCCCAATCAAACTCTTAGGCGAAACATTAAAAAGATCTCGGACGAGAGTTTTAAAAAATCTTGGTCGAGAAATAGAGTTGACTATTTTCTCAGACGAGAAATTAAAAATTTCACCCAAATTCTAGCCATCCGCCAAAAAGTGTTTCCCAACTTTGGGATTTCACCCTGTATGCATGAGAGTAACTCCCTTAATGAGTGGGACCCAGGGTGAGGAAGCTCACCAAGCATAAAAGGAAGAGGATGGCAGCATTGGAAGACATGGAATTGTATTATTTATTTTGATCTTTTTAGATCTGGATTTTCTATGTGACATGTCTATGCATGCTTTTGATGTTTAGCGAAGTCTGCAGTGATATTTAGCACAAGGGTGTTTCCGAGCAGAAATCACCCTCATCCTCAGGGGACTTCGAATTCCTACTTAGGATAGTTATCTTGAGCATCATTTCCACTATCTAACATTTGGAAAAGCTTTAGTCTTCATCTACAGTGCAGTCTATTCTAGATTTGTGTTGTATTGCAGGGTTGCAGTAGTGGAGGGTTATAAACCCAATTTCTGAGCTTTTTTTTTTTTGTGGAGGGAGAAGCCCTTCATCTAGGAGGCTATCAAGGATATTTATTGGGCTTCATTTCATTATTTATAATAAGAATAAGTAGCTACCATCATCTACAATGTAGTTTCCCTCAAGGAATGCGTTATTTCATAGAGCAACTGCAGCAGTGGGTTAATTGTCGTAGTTGGAGGAGTTGTATTTCCTGTGAGGGATCAAACCTTAATTTGGGAGATATATTGGAGGAGGATCATCCATTTCATATATAATATCATCCATATCCTATCAGCATTCCAGTTGTAGTGATTATTCAGCCCTAGGGCCATATCTTGCTATTGTTGTATTTTGGGTATTTCTGGAAACCTTTTTTGGGTTGTCTTTGAAATATGTTTTGGAGCTTAGATCTCTAGTCCTGGTATTTTTGGATAATTGTATCATTATATACATATATTTCTTTTTTCTAGTTGTTTTTATTCTCTTATAGACAATGCATTTATAACATTCTGGCATTTCATGTATTAGCAACATTTTACATTTTGATGTATTGTTTCATGGGAGGCTTGTTTGCCCAATATTGAGTGATATTTTCCTCAAGATCTTGTACTCATTTCTGATAATAATCATAATTTAATGGCTCTATGTTTGTCTCATGTTTTGATCCATTGATATTTTTGCATATTTCCAGTTTTATGTCTTGTATTGATGCTTTCCCAATTTTGGGATATTACAACCAACCTCCCTAGTATTCCATAACACTAATATATATTAAATATGGTGCCTGTAATATATTAAATACAGTTCTTATCATATATTAAATACCCTATTATATATATCACAATAACATGGTGGTATCACACAACTACGCCCTCCCAATACCATGGTGGTATCACACATCTATTCCCTCCCATTACACCCCCTTCCCACATTATACCTACTCCCGATTACCACATAGTACCTCCCCATTCCCACATAGTAGCTCCCCCACATATTACCTCCCCTACATACTACCTTCCCCAAGTAATAACTCTGCACCATAATTGTATTGTTTTTACAAAAAAATTGTCACCATAATTGAAATTTTTTTTACAATATTGGTAGCAGAGTACAATATTTTTTACACAGTAAATATATTTTAAGAATGCATTCACTCATATCTATTATGGGAGTGCTTCTCACTGGCAATGATAACTATCCTGAGTGGTCCCAGAAAATAAAACACACTCTCATCTTCAATGAGTTGTGGAAAGGAGTTTGTGTAGGAGGCATAGATGATGAACCTACATAGCCCACCTTAGACAAGGATATCACCATCTGGGAAAGCAAGAACAACAAGGCCTATTCCTTGATTGTAGCATCTGTAAATGAAGAGGCCAGTCACCATATTACACCATTCTCAAATTCTTATGATGCCTTAAATAAGTTGAAATAATTGTATGATTCCCACTCCGAACTTGAAGTTGTCCAATTGATGATTAAAATATTGAATCTTGAATTGAAAATTGATGACCCTCTTGCTTTAGAATCAGAAATATGATCTATAATTCATGATATTAAAAAAATTGGTGTTGAAATAGACATAACTCTCATAGCTTATGTCAAGGCACTATATCCCACTTACTCTCATTATCTTGAGTCATTGCAAGAAAGTGGGAATCTTAAGGATATTACCTTTGACTCCCTTGAGAAGAAGTTTTTTGAGAGAGAAAAGGCTTTTGGGAAGAATACAACTCATCAGTATTCTAAAGAAGCTTTGTCTCTTACACATAGAGATAAGAATCATGCTCAAGATTATTCTAGAGGAAGAGGAAGAAGAAATTTTAGAGGCAAGGGGGCAGAAAATTTCAGGGAGAAAAGTATGATATTCATTGCACACGTTGCAATAGAGATGGAAATGATGCATCCACATGTAAGCTACCTTGGGACAAATTTGAGCAAGAAATAAATGAAGAGAAAGTAAAACTCATGAAAAAGAGAAATTTAAAGCACCTGAATCTGCTCATTATGTTGTGGCACATTGTAATATTGGACTAACTGAGGACTTTTTTAATGCTTCACTTGCTTCTTGGAAAAATGATTGGTTTCTTGATTCAAGAGAAACATGCCACATAACTGTTAGAAAATATTTTTTGAGGAATTTACTGATAATTTTGATGGAGCAATATAATTTGCATACAAATGAAAACTCAAGCCATCAAGGCTTCGCACAATCAGGCTCAAACTTCCTAGTCTTCCAGAATTTATTCTACATGAGGTTCTATACCTCCCAGAGTTGAGGAGAAACTTATTGTCTTTGATCTATATCCACCAACAAGGACACTCCATTCATATGTTTTATGGAAAGGTTGAGGTCAGAAAAGCATTATATTTCTCACTTGTCATGATGGGGATAGAAGAAGAAATACTTTTAAAGCTTCAAGGTACCTTTGCTCGTGCACGAAAATTTGCATTTAGTTCTCACTATGATGAAGGTACATTTCCATCAAGTATTCTATGGCATGCTATATTTGGACACTTGAACTATGACAGCCTTTGATTGTTGAAGAAAAATGGTGTTATTGGTTTACCTATAGTTCCTAGGAAACTTAAGCAATGTGATGCTTGTACTCTAGGAAAGCATAGCAAATATTCTTTTCATGATTCACATTCCAGAGCACACAGAAAAATTGCACTCATTCATTCAAATTTATGTGGCCCAATGTATGTTCCTTCTATAAATGGAAATAAATATATGATGACATTTATTTATGACTACAACAGAATGTGTTGGGTTTATTTATTGAAGAAAAAATATGATGCTTTTCAAATATTCAAGAACTTTCATGCATGGATTGAAAATGATGCAAAAACTCATATTAGCTCTATTCGCACTCATAATGGAAAATAATATACTTCCAATGAATTTAAAACCTATTTTCGTCAACATGGGATCAAACATCAAACAACCATGCCTCATAATCCCCAATAGAATGGAGTAGCCAAAAGAATAAACATGACAATTTTAAATATGGTATGTTCCATGATGTTTTTCAAGAATGTAAAATTGATGTTTTGGGCTGATGCAGTTCTATGTGTTGTGTATAGAAAGAACAAGTGTCCTTATAATGCTATTATAAACAAGAATCATGAAATGTGGCAAGGCCACATTCCTTCGGTAAAGCATCTCAGGGTCTTTGGTTCCACGTGTTATGCCTTGATACCTAAGGAATGAAGAAACAAATTTTGTTCAAGAATTTGTAAGTGTATCTTCTTGGGTATTCAAATACCTCCAAAGAATATCGTCTCTATGATGAAGTTAGTAAGAAGTTTTTAGTATCTAGAGATATGATATTTCTTGAATCTTCCAAGAATAACAATGTTGTTGAGCGGCAACTTGATCGCTTGGATAGGTTTGGGCATGCAAAGTCATTTCAAGAATTTGATAATAAGAATCTAGATATTGAAGGGGGGATTCCTTTACTGGATCAGTCTATGGAATCTTCTTCTGAAGCACTCTCTCCCACACATGAAGCTCCAACCACAGATGACACTTTGAGTGATGTGATTGACAGAATTGGGATACTAAATCTTGATTAAGCCCCAACTCAGTTAACTGAGTAGTCTGGGTAATCTCAGAAATTTCCTCCAAAATGGTTAACAAAGACACTTGAAAATGTTCATCCTCATGAGGTTGGAAATAAAGGAACAAGAATTTACACTAGGAAAAATGGAGGTGATGTAGATGATTCTGATTTACCTGTTGATATGGATGTTTCTTATGATTGTGAACTGAATTTATCTACATATTTTGAACCTAATTCCTTCAAAGAATCCACTTCTCATGATGAATGGAAAGAAGCGATGCATAAGAAATATGATGCCTTGATAAGGAATGGAACCTGGAAGTTGGTTGATCCTCCACTAGGAACAAAACCAATTGGTTGCAAGTGGGTCTACAAGAACAAGTATAAATCGGATGGCTCACTTGACAAGCACAAAGCCAATCTTGTGGAAAAATTTTTTACACAAAAAGAAGGGGTCGATTATGAGGACACCTTTTCCCCCACAACAAAATGGGCTACCATCCGGACAGTCTTTGCCTTGGAAGCTCATAATGGTTGTAAATTCCATCAAATGGATGTGAAAATTGCTTTCTTGAATGGATATATGAAAGAAAATGTTGCTATGTCTCGGATAAAAGGATTTTTTGTGAAGGGCCATGAAAAAAAAGTATGAAAACTTGTAAAATCCTTTTATGGCCTCAAGAAAGCACCGTGAGCCTAGTATGAGAAGCTAATTGAGCATCTTCTGAAACTCAACTTAAAAAATTATGATCTTGATGATGCAACTTTGTTTGTCAAGAAAGTTGGAAAAAAAGTTGTATATCTTGTGGTGTATGTAGATGATCTTTGATGACTGGGAACAATGAGAGCTACATTACATCCATAAACAAGGAATTAAGGAAAGATTTTGAAATGAATGACTTGGGATATGTTCATTACTATATTGGTATTGAATTAACTCAACATCCTAACTTTATATACCTCTCTCAAAAGAAGTACATTGGAGATCTATTGAACAAGTTTGTCATGGATGAGTGCAATCCTTTGACTACTCTAATGGAACATAACATAAAGCTCACATCCATTGAAGGAAAATAATTTGAGGATGCAACAAAATATAGACATCTTGTAGGAAGTCTCAATTACCTGACTACTACCAAACTAGAAATTTCAATTGTTTTTGGAATCCTCTACAGGTTTATGCAAAAGCCTTGTAAGGGACGATGTTCTGCTACAAAAATATTTCTAAAGTACTTGATGGGGACTCAAGACTTTGGACTCAAGTATACATAGGTGGGAAACCTCAACTTGATTGGATACTCTTATTCACACTTCAATGGAGATAAAGAAATTGGGTCATCTACTTCAGGTTATATTATGAGTCTTAGATTAAGAGTTGTCCCCTGGAGATCGTGCAAAAAATCAATGGGCCAACATATTCCACAACTAAGGTAGAATATATGGAAATAGCTAAAGCAACAATGTAAATTGTGTGGCTCGGGAAAATTTTGGAATATTTGCAGGGGAAATAAGTGCATTCAACTCCACTCATGATTGACAACAATTTTGTGATAAAGTTGGACAAGAACCCAAATTTCCATGATTGAACGAAGCACATAATACAAAATATCATTTGATTCGACATCATTTTGAGGCAAAGACAATCCATCTACATCATTGTTGCAAAAATGATCAGATTGCAGACATCTGCACCAAAGCGCTTGGAAGAGAAAAGTTAGAAAGATTCAAAATGATGCTTGGACTCACCAACATCCCTTCAGATTAAGGGGGGAAATGTTAACACCTAATCCTTGGGATTGGGTGAAAATGAAAAATAATGTATATATAAAATAAGGATTTTGAATATGAAGAGACATTGGGAGATGAATCCCAAGAGTCTCTCCCACCATGTATATATTTGTCTTCACTCAATGAAAAAACACAATTCATCTTGTGGATCTGCCTCCTATATTGAGAAAAAGATTGTTTGAGTTATTGCAATATTTGTCTCTTAATTATTTACAACCATCTTTCAATAAGTGCCTCAAACTTTCATCCCTCATCTAGGGTACTTTCTTGAGCAAATGAAATTTTTTTTTGTGTGTTTAAGTTACAATCTTGTGGTTTAGGTGACCTATGAAATGGTTTTGACTTTCATTTTTTGTTTGGAAGGGAATATGATCCTTGGCCTTAAAAATCTAGGAATATAAGAAAATATACATAAATAGGTCTTTCTTGTTACATACCTAGGGAAAAATATTTATGATTGTTTAAGCCTTAAAAAGCAGCAAAGTTTTGATTTTGTTAGGGCTAATGTGAGGAATTTTTGTGGGTGAGAACAGATTTGACATTCCCCTAAATAACTTAGACATGTGGTTTATCTTAGGTTCATTTCAAGTCTTATTAGGATAGTGAAAGGAAGTTTTTTTCACCCACGGTTGTCAATATATGGCAACATGTCTCACCATAATCTCTTTATGTATAAGTGACTATCTTCTAAAATGCACTAAGCCAATCATTGACCTCAAATTCTAGTGGAATTGGAAATACATTAAATTATATATATATATATATATATATATATATATATATATATATATATATATATATATATATATATATATATATATATATATATATATGAGACCATGACATGACATTTTGACACATGGACCGTAGTTATTTGAGACAGTGACATACCTTATGTGACCTTGTCATTATAGTTGGTCTTGATGTATGATTTGATATATGCAGTGAACTAATATATCAATATTTCTTGATATGACAATGAATATATAGCTTATTTCTTGACAGTGACTTTACAAGGCTAACAAGTTACATGACTTGACTTGATGTGATGGACAAGTATATGCAGCATTATTATTAGTATCTTGGCATTGACTCACTACATAGAATTGACAAGTTAGATTTTACTGTAACTTGAAAACATAGATCTGATGCAACAATTACAAGGAAAATATTGTGATGATGACTTAACTTACTGTATAGATAGAGGTAACAATGACCTAAATTTGACATAGATAATTGACAAATTTGACAATGACTAGGTGATACAACCTTCGATGATATGACAATGTTAATGACCTTATTTGACACATTGATTAGACTCGAATAGTGACTTACTATGGGAATGTGATTTGACATAACAATAATATTATTATGGTTTATTGATATATCAGTCATATAATAACAATATAAACTAAATAGCTACATTTAGCCTTGAAAATATTGACATATAGACATAATGGTGACATTACACATTGATTTGACACTAGTACATTGACCTTTTTATAGATGTAGTGCATTTTTATGACTCAATATTGAATTGACACTTAGATTGGGAAATAGACTTAAAAATGACATTAAACACCTAACCTACTCTTACATATACATATACATGTTAGTGACTTGACATGTTTAGGGATTTAGCACATAGACTTAACACAAACTGACATGACTCTTCACAAGTGATAATAATCTTGTTGAAAAACTTATTGACATGGGACATGGAAAATATTATATGATTTTTCATCAATAATAGAAGTGAAAATACATATGTTAATAGCCCTCCTTGGGAAATGTTTGAGAGCTTTGCTAGTGGGTCATAGTGATGACCTGAGGCACCTTGGTTTGGGATATCATTACTCTTCATTGCCCCGTACAAGAATTGGTTTAGTGATGTGGTTTTATACTTATAAGCTCGTGTTGCTTATTCATTCATGAGCGATACAGTGTCGTGATAGTTGACCAGAGATATGATAGCTTGGGTAGTAATAGTGGTGTGCAGTTGAGCAGTGAAAATGATGTGAAAAAATCAGTAATAAACAGTGGTTAATGACGTAAAGTGATTTTTTAGTGGGTTGGTAGTGGTCAGTTGAGAAGTTTTGTGCAACAAAAGTTGATAGTATATTTGTATTGAGCATAGTAGCATTATCTTCTATACAATATTCTTATATTGATTTAGAGAGTAGGGGGATCCATTTTGAAAATTGTGAAACATTTTCTGCTTGTTGATTAGGGTGCCAGGGTGGTGTTAGGAAAGTGATTGGAGTCACCTTCAAATTGGAGCCTGAGAACACTTCATGATGACATGGTGGTGGCAGGGAGGATCACAACCTGCTTTGGGCATCTCATTTTCATTTCAATGGTGGATGATAAATAACTAGGGCATTGGAGCATCCATTCTGATAGAAACTGGTAAATAGAGTGTCATTTCACTCTTCAGGTTGGGGCTCGATTTATTTTTGAAATGGCACCCCAAGGGGGGAAAGGATTTAATTTTCCCTTTATTAAATTGGAAAATAAATTATAATTTCATCTAATGACAACTTGTATTATTTAATTAAGTCAGAATGGCTAAGTTAGCATAGGAAATTCGAGTTGAGGGTTAGAGATGGGGCATGTAGAGTTCTCCCATGATTTAAGGGGGTCTAGTTACAATTATTTGAGAGTTGTAATTAGTTAACTCAAGAAATTGAGTTAAAACCAGTTTAACTAGTTCTAACTTAGTGATGAGCTAGTGAGAGATCCAGTGAGTTAAATATTATTTAATTCACAAGTAGTGATCAATCAGTTAACTAATAATTCTATATAAATAGTTGTTTCATGTCATTTCTAAAGAAGTCCTAGTTGAGACTCGGGTTAAAGGGATGAAAACTATCATTTGTATAATTAGAAAATTGTACAAGTCAGTTATAGAGTCATATGGAGGCAAAGGATGAATTGCGTAATAAATTCAAGGAAATTTCCTATTTAATATGGAAAAAATCATCCAAGAATATATGAGCTAGGCTGAGAATTGATTAAGTAATTAACTGATTTTTCCTAGATCATAGTGAGACAATTGGTGGAGTGCAGGAATTTCCCTTAGAGAGAAAGCATTGTACTTTTTCATGGTCTTGAATTTATACAATATACAGATAAAAATATTTTAGGCAGTGTGCTTTACCCATATACATCTTGTGTTGTGTGATTTATTGTCTCATTCTCTTACTTTTTATGTGATTGTGTGATCATGTTTTGTTTCTGCAAATTGTAGAAGGATTCAATATCTTGTTTTAGTATATTACAAGATCAGATTGAATCCTATTGTTAGATTTTATACATGGTATTAGAGCATCAGGAATCACAACAAGAAGAGAAGAACAAATTTTGTTTTGATCAGGTTCAAATTTTCAGATTTATTCTTCAGGATCCACCAACAGATCGATATGTCTTTCAATGGCTTGAGACTCGAATATGAACTCGAGGGAAATTTGAATTACATTGCATGGAAGGATAGGATGGAGGAAATTATTGAGGAAAACAAACCAAATGCTTTCATAGATACTGATATCCCTTAGCACACAACAATATATTATCAACTTCTTGGTGCATGGAAGAAGAGTGTGGCAAATATGAGAAGGATCTTGTTAAAGGGAGTTCAATATTATATTGTCTCAAGTCTCCACAGGAAGGCGAATTCATATGTTGTGTGGAAGGCCTTGACAGATCTGTATTAGAATATCAGTGACCAGAGGAAGTTGGCGATGAAAGAGAAGCTTAGGAAGATCCAAATGGAGAAGGGAGACATGATCCAAAAATACTTGATGAAGTTCACTCATTGTCAAGATGAGCTTCAAAGTGTTGGGATAAATATGATTTGGTGAGCCTAGCTCTTCTAGGCCTTCCCAAGAGCCGACATAGCTACCAGGACTCTGTGAATGGGAGGGAGAATCTACCATATTGGGAGCATCTATGGTTCGATTTGGAACAATAAGAAATTCAGAAGAACACCATACATAGATGCTCATCAAAGACTGATGAGGAGGAGAACTGTTCCTTGGCCGGAAAGGAGAAGAAAGGAAAAAGGAAGGAGTCCCATTCCAAATATGATTCTAGCAAGGAAGGAAATAAGAGAGACTTTTCAAAGATAAAATGTTTCAATTTTCATGAGCATGGACACTATGGACGATATGCCACAAATTGTCCACAAAATAAGAACAACAAGAAGTCAACAAGAGGACTAATAGGTGAAGCATTGGCTTCACAGTTCGAGTTACACTTCAACCTCATCGCATACTTGGTGTCATCAATGATGGGTACTCTGTGGTACTTGGATAGTGGAGCTTCATTGCATATGAATGACAACAAAGAATTACTCAGTAGCTTGGCGGAGAAGTATCTCTAGATTCACATCGAGATGGGTGACGACGGGAGGTATAGCGCTATTAGTGTAGGTACAGTTACCTTGCAGAGGAAGTCAGGTAATCCACTCACATTAAAATATGGCATGTATGTTACTAGTTTAAATAATAATTTGGTTTATATTTCTATGTTGGAATATCGTGGCTACGATGTGATCTTCAGTGAAGGAAAGGAATTCCTTCGTTACAAAGCCAAGGGATAGCTGACAAATATTAGGGTTATGTTGTGGCCAGCAACAACCCTCCTTCTTATTTAGTATTAGTAATAATACTAAATAAGTGGGGACCCTTAGTCAAAAAAATCCAAAAAATTAATTAGTATTTGTTTCCTTTCTCAAATAAAACTTACTATTATAACTTAGAGAAATTCCTTTGAAAATTTTTAACATAAACCTAAGTTTATGATAGATCAAAACATAATATTTCTTTGAATAGAAATACCGCATCCATCGCAAAAAAGTAGATATCATTTATCAAAGCATAATCTTTTAAAATTGCGATTCCGCGATATTACGATAGCGCGATCCCAAAGAACTAGACATTAAAGTATCCATCGCAAACCACATATCACAAAAAATTTGTTTAATAAGTTACATTTTGTGAAATTGTGATTTCACGATTTGCGATATTGCGATTTCACGATGATATTAGACTGCAATTTGTGGATTTTTCGATTTGCGATGATTGCGATTTGCGATGATTGTGATCCGCGATATTGCGATTTTGTGACATTGCACAGCAAATCGCAGATCGCATTATCGCAGATTCTTCTAGCGCGATGTCCAAAGTAAATATTTTTATAAATAAATATCCGTTATGTGCTTTGATGTCAAAATTAATGAATGGATTGTTAATCATTGATGGAAAGGATTTTGTTTTGATTGAAAGGTTGTTTCACATTTTTATCTGCCTTCATCATTTAAAACTATCCCGTCACCTTTCTCATCTCATTACTCTCACTTAATTCGTAACACCGCAGGCGCGAAGGAGCAGAAGAATATACAAAGAATTCATAGAAAATTATGGGTAAGAAAGAGAAAGTTCCAAGTGCTGAAAACAAAGAGATGGATTCCCTGTATCCGGATACTACTTGCAATAAGGACGCCGGTATCACTACCTGGGAGGGCATGCATAATCTGCTCGAGGAAGAGAATCCCAGGGTAATGGAAGTCGCGGCTACTGCTGGATCAAGTAATTTCTCTGAAGCATCTCTTACGGAATTGGCTTGTTCATTCCTTCACAGAATAGCAGCAAGACCGAGAATTCTTCCGTATACGGATATGATAAAATGGGTACTGGATAACACCGATATTTCGGACAGACAATTTAGAACTCCAGGACAAGAAATCATCAGGTCATTCACTACAGAAGATTTAAGGCTTATGTATCACTTACCAGAACCTCAGTCGACCTACAACAAACAATTTATGGAGAAATTCGCTAGAGAAAATGAAAATTTGGTGGAATGCACCAAGGAATGGACCAAGAGAGAGGAACCATTGAAGAAAAACAAACACGGTATGTACAATACTGGTTCACTCACCTCTCCATATTTTTTTTCTGCTGCTATGTTATGCAGGCTTTTTGGAAAGCCTGACATAAATATGGTCTTGTCTGAATGGCTCCCTTTGTTGAATGCTGCTGTTAACGCTACAATTGTAGACTGGGCCAAAATATTGTCTAATAATTTAGCCACTACCATTTTCAATTACCGGTCCAAATGGACTATTTCCCAGAGGATTTATTCTCCTTTTTATCTATCTGCCTATGTTATGGATTCAATTTGTTTTGTTTCTAAATTCCCTTTGATGGGTTGGCAATGGAAAATTCATGATCCCTTGCCTATTCATGTCTATCACAAAGAGTTGTGGGAATCAAAGTTTGTTCCTCATTTCTACAAAATTTGCCATGGCATAATGTTGCCTCTGTACAGAATATTGTATAATAAGGATGCTCCAAGGTTATCCTCGGAAGCATAAGTCAACATTCTCCCTGTCGCAAGATGGTTCGGAGAAGAGTTGTTTACTTATGTGAGGGTTTTTGGAAGCTCTGCTTCCCCCCATGTGTTACCCTTGTATGTTTCGGATAAACTTGTAGCTCGGGAGATTGCTTATCAAACTTGTGGTGAAGGAGGTTTGACAAAGGAATTAAAGGAGAAGAAGAAGGGCATTTGGCCACAATTTCCTGTAGCCTGTGGAGCATTTTCATTCTTTGATGTTGGTCACGCATTCAAAGAGGTAAGAAATATTACATGCTTACAACTGTTCAAGTTTTCAAGAAGGTTATTTGATCCAATGGATATTGTTAAAAATTTCACCACTGCAATCAAAGTAAGAGTGTTTGTTGGAGAAGAAGATCCTTTTGATGATATGTTTCAAACAAAATGTTCATTTAAAGAAGTTTTGAATTTAGCTCAAACACAGTTATCCGCAGAATATTTTCAGGAATTTAAAGTTTACAGAGAGAGAAGACTAACTACTGTCCCTTTGGAAAATTTACGCCTGGAACCCGCAAGGGAACCTACTCCTAGTGTCTGTCTTAGTGGCAGCTCAAATACAGAAAATTCTAAGTCGAAGTCTGACAAAGAGAATTCTGAGCATTCTAAAAAGATTGATAATGATGAAAGCTCAGTGAAGGATACAGCTCAATCTAAAGAGCTTTCACAACAACAGACTTTTTCCACTCCACAGTTGAATCTTCCATCTCTCAATGTACAGCAACCGACAGTCAGGACTGAATTGGACAAAGAATGGGAAACTTTTAATCAATTGCTTAATGTAGAAGGACAGAATATACAGACCCCTATATATACAACAAAATTTTTGAGCATGGGAATAGGTGGCATCATCATAGAAACCAAGCATATACCTATCACTACCTCTTCTGAAATTGTACTCAATATAGAGGACATTCCTCCTCTAGACGTATTCTATAGCCCGCAGTATAAAGCAGTAGTGAGGAAGCAGAGAAAAAATAAAAAGTTAGAGTGCTCAATCTCTACTGAAGCAGAACAATTGGATGTCTTATGGAAGGATCCTACTACAGATCCGACTGACAATCTTGCCAAACTATCTTAGATTACAGGAGCTTATGCTTCAGCAACTATTGATAAAGCATCTGAGGTAAAGCTATTATTAAATGAAAAAGAAGATTAGATACAAGCTCTGCAACAACAATTGCAAAAAGCATGTGCTAATAGTGAAGCACAAATAAAACTTGAAGAGTTACAGCAAGAGCTTCAAAAGATGCAAATTGATTATCAAAAAAGTTTGGCAGATAAAGAGAAAAAAATACAGATTATCCAAGAAAAGCACAAAGATGACCCTAAGCTTCCAGAGTTTATTACAGAGTCTGTTTCCTTGAACAAACAACTACTGCAGCAAGACATATTATGCCAGAAAATCTCGCAATACAACTCTTTTTGTCAAGAAAGTGATAAAATCACTAATCATGGTGTAGAATTACTACATGATTATGATTTAAATAATGAAAGAGTTACTAATTATATGGCATGGAAAAATATAGAGGAAGGAATAAGAGAAGGAGCATCGATCATCAAGGATAGTCATAAAGAATTGCTTTTCAACAATTGGGATGTACAGCTCAGAGAAGCAGAAAAAGCAGCAGAGGAAGCAGCTACAGCAACAAGAAATATTACTGATTGTGTGAATGAAAATTTGCATAAAGTTAATTTGATTTCAGAGATTACTCTGGGAAACCTTCCGCAAGCACATCAATTACAAACGGAATGGAGGCAAAAGGCTGATGAAAAGGCAAAGTCAATTCAAGAACTGACAAGATTAAACTGGGATTCTTACTGGACATATCTAGTAAAACCCCACAGTCAACGCAGTGCGCTTAATTGCATCATTAATTCTGCTGAGGAAATGGCTCCTACACTTGCCGATTCTATCTTTTCAGGGCAGTTGAAATCTGAAGTCGGTCAACCGCCTCTTCTCAAAGAAATGTTGGATGCTTGCAAGATCAAAGATCAAATTCATAAGTAGATAGCTAATAGTCTTTATTTTTAGATTTAGTTTTAGTTTTACTATATTTTTGCCTAGGAAAAGGACGGTCATTTAAACCGAATCCTAAATTTTTGTAATAAACTATTTTTAGATTTTAGTTATTAGTATTTAAACCCTTCTCATGAATTTAGAGAAGGGTCCTGAAATTTGTCAAAAACTTATCCTCAGAACATGCACTTCTGCACCCTCAGAGGAGGTTTTGATGAATGAATGGAACGAGATTTATTGATATCTGTGTCTAATATCTGTTACTGATGTTGCATTTTTGTACTCTTGATAGATGTTGGATTAAGAAAGAGATAAATCATTATTGCTTCTAGCTCATAAGTAGAACCAGTTATAAATAGTATTTCTATCTCTTAACTGTTTCTGTTTATGTGATAAAATAAATATTTATGCTTAGTTGTTTATATGTTAATGTTTGAATATCTGAGTTATCATTTGGCATTTTTGTACGGTGATAATTATTTATTTGTACTTGATATATGAATAGCTTAATATGCGATATGTTTTCCACAACTGTTTCATCTAACTTTTTATGTGAAATATTTTATCTTTATTGAATTCTTTTCTCATAATAATTGAATGATCTTTATTATCAATTGTTATCTGAAATCCTTTTAGATCGCATATATTGAAAGATTACATCCCGGGTTAGTTTAGAATTAGATATTTCTTAGAATACAATTTGCATATGAATAGATTAGAAATAGATTAAAAGCATTTTACTTAGGAATTTTAGAAAAGAAATATCAAATCTCAAACACACACACATATTGGGAAACTGGTCCCATTATCCCCAGTTAGACCCACTACACCAAACAGAAAAGGAACTGCTAACCAAGGTCCGAACCGGGTGGGTATCCCCCTTGTTGTCGACCCGATTTTTGGGGCTTCAACATATTTGGTGCTAGAAGGAGGGCCTCAAACTATGAATGGCAAGTGAATCTAAATCTAAAAAGCATTCTGAGAGTAACTCACCCTCACCATCTTCCCTGACTTCTCCATCTTACTCAGAAATTTTAAATCTAGAACCAGAGGTCGAAAGAAGAACAGACACTGCCACAAACCCCGAATTTTCAGAAGAATCTGCTATTGAACCTCCTAAAGTCGAATCTTTGATTCATAAACTTCAGCGATTTTCAATATCACCTCAAATATCTGATAAATCTCAAGGCAGTGTGACTTCGCAATATTATCTTGCTCATCCTCTCACTAGATCACTGAGTAAAAAGCTTGGCATTCAGCCCACTGAGTTACCTCTACCTACAAGAAAAAGAGCTAGGAAATCACCCAAAGGGTCTGACAATGAGACTCTTTCATCATCATCATCCATATCAAACACTTCATCGCGAAGTCAACCACCCACTCCTCCACTTCAAATTATTGTCCATCAGTCCACTCAATCTTCCACATCTCCTTCTCAAAACATAATATCTTCATCTTCACAGTCACAATATCATCATCTGCACTTTCACCTGTTAGTATTTCAGTGATGGCCCAAATGCCATGGAATAATCCAGGGGCAGTCTTAATGCCTGCACCCTTGAGTCAAATACCAGCCCATCCTGAAAAATGGCTGCCTAAGTTTAATCCTGAAGCAGGCATGCTAGCAGAAGAACATATCAATAACTTTATGTTATCCATAAATCTCAATGGAGTTGTTAATGAAGATGTTGTTGTCCAACTTTTTCCTTATACCCTACAAGGAGCAGATGGATCATGGTATTTTTCATTACCATATGGATCTATTACTAGTTGGGATATCTTTCAAGATCAATTTTTGACTAAATTTGGTGATGACAGATCTACAGCAACATTGATCAATGATTTGTATAATCTTAGAGCTGATTCAAAAGAACTTGTCAAGGATTTCAATTCTCGTTTCAATAAATTGTTAAGCAAAATTCCTACTGCTTCCAAACCAAGTGAAGAAGTGCGAAGTGAATGGTACATTTCTACTTTTCCATCAAACATAGCAATCTTTGTTGATAGGGCTAATAAAACAACTTTAGCAGACAATATGAAAGAAGCAATAGTAGTAGAGAAACGAATTATTGCTTTAGAAAAGAAAAATGCAATAGAAGAACAAAAATCCAAGAAGGTCACTTTTAAGGACGATCCCAAGAAAAAACAACCAAAAGATCCATTTGATTTAGAAGTATTGCAGAATTTTTTGAAAACCATGTCCAATGAAATGGTTGATATCAAGAAACAAGTAGTAGAAACCTCTTCTAAAAAGTCTTTCAAGCCTTTTAGAAGGAATCCTTCAACTGATCAAAAGCCACCAAATGCTATTACAAATGCTGAATCGGAAGAAGAAGAAGAAGAAGAGACTGTTACTGAAGAGACTACTGATGAAGAAGAGGTGGTAGAAGTACAAGGCATGTGGGATTTCATCCTCCCAGATGAGGAAGACCAAGAATCATCCCTGGTTAGCACTAGAAATAGAAATCAACTTGATCCTCCTCAAACTACTCCTAAACCAAAGAGTGCAAGCTCATTGGCTAAGGATAAAGTCACACCCAAGAAAACAACATCCAAAGCAATTCAAACTAGCCCAGTCCAAACAAATTCATCAATGCCATCAAGAACATTGATTGTTCCGGATGAAATGGAATGCAACATTATAGAAGATACGAAGAAGACTAGGGCAAACATCACTTTTTATGAATTGAGCAAGTTAAAACATCAGCAAAAAGTACTTTTGAAAGAATTACAAGCTGTACCAGAAAAACCTTTGCCTGATCCTGTAATTTCTCAAGCTTCTAATGATATGGGAAGACCTCCAACTAATTCAATCAATAAAGTTGATCTTGAAAATATCGCTTTAATTGGAGGAAGGTCGAGATCTCATACTCCTCCATTTCTTCTTACTTACGAAGTTTTTAATAAAAATTTGCATAACTGTTTAGTGGATTCTGGAGCTTCATCTAATATTCTACCAAAATCAGTATGTGCAAAATTGAACGTTCAACCACAAAAATCTGCTGTGCACATAGTGCAGTTAGATCGATCGCAAGTTGAAGTGATTGGCGAATTAAACCAGGTTACCATAAGGCTGTCATCAAATCCAAAGGTATGTCAAGTCATTGATATTTTAGTTGCAGATATTCCAGAATTTTATGGCTTAATTTTTAGCAGAGATTGGTCAGAAAAACTTCATGGATACTTTGCAACCAATTGGTTGCACATGTGGCTTCCTTATAATGGTAAACCAAATCAGATAAAGGTTGAGCGAGAAAAACATCAAAAATACATAGTAACAGAATTGGAAGGAGAGAATGAACCAGTTGCATACAGCAGTAATATCATTGGCAATTACTCAGTTGATTCTTTTTTAGGAAATTTCAATGCTCATACTTCAACTTATTTAGAAAATTCTATTTTATCTCAAATAGAAAATTTTTCTCAAACAGACAGTTCTAAATGTATTAATTTTGTAGATACTCCTGTAAATAAATCTTTATTTTGGAAATTATTTTTTGATGGTTCTAAGTCTAATGAAGGAGCAGGAGTAGGATGTGTGTTGGTTAGTCCAGAGGGAAACAAGATTATGCTAACCTGCCGACTTGAGTTTGAATGTACCAATAATACCGCAGAATACGAGGCTTTAGTCCAAGGGTTATATAAAGCAATCGGATTGGATATCAAATATCTACAAGTTTTCGGAGATTCAGAAATTGTAATTAAACAGGTACGCAATACTATACATTGTTTATCAGGTCATTTAAAACATTATCAATCTTTAGTTCAAGATCTGACTGAACATTTTATAGCATTCAATATTTCACCAATTCCTAGAATCCAGAATGCTAGTGCAGACCTATTATCCAATGTAGCCTCTAAGCTTATTCCTGCAGAAGACTTTAGTCCTGATCGATTTTCAATTGAATTAATTTTTAGACCATCGATTCCTGATAATGTTACCAATTGGAGAATTTTCAACGACGATCCTGGTATTGTAAGCTTCCTCACATCTGAAGGATCTTATACCAATCAAATAATCGATGAAGACCAGCATGACAAACAATTACAACATGATAGCACTAATAATGCTATTCCAAAGTCAATAGTCAAGTTAGAAGACCTTTATGATTTGAAAGACCGATTTAAAAGATGTACCAATTCAAAATTACAAATTTCAACTTTGAATTATGAATTAGTAAATCTAGGAACTGATACCAAACCACAGAATATCAACCTAGGCCTTGGTCTAACTCCCGAAGAAAAATTAGCATATGTGTGTCTTTTGAAACAATATAAAAGTGTCTTTGCTTGGAACTACGATGAACTCAAAACTTATGACACTTCTATCATCCAACATACTATCCCAATGATGAATGATGAGAAACCTGTACAACAAAAGCTGAGAAAAATCCATCCCAATCTAGAAAATCAAATCAAATATGAACTCAATAAGTTATTGAAAGCCAAAATTATTTTTCCTATTCGACATTCTAAATGGGTTTCCAATATGGTTCCTGTTAGAAAGAAAAACGGAGATATTAGAATTTGCATTGACTTTCGAAATCTTAATAAAGCCTGCCAAAAATATAATTTTCCTTTGCCTCCCATGGAGAAAATATTACAGGCAGTTGCAGGATCAGAATTAATGTCTTTCTTAGATGGTTTCTCTGGCTACAACCAAGTATTAGTCCATCCAGATGATCAATTGAAAACTACATTTAGAACCAAATGGGGCACTTATGCATATCAAAAGATGCCTTTTGGTCTGATCAACGCTGGTGCCACATTTCAAAGAGCCATGGAAATTGCTTTCAAGGGATTTGTTAACAAATTAGTGGTAATTTACTTGGATGATATAACTGTATATTCCAAAAAATGAAGCAATCATCTTAGAGATTTGAAGCAGATCTTCCAACGTTGTCAAAGGTATGGAATTTCACTTAACTCGAAAAAATCCTTTTTCGCATTAATTGAAGGAAAACTTCTTGGATTCATAGTGTCAAAATCTGGAATTCGCATTGATCCTGATAGAATCAAGGAGATTTCTAAAATATCCTTACCTCATAACAAGAAATCTATGCAACCTTTCCTCGGCCAAATTAATTTTGTAAAGAGATTTGTACCAGATTTTTCAAGAATTGTATCTCCTTTACAAACAATGATTAAAAAGAATTCAAACTTCAAGTGGGGCCAAGATGAATATGAGGCATTCAATCTGATTAAACAAGCAATCATTAATGCTCCCTCTTTAGCAACTCCAAATTTTTCCGATCCTTTTATTTTGTACACATTTGCCTCTGATAAATCTTATGCTGTGATTCTCACTCAAGAAAATCAAGACAAAGTAGAAGCCCCAATTTCTTTCTTCAGTTCAAATTTACAGGGAGCTAAGTTGAATTACTAAGATGTGGAGAAACAAGCTTACGCTGTTTTCAAAGAAATTAAATATTTCAGACCCTTTTTGCTTAAAATCCATACAAAAATCATTGTACTGTTTCCAGTGGTAAGAAATATTTTAGTCCAAAAAGATGTGGGAGAGAAAATAGCTAATTGGATTACTTCCTTGCAAGAATATGATGTTGAGATCAAACCAGCAAATATTGTTAGAGGTCAAGGCTTCTGCAAAATACTAGCTGGAGCATCACAGATTTCTGAGAAATCATCTGAAGAGATACAAACATATGAGGTAAGCCTAAACGATGTTGAATCATTATATGCTGATATCACTTTTTATCTGAAGAATGGATATGCTCCTCCAAATCTTGATCATACCAAGAAAAGAGCCTTGAGGTTGAAGGCTAAACAATATCAGCTTGTAAATGATGTTATTTTTAAAATGAATTACGATTCTATTCTTCTTAGATGTTTGGAGAAATTTGAAGCTGATAAAGTCTTGCAGGAACTTCACGATGGGCCAGAAGGTGGACATTATGCTGGAGATGCTACTGCACATAAAATTCTTCGTGCAGGCTATTACTGGCCCACTTTATTCAAATATTCCCATGGCTATGTAAGAAGATGCTAAGTTTGTCAAACCGCAGCTAGAAGTAAAAAAAAACCATCATTTCCATTACAACCAGTAAACATTGAACAACCTTTTGATCAATGGGGATTGGACATAATAGGTGAGATCGTTCCTCACTCTTCTAAGCAACATAGGTATATCATTACCGCAACTGATTATTTTACGAAATGGGTAGAAGCAGTCCCTCTCAAGACTTCCAATGCTAAGCATATCATGGAATTCATAGATTAGTTCATAATCACCACGTTTGGTTTACCTTCTACTTTAGTATTTGACAATGCATCATATTTTTCTGGTAATGCTATGACTGAATTTGCACTCAAGAGAGGTTTTAAACTTAAATACTCTGCCAACTATTATCCACAGGGAAATGGGTTAGCTGAATCCACAAATAAAAACTTAATCAGAATCATTAAGAGAACCATTGATCAAAATCATAAAAATTGGCATAAGTCTTTAATATATGCTTTATGGGTAGATCGAATAACACAGAAGGCTTCTATTGGTACTTCTCCCTTTAATTTAGTTTATGGGAAAGAAGTAGTTCTTCCAACTCATTTAGCAATTCCTTCTTTGGCCTTAGTTCAATATATTGATGAAGTACCAACTTCTTCCTTACAACTAAGACAAATAGAAATAATTAAGTTAGAAGAACAATGAGAAAAAGCCAAAATAACTCATGCTCATCATCAAGCATTAGTAAAATCTTCTTTTGATTCAAACATGATAACCAGAAAAGACTTTCGAGTTGGAGATATTGTTTTCAAATGGGACAAGGCTCATGAAGAAAAAGGAAAACATACGAAATTTCAACAAATGTGGCTTGGTCCTTTTCAAATTGCAGAAATCATAGGTCCGTCTACTTTTTTGTTACAAGATTTAACAGGCAAAAGAGAATCTTTACCTGTTAATGGACAAATTCTCAAAAAATATTTTCCATAGAAGATCATTCTTCTATTTTGTATATTACTTTTCTTTATTGTCAAAATAAAACGATTTGTTAATGGTTACATTTGGAATTTACAAAGAAGATATAAATTCTCTGTTTAGGTTTTGTTTCTTCATTTTTATAAATAGAATTCTTGTCAGAATATTGATCATTATTATTCATAGATACAGTTAAAAACTTTAGTCTTGAAATGATACTAGTTTCAACTTTGAAGACTATGATGAAAGACAACTTTTAGTGAAAGATTGTTTTATATCAGTTCAATAAAAGGTATCAATAGCAAAACAAAGTTTCTCTATAGAAAAGTTCCTTCCAAAAAAAACTCTACTATTGTCGTCCAGAGCTATCTTAAGGAAACAATGATATCCTCCTCGCTTAGAAAATTACAATGTTCAAAGAATTATCCAATGATACACTTTTAACTTAAAGAGTAAGAGGTCTCATCACAAGCCGACTTATCATGATCATAGATATTATAGCTTGCTGACTTTGCCAATACTGCATACCATAACAGGGCAATGACTCAAGATTGTTGCAATCAAAAGACAAGGTGTCTCATCACGAGCCAGCTTGTTCAGCAAAGTTATAAATCAAGTGAATGGCATTGTCATGAGTTGGCTACCAAACCAAGACATTGTTCTTTAAGAATAAAAAAAGAAAAGCAAAAACAACAAGTGTGAATATGGATTTCTCTTTGAAAATTTTATATTTCTCTAAGTAGGATACAGGATCATTGTTGGGTAACAGGTAACCCTGTTGAGGCTATAAATGCTTGCTGGCAGCAGTGGCTCTACCTACGACAAATGAGCATATTTAAAGCTGATTTAGAGAGAAGCCTTTGTTTTTATCTTTTTAAACCAAGTAATCACTGATGTAAATACAAGGACTATCTTGAGGAAGTAAATAATCAAAAGTTGAATATAGAATAAATGAAATATCATTTATAGATTCTAGCATAATGTACTCTGTCTTTTTATAATAAAGCTTGATTTTCTGGAAAATTTCCTGTTTTGAAAAGTTTAAAAATTCAAAAGAAAAGCAGAGATAACTGGTTCTTCCAAGTGAGTCGCCAATGTTGTGGCCAGCAACAACCCCCTTCTTATTTAGTATTAGTAATAATACTAAATAAGTGGGGACCCTTCGTCAAAAAAATCCAAAAAATTAATTAGTATTTGTTTCCTTTCACAAATAAAACTTACTATTATAACTTAGAGAAATTCCTTTGAAAAACTTTAACATAAACCTATGTTTATGATAGATCAAAACATAATCTTTCTTTGAATAGAAATACCACATCCATCGCAAAAAAGTAGATATCATTTATCAAAGCATAATCTTTTAAAATTGCGATTCCGCGATATTGCAATAGCATGATCCCAAAGAACTAGACATTAAAGTATCCATCGCAAACCGCATATGGCAAAAAAGTTGTTTAAGAAGTTACATTTTGTGAAATTGCGATTTCACGATTTTGCGATATTGTGAATTCACGATGATAATTTCTGGATTTTACGATTTGCGATGATTGCGATCCACGAAATTGCGATTTTGCGACATTGCACAGCAAATCACAGATCACATTATTGCAGATTCTTCTAGCACGGTGTCCAAAGTAAATCTTTTCATAAATAAATATCTGTTATGCGCTTTGATGTCAAAATTAATGAATGGATTGTTAATCATTGATGGAAAGGATTTTGTTTTGATTGAAAGGTTGTTTCACATTTTTATCCGCCTTCAGCATTTAAAACTATCTTGTCACCTTTCTCATCTCATTACTCTCACTTAATTCGTAACACCACAGGCGCGAAGGAGCAGAAGACTATACAAAGCATTCACAGAGCATTATGGGTAAGAAAGAGAAAGTTCCAAGTGCCGAAAACAAAGAGATGGCTTCCCTGTATGTGGATACTTCTTGCAATAAGGACGCCGGTATCACTACCTGGGAGAGCATGCATAATCTGCTCGAGGAAGAGAATCCCAGGGTAATGGAAGTCGCGGCTACTGCTGGATCAAGTAATTCCTCTTAAACATCTCTTACGGAATTGGCTTGTTCATTCCTTCACATAATAGAAGCAAGACCGAGAATTATTCCGTATACGGATATGATAAAATGGGTGTTGGATAACCCCGATATTTCGGACAGACAATTTAGAACTTCAGGACAAGAACTCATCGGGTCATTCACTACAGAATATTTAAGGCTTATGTATCACTTACCGGAACCTCAGGCGACCTACAAAAAACAATTTATGGAGAAATTCGCCAGAAAAAATGCAAATTTGGCGGAATGCACCAAGGAATGGACCAAGAGAGAGGAACCATTGAAGAAAAACAAACACGGTATGTATAGTACTGGTTCACTCACCTCTCCATATTGTTTTGCTGCTGCTATGTTATGCAGGCTTTTTGGAAAGCCTGACATAAATATGGTCTTGCCTGAATGGCTCCCTTTGTTGAATGCTGCTGTTAACGCTACAATTGTAGACTGGGCCAAAATCTTGTCTAATAATTTAGCCACTGCCATTTTCAATTACCGATCCAAACGGACTATTAACCAGAGGATTTATCCTCCCTTTTATCCATCTACCTATGTTATGGATTCAATTTGTTTTGTTTCTAAATTCCCTTTGATGGGTTGGCAATGGACAATTCATGATCCCTTGCCTATTCATGTCTATCACAAAGAGTTGTGGGAATCAAACTTTGTTCCTCATTTCTACAAAATTTTCCATGGCATAATGCTGCCTCTGTACAGAATATTGTATAATAAGGATGCTCCAAGGTTATCCCCGGAAGCAGAAATCGACATTCTCCCTGTCGCAAGATGGTTCGGAGAAGAGTTGTTTACTTATGTGAGGGTTTTTGGAAGCTCTGCTTCCCCCCATGTGTTACCCCTGTATGTTCCGGATAAACTTGTAGCTCGGGAGATTGCTTATCAAACCTGTGGTGAAGGAGGTTTGAAAAAGGAATTAAAGGAGAAGAAGAAGGGCATTTGGCCACAATTTCCCATAGCCTATGGAGCATTTTCATTGTTTGATGTTGGTCACGCATTCAAAGAGGTAAGGAATATTACATGCTTACAACTGTTCAAGTTTTCAAGAAGGTTATTTGATCCAATGGATATTGTTAAAAATTTCACCACTGCAATCAAAGTAAGAGTGTTTGTTGGAGAAGAAGATCCTTTTGATGATATTTTTCAAACAAAATGTTCATCTAAAGAAGTTTTTCATTTAGCTCAAACACAGTTATCCCCAGAAGATTTTTAGGAATTTAAAGTTTTCAGAGAGAGAAGACTAACTATTGTCCCTTTGGAAAATTTATGCTTGGAACCCGCAAGGGAACCTACTCCTAGTGTCAGCCTTAATGGCAGCTCAAATACAGAAAAGTCTAAGTTGAAGTCTGACAAAGAGACTTCTGAGCGTTCTAAAAATATTGATAATGATGAAATCTCAGTGAAGGATACAGCTCAATCTAAAGAGATTTCACAACAACAGACTTTTTCCACTCCACAGTTGAATCTTCCATCTCTCAATGTACAGCAACCGACAGTCAGGACTGAATTGGAAAAAGAATGGGAAACTTTTAATCAATTGCTTAATGTAGAAGGATAGAATATACAGACCCTTGTACAGACAACAAAAGTTTTGAGCATGGGAATAGGTGGCATCATCACAGAAACCGAGCATATACCTATCACTCCCTCTTCTGAAATTGTACTCAATATAGAGGACATTCCTCCTCTAGATGTATTCTACAGCCCGCAGTATAAAGCAGTAGTGAGGAAGCAGAAAAAAAAAGATAAAGTTAGAAAGCTCAATCTCTACTGAAGAAGAACAATTGGATGTCTTATGGAAGGATCCTACTACGGATCCGACTGACAATCTTGCCAAACTATCTCAGATTACAGGAGCTTATGCTTCAGCAACTATTGATAAAGCATCTGAGGTAAAGCTATTATTAAATGAAAAAGAAGATTAGATACAAGCTCTGCAACAAAAATTGCAAAAAGCCTGTGCTAACAGTGAAGCACAAATAAAGCTTGAAGAGTTACAACAAGAGCTTCAAAAGATGCAAATTGATTATCAGAAAAGTTTGGCAGATAAAGAGAAACAAATACAGATTATCCAAGAAAAGCACAAAGACGACCCTAAGCTTCCAGAGTTTATTACAGAGTCTGTTTCCTTGAACAAACAACTACTATAGCAGCAAGACATATTATGCTGGAAAATCTGTAACTTTTTCTGTCACGAAAGTGATAAAATCACTAATCATGTCGTAGAATTACGACATGATTATGATTTAACTAATGAAAGCGTTACTAGTTATATGGCATGGAAAAAGACAGAGGAAGGAAGAAAAGCAGGAGCACCGATCATCAATGATAGTCATAAAGAACTGCTCTTCAACAATTGGGATGTACAGCTCATAGAAGCAGAAAAATCAGCTAAGGAAGCAGCTACAGCAGCATGAAATATTACTAATTATGTAAATGAAAATTTGCACAAAGTTAATTTGATTTCAGAGATTATTCCGAGACACCTTCCACAAGCACAGCAATTGCAAACAGAATGGAGGAAAAAGGCTGATGAAAAGGCAAAGTCAATTCAAGAATTGACAAGATTAAACTGGGACTCTTACTGGACATATCTAGTAAAACCCCGCAGTCAATGCAGTGCACTTAGTTGCATAATTAATTCTGCTGAGAAGATTGCTCCTACACTTGCCGATTTTGTCTTTTCGGGGCAGTTGAAATCTGAAGTCGGCCAACCACCTCTTCTCAAAACAATGCTGGATGCTTGCAAGATTAAAGATCAATTTCATAAGTAGATAGTTGATTGTCTTTATTTTTAGATTTAGTTTTAGTTTTACTGTATTTTTGCCTAGGAAAAGGGACAGTCATTTAAACCGAATCCTTAATTTCTGTAATAAACCATTTTTAGATTTTAGTTATTAGTATTTAAACCCTTCTCATGCATTTAGAGAAGGGTCCTGAAATTTGTCAAAAACTTATCCTCAGAACATGCACTTCTGCACCCTCAGAGGAGGTTTGAAGTGAGACCAGACAGAGTGATTTATTGATATCTGTCTAATATACATTTCTTGATGTTGCATTCTTTGTATTCTGTACTCTTCATAGATGTTGGATTAAGAAAGAGATAAATCATTATTGCTTCTAGCTCATGAGTAGAACCAGTTATAAATGGTATTTCTATCTCTTAACTGTTTCTGTTTCTGTGATAAAAGCAATATTTATGCTTAGTTGTTTATATGTTAATGTTTGAATATCTGAGTTATCATTTGGCATTTTTGTACGGTGATAATTATTTATTTGTACTTGATACCATGAATAAGCACATGCAATATGCGATACTAATTTTCCACAAGTTTGTTTCATCCTAACTTTTCTTGATAGTTTATCTTTAATCAATTCACTTACATGTGTATTGAATGATATTTATTCTCAGTGAGTATACGAAATCCTTTTAGATCGCATATATTGAAAGATTACATCCCGAGTTAGTTTAGAATTAGATATTTCTTAGAATACAATTTGCATATGAATAGATTAGAAATAGATTAAACGCATTTTACTTAGGAATTTTAGAAAAGAAAAATCAAATCTCAAACACACACACATATTAGAAAACTGGTCCCATTATCCCCACTCGGACCCACTACACCAAACGGAAAAGGAACTTCTAACCAAGGTCCGGACCGGGTGGGTATCCCCCTTGTTGTCAACCCGATTTTCGGGGCTTCAACAGGTTCGTGTAAAGAATATCTACAAAATAGATGTGGAAGACTGCTCAACATTGAGAACTAAAGAAGATAAAGTGGAGAGTCGATACATCAATGTGTTATGGCACAGAAGGTTGAGCCATCTACACCATAGCGCTTTGAGGATGATGCAATAGATTTCTACGGGACTTCCAAAGGGTGCACTTTCATAGAGAGACACGTGCAAAGGTTGTACACTAGGGAATAATACCAAATCCACCTTTCATGATAAGAAAATTCAAGCCAAGGAGATCCTTGAGAGAGTTCACTTAGACGAGTGTGGACCAATCTAGACAACTTCCACAATAAAGCACACATATTAAGTTAGAGGGCATTAGGGTGTCCTTTTAGTGGTGGATGATAAATAAATAGGGCATTGGAGCATCCATTATGATAGAAACTAGTAAATAGAGTGGCATGGAACTCATCAGGTCGGCGCTTGGCTTATTGTTGAAATGGCACCAAGAAATGGCACCCCAAGGGTGGTTCTGATTTAATTTTCCCTTATTAAACTGGAAAATAAATTGCAATTTCATCTAATGACAACTTGTATTATTCAAGTAAGTTAGAATGGTCGAGTTAGCTTAGGAAATTCAAGTTTAGGGTTAGAGAGGAGGCATGTAGAGTTCTCCCGTGATTTAAGGGGGTCCAATTACAGTTATTTGTGAGTTGTAATTAGTTAACTTAATAAATTGAGTTAAAATCAGTTTAACTATTTCTAACTGAGTGATGAGCTAGTGAGAGGTCGAGTGAATTAATTTAATTCACAAGTAGTGATCAATAATTTAACTAATAATTCACTATAAATTGTTGTTTCATGTCATTTCTAAGGAAGTCTCGGTTGAGAATGAGGTTAAAGGGATGATAACTATATGTTGTATAATTAGAAAATTGTATAAATAAATTATAGAGTCATATGGAGGCCAAGGATGAATTGCATAATAAATTCAAGGGAATTTCCTATTTAATTGGGAGAAAATTCCTCCAATAATGTGTGAGCAAGGCTGGCTGAGAAGAGGCTGAGAATCGGTTAAGTAATTGACTGTTTTTTCCTAGATTGGAGTGAGACAGTTGGCTGAGTGCAAAATATTCTCTGAGAGAGAAAGCATTGTATTGTTTCATGGTATTGACTTTATACAATATACTAATAGTTGGTTTTTAGGCAGTGTGATTTCCCCATATACATCCTGTTTTGTGCGATTTATTATCTCGTTCTCTTACTTTTTATGTGATTGTGTGATTGTATTTTGTTTTTGCAAATTGTAGAAGGATTAAGTATCTTGTTTTAGTACATTACAAGATCAGACTGAATCCTGTTGTTAGATTTTCTACATGGTATTAGAGCACTAGGAATACAATAATAAGAGAAGAACAATTTTTCTTTTGATCAGGTTCAAATTTTCAGATTTATTCTTCAAGATCCAACAACAGATCAAGATGTATTTCAATGTCTTGATACTCGAATATGAACTCGAGGGAATTTTGTTTCATTGCATGGAAGGACATGATGGAGGTAGTGCTCGAGGAAAATATACTGAAGGCTTTCATAGATACTGATATCCCTTAGCCCATAGCAATAGATGCTCAAATTCTTTATGCATGGAAGAAGAATGTAGCAAAGGCGAGAAGGATCTTGTTAAAGGGAGTTCAAGATTATATTGTCTCGAGTCTCCACGAGAAGGCGACTCCATATGTTTTGTGGAAGGATTTGATAGATATGTATTACAATATCAGTGACCATAGGAAGTTGGCACTAAAAAGAAGCTCAGGAATAACAAAATGGAGAAGGATGACATGATCAAAAAATAATTGACGAAGTTCACTCAAAGTCAAGATGAGCTTGGAAGTGTTGTGATAAATATGATTTGGTAAGCCTAGCTCTTCTAAGCCTTTGTAAGAGCTGACATAGCTACCATGACTCTATGAATGGGAGGGAGAAGCTACCAGATTGGGAGTGACTATGGTCCGATATGGCACAAGAAGAAATTCGACAGAACACCAAAGATGGATGCTCATTAAAGATTGATGATGAGGAGAACTGTGCCTTGTCTGGAAAGGTGAAGAAAGGAAAAAGGAAGGCATTCCATTCCAAATATGAGTCTGGAAATGAAGGAAATAAGAGAGACTTTTCAAAGATAAAATGTTTCAACTGTCATGAGCATGGACACTATGCCAAAAAATGTCCACACAATAAGAACAACAAGAAGGAATCAAGAAGAGCAACAGGTGAAGCATTGGCTTCACAATTCAAGTTGGAATTCACCCTCATCACATACATGGTGTCATCGATGATGGGTTGTATGTGGTACTTGGATATTGGAGCTTCATTCCATATGACCAAAACAAATAATTCTCCAGTAGCTTGGAGGAGAAGTATCTCCAGATGCACATCAAAATGGGTGATGACACGAGGTATAGCGCTACCATTGTAGGTACAATTACCTTTCATAGGGAGTCAGGTAAACCACTCACAGTAAAATATGTTAGGTTTTCTCCTAGTTTATATAACAATTTGGTTTATATTTCTATATGGAAGATCATGGCTATGATGTGATCTTTAGTGAAGGAAGGGAATTCCTTCGTCACAAATCCAAGGGACAGGTGAAAAAGGTTGGGTTTGAGTAAATAATATCTACAAACTAGATGTGGAAGAATACAAAACATTGAGAACTAAAGAATAGAAGGTGGAGAGTCGAGACATCATTGAGTTATGGCACAGGAGGTTGGGCTATCTACACCAAAACACTTTGAGGATCATGTAGTATATTTCTACAGGACTTCCAAAGGGTGCCCTTGTGCAAAGAGACACATGCAAAGGGTGTACACTAGGGAATAATACCATAGCCACCTTTCACAATAAGGAAAGTCTATCCAAGGCGATCCTTGAGAGAGTTCACTCAGTCGATTGTGGATCATTCTCAACAGCTTCCACAGAGAAACAAATGTATTATGTTAGAGGGAATCAGGGTGTCCTCTTAGTGGTGGATGATAAATAAATAGGGCATGGGAGCATCCATTCTGATAGAAACTGGTAAGTAGAGTGTCATGGAACTCATCAGGCTGGGGCCCGAATTATTTTTGGAATGGGACCAAGAAATGGCACCCTAAGGGGGGTTCTAATTTAATTTTCCCTTTATTAAATTGGAAAAGAGATTGTAATTTCATCTAATGACAAATTTTATTATTTAATTAAGTTATAATGGCTGAGTCAGTTTAGGAAATTCGAGTTTAGGGTCAGATAGGAGGCATGTAGAGTTATCCCATGATTTAAGGGGGTCCAGATACAGTTATTTGTGATTTTTAATTAGTTAACTCAATAAATTGAGTTAAAATCAGTTTAACTAGTTCTAACTGAGTGATGAGCTAGTGAGAGGTCCAGCGAATTAAATATTATTTAATTCACAAGTAGTGATCAATCAATTAACTAATAAATCACTATAAATAGTTGTTTCATGTCATTTATAAGGAAGTCCCAGTTGAGAATGAGGTTAAAGGGATGATAACTATCAGTTGTATAATTATAAAATTGTATAAGTCAGTTATAGAGTCATATGTAGGTCAAGGATGAATTTTGAAATAAATTCAAGGGAATTCCCTATTTAACACGGAGAAAATTCCTCCAAGAATGTGTGATCAAGGATGGTTGAGCAGCAGCTGAGAATTGGTTAATTAATTGACTGATTTTTCCTAGAATAGAGTGAGACAATTGGCAGAGTGCATGAATTTCTTCGAGAGAGAAATAATTGTATTATTTCATGGTCTTGACTTTATACAATATAAACATGGCAGGATTTCAAGAGGTGTGCTTTCCCCAGATACATCTTGCATTGTGTGATTTATTGTCTCTTTCTCTTACTTGTTATGCAATTGTGTGATCATTTTTTGTTTCTGCAAATTGTAGAAGGGTTCAGTATCTTGTTTTAGTACACTACAAGATCAAATAGAATCATGTTGCTAGATTTTCTACATGGTATCAGAGCGTCAAGAATCACAATAAGAAGAGAAGAACAATTTTTTGTTTATTAAGTTCAAATTTTCAGATTTATTCTTTAGGATCTAACAACATATCAAGATGTATTTCAATGGGTTGAGACTAAAATTACATTGCATGGAAGGACAGGATGAAGGAAGTTCTCGAGGAAAATAGCCTGGTGGCTTTCATAGATATTAATATCCCTTAGACCACAAAAATATATTCTCAACTTCTTGATGCACGGAAGATGAATGCAGTGAAGGCGGCAAGGATCGTGTTAGAGGGAGTTCAAGATTATATTGTCTCAAGTCTCCATGGGAAGGAAACTCCATATGCTATGTGGAAGGCCTTGACAGATATGTATTATAATATTAGTGCCCACAAGAAGTTGACATCGAAAGAGAAGCTCAGGAAGATCAAAATGGAGAAGGGTGACACGAACTAAAAATACTTGACGAAGTTCACTCATTGTCGAGATGAGCTTGGAAGTGTTGCGATAAATATTATTTGGTGATACTAGCTTTTATAGGCATTCCAAAGAGCTGGCATAGCTACTAGGACTCTGTGAATGGGAGGGAGAAGCTACCATATTGGGAGCAACTATGGTTCGACCTGGCACAAGAATAAATTCGACAGAACACTAAAGATGGTTTCTCATCAAAAATTGATGATGAGGAGAAATTTTCCTTGGCTAGAAATGAAAAGAAAGGAAAAAGGAAGGCATCCCATTCAAAATATGAATTTGGAAAGGAAGGAAATAATAAAGAATTTTCAAAGGTAAAATGTTTTAGCTTCCATGAGCATGGACATTATGCCACAAATTTTCCACAAAAGAAGAACAACAAGAAGGCATCAAAAGGAGAAATAGGTGAAGCATTAGCTTCACAGTTCGAGTTGGACTTCACCCTCATCACATGCACGGTGTCATCGATGATGGGTTTTGTGTGGTAGTTGGATAATGGATCTTCGTTCCATATGACTGACAACAAAGAATTCTTTATTATCTTGAAGGATAAGTATCTCCTGATGCACATCGAGATGGGTGACAATGGGAGGTATAGCGCTACCAATGTAGGTACAATTACCTTTCAAAGGGAGTTAGGTAATCCACTCACATTAAAAGATGTCATGTATGTTCCTGGTTTAAATAAGAATTTGGATTATATTTCTATGTTGGAATATCGTGGTTATGATGTGATCTTCGGTGAAGGAAATGCATTCCTTCGTCACAAAGCCAAGGGATAGGTGAAAAATATTGGGGTTTGAGTAAAGAATCTCTAAAAAATGGACGTGGAAGACTGCACAACATTGAGAACTAAAGAAGATAAGGTGGAGAGTCTAAACATTAGTGAGTTATGGCACAGTAGGTTGGGCCATATACACCACAACTCTTTGAGGATCATGAAGTAGATTTCTATAGGACTTCCAAAGGGTGCACTTGCGTAGAGAGACACATACAAAGGGTGTACATTAGGGAAGAATAAAAAATCCACCTTTCACGATAAAGAAAGTCGAGCCAAGGTGATCCTTGAGAGAGTTCACTCATTTGGGTGTGGACCATTATCGACAGCTTCCACAACAAAGCACGGGTATTATGTTACTTTTTTATTATTTTTCAAGAAAGTGTTGGATTTTATTCATGCAGAAGAAAGATAAAATGTTCTTCAATTTTTGTGAGTTCAAGGCACTTGTCGAGAAAGATACAAGGAAGAAGGTGAATGATCTGAGGAGAAAAAATGGTGGATAATACATCTCTAATGAATTCGAGAACTTTTGTGCCTTAGTAGGAATTTGAAGAGAATTTATTGCACCTCATAACCCACAACAAAATGGGGTTGCAAAAAGGAACAACAGAACGATTGTGGGAGAAAAATGATCTATGTTGCATGATCAGGGCCTATCATTTCATATATCGGTGGAAACATGCAATACAATAGTATCAGATGGATACTTGGGATGAGTACACCATAGGAGGATTTTTCAGGTAAGAGACCCGATGTGTCATATTTTAAAAATTTTGGTTCATTTGTTTATTTCCATGTAACCAAAGATTCTAGGAAGAATAAAGATCCAACAACAGAGTTGGGTATATTTTTGGGATACACTTATACAACTCAAAAATATTGGGTGTACTTTCCAGCACACATGATGACAATGGTGAGAAGAGATGTGAAATTCAATGAAGACAAAGCCATGTGATTTTTCCTTGAGAGGGGGCTCAATTTCCATGCATTTTAGGAGATCTTGGCTCAAAAGGATGAACCTTAATATGTGGAGTAGCTACAAAGAGAGGAGAATGGAGTGGTAGAAACCACTCATGCAAATCCATCCACCAAAGTTGGAAGAAAGCACACCAGAGATGCTGACAGATTATTTATGGACACAAGAGAGAATGTGGGAGCACCCACATCACAACGCATGAAGAGAAGGTCCCTAGAGCGATACATTGGATACATGGCTCCTATGAGTGAAGGCATTGATATAGAACCATCTTATTTTGAGGAAGCAGAGCAGTAGCCAGTGTGGGTTGATGCCATGGTTTAGGAGTATCATTCCATCATCAGAAATAGTGCATGGGAAGTTATCCCAAGACCAGTGGGGAGGTCAGTTGTAGGATCCAGGTGGTTTACAAGGTGAAGTAAGAAGCATATGGGAGTGTGGAGAAACATAAGGCTAGAATTGTCACCAGAGGATTATTTTAGGTGGAGGGGATTGACTATGATGATAATTTTTCACCAGTCACAAGGTACTCATCTATTAGATCCATCCTTGCACTCTCAGTGCAAATGGGATGAAAAATACATTAGATGGATGTAAATATATCCTTTCTAAATGGATTTATTGAGGAAGAAGTGTACATTGAGCAGTCAAAAGGTTTTGAGACCTTAGAAAGGGAGTCACATGTGTGCATACTCAAGAGAGCATTGTATGGGCTTAAGAAAGCACCTCGCACTTGGTACACCAAGATTGATAACTATTTCACCGGGTTGGGATTCACCAAGAGTGAAGTGGATGTGAACCTATATCATATTTTAGTTGATGGTAAGATTTTGATTATTGTACTTTATGTTGATGATCTGATACTAATAGGTGATGCAAAGCTCATAAATTCTTCCAAAGAGGATCTTTCAAGAGAATTTGAAATGAAGGATATGGGGCTCTTGCAATATTTCCTTGGATTGTAAATATGGAAAAGAGATGGGGAGCTATTTGTATCTCAGGGAAAGTATGCTAAGGATATTTTGAGGAAGTTCCACATGCAGGGAAGCAAACCCATGGAGACTTCTCTAGTGGGAAACTGAAGGAAGGAAGATGCTACTTCGGGCGAAGTAGTGAATTCTATTGTTTAAGCTTGTGTGTTCACTCATGTATTTGGTGAACACATGAACCAACATATGCTACATAGTTAAATAGCTTAGCCAAGCTATGGTTAAGCCTACCAAGCTCTTTTGGAAGGCAGGGAAGCATGTGGTGAGATATATCAAAGGCACTACATAGTATGGATTATGGTAAAGACAGACAGAGGGAATGAAGCTTCAAGGCTTCACCGATGTAGATTAGGAAGGGAGTACATTCGACAGGAAGAGAACATCATGTGGCATATTCAACATAGGATCAAAAACAGTCTCTTGGTACAACAAGAAATATAGATCTGTTGCACTCAGTTCAACAAAGGTAGAATACATGGCGGCCAATGATGAAGCATGTGAGGCCATCTAGATGAGGAAGATACTTGTTGGTTTGTTTGGTCAACAAATGGATCCAACGGTGATACATTGTGATAACCAGAGTTGCTTCAAACTCTCAGTTAATCCAATATTCCATGCAGGTCCAAGCATATTGATGTATGGCATCATCATCTCAGATATTATGTTCAGAGGCAGATTATGCCATTAGAGTACATTCCACGGAGGAGCAAGATGCATACATCTTGATGAAGGCGCTGGAAAGAAGAAATTTGAATCTCATAGAGATCGGATCAAGGTAGAAGATAATCCCTTTATTTTTGAGAGGGAGCATTGAAATGGTACCAAGAAATGGCACCCCAGGGGGGCTTCTGATTTAATTTTACCTTAATTAAATTGGAAGAGAAATTGTAATTTCATCTCATGACACCTTGTATTAGTTAACTAAGTCAGAATGATTGAGTTAGCTTAGGAAATTCGAGTTGATGGTTAAAGAGGAGGAATGTAGAGTTTTCCCATCATTTAAGGGGGTCTAGTTATAGTTATTTGTGAGTTGTAACTAGTCAACTCAAGAAATTGAACTAAAATCAGTTTAACTATTTCTAACAAAGTGATGAGCTAGTGAGAGGTCCAGTGAATTAAATCTGATTTAATTCACAAGTAGTGATCATTCAGTTAACTAATAATTCACTATAAATATTAGTTGCATGCCAATTCCAAGGAAGGCCAAGTTGAGACTGAGGTTAAAGGGATGATAACTATCATTTGTATAATTCTAAAATTGTACATGTCAGTTATAGAGTCATATGGAGGAAAAGGATGCACTGAGAAATCAATTCAAGGGAATTTCCTATTTAATAGGGTGACAATTCCTCCAAGAATGTGTGAGAAAGGCTAGCTAAGCAGAGGCTGAGAATTAGTTAAGTAATTGACTGTTTTTTCCTAGATCAGAGTGAGACAGTTGGCATAGTGGGGTAATTTCCCTGAGAGAGAAAGCATTGTATTGTTTCATGGTATTGACATTATATAATATACGATAGTGGGGTTTTAGGTGGTGTGCTTTCGCAGATAAATTTTTTGTTGTGTAATTGATTGTCTCTCTCTCTTACTTGTTATGTGATTGTGCAATCATGTTTTGTTTCTGAAAATTGTAGAAGGATTTTGTATCTTTTTTTATTACATTACAAGATCAGATTGAATCTCATTATTATATTTTATACACTTATAGGGTGTTTCAGTGTCCTTTTTTTTGTGACAAGTTTATTGGGTGTATGAGCGTCCTACAAGTTGCAGCCTCTCAATTAGGGTGTTGACAGCTCCCTCAGATGTAGCTGGAAGTATTTAAGTAATTATTTTATTTTAAAATATGGAAGAAGACAATTACTAAGAATTGTTCAATGGTTTTTGACCCAGAGGGGGTTTTCCACCTAAAAATCATTATGTCCATTGTTTTATCTTCTGCATTGTTGTATGGTGTTGTCCACTGTTAGTATATTTTTACAATTATATGAAGAGAATAATAATAATAATAATAATAATAATAATAATAATAATTGAATATTAACTAACGCTCTGAAAATATAAAAAAGTGTTAATTGCTAAGAAATTTTGATTCACACCCCCCCCCCCCCAAGTATTTCCAACAATTGGTATTAGATTTAGTTCCTTCAGTATCAACTTAATAGATGGAAGGCATATCTTATTGTATAGAGATGGGAAAATCAAAGAAGAAAGCCACCAAGCATTCAAAGGAATTTTCAGGTGCTATAACATCTAAATAAAATCAGTATTGTACACCAACTACATAATTTGATGAAGATAATGAATGCATATGGGAATCTAGAATGGTAGTCCATATGGAAGCTCATGATGTATGAAATATGTTTTTTACGGAGACACATCTACCAACGAAGCTAAAAGGTACAATATGAAATCCATGAATTTCATTTTTAGTGTTCTTCCATATCCTATAAAGTAAAAGTTGGTTAATGCTCAACAACCAAAATTCTTTGGGAAAGGATCCATAATATCTACTCAAAGAAGAATTCAAATCAAGATGTTAATGTTGATAATCATGTAGATCCTCATATTAGGGAATCAAACAAGGATGCTCTTGAATAAGAAGTTTAAGAAATGAGTGAAATCAAATTTCCATTAAGGGAATTTTGAGGTCTAAAATGGACCTCCTAAGGAAATTATAAAATAATAGTGGAAATTATAAAATAATATTAGATTGCATCATCAAAGTTTAGAGGGAAAAAACTATTTTTTCAACTTGTATTTTCAACTTATCTCCCTATGGGTTTACTCAAATTTTGAGCGACAACACTCGTTGGATGTAGAATTTGATTTCTCATCCAAGGAGTGCCCATGTTCATACTTTCAATGGACCCTGCTACACGAAAAATGAAAAATACATGAAAAACGCGATTACAATCATGTTTTTGCATGTATTTCTCATTTTTCGTGTAGCAGGGTCCATCCAAAGTATGCAACATGGGTACTCCTTGGATGAGGAATTAAATTTTGCATCCAATGAGTACTCCCGCTCAGAATTTGAGTAAAAACTTAGGGAGATAAGTTGAAAAAGTAGTTTTATTATTTTATTATTTTTTAATCTTAGTACTTTTTTACTCCAAAAATGGTGAATCATCCCCCATGGTTGACATCATCTTGAATCCTATTGGTTCTTATAGAGTTTATTTTGGTTTTACATTTTTCTTAGGAGGGCCATTTTAGACGTCAAAATTCCCCTAATGAAAATGAAGTTGTCAAAGTTATAAACGAACTCAAGAGTGAAAAGGAAAGGGCTAAATTTTTGGAAGAGGAATTGAAGATAAAAAAAGGACATGCCAGAAGACTTAAAAATAAGAATGAAGAATCCAAGGAAATTATCAGCAGTGTTAGAATCGAGTTAGAAGAATCCAAAAAAGTCGAAGAGTCGTAGAATCGTAAAATCAAAAAAGAAGTTTCTCTATTGAAACTTCAAGTGCAGGAAGCAGAGGAGAAAGAGAAAGATTTGGAAAGTCAATTGAAGGATACAATAAAAGGTATATATTTGAAGTTTATCAAAATAAAAACGAACTATATATAACTATTTCAAAAATAGATAGGCTCAGGAAGGAAAATGGAAGGAAAAGGGAACAGATACAAGTTCTCAATAGAGAAGCAAAAAATGTCACTCTTCTAAAGCTACAAATAGAAGAAGTAGAAATAAGAAGAAAATTATTGTAAAGCTGGTTTTAAGAAGACATTGCTCAAAAGAAAGAAGAACTTGACGCAACCTTTAATGAATTAAACAAGTTCAAGGATTAGAAAAAGGAACATTTGCAGGATATTGATATGAAAGATTGAGAATTGGCTCAGTTGAAGATGAAGGTAGAAGAAGCATGTAAAGCTCCACGCAACGAAGGCACTTCAGAAGGACAAAATGAGGAAAATAATTATCGAAGTAAAGAATTGAAGAAGCTTAAGAGTGTTGCAGTTCCAAATGATGATGTTGAATCCATTAAGGACAAAGGACAACAAAGGACTACATCACTGCCTCTAAAGAAGAATGAATATAGAAGATCGTTTAGGTACACTAATTCATTTAAAGGTTATTTATTTTCTTGTACTAAATATGGACATATGGATAGGGATTGTGATGTTCTTGATAGGTACAATTATCAAATACCATTTCCTCTAAAGAAGAATAAATTTAGACAAGGTAACACATCTAGTTACACTCGTTCATTTAATGGTTATTATTTTTCATGTACTAACTATGGACATATGGCTAGAAGTTTTTGACAAGTACAATTATTATCTGCAAAACCCTAGAAGCAATTTTGGAGGATCACAAGACAGGTTCCACAATAATTTTTTTAACAAAAAGTACATGCCATATGGGCCAAAAATTGAATGTTTCAAATGCCATAAATATGGCCATATAACTTATGATTTAAAATATCATACATAATCCTCTATGGATGACATTTAATGTTTCAAATTGCATAATTACAGACACATAGCTCGAGAGTGCAGATACAACCCTGATAAAGAATGTTATAAATGTCATAACTATGGATGCATAGCTCATAATTGTAGGTACAAGATGGAATCAACCATGAATGAAAAGATTGACAATGAGAATAAGAAGGTTTGGAAAAGAAAACATGTACAATATAAGAAAGAAGATAATGAAGGCTAGAAGGTCTCAACACTCATGATTTCAGGTTTCGTGATGGGAAAAAGTCATGATGAGTCAAAATATTCATTCAACGATGACCAGAGTCAAGATGAACTAGCTAAAGAGTAGGGTGATACTCTAATTTGAACAAATCCAACTTGTTGAATCCCTAAATATTTAAGAGGAGGAGTCTATGCAACAATATATGGCACATAACTACAATTGACAGATAGGTAGCATGGAAACAACAACAACTTCAAGTCACATATGTCAGATCCATAACAGGTTCAGGGGGAGATGAACAGTCATAGGATATAGGTCCACAGTGATTGATCATCAGAGTATCTACATTAATAACATTGTAGCACTAAAAATAAAAAAATGGTTATCATATTCACCAAAGGCAATCCACATGAAGCACAACATGGGCGAGACAAGCCAATGCAACAATTATTGTCACATGAATTTGAAAGTAAACAAATACATTACAGGAAGATAGAGGAAGGTCTCTTGTCAGGGGAAGCACAAGCAGGTTATAGGTCCACATGAAGTAGGCATATTCTCAAGGGGGGACACCCTTTTCTATTGATGTCAAAGGCGGTGAGAAAACTCGAGATTTAAATCATTAGGAGGAGATGAAACATGATGCCAGTGGGAGTTATACTCATAAAAGGAGTATGTGTGTTTCCATCAATGATAAAGGGGAATATTGTTGGACAGTTTTGTCATTGATGTCAATCCCATTGTTTTGACTGGATTTTAATTTTACTAAAACACCCATCATTGATGTCAAACTGTAATTAATTATTCTTATAATTGTCTAGATTACATCAAGTTGGAAGCTACACTGTTGGATGTTTCAAAACCCAGGTCCTAGGGTTTGGATTCCTTATACTTAGGACATACCCTGACTTTTTCGAGGGCTTTTGAAGTTGAAATTATTAATTTTTTCTTATAGATCCACGTCATTGGATTATCCTCTGAAAAATTTTTCTGGTGGTATTTTGTACGCCATATCTTTCCTCCCGGTTTGAGAGATATTCAAAATTAAAGTTCATGATCCAAATGTATGGGATAAAACCTTAAGGGTTGTGACATGGCATATTTTTATTGGTTGTGGACATCAAAAAGTTAGTATGAGGGCTCCTTGTCATCTTTTATGGAAGTATTACCTTAAGAAATTCTATCACGCAACCATAGGATACACATATCGAACTATTTATTCACCACAAAGGGTAGGAGGCCTTTACTTAGGAATAAAGGAAATTAACTAGTATTTTATTAAATGTGATAAAATTTTATTCAAAATAAAAAACCCTAAAACTATCTCAATGTCTACATTTTAAAGACCCTTCAAAACACTATAAAAGAAATACCTTACCTCCTTTGAATGGAATTAACTTCACACAAAATAACCATAGATTCACTCTGAAATTTCAACCTCATTACATGACAACGAAAGTTCAGAAGTAGGTTTTATGTTTCTTATTATTGTTTGGGATTTATTTGAGGAAAGGAAAGAACAATATTTACTATCTATTCCTTTTCAAATTTCAGCACTCTTAAGTGGATTACTTTAGGGATTATGAGGTTTTTTTTCTTGGCCCTATTAGTAGCTCTGCTTAGGATTATTTTTACTATTTTTGTTGGGTGGTTCATTGGAATAGAAAATGATTGTTTGATTTCTTACATGCTTTATCTCTTAATTATTTCTATCCATATTTTAATAAGTTCCTCAAACTTTCGGTCCTCTTCTAGGGCATACTTTCTTGAGTAGTGGAATTATTTATTTTTTATTTAAGGTACAAAATTTTGGTTTGGGCGACCTGTGAATTGGTTTGGCACTTTATTTTGTGTTTGAAAGGGCATAGGCACCTTGGGCTTATAACTCTAGGATTGTAAGAAAAGCTACAGGAATAGGTCCTCCTTATTGCAAGCCTAAGGCACAATATTTAGGATTATTTAAGCCTTAAAAACCAGTGAAGTTCTAATTCTGCTATGGTTTACCGTAGGTCTATTTTTGGGAGAGAACAAGTGTGTCTTTAGTGAAATATTCACATGAATCTTGACAAGTGATAATAACCTTATTGAAGAACTTGTTGACATGGGACATGGATAATAGTATGTGATTTTTCATCAACAATAGAAGAGAAAATACATATGCTGGTATCCTCCTTGGGCCAAGTTTGTGATCCTTTCTATAAAGTCATATGGATGACCCGAGGCACCTTTATTTGAGCTATTATTACACTTCAGTGCCCCGTATAAGTAGTGGTTCAATGATGTGGTTTTACACTTATGATCTCTTGTTGTTTATTCATTGTTGAGTAGTGTAATGTAGTGATATTTAAGCACCAATATGACAGTTTGGGCAGTCACAATGATGTGTAGTTGAAAATTGATATTACAGTTTGGGAAGTAACAATGATATGTATTTGAGCAATGACAGTATTGTGCAACAGCCAATAATATGCAGTGGTTAGTGATTTACAATTATTTTCCAATGGGATGGTAGTGGTTAGTTGAGCATTTTTTTGCAACAAAAGTTGACATGATATTTTCATTGAGCAAAGCAGTATTATCTTCTATACAATATTCTTATATTGATTTAGAGCACAGGGGGATCTATTTGAAAATTTTGAAACATGGCTCTCATTTTGATTAGGGTGGTAGGTTGGTGCAAGGAAGGTGATTGGAGTCAGCTTCAAGTTGGAGCCTAAGAACACTTCAGGGAAATAGTGTGGTTCTAGGGTAGGTCGTAGCCTACACATGGTGTTGGTGAATCCTTTTAGTGGCAGCTACTAAATCAACAGGTCATTGGAGCATCCATTCTTATAAAAACTTGTGAAAATAGTGTCATGGCACTCATAAGGTTGGGGCCTGAATTCTCGGGCGTTGTGGCATCCATCCTATTGTAGTAGGTTTATCAGGTGTTTGAGAGTCCTACAAGTTATAGCCTATGAATTAGGGGGGTGATGCCTCCCTCAGTTGTAGCTATATATATATATATATATATATATATATATATATATATATATATTGATGTAAATATTTTATTTTAAAAGAGGGAAGAATACAAGTATTGAGAAGCATTTGGTAGTTTTTGACCCAGAGGGGGCTTTCCACCTAAAAATATTTGTGTCCATTGTTTTATCTTATGTATTGTTGTATGGTGTTTTCTACTTTTGTTATATGTTTATGATTATTTTAAGACTAAAATAATAATAATAACTAAATATTAACTAACAATATGAAAAGAATAAAAAGTGTTGATTTCTAAGAAACACTGATTCACCCCCAATAACCCCCCCCCCCTGTATTACCAACATATGAACCCCCATGGAATATAGAAACTTGAAATTACTTTGTTATACATTTAAGTGTAAAGAGAATGTGGGTTTCCTTTTAGACATGTAATTCATATATGAGTAGACCTTAATATTTCAACTTTATACAAATATTAAATACTTAAAATAATGTGGAAAGAAATGAGAACCTCTACCAATAAGTGTGAAAATAGAGATGAGTGTAACTCTTTCACATATATAGTAATATTTACACAACTAATTTCAAATGAGAGTGTTTTGTGAAAAAAGTAAAAATATGTTGGTCCTATGTGGAATTATTAGTGTCATTAGAGATTGATACCTAGTAGGTATCAAAGGTCCACCATAAACATAAGTTTCACTAGGTCTACTATGATTAAAAAAAAACTACTAGTTAAAGAATATACAATAAAAATGGAATATGTACTCAATTTAGAAGATCTACCTATAATAAAAGGTGAATTTTGTGTGAGGTTACTTCCAAGTGTAGACTCCTCAGATGTTAAATGCTACATGGTTGGAATTGTATGGAAAGATAAAGGAGTGCATAAAATGGGACTTCTCCTAGGTGTAGAAGAAGCGAGAGATTGATACCAAGGTTAAATCACCATGAAGATGCTATAGCCTAATTCAAAAAGAACATGAATACTTAAACCAATTATCATAGATTAGCAGGTGGACTTTTCCCTTGAGAAATAACCTCTATGTTTAACGGACTATGTGGAAGACAAGTTACAAATTTGTCTTTTGAAGAAAATGATTCTTCAGAACTAACTAGTAAAGGTATATACACTAAATAGTATTCAAAGAGGAATACAAATTTCTGAAGTTATTGGTTTAATAATTTCTGGTTTTGAAATTTTTGGTTCAAACAAGATTCAATTGCTTTTGGTTCCAAAGTTTCAAATTCAACTTCCTCTGGTTCAAAAGTTTCAAAAGTCTTAAGTTCTATAATTTCAGGTTGTTCAACATCAGTTTCTAATGCTTCTGGCTATGTAATTTTTGGTTTTGTAACTTCTGATGATTCAGGTGTCACTTTAGGGGGTAAACCTTGCATTCTACATGAATGATGAGGTTTGTGTGATTCCATGGAGAATTTATATTAACAATTGAAAGCATGCCTATGGTATAAAAAATAGTAAATAAAAAGAGCACATGCTAACAAATATAAAGTAGCAAGCATACAAACCAAGCATGAGAGAGTGTGTGGAACTAGTTATGCTGGCGACCTACTTAATGGTCCAAGCCCAATGCAAGTACCCTCACTAAGAAGTGGAGCACACTACAAGAAGGCTTGGGTGAGTTTGAACAATATTTATTTGAGGTAGAGCAAGGACATTCCCCTTGTTGTCATCTTGTTTATGAGCCCTAAGATAAAATCCACTAGGGTTACCACCTACAACAACCTAGCTTGGGGAAACAATCGAGAATCATACATACATGCAAGGGCAGGGTAATTGAACCCAAAATACCCCTCATATATTACTCAAAACAAGGTGTACTCCTCTCAAGTGATACCCAAGTTTGTTTCAACACCATTTGTAATATGTGCATATCAACGCCACCAAGACCAATGAAGCATGATATATTACTTCATTGTGACCAATGTGACCTCGTGCTTCTCTCTTGTGCGAGAGGATATTCCTATATAACATGATGCAGCAAATGGATTTTCACTCCCTAGCTTAAGATTTTACATTTTTTTTGTAGCCTTGGAGAGTTTAAACTCACCACCTATTCCAAGGCCCTAAACTTAAGCTAATGTATGTGTGCTACCAGAGAAATGTACAAATTTCGAATCAATTTCATTAAGCATTAATTTTATGGTTGTTTTTTTCAAATCAAGCATATGGAGTGGACAAAATTTATGTTTTGACACAACCCAAAATCTCAAATGTAATTAAATGAAATGCCATATTTTCACTTCGATGAATGCTGCCTACGAGAAGGAGAAAAACGTGAAGGGGACAAACTTTAATTTTCCCAAATGAAAAATGTCCTAGATCTACTCAAATATTTTAATACCAAAATGCTACTTAAAATTGTCTTTTTTCAAAACATAAAATGCCCTCCTACAATGCCAGAATTTGACAATTTTTTGTTTTCAAGGAAAGGATCAAGCACACAAGAATGCAATAAACTCGGTCTAAAAAAAACAATTCAAGCAATGGGTACTTTTTGTTTGAAAAAAACTAATATTTTGGGGAAAAGGAATAAAATTCTCTTTCACAAAAAAATGCAAAAAACAAATATTTGAAGTAATTACTCAATTGGAGAAAGAAAGTCACTAAGATAAAAATATTCAAGCCTAAGAGATTATAAACCTTTCAATCTACAAATAAAAAGCAACTAGATCAAAATGGTAAAAAATGGCAATTTCACACAACCCAAAAATGTGAAAAAACACACAAAAGAGGCCTTATTTGGAAAGTTTAGGCCATATAACAATAGTAAACAAACTCAAAAACCATATCAAAATTAGATCCAAGATCAATTCAGGAAAAAACCTATGAAAATTTTGATTTTCCAAGTAATGCAACACAATGTGATAATAAGGAAATGTCGCATTTTTTTTAAACTTCTCGGCATGACAACCTCACTCTAGTACAAAAAGAAAGGTGAAATAGTATGAAAAAAGCAAGAAAAAATAAAAAAAATATATTTTAGGATCTGAATAGATCTAGGGTTTAAGAGTCATATCTAGCTCATCAACAACCCATAATGTAAAAAGACTCAAGAAAGTAAGGGATAAATCAATCAAAATGTATCTGAAGAACACATCAGAAGATCATTCCCTAGTGGAGTCACCAATTTTGTTAACGAAAAAATCCCTCTTGCAGATAAGAGTGATCCTCCTAGATCTAATAATCAATTCTAGAAAAAATCGAACAAGAACAAGAAACTTTCCCTAGATTTAATTACAACCAAATCATCAATGAAAATGAGAGGGATAAACTCGTATCATTTTATGAAGGTTTTCCTTATTGAGTGTTTGAAGTGTAGCTTCTAGTCATGTCCTTAATGCTCGAAGAAAATACCTACAAATGACAAACAAGAAAACCATAAAAGAACATATAATCCAATTTTTTTTTGATAAAACCTATATATATGATCAAGGAATTATATACAAATATTACGAAATAGATAGACAATAAATTGTGGGAAAGAAACATGTAATTGTATTAGAATGAAGAAAATGTTACAACCTAAAGTTTCCTTGATGTTATAGGTCCCTTTCCAGTTGTTCTTTGTTTCAATGCCTTGGTTTCAAATGTCTTGAGATCAAAGGTTTGATATTTCAATAGAGTTTCACCAAATCCAAATGCCTTTAGTTGATTTTCTAACTAGCCATCTCAATGGGAGAGGGTTGTACTTAAAGCCTTTGGAAAGGATAAGAGAAGATAAGGGATGGAGGTTGAGATCTAGCAAGTTAGGGATACCAGAAAGATCCAAACTACTCAGAGGAGATGCCATCCACGAGGTCTATATTCTGAAAGCTTCTCGTACATTTTACTTTTACCTCCATTAAAACAGTGTCACACCTATGAATGAGGAAAGTGTAACAATATTACAGTTTGCTAGGTATGCAACTTGCGGTAAAAAGCAGCGTCGCAGGCTATCAATGTGAAACCTATGAAATCCTTTTGAATTAGGTTTTTTTAAGGTATTTGCACAAGATTATTATCTTCCATGGAAATTTTTTTCTTCTATCTTCTTCAAGGATTAATGAAAATATGCTTCGGATGGCGAAGGATAGGGTATGGTATCAATTGCCATGAATGCGAAAAAATAATGTGTAACACATAGAGAGGACTAAGTGCACTATGTTTATGTTCCTTGCATATGCATAACCAGTAGAAAATAAAATCTCTCTTAGTTCTAGTTAACTAGGTGAAAATGGAGTTGTATAGTCTAAAATAGAGTTAGAGTCAATAATAGAGTTGACCAAGATTAGGATGAGCTAAAAATAAATGATAAGTGAAGAAAAACTCACACACTCCACTCATAACTCTATAAATATAGAAAAACCACAAAAATAGGACCAAAAGTCAAAGGATAAGGCTTCATAGGAATGAGGGATAAGTGTTTAGGGTTCTAGATAAGTTCTCTCTACAAAAATAGGACGAAAGTATGTACTTTTGGTTAAGGTGGTTGAGTCCTATAAGGAAGTGTGCATTAATTGAAAAGAAATAGTCATTTCATTGCCCTATCAATGGCAAGCCACTTCCACATGTCATCCTACATGGTAGCTCTATCAAAGATAAACATAATTGGTGTGCATGTACACCAATTTTATGTATTTGGAGGCATTCCACACAAATGAAACATTTAGGAAAGCACCATGCATTACATGGAAAGAGTTTCTATATTTTTGTTATTTCAAGGGGAAGGTTGAAGCAGATCTTGAGGAGTGCTCCATTGAATTTTTCCTTGATTTGAAAATGGGTTGGATAACTTGTTATGCTTTTCAAGAACCTCCCATTCATTTAAACAAATAAAATATCTAGCTTGTGCTTGACAATTTGCGGAATTTAATACTTGAAACAGGTGTATATTTTTTAACTGTTTAATTCCATTTGTTTCTGCTGAAATTAAACACATACAAAATCCATATAATGCAGCAAATAAACATCAACACATAACAAAAAATTTAATCTAGGAGCTCACCCGAATATCGTGGCCTACATCTCCTTGAGCTCGTGTCATCATGACTTGGCTCTTTGGGATAATGGAAAAATTAATTTTACAAGTTAAAAACTCAACTCCAATGGTTACTGAATTGAACCAATGGGCTTAGAATACCATCTATATCCCTTTCATGGCTTTCATCACTCTAAAAATAGATCTAGGCTCCCTTAGACTTGATTTCTTTTGTCGGTGCTCTTGAGCTTCCCTAAGATTATCTACGGCACTAACTCCCTCAGAATTCTCTTTCTATCCTAGAAACATCACCTACTGTCTCCATCACATACCAGACCTCCAAAATGGACTGATCATTTGCTCCAAATGAGCACTGCATCCCCAATCTAGGCCTCCTTCCACAGTTGACCTTGGGCTGCCCAAAAATTTTTTGTAGGTTCTTGACCTTCAGAAGTTTTAAAATGGATCTTCAAATCCCTTCATTAGATTCATAATGCCAAAAATATCCAGAATAGACTATTGGTTCACTGAAATTGACCTCCGGCTGCTCCGGTTTCGCCTCCAACACCTGGTGGCACCCCTTGGATCTAGGGTCAAATAAAACTTCTCTGTGGTTTCTAGACCTCCATAAGTCCTCAAAATATTCTAAAAAATCCTCCAATGGATTCATAAGTATCAAAAAAGTCAAAAATTACTATTGTTTTACTACATAAGGTCTCTAGCTGCCTTGGCTAGGCCTTAAACTGCTGTTGGCACTTGCTGGCCCTCGTGGCCCCTAGAACTTCATTAAAGCACAATAGCCTTCAAAAATACTTTACAGTATCTGAAATCCACACCATTAGTTCCAGAACATCTGAAACATCCAAAATTGACTATTATATTTTTGAATAAGGCTTCTAGCTCCCCTGGCTAGGCCTCAAACTGCTGCTGGCCCATAGAACTTATCTGAAGAAAAAACCTACTTAAAATTCCTCTAATTCATCTGCAACCATAACCAATGAGTCTGGAAAGTTGGAGGTAGTCAAAATTGACTATTGGCACTCCAAAAACGGTCGAATCTAGCTCAAGATAGAGCCTGAACTCATTTTTCCCAATGACCCCTAAAAATCCTCCACTAAAAATGGAGGAACTGGACTTAACTCCAGTTAAAAGCTTAAAATAGCCAAAAATGGTGCACTTGCCATAAACACGACCAGTTAAACCGTCACAATAAATGTCAACCGGTTGTTTTTGGCACATGCACTGTCAAATATGCGGTCTTGTTGGTAGTTAAACGAAATTCAATGTGAAAAAATCGCGTGGATATGTTTTAAACCGTTTGGAATAATTGCATGTGAACATGTTTTAGTCGTTAAATATAACCGTTGGCGGAAAGGGGCTTAGCCCTTGGTTCCTGGCGCTAAGGCCACATGGGGGAGGGGATGGCCCTCAAGGTTGGCCCCTCTCCAAACCCCAAATATGAAACCAATAAACTTTATATTAAACCATCACACTATAGAGGTAAGAACTAATGCATAGCTGAGTTGGTCAAAACCTATGCGTGTAGGCAGGGAGGTCAGGTGGTTGACTCTCGGGGAGTCCGCAAAATTTTTCACCATTGTGCAGGGGCCACGTGGGAGCCTCTCATTGGACAGAAACTAAAAAAATCAATCCCGCTGTTGAATACCAATGCACCACTTGTCATGATCTGATTGGTTTGAATGGAATATTCTGGAGAATATTACAGGAATATTCCTTGGAATATTCTCTTTTTAATTTTCCAAAAATTCTAGTCAAACCTGGTCAAAGTCTAAAAATTGCAGTTTATTGGACTTTTCAAAATGCGATAACTTATTCATACAGTGTCGGTTTTTCAAACCATTCATGGCACCGAAATCAGGAAGACGAGGTCTATCTGTTCGCTCAGGTTTGGCACACTTATGAACACTTTTAATTTTGAGCTATCACTTAGGTCCTTGATCCATATCTGACCACACCTTCCCATTGGGAATCTTTTGAACCCCAAAAGACTGATATACTGATCTGTACAGTAGATGAGAGTACAACACCCTCTCTTTTCAGCCTCCATACAATTTCCTTGCATGGCTAGCTCCTTTGAACCACAACTCGAAGGTATTCAACACTTCCCTTCATTAATGCACTTGTCCTCCTGTTAAGAACTGTCTTCCTTGCACTCACTCAGAAATTTCTGGTGAGAAATTTTTAGAAGGTACCAAAACATCACTTCCTTGATCATCGATCCAAGGTGGCTTAAAAAAACCAGAGATTACAACAGAAAAAATGCATACATAACTGAAATTTGCATATGTACAAATGAGTGTATGTCTTACTTTGTCAAGAAGTCAAACCACTTCTTACCAAGCCACTTCCACATGGAATTTTTCTGCTAAAAATCATCTTCATGTGAAACATCTATTCTCACATCAATGATGGAATCCTTGGTTCCAATTTCTCTCGTCTTTCTGTCCTCTTGCCTCAAATTCTTGGGATGATTAGTTGGATGCAATGTCCAACAATGGGCAACAACATGTCCCCTCTTCTGGCAATGTGTGCAAGTCTTATGTATCTTCTTTGCAAGTTTCCTTTGCCTCAAATTCTTCCTGTATGCCTTCATCCTCTTCGAGCATCTCAAAAATCATGGTTACACAGACCACAATATGCACATCAACTCTTTCTTCATTCAAGCATGCTGAATTTTCATGCCTTGCAGAAACATAATCAACTTTACTATGGGAAGAATTATACCTCAATTGCTGCTTTGCATGTCCATCCTTGTCACCTTCTTGAGGAGATTAACTAGTAGAGGTTCCAGCTTTCTTTTGCAGACTAACATCAGTTTTTATGTCTTGATAGTTGTCCGAACTCGCAAGCTCGCCATAAGCTACATGTCTGTTGCAACATAGGCTTCAAACAACGGAAATCAACTTGAAAACAAACTTGACATGCTTGTGGTTTAGAACTTGGAACAAAATTTCTTTTTAAAGTTGTCTCAAATGCCTTCATGGCTTTGGAGTCTTCGCCATAATATTGAACATAACCAAGACCAAATTTCTTAGGTCTCTCCTCAACCAAAATAGGATCAATCATGCCTTGTGCATGTTTTCCTAAACCCTTGCCTTCATAGCCCATTTTAAACATTAACTTGGACCCTATACCTCTAGTGTGCTTTTCAAATGAACCAACACATCTTTCTCAAGAGGAAACTGAAGACAAATTTTAGTGAATTACCTCTTCTTCACACATGTTCTTGGTTAAGGCATCTTGGGCTTGATGGAGTTTCATCTCCATCTCATGCATTATTTGAAGAAATCCTTCTTTTTCTTCCTTCATAGCAACCAATTTCTCATGAAGTCTAGTGCTTTCTCTTCTATCTTCAAACATAATTTGCACCATATCCTTCAGGATGTATAAGTCTCGCTTCATGTCTTCATCGAAGAATCTTGTGAAGGAGGAGGATTTGGAAACCTCACTTGAAGAAGTTGTCATATTATGTAAATGAACAAAATAAATTCAATCAAAAATTCACAAAGCTTTCAAAAAAATTTGACAAAGCTTTTGAACAAAATGGCTGTGGAGACAAGATCTTATTCAAGCAGCCTTTTGAAAACAAACCTTCTTCTACTTTAAGGGTTTCCTTGAGGTCCTTTGGGTAAGGAATATGCCTTCAACCCTTGTTCCTTCTTTTCCTCTTCTGGACTTAGCTATCAGTGTCTTTCCCTTCACCTCTAGAAAACTTGAAATTGTAAGCAACAATCAGTTTGCAAAGAGTCAAATTCTTTAACAGTGCAAACACCTTTCAATTAAAACAAGAAAACTTGTGCTCTGTCAATCAAGCAACCAAGTGCTTTGATACCAACCTGATTTTAAAATGGGTTGGATAACTTGTTATGCTTTTCAAGAACCTCCTACTTAGTTAAACAAATAAAAGATCTAGCTTGTACTTGACATTTTGTGAAATTTTATGCTTGAAACAGGTGTATGTTTTTTAATTGTTTAAGTGTTTAAGTCCATTTGTTTCTGTTAAAATTAAACATGTGGAATAGCCATATAATGCAGAAAATAAACATCATCACATAACATAAAATTTAATCTAGGAGTTCACCCGAATATCCTGCGCTATGTCTCCTTGAGCTCTTGTCATCTTGACTTGGCTCTTTGGGATTATGGAAAAATTTCTTTTACAAGTTACAAACTTAACTCCAATAGTTACTGAAATGAACTAATGGGCTTAGAATACCATCTATATCCCTGTCATGGTTGTCATCACTCTGAAAATAAATCTAGGATCCCTCAGACTTGATTCTTTCTATTAGTGCTATTAAGATACCCTGAGCTTCTCTATGGCACTAACTCCCTTAGAATTATATTTTTGTCCCTGAAACCTCACCTAATATCTCCAGCACATATCAGACCTCCAAAATGGGCTGATCATTTGCTCCAAATGAGCATTGCATCCCCAATCTAGACCTCCTTCCACAGTTGACCCTAGGCTGCCCAAATCTTCCTAGTAGGTTCTCGACCTTCAGAAGTCTTCAAATGGCTCTGAAAATCCCTTCATTGGATTCAAAATTCCAAAAATAGTTAGAATAGACTATTGGTTCACTGAAATTGACCTCTGGCTACTCTGGTTTCGCCTCCAACACCTAGTGGCACTCTTTGGCTCTAGGGTCAAAGAAAACTTCTTTGTGGGTTCTCAGCCTCAATGAGTCCTTAAACACTTCTGAAAAATCCTCCAATGGATTCAAAAGTATCAAAACAATTATAAATGACTATTGTTTTGCTACATAAGGTCTCTAGCTGCCTTGGCTAGGCCCCGAACTGTTGTTGGCACTTGATGGCCCTAATGGCCCCTGGAACTTCACTAAAGAATCTCAGCCTTCAAAATTCCTCTACAGGCCCTAAAAACCACATCATTAGTTCTAGAACATTTGAAACATCTACGATTGACTATTGGATTTCTGAATAAGGCCTCTAGCTCCCCTAGCTAGGCCTCAAACCACTGCTGGCCCATGGTGGCCCTAATGGCCCCTAGAACTTCTCTGAAGCAAAAAAACTGCTCAAAATTCCTCTAATGCCTTTGAGACCATCACCAATGAGTCTATAATGTTGGATATAGTGTAAATTGACTATTTTCACTCCAAAAATGGTTGAATCTAGCTCAAGATAAAGCCTGAACTCATTTCCACCATTGACCCCTAAAAATCATCCACTAAAAATGGAGGAACTGGACTTAACTCCAGTTAAAGTTGGGAAATAGCCAAAAATGGTGCGCCCACCATAAACAGCGCCAGTTAAATTGTGGCAATAAATTTCAACCAGTTGTTTTGGGCACATGCACCATCAAATATGTGGTCCTGTTGGTGGTTAAACAAAATTCAATGCGCAAAAACCACGCGGATATGTTTTAAACCGCTTAGCATAATTGCATGTGAACACGTTTCATTCGTTAAACGGAACCGTCGGTGGAAAGGGGCTTAGCCCTTGGTTCCTGGCGCTAAGTCCACATGGGGGAGGGGTTTTCCCTCAAGGATGGCCCCTCTCGAAACCCCAAATATGAAACCAATAAAATTTATATTAAACTGATGCACTATAGAGGTAATAACTAATACGTAGCCAAGTTGGTCAGACCCTAAGCATGCAGGCGGGGATGTCTAGTGGTTGACTCCCAGGGAGTCCAAAAAAAATGTCACCACTGTGCAGGGGCCACGTGGCGGCCTCCGGGCCTACCACGTCGCAGCCTCCCATTAGACAAAAACTAAAACAATCAATCCCACTATCGAATACCAATGCACCACTTGTCATGAACTGATTGGTCCGAATGGAATATTTTGGGGAATATTTGAAGGAATATTCCAATAATATTCAAAAAATATTCCTTGGAATATTCTCTTTTCAATTTTCCCAAAATTCTAGTCAAACCTAGTCAAAGTCCAAAAATTGCAGTTTATTGGACTTTTCAAACTACGATAACTTCTTCATATGATGTTGGTTTTTCGAACCATTCACGGTGCCAGAATCAGGAAGACGAGATCTATCTAGTCGCTCAAGTTTGGTACACTTCCAAACAATTTGAATTTTGAGCTATCACTTAAGTCCTTGACCCATATCTAATCAGTCCTTTATTATTTTTTAATGTATATGATTAGACAATAAACATCTTGAAGGGTGCACCAAGGGAGGAGGTTACACTTGGCATGTACTCAAACTTATATTTACATGGTTTTGGATAGGAACAACTATTTTGGCACATTGATCCATGAGTTTATCCTTATCATAGGGGAATATATGTCCATGAGATCCACTTTTTAAAGAGTTTTTTAGCAGCATCCACTGGGCCTAAGAAGACATACTCTTATAGAATTATCCAAATTCTTGCTAGATAAATGTGAATAGGTGCAAAATGACTATGGAATTTCATAATTACATCAATAGGTGTGCCTATTTGGAAATAGGGTTTTCATAAATTTAATTTAATTATTAAGAATTATTAGGTAAATGATAGGGATTAATCTCCATGAAATATTCTAGAATATTCTTAGTAGTATACACAAATCAAACGTTGATATTTATCTCCATAGTCATTATTTTTTTCCCCTTTTAATTAAATTGATTATATAAAGAAAAATATCATATGAACAAGTGTCATATGAAATGCATTATGTTTTTTTGGGGCATGTGGTATTGATAAGCCATTATATTGGCTCATGGTATTATAACAAATCCTATTTACAAATATGGTAAAGTGGGTGTGAATATCCATGGTTAAGAATCTGGTTACATGTTTTTTAAATGTATATATGTTAAACTTATATATTGATTATTTTTATGATAATAATAATAAATTTGTAATTTAGTTAATTTTTATGATTTTTTTAATTTTAACAATATGAGATGTACCATGAAATAAATGTTTTGATATTTATCATGGATTGATGCATATTAAGTATTTAATTTATATGATTGTGCTACTTATAATCATAATATAAAATCCAACTAATATTAAGAGAGTTATAGTGATTTCAAATTTGTTGCAAACCTTAGCTATATTTAAAGCATCTAAATTGAATTTTTTTTGAAAGAATATGGTATCTCTTATGAAAACACATAACATTATTTTATCATCCCAAAAAGGAGTATCTCCCTACCCTGAAGAACTTCTTGCTTAACTAAGAATCTATTATTATTTTTTAAGTAGTTAAGGAGGGATTATTTAGAAGGGAGTGTTTATCCTAAGAGGTCCTATAGAAATCAATTTATTCAAAAAGGAAAGCATATTCAATCTAGTTTTTAGGTCAAAGAGAAAAAATGGAATTTCCAAACCCTTTTCTTAATATTTTATTAATACTTCTGCGACAAAAGATAATCTAAGGCCCTCTAAAGTTTTCTAAATAATATTTTATTATAAAATTAATTGAGGAGAAAAAGTTACAAAGGATGAACTCTACTCATTTGAAAATCAAAAGATCAAGTGAAAAGAATCTCCTCTAGAAAGTATATTGTGAATTCATTTTTTAAAGAGGAAATCCATTGGTGAGTTATGTCATAAATCACAATACTTTGGGAATAAATCATATTGATGTTAAGTTTTTTATTCAATTTTTTTTCATATATATCTTTATTTTTACATTAGGTATACATTTCTTATGGATTGTTTTGATGTTAAAAGAAATTCTTTAAGAAAAAAATGATTTTCTTTGTATTTTTTTTTAATGTAATTATTAGCATATTTATATTAGTAAATGTGGTCGATATCTGTCAATTGGCATATAAAATGTGGAAAATAATTTTGATCGCTGTATATCAGTCACATTTACTAATATTCTTATACTAGTTGATGACCGACGCATATGGTACAACTTGAGTGGGTTTAATGGTTAAGGACGTGTGTTTCCTCCTAAGAGGTCACAGGTTCAAAACCAGAGGGGGGTAGAGTATGTATGCCTTCATAGACTTAGCAATCAAATCACTATGCAGAGGTTGGTCCCTCGTCCCACAAACAAGGGGGTCTCATACACCAATTTGGTGTCTGGCTTGGTCATGACCTTAAAATTAGATTATTATTATTATTATTATTATTATAGTAGTAAATGATGGTTGACTATAGTTTACTATAATTGACTCCGACTATATTAATATTAATTTTAATAGTAATAGAATATTATTATACTATTGTAACCTTATTATTATTATTATTATTATTATTTAACCTTATCTACAAACCCTAATATTAATCTTATTGATAAATATTATTAAAATTCATACTACAAAAATTAATAATAATATTATTACTATTAATATTATTGATAATATATCCAATCACATAATAATAATAATATAGTCAATCCTAATATTAATTTTACTATGGTTATTACTAATATTATCAATAGCCAACATTATTAATATTATTATTATTATTCTTAAGCATTTTTTAACCTTAACTATCACTAACTAAGGTTGACCTTGGTTGACTAAAGTTGACTTTGGTAAATCATGGTTGACTACAATTCAATATGGTTGAGTTACATCGACTGAGGACAACTATGAGTGAACAAGGTTGACTATTGTTAAATATGGTAAAGATATGGTTAACCAAGTTGGATCATGGTTAAGTATTTAAACCTTGACTATAAAGGTTGACTATGTTTGACTAATGTGGTTGAGTATGTTTGATTATTAGTATTAGTCAATAATATTAATAGGCAATTATGTTTGAAGATTTTTGACTATCAAACATTGTCAAACATATTCAACCACATTAGTAAATGTGGGTGACTAGTTCTATAATGTCACATTGCTATGTTGGATAAATTGCAATGTAATGTGGCATTATGAGAATGTTTGTCACAATTGTGATGTTGGATATATTTATATACCATTTTGACGTCACAACATGTTTGATATTAATATTAATCAATAATATTAATAGGAAATTATGTTTAACTCGAGTTGAAGAGTGTTTCTTATGAAACATAGTGCAACATACTCTAATATAGTCAACCACATTTAATACTATCGTTAATTAATTTCGTAATGTCGCATTGCAACATTGGATAAATTAGCAACCTAATGTAACATTGTGACAATGTTTGTCACATTGCAATGTTCTATAGATTTTTTTACCATTTTGATGTCACAATATTAATATTAGTCAACTTTATTAATATTGATAGTTATTATTAAACATTTTTTAAATTTTGATTGTGACTGACCAAGGATGACCTTAGTTGACTAAGGTTGACAATGTTTGACTTTGGTCAACCATCCTTGACTATTATTGAATATGGTTTAGTTATGTTGGTTTATGACAACTATGAGTGAACAAGGTTGTCTTTTGTTAAATATGCTAAACATAGGGTTGACCAAATTTGACCATGGTCAACCATTTAAACATTGACTATAAAGCTTGACTTTGTTTGACTAGTGTTGTTCATTATGTTTCACAATTAATATTAATCAATAAAAAAATAGGTGATTATGTTTGATTGAAGTTGAAGAGTGTTGACTATCAAACATTATCAAACATAGTCAAACATAATTGAACATAGTCAACTTACATAATCAACCACAATAGTAAACCAAAGTGTTTTAAACCATATTATTATTAATATTATTAAACATTTTTAAACATTGACTATGGATGAGCATGGTGTAACCATGAGTGAATATGGCTTGACCAAGTTCACATTGGGTGAACATGGTCTGATTAATTTGACCATGGTTGATATACTTTTCTATGATAGATTATGGTTGTCTATATTGATAACAAATGGCTATGGTTGACTATGTTTTACCATGGTGACCTAGGTTGACCATGTTTGACCATATTAACTATTGTTGGCTATGTTGAGCATGGGTTGACCATGGTTTTCAAAGGATGATTATGGTGACTATGGTTGACCATGGCGACCACATTTAACTATGTTCATAATTAACCATAGTCAACCATGGTGACGATAGTTGATGATGGTTGAGCATGGCTAGACTATGGTTGACCATGTGCCAGTATTGTTAAATATTGTCATGTCTTGACTAGGTTAAAAATTTGTTTACTATGGTTGACCATGATTTTCCATGTTCACACTATTTAAACATTACATGCTATGTTTTGACTATGAATGACTATGCTTAATAATTGTTTGACTATGGTTGACCACAATTAACTATAGTTATCTATGTTCACCATGTTTAAATATCATTGGCTATGTTTTGACTATGAATGACTAAGGTTCAAAATTGTATAATTGTGGTTGACCTCGTTTAACGAAATTCCTCCGTCTCATTAGACAACTCCATTTGTAAAATCAAGACATGTAGGAAAAGAAAAAGCTATTTGAAAACATTTGATTTTATTTTTTGGATCATATATACGACTAAAAATATTCTCAAATTACCAAATCTAAACAATTCGTTATTATTATATTTTAAAGAATTGAAATTGTTGACGGCGTATTGTGAAATATTGTGAAATAGACCACACCTATCGACTTAAATATTATTAATGAAGATTAAAACTATTGCTCATTCTCATTTAATGAGAAATGCTATATCTCTTTATTTGACTCATTACATTATGTTTGGTTGATTTTGAATTAGTAATAAAATTTACCAACATATTATATAATTATTTATATGTCAATATAATTGATGAAATTGATGATATTATAGTTTGTTGATTTTTTTCTTTTCTATTATAAACTTATTTCTCAAAATATTACTTTGACACAACTTTCTCTTAAAATAAAAAAATATCGTTAAAATATTTTCAAATATATAAAATTAAACAACACCCTCACCAAAAAAAACTACTAATGGAGACTGTAAGTGGATAATGTACTTATACCTAAAGAATTCCAAGAGTTTCGCTCAAGTCTATACCTAAAAGTTTGTACTTATGATCTTATGTGAAATCTAGAAGATAATATCGTTAAAATATTTTCAAATATATAAAATTAAACAACACTCTCACCTAAAAAAAACTACTAATGGAGACTGTAAGTGGATAATGTACTTATACCTAAAGAGTTCCAAGAGTTTCGCTGAAGTCTATACCTAAAAGTTTGTACTTATGATCTTATGTGAAATCTAGAAGATAACATTATATGTACTTATCTTATGTGAAATCTAAAAGATAACAATATAGTGCTATTGTTGGCATAATGTCACTTTCCTAAAATTTATATATGGGCTACATGATATTATGTCCACAGTATTTCAAATTCGCTCCCATGTGCAAGATGTGGGCAAAGACTTAGCCCACAAGCTTTCCCAAGAATTTTATGGGTTGAACAAGCACCACTAGATGACCATTATGAATACCTTCCATGAATTGGAAGGAGAGCATGTGAATCAACCATAACCCTTTCAGAGGGTAGGTTACATGTGCAGGTGGGCAATGATGACACTAATCCAGTGATAGGAATGGGTTTGGGTTTTTGTCTCTTTTGGCATTCTATCGGCTGATCTCCTCCAACTTTAAAAGTTGATATGTTGCTATGCACGTACTCTGCTGTTGTGCACAGTACTCCAAATATCGTAGAAACTGATGGTCAAGAGAGTTCTTGATTTTTTGATTTACAGATACTTTTAAAATCTGCAATCGGTAAAATCTGCAATCGGTAATTGGTAATTGATATAAGAATGTAAACCATTTCTTGATTCCAAAATATTTTCAAAATCAGCAATATTCCATTCCAAAAATAATCGTCATCAAAATAACATAATATTCATCATCTACTTAACAGTGTGACACCTAGAACGGTAGGTATTCATCATCTACTTACTTAACAGTGTGACACCTAGAACGGTAGTTGGAGTTGTAGAGTTTCATGGAGAGTCGACCCCCTTCTCCCTGTCCTTGATTCTGAGAAGAAGGCGGTGGGTGGGGTTATGAGGTTGTTAGGGAGAAAGGGATAGAAAAATTATATCTATCGCATACCTATATCCACTGCAACAATTTGACAGAGAGTCCTCATCATGATTCAATGTTGCGTCTCTGTATCTTTACAAGTACCTCTACTGTCACTTGAGGATCGACAATAACGTCATCTCAAAGCCTATGTACCCATTAATGAATACAGAGACATCAGCTCTGTGTGAGGTGTTTTGCTAAGGCCAACTGTTGGTAGCACCATTTAACACGTATCACATCGTTGGTGTGTAGAGATTCATCGTTCTCATCTGTCGTCCATGTGCTGCATGTGAGTGGCGTCAGGGTGTATGTACTTCAACGCTCTTGTGTTTAAGTGAAAATGTATTGTATTCTGTAGATCACACGCCCATTTCCTTTCTAACGTTCGATGCGACTCTGTTACGGACTGCTGACAATTAAGAAAACTTGGGGTAAAAGCAAGGCTTCACTGCCACTGTACAGTGGCACATTCCCGTTCTAACACTGAAGGCGACTTCTTTGTTATGGACTGACAGTTAAGAAACTTGGGGCAAAAGCAAGCATTCATCACCATCTTGTCTTGTGATCGTTGTATCTCAAACCGCCAAATTGAACATGAGTGAATCAAACGGTACACAACACAGTCTACCAGAGTCTACCAGGGTACTGTGGAAAATGTACTGATATATTATATGGAAACCCTAAAAAGTGGCATTATTTTTGTTCACCTTATTTTATTTTGTAATTTTTTTTTCTAACTCTAAATTATAAAAATGGTACTCTACTTTGGTGAGTTCTTTTTCCTCTTTCTTTTAATACAGTGGCTGTAACCTGATTGGTCGGATCCCTCTCAATGTGCTGGTCCTTTGTCACCAGGTTGGATTCAATCTTTTGGGTGCGGGCTAGGGTTCATTATGGGATCATCATATATGAAAAAAATAGAGTAAATTATCATAATTTAGTTGTCAAATTAGTAGTGCATTATGGGATCATTATATATGAAAAAAATAGAGTAAATTATCATAATTTAGTTGTCAAATTAGCAGTCGGACAACTATTGTTAACTGGGATGCAGTTTGATTTTGTTATTCAATGAAAATCACACCATCTTGAATTACTTAGTTGATGATCTCTAAAGGGTAGAGATGCACTCCTACTAAATGCCTCTAAATCTTGACTTAAACCAATAAACAAATTCTTAGCAAACACTGTTAGGTCGTGTGTGTATATATATGTGTGGGAGTTGTCTACCGAGGCCGCGTTTTGGCCCGGATAACAGAAATCTGCCGGAATCCGGTCAACTAAATTTTAAAAACTCAAGTAGTTGCAGTGCTTGGAATCCATTTTTGATAGTGGAAATGGATTCAACACTATCAAAAACCCCTGGGGCACTCAAAATACTAATGTTTAACAACTGTAAACAAGATTCTGGGCAAGTCTTTGCCGGATTTTCTGAAAATCGTTACCGGATTCTGGGTCAAAACGGGGCCTCGGTAGACTACTCATATATGTGTGTGTTTGTTTTTTAATCTAAATATTTAAATATGATATTTTTTAATTCTAATTTTTTCAAGTAATTTTAATAAAATTTTATAAATTTAATTTAGTTATTATAATTGAAAAACAATTTAAAAAAAATAAAGTAATTTTTATTTTTATTTTTATTTTTTTATTTTTTTTATTTTTTAATGTTTATTGGGATTCTTTAAAGTGATTGGGTAGAATGGTTATTATCTTTTCCATCCAAGTTCAAATTTTTAATAGCTTCATGTCTATGAAGATGGATCCACTGTGGATAATCGGATAACTCTTATTCAATTAATAACCACCGAAGCTTCAAAACAATAAATATTGTTGTATTGACTTCAAGTTTTGTGAATTTTTAAGTGAGTATAAATGTGAGCTAGCCTAATACCAACAACCTCACTCCATCTTTAACTAGAAAATAAATAGACTTTTTCTAAAAATATAAATAAATTATAAATTAAGTTAAATTTTAATTAAATATCATCATAAAATTTGTAAAAAGTATTTAAAAATGCTAGATCATGACGATGATAACACCAAAAAAAGTAGACTTATCTCTCATGACTATTTTGAAATGTCATTATAGTTAATTTTTATTGGATAGATGTATGCATATATAAGTGGTTTACAATGTTGTTACTTTGTAGTTGATTTCTTTGCAACTTGATTATTGCAATTTATTAAAATAAAATATATAAATGTTTTTTTATTGAATTAAATGAAATATATAATAAAGTAATGTTAAGTTAAATTTATTAAAATATTTTAAAAAGATAGTAAAAAAATTAAAAATTGAAAATTCAATATGTTGAATATTATTATATTTGAGGTAAATAGTTTTGTTTTTTATTTTATATTAGTTTATTTTTAACCAAAAATTTATGGCACTTATCATAGTTCAAAATTAAGTATTCAATTTTGATATTTTTCATTATTGTTTAAATGTATTTATGTGTAAGGTGATTGGTTAAAATCTTATTATGGTTTGTTTATTAACTTCTATTTTTATTAATTACTAATTTTTTGTTTTTAGTTTTATTTTGTTTTTATATATTTTTCTCTTTTTTCTATTATTTTCATTTTCATGAATTATAGTTTCTTTTCCATATTTTTAAATTAGAATGACTTATTATTATATTAAAAACATATTTTAATAAATTTAATTATAAAAAAATAATATATATTAATAAAAAATAAAATACATAAATATTATTAAAGTGTATATATGTATTAATATAAACAATATTAGTTAATCATATTTTTTAATTTTAAGTGATAACATTCAACAATATAATATTTTACTAGTTATTTATTTTTGTGATGAAATCTTTTTGTTTTTACTATAATTTAATTTGATTTTTGTTTTAATTTTTTTTATAAATCTTATTTTAATTCTATCTTTTCATAATCCATATAAATTTTTATTTTCACATAGAATCTTCGTCCTGAACTGTGAGGAAATGTGCATATGGAAATGTCTAAAATTCGACATTAATGTTTGTAAAGTATAAGGCATTACATAATGTTAATATTATTTAAAATGAGTTACGTTCAAATGAGTTATGTTAAAATTAATTTAATTTATAATACATTTAAAAGATTACAAATTATTGAATTTGTTATTTTCATTACCATTTTATGTTTATGTTTTAAATATAAGAAATACTAAATTATAATATATTTAAATAAATTGATTTGAAATGTAATGTAAATGTGTATGTAATAGGTTTATAATTATTTTTTAAGTTTTTTTTAATATTATAAATAAAATAATAGAATAATTTTATATTTTAATTTTATATATATATATATATATATATAGCCCTGTCGTTTGTGGAAGGCATTATTTTATATATTATATTTGGAAAATTTTAAAGTTGAATTTAATATATAAATTAAGATTAATAAAATTGATCAAAGTTTCTATACTTTTAAATATATTTTTATTGATAGGACATTTTCTAGTTTAGTAAGAGGGTTATGTTTTTGTCCTTCAACCTGTGTTTTTTAAATAAAATGCTTTAAATAAAAAAAAAATGTTGGTCATAATAAAAACAGAAATGATTAAATACATATTTAGTTAGTTATAATTAAAAGCATTATAAAACATCAATAATTTCATTTCATTTGGTCCATTGTTAATAAAACAATCCAATTTGAAAGCAAATGGTAAAAATATTTCACTTTAACTCTTGGAGTTATAAATAAAATATTTAGATGTATAATAAATGAAAAAAATAAACATAATGTTCACCTTAGTAAAATATTTTAATGCTAAAAAGTAATTAAAAGTAAAATAATTTAGTTACTTTTTAATAAGAAGAAAATGTATAATTCATATTAATAATAAAATAATTTCAAAAATACAATTTAAATAATGAAAAATTACACACATATATATAGAAAGAGATTTTAACCACAAATTTATCAAGCAATAAATTTCTTGAAGTACGAACCTTTTTCAAGTTTTACATTCTAAAACCAGATTTGCATACCAATAAATTTGATCTTTCTTGACCCGTAATAAATCTAATATATTTATACTAGTTTAAAAAAATTTATATACATTTTTATATAATTACAATTTTACAATTTTATTAAATTAAAATTCTATGTTTATACCTTACAAAGTAATTCAATAAATACTAATAGGTTTATAAAACAATATTAATAATTTATTGGATAATATTTATACATTAAAAATATTAATAATTTATTAAATAATATTTTTATTAATTTATAAATAGGTATTTATTTTATATTATTTTAATATATAAAACTACTTAAATAATGAATTAAATTAACTTAAAAGAATAATAATTAGATAACCATTAATCACATCAAACTATTATATATTAAACATATTATAGAGATTCAAAAGTTAATAATTAGATAACCATTAAACACATGAATAAGAATATTTTATATAAAATATCTTATACAAATTAGCCAAATTTTTTGAAACAAAATTTAATAGCATATGTTTAAACATTTTGAAATATTTTTTTTTATAGAGCAAGTTATATCTAAAATTTTATGAGCAAGATGATTTCTTATTCCATACCAACTATAAAAGGAATCCATTTTTGTGAGGGTCCTTGGATCCAATTTACTATAGGACCTTTATGCCATAGAAACCCATGATAGTTCCAAAAGAGAATCCTAGGTATTCCAAATTCTTATTCACGAGTCTCATTTTGATCTCTATCCTTAATAATAACTTTCTTATTTTTAATGATTGTTCATTTTCCTTATTTTCCTTGGTCTATTAGAATTAGATCCTCATTAATAAGATTCATGTCTCTTTTAGGCTACTAGATTTATTGAATTCCCCAAATTTCATAGTCACTACAACTTACAGTAACACAGATCAATCTATTTGTAGGCTCTAAGTATCTTTCTCAACCTTAAGTTGTATCAATTTATAATTTATTTTTTAGTTCTTCTTTTACTATTTCTAACATGTTTTCATATTTATGATCTTTTGTACCATTAATTATAATATTCAATGCTCTTTTTTGTGCTCATGATCTAACTCAATTAGTTTATTCATTTTCTCTTTGATGGGTTTGATGTCTAATTTATTTTATGTACTACATAGAGCCAAATTATTATATAGTTTTTCTTTTAACTCTTTAATCTTGTCTCTCAAGGCTCAATTTTCTTCAACTGTTGATTGTGATTGGTTTCCATTTCTTGTAACCTATTTTCCTTTTTTTTAGTTCACTTTCACCCCTAAAATTTTAATTCCTAACAATCTAAATTTGTTATCATACCTAATTTTAAGTTATGTTTCACTTCTTCTTCTTTTCTCTATTTTTCTCTAATCAATCATTGTGATTATAAAGACTTTCTAAAATGACTTTCCTCAGTGTCCCTTTACTAAATAAAAGTTTTGGTATTTTAACAAAATAACCAAAAAAACACATAAATTTTTAATATACATAAATTTTTAATAAATAAAATAAAATTGTAAAAAAAAAAAAATAGAAATATCTAATCCACTTAACTAAGTGAATTGTTTTCAAAGATATAGTTGAATATACTCAACACTCACTTCAGGTCCAACAAAATCTGATAGAAAGTCTGATTCTCCTAAAAAAATTCTACCTGAAAAATTCACCACACGATTCTCTAACGAAAAATCATGGCAGGTACAAAAATTTAAAAATCACGTCTGAGAATTACAAATTTACCATTATTCACCGAAGTTTTGAGAATTAAAAATTATTCACCATTGGACCAAGGTTTATAACTCAACGTGACCGAAAATAACTCTTCACCTCATTCCCAAAATCTAATTCACCATAGAACTTCACGTCAAGACCGAAAATAATTTGCTAAAATTTTCAAACAAATATTAACACTCCGTGTTTAAAATTTCCAAAACAAATATTAATATCATATATTTTAAAATAAATATTAATACTATATGTCTAAAATGATTTTCGAGGTTCAAGATGTATTAATTGTGTATTATAAATTTAATATATATTCTATTGTAAATCAGTAAACTTTTGATAAATGTTGCAGTGAATAAATTAACCTTTTATTATAATGATTTTTTAATAATAAATGTAATACTGATTTAACAAAATTGTTAGACATAATTAAAATTCGACTCCGATGTGAGTTTCGAGTATGGTAGAATACCACATCTAAGGGATTTCTCAATTCTTAATCGACACAACTTCTTAATAAATTTATCATGACTTTGGGTCGATGAAGACTAATTTCTTGTATCCAAAATTTGTTTCACAGCCGAATATAGGTTTTTTAATATATTTATCATAATTTTGGGTCCATTAAGACTAATTTCTCGTATCTTTGATGAAAATTTGTTTCACAATCAAATAGTTTTAAGTTTTTATGGAATTTTAGGTTTTTTTGCTAAAGGGCAAGCTTGTTTTAGGAGACATCACTCGATTATCGACCACCTTGCCACTCTCAGGATCATTGCAGAGGAGTGTCGCAATATTTAAGTTGATCTCTTTTATTGTTTTGTGAACTTTAGAAAATCTTTCGACATTGTTCCTCGAGATAAGCTCTCGGAGAGACTTGAACTTGATCATGGTTCCTCCTGAACTGAGGATTGTTGTGATCCACCTCTACGAGAATATAATTGCCAAGCTTAAGACCAACGAAGGGTGGTCTAAAGATATTATATGCAATATCGAGGTTAAGCAAGGGTGTCCCCTATCCCCTACACTTTTTGGCATTTACATCAATAGACTAGAGGAGTATCTAGAAACTGCTGGTTGTAAGGGCACCGAGCTCACTGGTATAATCATTACTCTTCTCCTTTATGCTGATATAGTTCTTCTTGCAAAAAGTCATGATGACCTAGACAAGCAGCTTAAGACTCTTCATGTCTACTGCTCCAAGATGGATATGACAGTTAGACTAAAGTCATGATCATTAAATACAAAATTATCACCCATGCTAGTTTCATATATGATAACCATTACTTAGAGCAGGTTTCTTCTTATAAATATTTGGATATTGACTTTCCTCATCAACTCAACTAGAATTATAACATAGAGAAAAGGATTATTGGAGGCTAGAAAGCTTATTATGAGCTTGAAAACAATTGTAAGTTGGTCCATCTTTGCATTTGGAGTAAAAAAAAGGTTCCTCTTTGAGACTCTCATCACCACTGTTGTCTTATGCGAGTGTGAAGTTTGGGGTTGTAGTATATATAGAGAGTCGTGGAGAAAGATTGATATGATTAAAAAGAAATCCATAACCTATAACCTCGAGATCAAGGGAAATACTCCCTATCATATCCTCTTCATCGAAGCTGGCTTGTTGTTACACTAAAATTTGTCACCATGACATTTAGTTGTCTGTATGGGTTCATCATTACCTATTTTATGCTCCCTTAGAGGTCCAAAACCATAAAGTTCCTAAACCAAGTCTTGGAATTCGAGAAAAGCTCATTAAAACCCCAAAAATCCTAACTCCGCACTTTTCCTAGCTCTTACCTGCGATACTACGGTTTCTTGCTCTATAACTTGCGGCACATCCCGCACGTTCTACTTACTAAAACTATGGACCCCCATAAAAGGTAAAATAAAAGAAAATTTAAGTTCTAGAAGCCCAACTAGTCGAATATTCTCCTAGCTGGAGGCTTCTAGAAGCGTAATCAGGTCGAGCTTCGCCCCTTCAATCATGAACCTCTATCCCTTCATTAATGGAGATTATCTCTTGGTATTTGGAGATAAAATACCTTTATGAGAGGACTTTATCCCCCTCCCTATGGAACTGAAACCTCCTTCATTCTCCTATAAATTGAACTCATATTTCAGTCTCAAGGGTACTTCTTAACTTATAGAAGAGAATTGTTGAAGAAATTATACTCTCTATACTTGCCATCATTGGTATGAAAACGATCACATACTCATATCCATAGTTTCATGCTAGTTCAGAGAGGAGAAGGCTTGTCATACTGAAGAAAACGACTGTTTAGGACCCAGGAAGAACTTGTATGACATCAAGGCGACAAGGTTGTAAGGTTACTTCTTATCATACAAATTAATACAAATGGATTCTATTTTCTCATTATGTTGTTCATGTATCTCTTTGAGTAATTTAATTCTTAGATTCCTTGATCACTGAGATAGATTAGTGTTTCTGAATTATTATATCATGCAGGTGCTTTTAATCCTTTTTCTTGTCTTTGAATGCAGGTCTTACATGCTGAATTGACCTCTTTTGGAGGGACTGGATTGAAGATTACAATAACCGTTGGAAATTAGGTAGGATCATCTCCTCTTACTTAGTTGATTAATAATTCTGAATCACAATAGTCTAGAGAAAATGGTTTGCATTTGGTTGTTTTATTCTATATATCCTTAGGATACTAGGGAGATCATTCTTGTCCACAAGAAGGAATTTATCTGCATAACAAAATGGCGACTCTGCTGGGGAAAAGGAACTTAGTTTTCTTTTTTAATTTTCAGTTTGACTTTTGATTAAATTCTTTTATTAGTTCAAAACTGGGTTGGGTAAATGACTCATTAGAATCACTGATTGTAAATCTGCATTTTTCTTTTTTCTATGTTTTTTCCTGGCTTTCGCACTTTTTTGTTTTAAAAAAAAGCAGTAGACTCTGCAGATTTTAGTGAAAAACAGTGCGGTACCGCACCTTTTTCCATTAAAAACTGCGGACTTTTGGAAAATTTTGAAAAAATAAAAATTATGTTTTTAGGAGTCCAATTACTTAACTCCCTGTAATTACCCCAACTTGTCTTGACTGCCAAAGTCTTCTCTGTGAGTTTATTTTAGCAATTTCTCAGTTTGAAGTGATATTTTCAGCTGATTTGCATTTTATGAGTGAATGTTTGCCCTGTCTTCTTGTTGCTTTGAATAAAAAACTTTTATATACCTAAGCTAATTGGTATGTCATCATTTTCTTGTTGAGCCATTGAACTTGATGCAAATCTTTCTTTTATGAAAATTATATTTTATTTTCATTTGAGAATTTAGAAAACCTTTTAGCTTGATAAGGTTTAAATTTCACTTTAGAACCATTATTGGATGTTTTCGATTTTTTGCTAAGTTAAGCAGAAAGTTCTTGGTTAGATTGCAAACTAAGCATAAAAATCCTCAAAACCATTTAGATAGAGTTCAAAATTAGAGTTTTCTTTTGGTTTTGAATTTTTTGTTTTTAAGAGTTTCAGTTTTCTTTTGGAAGAAGTTTGATTCTAGTTTCTTATTTGAATGATATAAGGAATTTCATTTTGAACAAGTGATATTTTTTCTGTGAAATTGAGTTCTCAAGAAATTGTCTTCTTTTCAAAGTTTCTTGTTTATCAAAGAAAGAATTAACGTTTTGAAAGTTATTAAAATCTCTCAAATCTTTCCTCTAAATAGGTTTCATTGAAAAGAAATGGGTTGTTTTTTATGTAGATGCATTTTAGCGTATTTTTGAGTTGGGTCATTAAACATCATTGAAGTTTCACTTCCATACCTTTTGACCTAAGAAACAACGAAACTAAAAGTAATTCTTAAGTAAAATCAATCTAGAAATTTTATATTTTCTAGGGCTCTTTTCTGCCAACATAGCTCAGGCTAGTGTCTTGGAATAGGTTGTAGTTAAATATTCCAAGGCAGTTCAAACAAACAAGTAGTAAATCTTGTAGTATGAAAATCCAATAATAGCATGTATGCTTTGGGAAGCTCTTCTTAAAAGAGTCAAGCATGAGATCATGTCCGAACCAGTGAGATAATCATACCTATCTCATTGGGAAAGATAACAGATGTGCACGTATTAAAAATGGTAAACCTTGGATAGATCATTGTCGAGGAGCCTAGGGTCACTTGTTGGTAAACCTTAGATTATGCCAAGGAGCCTTCAAGTGGATTGAGCTAGTTACTCTACGCTTGCATGTATATCGGATCATAGAATATTCCCCCAGGTATATTTGTTCCAATTGGTGACCTTAGTGGCTATAAAATTTAGGATTCTTTCCCAAGGTGACGGTGGAGGGGAGGTCCCACTATACCTGGAACAGACGTCGGCTAGACTCACTTGGACTCTTCGGAGGGTTATCTTCACTCGATATGGTTTAAGTGGAGAAACTTGCACCGGTTTGTTTCATTAAGAAGGTTGTTGGGGTAACTATTTCAACCACCATTTCTTCATTAAAATTCTACGATGTTGGATTTCATCACCAAATAGTGTTTTTAGTGTGGAAATATACCATTTGTGTGTGGTTTGATGTCTTAGATTTTCTAGGCGTGTGTTCAATTTGGTTGTTTCCTTAGAGACTTCAGGATATTTTGTTGAAATTTTCTTTGATTTCGTGTGTTAAAAATTTTAATCGTGGCTGAATTACCTAGACAATCACGTAGAATGCAGGGGAAACCCTCTGAGTATACACCAAGCTAGTTATAAAGACTTAAATCTAAAAAAGTATAAACATCAGGAACTGGATCCACTGAACATGAAGAAACATCTATAATTGTTCATCCTGAATACGAAGTAGATCAACCTCGTATTGCAGAAAGTACTCCACATAGAGTTTCAATTTCCGAACTCGCTGAGCTTGTTTCTAAAACTAGTGAATTGTCAGATTCGGAACCTGAAATTTCTAAACCAGAGAACGTAACAATTATATCTGAGATTACTTCTTTGTTCCACGATCCAACTCCTGATCTTCCTCATTCACCCAGAGTGAAGTATTGGATCACATAAAATATTCCTCCTGGTCTCATTAGTATTGAAGAAGTTACTGATATTGAAGAAGAAGTAGTTCTTCCTCCTACTCAGGACTCTTAAGATCTTAGGCCAAGTGAATTGAACTATTATAGTCCTTTCAAACTGGATCCTTGGTATTCTTAGTTAGCATACTTTCTACACAATACTGGTCTAAATTATTTGCCACCTCGAATTCCTTTTTACGCTATACCAAGAGGTTACAGATCTCCATTAATCATGTTTGGTGAGTCATCGATGTTTTCTGCAGCTCCATAAACATATCTTTATGGTGGTATGTCTGTCCCTGCGGGATACCAATCCCTTTCTGGTGCTTTCTTAGGTGCATCTCATTCTCCTAACAAAACTATACCATCATCTGGTCCAAATGAATCAAATACCAAAACTGTAAACACAGAATAAATTTATATGATGTCTGGAAACATTCCAAACCCTGATCCTCAAGGTAGTAATTTATAGCCTGGGGGGAAACCTCAAGTTAGTAATTTATAGATTGGGGGGCAACCTCAAGGTCAGTACATACCTCAAGGTCAATATCAACCTCAAGGAAAATACATACCTCAAGGTCAGTAAATACCTCAGGATCAATATCAATCTCAAGGTCAGTATCCAACTCAGGGTCCACAACCTCCTTTAGGGCAGCAGTTCTACCCGGAACAACAATTTTTTCAAGGAAGTGGGAATTATCCAACTAATTATCCAACATATGTTCCAAATTATCAACTTGGTTATGGTCCTTCCTATCCAAAATCTTCAATGGGACCTTCGTATCCCAGAGCTAATACGGTGTGGGATCCATCCCAAGTTCAACAGAATTTTCAAAATAATATGCAAGTACCTTATTATCAACCTGGAGAACATATTGGTTATACCCAAATCCAACAACCTGTCCAACCTGTTCAACCTATTATTCAGGTACCTGCATCAGGTACAGTTCAGCAGCCTGGTCCGAGTACACCTAGAACTCCAATGCAAACTGCTGCACCAACTTATGTTCAAGCTACCACACCTATTCTTGGAGTATCTGCAACTCATATTTCTACAACTCCTCAAGTATCAGTACCAATTCCCCAGGTTTATGTTCCACAGTCTAGACCTACAATCTAGACTACTGTTCAGATACCTGCAGGTCAACCTGGTACAAGTACAGTTATAACAAGCCAACCTTAGATTGTTTATCCACCATACCAAGGGAAATATCAATATGGACATGTAGCACAAAATCCAGTATATCAGCATCAACTGTACCCTGGGTACACGTATCAGATACCTACTCAACCCCAGTATGGTCCAGTTAATCCTGGTTATCTAGGAGGCATTCTGATTCCAAATGCATAGGCTATTCCAGGATGTCTTGGATATCCTCCCCCTGGAACTGGTATAGTTCCACAAGGTTATCAATTTAATCAACAGGACCCTAGCCATCGGGTGCCATTCATAACAAATTTTTATTTACCTGATTTATCATGCCTTACGAATGATCCAATCTATTATCTTCCATATTGGCTGCCAATGCCAAATAATTTTCCCAGTGATATCCCAAAATTTGAAGGAAAATCAGGAGAGGAAACTTCTAACCATGTCATGACTTATCACCTTTGGTGTGCATCCAACTCTTTGATTGATGATTTGATTCAATTAAGACTTTTTCAGAGAATGTTGATAGGATTAACAACCAAATGGTACATTGAATTACCACGTGGCTCGTTTAACAATTTCAATGCCTTAGAAATTGCCTTCTTAACTCATTTCAGTTGCCAGTAAGATACAACAATGGCACAGAATAATTAACTTCACTAAAACAATCTACATCAACGTACATATTAGATCACATACATGAATGGAGACGTAGAAGACATTTGGTAAAATTTTCTATTCCGGATCAGATTTTGGCAGAATGGTTTATAAAGTCATTACTACCAAAAATAACTGAATGTGTCGCTAAAGGAGTTGTTACAGACGAACAAGTCATTGCTCAAGCTCAGTACCTTGACCTAGTATATACATAGTCAGGTACTTTTTATGAGAAAATTCCAAATTTACCGTGTCTTGGTCAGATAACAACAACTCCCTTAGGGTCTCATGCTACTGATGGTGTAATCGGTTAAGTTAGTACTAATAAGACTAAGAAGAAATCTTCCAATATTACTTCTCCTATAATAACCTTACCTGATTCGCCAAAAGGACATTCTTCCCTCGAAACTTCTGCCTGCATTCACAATGTAGATTCCTCTAGAACTAAGTCTAAATCTGGCAATAATAAGAAAGGGAAGAATAAAAGAAAACAAAATTCATCTCCCAAAGAAAAAAATGAGAAAAATGAGTTGTCTAATGATAAACAAAAACCTCGTTATCCTTGTCTTATTTGTGACAAGGATCATTTCACCAAGGAATGTCCGCATAGGTCTAAGGTATCTAATTTTGTCAAAGGTTCACCTACGCCCACTGTCTTGAAGGATCCTTTTCCTGTTCAAGATAGAAAAATGATTGGATCTTCTTCTAATACATCAGCAGATATTTTGATGATGTATCAAGTGATGGTTGCGACTCGATCGCAAGAATATGGAAGTAAAAATCTTGTTACTGGTAAAGAAGTAGAAAATTCTAATTCAGTACTAGCTACATCTCCTCCGGTTTCTGATCCACTTTATATCGAGAAACCCAATCCTGATCTAGTAATTAAGCCACATGCTAAAGGTGTAATTCGGAAATTAGCTTTCAATCCACATGCAAGAGTTGCTCAGAACTACAACATTGTTGAAGATTTAGCAATATCTCCTTCAACAATGTCAGCCTTAGAAGTGTTGTAATCATGTCCAGCACAAAGGAAATTACTCTTATCAACTATTGGAGCTGTAGATCTTTAGGAATTGAACCTCGTGGTCTTCGATTTAGAAAATTTTACACCATGGCTCCCTCACCAAATGGATTTTCAGATTCCAGTACTAGTAAAAAATAGACGTTGCTTTCGTACTATAATTAATGAAGGAGCGTCTACATGTATTATGTCGTTAAACTATTGGAAATCACTTGGTTCTCCAACACTTAACCAATCTCTGAAAATTCTCAAAGCTTTTTACAGAAGCGGATTCCATCCATATGGAATTTTGCAAGATCTACCTATAGAGGTCGAAGGTAAAACTGTTAATTTAGATGTGGAAGTCGTTGATGCCCCTCTAGATTACAACCTTCTTCTGGGTCGAAGTTGGTCTTATGCTATGAATGCTGTCATGTCATCCATCTTTCAATTAATCATGTTTCCTCATCAAGGAAATATTGTGAAAATTGATCAACTCTCATATTATTCGTCTGACCCAGCTTCTACAGATAGTACTCAACATGTTGGAAAATTGACTATCCCTTATGAGGATTTTGGAGTAGGTTTAATCAAATATTCCACCTTAATGGGATTTTTTTCTATTCCTCCACCTAACGTACCACGTACTATTTCTAATATCAATATGATTACATCAAGCACTATTCCATTTGATGACCCTTGGATAGTGCCTTTAGAGTCAGAACTAGATTCTTTCAATGGCGAGATGCCTTTGAATCCTTTTGAGGTAGCATATCAAGTAGTACAGTCATTTTCCAATCCTTCATCAACTGATTCTGATCCAATTAATGTGATCAATGAGAAATCATTATCACCATCAAGCTCAGCTATAACATCAATTCCTGATCCTTTTCAACAAGTTTTTCATACTGATGAAAGCATTCATGAATTCTTGTCCATGGATGAATTACCATGGGATGATCTTCATCATAGGTCATCATTTTTACCTGAGCTTGATATATTTGAAAATAAATTTTCATCTATTTTTACAATTGACTATGTCAAAGAACCCCAGAGTCCAATATCAATTACAAATTTAGATTCTGAAATCAATTTGGGAAATATCTCTTCGACGGTTCCAATTGACATATCAGTTAAACCAGGAGTTGTTGAAAACATTCATATAGGCGCTTATTGTACATTAGATGAAATTATTACATATAAAGCCCTATTTCAAGAATTTTGTGACATATTTTCCTGGTCTTATGAAGAAATGCTGAGAATTGATCCCAATATTGTCGTTCATGAAATAAAAACTTCCCGGATGCTAAACCTATCAGACAAAGATTACGTCTGATACATCCACGAAAATTTGCTGCTATTAAAGCCAAAGTTGAGAAATTACTAAAAGCAAATTTTATTTATCCAATTATTTTAATGGATTGGGTATCTAATATCATTCCCGTTACTAAAAAATAAGGAACTATACGAGTATGTGTGAACTATAGGGATATTAACAAAGCCTATCCAAAAGACAATTATCCAACTCCCTATATCGATCAAATCATTGATTATTGTGATGGAAATGAAATGTACTCATTTATGGATGGATTTTTTGGGTACAATCAAATAAACATACTCCCTACTGATCAACCAAAAACAACATTCATTTGTCCTTGGGGAAATTTTGCTTATTGTAAACTACCCTTCGGATTAAAGAATGTTGGTGCAACTTTTCAAAGGGAAATGTCTTATGCTTTTCATGACATTAAACACATTGTGCAACCTTATCTCGATGATTTACCTGCTCATTCATTCCACAAGGAAGATCATCCTACCCATTTAAGAGAAATTTTTATGAGATGTAGGCATTATAAGATTCGGTTGAATCCCCACAAATGTGTTTTTTGTGTGCAATCTGGTAGATTATTGGGATTCATTGTTTCAAAAGCAGGCATTCATGTCGACCCATCAAAGGTTGAGGCTATTATCAATTTACCTCCTCATTCCACACTTTTCCAACTCCAAATTTTGCAAGGGAAAACAAACTTTCTGCATAGATTTATCCAGAACTATGCTGAGTTAACAAAAGGTTTTACCAAGTTTTTGAAACAAAATGTTCCATTTATTTGGGATGAGATTGTTTATCGATATTTTTATGCTTTGAAACATGTGTTGACCCATGCACCATTATTGCATCCACCAAATTACAGCCAGGATTACTTTTTATACCTAGCAACCTCTGATTCCACCATTGGAATGGTATTAGTTCAAGAGGATGAATGCCACAATGAGAATGTGATTTACTATCTCCGTCAAAATCTCAATCCGACTGAAATTAAATATTCACATGTGGAGAAATTGGCCTTGGTGGCAGTTCAAGTTGTCTAAAGATTCTGTCATTACATATTGTTATGAAAAACAACTGTGATATCTAATTGCTACCTGATGATGTACATTTTGACTAAAAAATTACTCGAGGGAAAATACTCTAAATGGATTGTTATCCTTCAGGATTTTGATTTAGAATTTGAAAAATACAAATCAAAGAAATCACTGGTGTTCGTCGAACTTCTGTGTGACTTCCCAAATACTGAGACGAAAACTGTGGTAGAGCATCCAATTGCTGATTAATCTCTGTTTCCTATTAGTACATTAGATCGTGGTATGGAGATATCATCATTTATCTCCAAACCCAAACCTTTCAGCCTAAACTCTCACATTCAAATCGATGAAATATCCGTTACCAATCTTAGCAATACAATATTGTTGGAGACACACTTTATCGTCGTGGTGCGGATTCTATTTTTTGACGATGTTTAACTCATGAAGAGGCTGAAATTTTTTTGAATGATTGTGACTCTAGAGGGTGTGGTGGTCATATGTTTGGGTATGCCACAACCCAAAATATATTTTGCGCTGGTTATTTTTTTCCATCATTATTCAAAGATTGCATTCTCGCAGTCTAAAAATGCCTCAACAGTCAGATATTTGATCGAAATATGCGTTCACCACTAGCTCCTCTTCACCCCATAATTTTTGTCGGTCCTTTTGCAAAATGGGGCATTGATTTCATTACATGTAACCCTCACTCGGCCGGGGGGCATGGGTATATTATTCTCGCAGTAGATTATTTTACCAAATGGGCTGAGGCGATGCCTACATTTGCGGTAGATGGAAAAACTACAACTACATTTGTATTCAATCATGTAATTATTCGTTTCGGTGTACCCCAAGCTATTATTACTGACCACAGGAGTCATTTTCGAAATATCATGATGACCGAACTTTCTGATCAACTTGGCCAGCGCCATGATAACTCTACTCCATATTACCCGCAATCTAATGGTCAGGTTGAAGCCGTTAATAAAGGTTTAACCACCATGATTAAAAGGATAATCGGAATTCATAAATCAAATTGGCATACCATGATTTTTTCCGCACTATGGGCATATCGAAACTTAGCAAAAACTGCAACAGGGTTCACTCCTTTTCAACTGGTTTACGGTTTAGAAGTTGTGTTACCTATTGAATGCAAAATACCGTCACTCCAATTAGCCATAGAGTTACTACCAGCTACCTTTGAAGAGAAAAAATGATTTTTGTACTTAGCTCAATTAGATGAGACTCGGCGCACCGTTACATTAGCAGCCGAAGCTCATAAAAAATGTGTTAAAGCTCAGTATGATCTAAGTGTTACACCTCGTGTTTTTTTCAGAAGGTGACCTAGTCTTGGTATACGATCAAGCTAACAATAAGCTAGGAGCTGGTAGATTTGAACCAATGTGGCATGGTCCTTACATTGTCAATCGAGTGCTTGCAAAAGGGGCTTATGAATTTACTGATTATGATGAGGTCTCTTTAGATAAAACCAGAAATGGACTTTATCTGAAGAGATATTATTCTTGATTCTTGTGTGAAGATCTCACTTGTACATTAGTTAATTTTCTAAGTTAGATGCCTTAGATTAGATAAGTGTGTCTAGTTTAAGTTTTCTTTTACTACTATCACTGCTTATCTTGATTACTCTTGATATTGCAGATGTTGAGATCCCTTCAAACGTACATTGGTTTTGCTGATGGTGCCTATCGTAGTACACAGAATATTTCTTCCATAGCTTGGGTTATTTATTCACCCACTAATGAGTTAGCTTCTATGCATGGGATAAGCCTTGGTCAAACAATGAATAATGTTGTAGAATATAGCGCAGTGATCGAGTTATTATCTAGTGCCATTTCATTTTTCATTTGACATTTGATCATTAGGCTAGATTCAAAACTCATTGTATTACATTTAAACAGAGTATATGCAATTAAAAATCCAGTGTTATTGAGATTATTTTTGAAGGTTCATCTCTTGGAAAGGAAATTTTATTACATCAAATATCAACACATTCCAAGAAATTTAAATACATTGGCTGATGCATTAGCTAATAATGTTATAAATATACATTTTCAACGTTAAAATAGTAAACCAAAATAACATTCGATATGTGTTGAACAAGATAGCCAGAGAAAGTAGTAATATCATAGATAGAAGTTTTTGTTTTCAAAAATATTACATCATCTGCAATCATAGGTTTAAAACACCTTATGATCTGAAAGATAGTGATACAAAAAAAATACAATAGTCCGTGATGATCATCCACTATCCGTGGTGATGATCATGGTAGTAAACTATCGCCCGTGCCACCCTACGTAGGAATCTCCTAAACTAGCCAAGAACACTAGTAACATGTCTCTAGAGACGAAGAGGAATATCATCCGTTGATGTCTCTTGGATATCTATAGTCAACCTCTCTAGGTTGTGCTCCAAGTCAGTAAGGATTTATGCTACCTAATTTTGTGGCTGTGCAACATGCTTTGTTGGCTTCCTTTAGAAGTGGCAGAGAGTGGCTGGCCTTCATGGACCGACATCTGCATTTAAAATTTTGTTATCAGCATTGGATGATAAAAAAAAACAAAATAAAAATTAGAGTTAAAACACATCAAAATGATTCATTTACCTGATTCATCCCATTGTAATCCTGGAGGTAAGGACATCTCAGGATCATCTCAGAAATCTATGCCCGCATACGGGAAATCCTCAATAGCAAAAATTTGGTTCTGAAGCCAATGAAAATATGTTGGAGTGAATCGAACTACCACACAACCATTGCCACCATGGCGGGACATCAGTGCAACCCAACGTATCATACGAGGGTCTCTACGTTCACCAAGATCAACGGAGATCAGTTGAGGGGCGAGGGATGGAATCCTCTCCAAAGCAAAAGAAACCAAGATGGCACCATACCCAAATTTTTTCAACTTTGAATTTTTTTCTTTGGTCAATTGGCTTTTCATATTGGCTAATAACCCTTCACGCCAATTGAAAATGGTACCTCCATAATGGTCGACTGTTATCTGCATCTGAGACTTGGTAGCCACATGTGGAGCTACGCTCCCACACAACCTGGTCACAGTGAATGCAATGACTTTAAGATCAATATGTAAGATAGTATTTATATCTATACGGTTATCTTTGGGATCAACTTCTTCACTACAAAACTCTTGTTTATATCTAGCAATAGGCAGGCCACCTTGCCTAGCTCCAAATAAAGAAATATGTTCACCTCGTTTGGATAAACTAGTGAGAAAGTAAATGTCTTCAAGCTCAATTTCTAGCTCGTGATCACTAATGATAAAACATTGTTCTTGTACATCCCATTTGTTCACCAGTCAGGTCATTAGTACCATTTCTGTCCTCATTCCCTGAATTTCCCAGAATTTATACAATCCACAATTTCTCAACACGCTTTGTGGCTGGATTATTCATAGTCACATCGTCTACCTCTTCGTTCTTGCATTCTCCCCACTCCAACATTGTCGAATAATTTGTAAATGGACACATTTGAAGGTTAGAAGCTTTTAGAGTGAGATTTTTTAACCATTTTTTAGAGAATTTAATCATTTTCATTTTCTCACGGAGCCTCCGCAATTTTTATATAGAGACAGTGCGGACCCCCGCACGCGCTCTTCATAAAAACTGTGGTAGACCGATAAGTTTCCGTTGGGAACATTATCAGGGTCTCCAGGTAACCAATACATGACCCGTAGACCCCTGAGAGCAGAATTTTGAACCTATTCTCCTCTTAAAAAATGATTTCAAAACTTAAAAAGAGAATTTAAATGGATGAAAATGAAGAGAGGAGTGTTGTAGATTACCTAAATTTGAATATTTTCGATTTGAGCGGTTGGTTCTCCCGTTATTACCTCTGGAACATTTTCTACCAAGAGCTCTCAACTTTCAACTTTGAATACAAAAGGTGAAAATGACTTTGTTGAACTACTTTTTATAAGATTTTTTGAATGAATAAAATATTATTTTATTTGTTTAACACTTTAAAAAGTTAGTTTTCAAAATGTTTTTACTTATTGGAAACATGTATGTTTAATTTTTCGATTTTATGTGTAGAAAACAGGTTTTTCAGGTGAAAATAAGTATTTTGATGATGAGTACACTTTTATCACTTTTTTCGGGCTTTTGAAAATTACGAAAAAGTGAAACCCTGGAGTTCTCTTTTAAGCCCTTTTAAGATTCTCTAAACATGAAAAGATTTCCGAGTACTTGACTATTCAATCTCGTTAAAGGAAATGAACAGTCGTCCTTTCAGTATAAGTTTACCCCTTTTCCGGACTGAAATGGACTATTTACAAAAAAGGTATTCGTTGACTAATCATGGTCAATAGAGTTCTCTGCTGCATTATTTTATCCTTTTTCGAGCTCGAGAGACTAAAATTACGAAAAAGTACACCCACGAAGTTTTCTTAAGTTTTTCTTCTGACTCCCCAAAACTGAAAAACTCCGAGTTTCACCTATACTGGACTCGTTAAAACTTAATGGTAAAGGACCTGTAAATTACAAATAGGAATGAACCACTCCTTCTTAGGGTTTGATTTTAATACTAAGTTGGACTCATCCGAAGGATGAGCTTATACAACAAGAAAATGTTATCCTCCTCAAGCTTGTCAAAAATAAAGAGGTACTTGCCAGAAATGGTGGGGGGAAAGAGAGAAAATGAATCCAATTGTCACACTTTATTCCAAAAATTAGTATACCACTCTTGAACATGACACTTTTGTCACACTCATACTTGGGTTGGGAAAATCCTTTGTATAACAGTTAATCAAACCACATTGAAAGTCTTCAGTTGGTTTATGGGTATTAGCTTTAGGTCAATTGTTACCAAACCATCTGCAGTGTCGTTATGTGTTCAAGAGACAGTTCAAATAAACCATTCATCACAAACATTTGTCTCCATTCGCATTAACCATCCCTGAGTTAGTCCTTGCTAAAATTTCTTCAAAACTTGATCTAATGGTTTCATGTCGTGGGATTTCCTACGATGGGTCGCTTTCTAATGACGACAACACATAATCTAGAAAGTTGATCTAGAATCCTATCAGTACCTTGGGATCTACATGCCCTAATGGCAGGTTTCTCGCTTTCGAAAATAGGTTGCATCATTGACCTTTGATCGAATGATTCTGTGAAATTCACACTTCATGGATTCTATTGGGTACTTTGAGAGCCATTCTCATTATTTTTGTTTTCTCTCACACTTGTTAATAGTTCACATCATTGACTGGTAATCAAGTGGTTTCTACCATGTTCGAATTCGACACAATCAATCGCATGGATAGAATCGTACTATTTCAGGAAGTAGAAATCAAGAACCTGGATCTATTTTCTACCATCCAGGCTGCGAGGAGTTTTATTATTCATGATACAATAGACTACTTATGAACAGATGGCTGCGTCCATGCTATGTCTACTATTGATGTAATTCTAAAATCATTTATGTATCATAACATGTGGTTAGTTTTGATCTGAGTATGGAAATTCCTACCTCATAAATGATATACATATATATGTTTGCATTGAATTTTTTTACAGGTTTCGACCGGTATTTCCACTACCCAATCCTCGGATGATAAAGCACTTCACTCTTCAGAATTACTTCAGACTTCGTGCTTTAGGGGGCAATCTATTACACTAAAAAATTTCACCATGACATTTAGTTGTATGTATGGGTTCATCATTACCTATTTTATGCTCCCTTAGAGGTCCAAAACCATAAATTTCCTAAACCAAGTCTTGGAATCGGAGAAAATCTCATTAAAACCCCAAAAATCCTAACTCCACACTTTTCCTAGATCTTACCTACAATACCGTGGTTTCTTGCTCTATAACCTGCGGCACGTCCCACACGTTCTTCTTACTAAAACTGCGGACCCCCATAAAAGGTAAAATAAAAGAAAAATTAAGTTCTAGAAGCCCATCTAGTTGAATATTTTCCTAGCTGGAGGCTTCAAGAAGTGTAATCAGGTCGAGCTTCACCCCTTCATTCATGAACCTCTATCCCTTCATTAATGGAGATTATCCCTTGGTATTTGGAGCTAAAATCCCGTTATGAGAGGACTTTATCCCCCTCTCTATGGAACTGAAACCTCCTTCATTCTCCTATAAATTGAGCTCATATTTCAGTCTCAAGGGTACTTCTTAACTTATAGAAGAGAATTGTTGAAGAAATTATACTCTCTATACTTGGCATCATTGGTATGAAACGATCACATACTCATATCCATAGTTTCATGCTAGTTCAGAGAGGAGAAGGCTTGTCATACCGAAGGAAAATGACTGTTCAAGACCCCGGAAGAACCTATATGACATCAAGGCGACAAGGTTGTAAGGTTACTTCTTATCATACAAGTTAATAAAAATGGATTCTATTTTCTCATTAAGTTGTTCATGTATCTCTTTGAGTAATTTAACTCTTAGATTCCTTTATCACTGAGATAGATTAGTGTTTCTGAATTATTATATCTTGCAGGCGCTTTTAATCCTTTTTCTTGTCTTTGAATGCAGGTCTTACATGCTGAATTGACCTCTTTTGGAGCGACTAGATTGAAGATTACAGCAAGCGTTGGACTTTAGGTAGGAGCATCTCCTCGTACTTAGTTGATTAATAATTCTAAATCACAATAGTCTAGAGAAAATGGTTTGGGTTTGGTTGTTTGTTTGTAGATATCCTTAGGATATTAGGGAGATCATTATTGTTCGCAAGAAGGATTTTAGCTGCATAACACTTTTCCCCCATTGAAATGTTTATGTTTAGATATCTGATGGATAAGAAAAATCTTTACAACATGCGATCCAAGAGGCTCTCAAAATTTTCTTCTAACTTTAGTCAAAATCCCCACCTTGACCTCAAGCGCGGGTGGCATAAGGATGCCCATTCTTAGCTCAACCATTGGGGGATTAAGGAGGATATCATCATGGGAAGCAAGGATAGTGTCAAAGATACCATTACTTCCAATTTTAAGGACAAGTTGTGGGGTGCTAAGGAGTTAGAACTTAAAAGGAAGCTAAGATATTATAAGGATGTGATCAACCCCACCCTTGATAACTAGAATTATCTCTTTGTGTTGACCAACACTAAGAAAAAAATTAAAATCACTAGGATAAGAACTAATTCTTATAAGCTTTGAAGTGAGATCAGGCAGTGGTCTACTACCAAGGCTCCCTCGGACGATAGAATTTGTCATATTTGTGATATTGAGAAGGTGGAAGATGAAAAACACTTCCTTTTAGATTGCTCGAATCTTACTCACATCTGTTCTCAATTCCCTATCATTTGCCACACTTCCAATCTTCTTGAATTATTAAGCCGACCCAACTATAGCGATGTTAGAGTGCTTCTTTCCCTTATTTTTTTATCACAAAAACAATATTTTGAAGAATCACAATTATACTCTTTTTCTTTTCTTAAGGTCTGATAGACCACATTGATCTTAATAGACGTTAATCATCATCATTATTATCATCAATAAAAAAAATCATATTTTTTAATATTAAAATCATAAAACTCCTCATTATATATATATATATATATATATATATATAACCCTTTTTGGATTGTTTAACCGGACATCATAATGGATAGGTTGAATTTAACATGAATAATAAGCATCCATATACAAATTAGAGCCACACAATCTAATAATCACAAAGCCCTTTTTGGATTGTTTAACAAACAATGTTCTCATAATGTAGGAATACACATTCATTTATATTCTTTAATGTTGAGTATGTTCTGCTTTTGTCATAGAAAATAAATAAATTTAGTTTGTATTGAACAAAACTTAATATTCTATATGTCAGTGATTAATGTTTATTAATGGAAAATTTTATTATTTTAATTTTTAATTTTTCAAATTCATTTTAATAAACAAAATTTTATTATTTATTTTGAAATTTGTTTTAATATATTATTTTTTCTAACTGTTAAATTATAATTTCAAAAATTATATAGTTTTTGTGACAAATTCTAAATTCAAAAATTTCAAACAAAGATATGCAACTTGTTCTAAAAAATACAAATGAAATTGAAATCACAATAACACTAAAAACAAATATTTAATAAAAAGTGGTGTAAACTTATATAAATACATGTTAATCTACTTTGAGTTGTTTATAGAAACCAAGGGTTAAAAACACCACTTCTATGTAAATATCTCCATTAAGATATAAATCATTGTATATTGGAACATATATGTTTTTTAAGGAATAAATACACTCATAATTTTATTCGTCATAAAATAAAGAACAAAATTACATTTTTTATATGCTTCACACATTTGAGAGATATGTATCACGATATTGAGTTATATAAAAAACTATAAAATGAGATACAAAGAAAAACAAGTTGAAGATAAGTGTCGAAATAATCGCTTAACTTCTCTTTTTTTCCTTTCTTTTTTTGCACTTTCTGCCAACCCTCTAAGTTTACTTCAACAAGAAATATTGCTAGTTCCCTTCCTATTGTCTTTGGTGAGGTTCCTTTGTCTGAGTTTGAACTCACAAAACACAAGTTCTCTTTTTGTGCCCCCCATCCTATCAGCTATCTGGATATCAACTAAATCAATGTCTTTCTATATATGGGTTCTTGTTTCGGACCGAGTTTTTGCACCCTCTTCTGTGTTGTTACCTTAATGTGCCTATACATCCTTTTCTTCTTGGATTGGTTGAATACCCATGGTTTATTCCTCTTATTCATCTAAGAGATGAGGATTTGATACCTTCCATCCTTTTGGCTTATGGGCCTACCTACTTTTTTTTTTGGGAATTTTTTTTACCTGAGGGCATGTGCTTTGCAGGTGACCCATTTGAAAACATGTTCAAAATCTGAATGTCATTTTTTTGTAATGTAATAATTGGGTCCACTAAAATTTGTTGTGATTTAGCTGAATGTGGTCAAGGATACTCTTTGTTAAGGTCTATCTCTACACATATTATGGTAAAAGAAAATAGACCTTTCTTTGTCCTTTATAGGTCCATATTTTTTAATTTTCCAAGAGTATTTCCAATGTACTCTAGGACCTTATTGTGCCAAAAAGGAAGAGGAATATTTTGGAGTCTCACCCAAACTTACATAGTTGTGAGCACTATGTTAGTAGCATCAAATCTAGGAACCATGGAGTAATGAAGAGTCATGCTCTACCCCAAAACCATGGCCCTTCATTCAAAAAATGTTTCAAATATTTATGGGTATAGAATTTAACAATGAATAAGCCTTTCAAACATGAATATAAATCATTGTTGGGTATGCAAGAAGAAAACATTCATTTGTGAAATGCTTCAGATCTAGTCTAGAAACTATTAAATCTACAAATAAGAACCTTAGATTAGATAGAAGAAAGGAGAGAATTTATCTCTGAAAGATTAAATTCCATGATTGGTGCTTTTTCCATTTTTTATACAATATAAGGACCTGGTATGTTTTGGATATGTTCTTCTAGGATGGAGGCCTTCCCTTTCACCACATCCTTGAAAGAGACATATCCACTAGGGTTCCTAGAGCCCAAATCTCCACCATGTAACCTTATATTCAAAATAATGGCGACGTTCCTTAGGATGAAATATCCCTTCATTTGGAAGGAGCCTTGTAGCAGTTTTCCTTCAAATAAAAGGCACTGAAAAGTTGCAAAAAATCTCTTACTAGTTTGAATGCACTATTTTAGGTTTCCCACTGGGTCCAAGTCACCTGATCCAGAAGATGGAGGTATTTCCATTTATAATTTTAAGGAAAATATTAAATGATTTAGTTTTTGTCTCTGCACTTTATGAAAATGTCTCATATTTTTCCCTAAATGGTAGATCACCATAGGCCTCGTATATCTCAAGGTAGAGTAAGGTTTTAATCCTTAAAAAGAGAAAGTAAGGAATCAAGATACAAACTTGGAGGGTTTTCCGATCGTGTTTTCCCTGATTGAACCAAAACACAACCAATGATGGTTTATTTGGGGGAAATTTTCAATCCACCATGCTTGATATTTATCTCATAAGATAGACATGTAGATGATTATTTTGAATGACTTTACCCACACATGCCTGCGAAGGACATAAGGTGAAAGCTATAGTGGGGAAACCATTTTTCCATAGACAAAACCTTACTCAACTAGCTATCAACACTCAGGAGATTATTGGGGTCTATGACTCCAGACCATGGCAATCCCTCAAATCCATACACAGAAAAATGGCCTGCAGTTACAGATTGGCGGAAACCCCTATAGAAGCAAGACCTAAAAATAAATGCGAACTCCATAATTTCTTCTTGTCTCCCCTTGAACATATATGTTTTAATAAGTTACATGTTATTTTTAATAATATAAAAAACATACATAGTTACACACACATGGCATTTATAAATAATTTTAATGATTTTACATGAGACTTGTATGCCCAATCCATCATCCCAAAAGATATTAAAATTTGTTTCTATTCAATTACATTTTCAACCTCTTAAAAAAAAGAATGATATTTTAACCATTTTGTGAGTGATTTGTTAAAGTCCATCATTATACAAAATTTGAGATAAAACATTGCAAATACTAAATTTAAGTGCATTTTTCATGATTATATATTGTAGTATCTCCTTTCTGTATTATTGTAATAAATTGAGTTCAATCCAACTCAACTCCAACATTTGACAGGCCATCTACAACATTATTCATATCCTTCTAAATACGAGACAGAGTTGTATTTAAGAAATATCTAAGTGTATTAAGAACTTCATAATACAAAGGTTGTAATGTAAAATTCCTTAGAGAAATCTCTTTATGTATCCATAGATAAATAACATTGATCTTATAAAGATTTATAATTTGGTTAAACTAAACTCTTGGACTAGTTTCAAAACTAGTTTCAAATTCATCATTACATAGAAGTTATTGAATTGTAATCAATTCTGTAACAACCCTGGTTAAAAATCCAAGTAAAAAAGTTAATAATTGCAAAAATAAGACCAAGGTCATGGGACAGGTATTCCAAGATGAATGTTGGGAGAAAAACATAATGAGGGGGATCACTGGTGATTAATTAATGGCTATGGAAATTGGTGAAGGCATTGGAAAAGGATTTGAAAAGGAAAAGATGTATTAATTGGCATTTTTTTATGAAAATAAAGGAAAATATGAGATAAGGAAGGTGAAAGGTCACAAAATTGCATGTGAGGAAAATTGAAGAAAGTAGAGGCCTCAATGATAAAAAGGCTTCTGAGGATCAATTCATGGATTTTGTTAGTCTAGCCTTTTGTTATTTTTAACTTGGAGTTCTCTTTTTATTCTCTCTCACACTCTTACACACTTGGAGAAATATTGGAGAATTTTTGGAACACATTGGATTTGGAGAAAGAAGGAAAAGGAAAGAAGGAAAGTGCAAGCAGATAGCGGGATCAAAAGCTCCAACTATATTTCTTTGCAGGTATCAAGTTGCATGTATGGTTTCCTTGCTAGTTTTGGCATGCATGGTGTTTTCATGTGGTTATTTGGTTATGATGTGTCACTGACATGGATGATTTCCTGGATTGACAGTGGTTTTTCCTAGCCTTGCCATTTCTTGGATATCCATAGAATTGTAGGTTTCCCTTTCGTTTTTTGATTGGTGCTCAGGTTCTTTATCGTCGTGAGTTGAATTATTAGTTCCTGGAGCATTGGTTGGACAAACTCTATGGAAGCCCTAGAATAGCTTAAGTTGAGTCACTAGTCCTGGAAGCCTTGGTTGGAAAAACACTCTAGAGCCCTTAGTGGGTTGAGTTACTAGTCCTGGAGCCTTTATTGGACAAGCACTCTAGAGCCCTGCAGCAACTGTGGGTTGAGTTACTCATCTTGGATCTAGGTTGGAGCAAACACTCTAGAGCCCTGGAAAAATTTGGTAGATACCAATCTGGTGATGGCTAGTGATGCTTGACCATGGGGTGTAATCATTGGTTGAGGGTTGAGGCGATTTTTCCTCTGGAAGCCTCGGTTTGGTTTTTTTTTGTTATTCCATGAGATCCCACATTCATGCTTGGAATATGGAGTGAGGGTGATTGGCTAAAGGAGAGATTTGGTTCAACCAAATCTATGGTAGGGTGGCACATGGAAGTCTCTGTCTTGTCTAGATATGCATATGTTAATAAGAGATGTTTTCCTATTTTATAATATGATTAAATGTGCTTATTATTGTTATCACTCAAAAATTTCAAAACATCATTTTGACAAGGTTACATAGGTTCATGGGTCAAAATAGGGTTTTAGGAGTCATTTTAAGTTTGATCAAGGGAAGTATTACTTTTTTTATAGTTTGAGCTTACCCTAAGGTTTAAAAAAACTCATTTTTAAAGTCCTTCATGTCAAATCATTCATCATTTTATGATTCATTTCATTTCCCAAAGTTTTTGTACCAAAACTGCCTAATTAGCCAAGAAACCACAGTTTCGTAGTGCATTACACTGTAAAAGGTCACTTTGTAATATGAAACCGCTGATAGTTTCATAGCGAAAACAATCAAATTAACACTACATGCAGTACAAAAATGTGGTTTAGTATCCGTCTTGTCAGTTGAGTCATTAAGTGTCAGAAATCGTTGGTAAAGGATAAGTTAGATGCCTGTTGAGTCATGAAATGATGAAATCAAAGTACATACCTACGTTTGCAGTCATCAGGGTCAGTTTAGGTAATGAATAAGCCATCATTTCAGTTATGAGAGGACATTTAAATTTCAAATATTTTTCTAATTAGTCATTCTCATTCATTTTTCCTCCATGCGTAATGTCTGAGCTCTGGAGCATTATTGTATTGAGCCAAACTTGTGGCTAGTTATTTCAAAGGGTTTACTACATCCATATCAAGCAAGGCTGAACATTCATATCAAGCGAGGCTGAATATTCATATCAAGCGAGGCTGAGGGGTTCTTTGAGGAACTATGGCAGAGGAAAGAAAAATACAGAGAGGAGGACAGTGCTTAAGACATGAACCTGGAGACATGAAATTAATAACTTAAGATCCAACAGTAATGGAAGCATTCAGAAGAGTAGGTTGCGTACAGTTTTTTGAGAAATTGCAGGGTTGTCATACACAAGTATCCAAGGAATTTGCTATGAATTTCAGTGGAAAAACCACTAAAGTGGGGATGCTAAGTTTGTCTATCACACTAGAGGTCATTGTTGTTGTTACGTAAATTCCAAGAGGTTAAGAAACCTAGTTCAAAGGATTCAAATTTAACATGGAGAAGTGTAAAGAGTTCATGAAGCCTGAGCACATTGAGATGGATCTCAACAATGTCGTTCCAAGAAGCTGCATCAAATATAATTATTCAAAATTGCTGCTCATCATCCAGAAATACTTTACCTGTGAAGGTAGATATCACAAGGTTTATTCATATCATTTCAAATTACTTCTGCAGTTCACTGGTAATATTTCCCTTGACTTACCTTTTTATCTGTATAGAAGTATTTCAAAGATGGCTGATGAGGTTCAAGAAAAGTTTGAGGGGAGTGAGACATCATTGTTTCATCATGGCTTAATAAAATTTAGGTTTTAGATGAACTTCAAAGGTTAGGCAGAGATTGGTCCTCATTATTGTTTATTAATGGTTTTGAGTTGGATACTCTAACTCCTGCAAGAAACCCTAAAGCTAAGAGAATTCCATCACCACTAGCAGCAAAACAGAGCCAACCTTTGGTTGCAAAACCAAAAGAACCTGCAAGAGTAAAGCCAAGTAAGAAAACTAAGAAAAATACAGAGTCTTGACACACCAACTACCCTATCTGTAGAACAGAAATCAAAGGTGGTCAAACATGCAAAACAGGAACAAGTTGTTAGCAAACAGGGGACCAAAAGAATGACTAGAAGCCAAACAGTGGTTTTGAAAGAGAAGACAGTGGCTATAGAAGATAGAGCAGTAACAAAGGGGAATCTAGAGGATATTTTTCATGCCATTGAAATAGAGGAAACACCTATTTTCCGAGCTAAATTCATAGTGGAAGATGGGCAGAAGTTGATAAGGGCCAAGTCTGCAAAGAGATTAGATTTTGAGGGAGAAGATGGAGGTTTCATTTTTCAAGCAAGAAAGCCTATGACAAGGCATGATAAGAAATTGTTGGAGAGTAGAAAAGAAGTTCAAATACCCACTAATACAACTCAATCACCTAAAGAGATTATTGAACTCTCATCACCCACAGTAAAGGATGCAATCAGCAAATTAAAAAAGGGATAAGAAAAAGTGATAGAAGAAACAGAGTTGCAGCTCCTCGAGGAAAATTTTAAATTGGAAAGTCAGGAAATTGTTGCTATGAAAAAATAAGCTAGGAAACACAATGTTGAGAAAATGAAATTTGAAAAGATGAAGGCAGTTTGGGAAGAATAGGTTGATACTGTTTCTAAAGACTTAGAAAATACACAACAGTTTGTCAAGTGGGCAGTTCTAGCAAGATCAGAAGCCAAACATGTAAGAAAGGTGAACACTCATCTGAGAGCCACCAACAAAAATCTTAAAGACCAAGTGAAAGACTTACAAGATAAACTTGAACTAATTCATGTTGAACTTCACAGCAAAGGTATCAAAATGATAGTGATTGAAGAACCGTTAGGCCAACCAATTGTAAATGAGGAAGAAATGCCTCAAGGAGTCTAAAATGAATTTGTTTTATGGTTAATGGATGATGAATACATATTAGCTACAATTTTTTTTTTCCACTCAAAGGTTTCAATTTTCAAATTTATGCAAAAATCTGCGTTTTCAGCAGTTTCGTAGCGCCTCCAGGCTTGAAAAGTAGTAAAGCGCTACGAAACTACTGTAGCTGCATTTTTCTCTTCCTGATTAGTTTTAGAGGGTTTTAAGGGCTGAAAATGGTATGAAAAATGTGTTGAAAGATGATAAAACTGATGCAAAAGGAAAGAGTTGGAATTTTTGAAGATAAAGGCTTGTAAGGCAGCGCTACAAAACGCGCTACGAAACTGCCTTATTTTTGTAGCGCAATGAATTACATCATTTTGAGAAGTGTTTGAAGCGGTTTTTGGACAGCTGGAGGTTATGGAAGATTTATGTACCATGTCAAGCCAAGATTAAATATTCAATACCACACATTTGGTTTTATGAAAGCCAGAATGTTCAAAGAAGAAGAAGATCATTTTCCTAAAAAACAGGGTCTTGTTTCATAGTTTTGAGGAGGTCAGTTAAGTGGTTATAAAGAGATGAATGCCATTATCTAAATTCGAACATGTGAAAACATACTTTTCAATGATGTAATTCCTTTTAGTGGATAAGGTTGTTAAAGATAATAATGAGTAGTTTGAATCTTTTTTGAAATAGGACTGTCTAGTAGTATAGGTGTCTGTTTGTCATAAATTTTATGTTCGATAGTTATGCAAGGTGTCAGTGGACAAAAATTCGATGTATCTAGCTTAGAGGTAGATCATCTGAGGATGTAGGATGTCTATTAGAGGCCATGAGGTTGAATTTTTCAAGGGTTGGAGATTTTTGGCAAAATTGCAGCTTATTGTAAATTGACTGTTTCAGCTAATACAAAGATGTGTTACTTTGCCAACTTGAGATTCTGAAGAAGTTTTAGTGCTTTCCTATTCCATTTGTACATCTTATGTATCTCACTTGCAGTGGTTTTCATTTATATTACTCAGAATTCATCCATTTGATGCTCTGACTTCCTTTATAAGTGAATTGGCTGTGTAATTTCATGTTTCATGTGTCTGTGTTCTATTACTAAAAACTCTAATCTGCCTCAACATCCATGTCAAGTAAACTCAATTAATTACTAAAATTTTGACTCCATAAGCCCAATTTCTACATGTTGATGTTATTTTCAACCTACATTCATCATAACTAGTTCATTTCCTAAATAGAGTTAGCCATCTATATATTTATTTCATATTATTAACCCTTGGGAGAGCCCTCTCAGATTGAGGAGGCTAAGCCTCAATCACAAGATTGGTTTGAAATAGTTGTAGCAGCCTATCAGGGAGAAATTTTGTGATAACATTTTGGTGTGTCTGCTGGGAGCCTGAAGATTATAATTTCCCAAAATTTTGAAGCTGAACTTCTGAAGGTAGCAGGAGCTTAGAAAGTTCTTCGAGGCTGCATCTACCTTGGTGACTCCATTCAAATTTCATATGATTAAAGGTGGCTTCAAGAAGGAGATACATGAGAAGTAATCCTGACCCAGATTCTCCTACCATTGTGGACAATCCAAACACCATTTCTAGAGGCAGTCAAGGCATTTTTGAAATATCAGGTAGTCCATTACATACAAAATCCTTGTCCTCTGAAGTTTTAAGAAGTTCTGAAGATAAAAGAGTTGATGAGAAAATTCAAGAAGTCTTATTTAGATCTAAAATTGAAAAATAATTAACTGAAATTATCTTAGACTTGCATAAGAGAGGTATTGATACCTCAACCCTAGTAGCACAAGAAGATAAAGAAGAGTTTTGGGAAGCGATCACTTCTGAGTTTTTGTTGGAAAGAGACTCTTTAGATAAGTTGAAATAGCTTGAGCCTTTTGAAATATTGTTGAAAAATAAAGATGGTTTTCCTCCTCCTAATTGGAGTTCAATTGTTAGTGGACACCAAAGATCAAACAATCCTCCTCTTAATAGTTCCTCATCCTCTATTGCTGCTATCCCTAAAGCTACCACAATCCCTTTCACCATGGCTGGAATTGTACCCCCTCCACCTATTGCACCTGCTAGATATGCCCCTCTTGTTCTTCCAGTTGTTTTACATGACCTCCATAGCAAATATTCTACTAGAAACAAAACTTGGGGAACCGATGAAGAGATTAAAATAGAAGAACATGTGGACCAATTTAATGATTTTATAGACAGGGAGGAGGTTGATCATGAAGATGTCAAGTTGAGATTGTTTTCTTAGAGCTTTACTGGTGAAGTTAGGAAGTGGTTCAAAGCCCTTACTCATGGAAGAATTCATAATTGGAATGAGTTTGAAGATGCCTTTTTGAGAAAATGGGGAAATAGAACTAATCCTGTACAAGCCCTCACTGAGTATAACAGTTTAAGAAGAGTTGTTGATGAAACTGTTCAAAATTTTTCAAAAAGGTTTAACAAGGCTTATGACTCTATTCCTACTCATTTAAAACCTCCACAAGCCTTAGCTCAGATGAGATATGCTGAAGCTTTTGATTATGAATTTTCTATACTGCTGAGAGAGAGAGAATCTGCTTCACTTGCTGAAATGCAGAATGATGCAGTGAAGGTGGAGGTTAATTTTATAGTAGCAAAAAAGTCAAAAATGGGTAAGACTAAATTAAAAGAATAATAGAAGCCTTCTTCCTCTTCCTCTGATGATAAATTTTATTCAATGATGAAGACTATGGAAAATTTGATGGATAGTTTGGCCTTTGGGAATACCTCTGCTCCTCCTGTACAACATGAACCTCAGTTTAGAAATCATCAATTCAAAAGACCTCAAAATTAGCAAAGGCCAAGAGAAAACTGAAATCAACAGCTTGATCCTCCAGTGAGACCTCCTTTCCAGCAGAACTTAGTTGATGAAGAGGATGAACCTGAAATTCCTAAAGAGTCTATTCACTGTTTAGATGAAGAAATGTTTGGAATTTTCCTGACTAAAGAGGAACATGATGAATCAGACCAAGGTAGTCATGGAGAGGAACCATATGACTATTTTAAAGGGTATCAACATGCAATTTTTGAGATGCAAAAACAATACAATCTCAGAAATAGGAATGTTCCAATAATTGAAAATAAAACACAGCCTAAGAAAGATACACCTAAGGCTACTGAAGGCAAGAAAGATACTCCTAAGGCTGATGAAGGTAAGAAATACACACTACATCCTCCTCTTATCAAAGAAACTGAAAATTTTGTTTATGTTTTTAGTTTAGAGAATGAAATTTCTAAGATCAAAATACTAGTACCTTTTGGTGAGATTCTCAAGGTAAATGAATATAGAAGCAAGGTTGTTAAAATGCTGAATTCACAACCAGGAGCTGCTGATATGTTGAATGTTCAAGAGGATCATCCAACCATATACTTGGGTCCAAGATTAGAAGATGAACAGAATGAGGAGGTGTCTCCTTTTTATGTGAGCCTTAGCATTCATGACATGACATTGCATAATGCTATGTTGGATTCAGGGGCATCTCACAATATTATGCCCAAAGTAATCATGGAGAGGATGGGGTTAGAAATAACTAGACCATATAAGGATTTTTTTTTCTTTTGATTCAAAAAGAGTTCAATGCATTGGTTTAATTAAGGATGTTGTTGTTGGTCTTACGCAAGTCCCTACCAAGACATTGGTCATGGAAATTGTGGTAGCAGACATTCCACCTAATTTTGGCATGCTATTATCAAGATCATGGGTAGCCAAAATCAAAGGTACAATGCAGATGGACCTTACTTATGCCACCATTCATGTTTTTGGGGAGCAAAGGAGACTGTATAGAGAGACATGAATGGCTTATATGGTGAGTAGTAAAGATAAACCTCAAAATTTTCCAATTTATGCTCTTGATACTGAACTTGGATCTGCTATTATTTTCAATGAGTTGACTAATGAAGAGGAATATGAGAAGAAAGTAGAAAACCAGAAATCTGAAATTCAGTAAACAGAAAATCAGCAAGCAGAAGATCAAAAAGTTAACGACAAGAAGGAGGAAGGTTGTTGGTTATTGCACTTTGACGGATCAACAGGAAGATAGGGGGTAGGAGCAGGGATTTGGATCACAATTCCAAATGATGAAAGTAAATTCTTTTCCTACAAATTGAATTTTGATTGCACAAATAACATGGCTGAGTATGAATCCTTGATTTTGGGCTTAGAGGTGTTGATAAGAATGAATGCTCAAAATATTTTTGTTTATGGAGATTCTAAATTAGTCATTAAACAAGTTGAAGGTGTGTACAAAATAAAGGATACATGAACGAGGGCATATAGAAACTTAGTTATGGACATGCTAGAAAATTTCGAAGCATATTCATTCATTATCAAGACTAGAGACCAAAACTCTATTGTTGACTGTCTAGCTGTCTCTGCAAGTATTTTCATTATCCCCATACATTCCATTGAAAAATATGAAGTTGAATTTTTCCATAGACCAACTATCACTGATAATATTACCCATTGGCAAGTTTTTGAAGATGACCAACAAGTGAAGAACTTTATTGAGCTGAAATAAGAGTTTGAAAATATACAAGTAGATCAAAAAAACATGCTTGTTGAATCTAAGGGAAATTCTGAAGTGTTACAGCTAAAGAATAATTCTATACCCAAAGGCCTTATACCCCTTGAGAAGCTTTTTGATTAGAATGAATTTTTTAAATCTCCTAAGATACAAGCTAATGAGGAAGAGGTAGAGAGTTGTAACCTTGGTACAGTAGCTATGCCCAAAATGATTAAACTTTCAAAGTTTCTTTCAGTTGATAAGAAGTATAAGTATATTGAGATGATGAAAAGATTCATAGATGTTTTTTCTTGGAGTTATGCTGATATGAAGGAGTATGACCCTAGTATTATTCAGCATACTATTCCTATTAAAGAAAATTAAATACCTTTCAAATAGAAGTTGAGGAGGCTTAATCCACTTCTCATGCCACTGATTGAGAAGAAAATCAAGAAAATCTTTGATGCCAAAATCATTGTTCCAATCAGATTCTCAAATTGGCTTGAAAACTTGGTTCAAGTTAGGAAAAAGAGTGGAGGAATCATAATATGCATTGACTTCAGAAACTTGAATAAAGCCTCTCTGAAGGACAGCTATCCTCTCCAAAAGATGGACAAAATTTTTCAAAATATTGTTGGTTCCCAAAGGATGTCTATGCTTGATGGTTTTTCAGGATATAGTCAGATCCTTGTTCATCGGAATGATCAAGAAAAAACAACCTTTACTACACCATGGGGCACTTTCATGTATGCCAAGATGCCATTTGGTCTCATGAATGCAGCGACTACCTTTCATAGGGAAATGAATATTTCTTTTTCTGAAGAGGACGACAAGATGGTGGTTGTTTATCTTGATGACATAATAGTCTTCTCAAGGAGGGAAGAAGATCACTTGAAACACCTAGAAAGAATTATGCTAAAGTGTAGAAGGTTTGGCATTTCTCTAAATCCCACCAAAAGTATTTTTGCTTTAACTTCAAGTAAATTAATTGGACACATTATTTATAAATATGGGATTAATATTGATCCAAACAGGGTCAATGAAATTCAAAAAGTGGATTTTCCTAGAAGCATAAAGGAGATTCAATCTTTCCTTGGAAAAGTAAATTTTGTAAGGAGATTCATTCCTAATTTTTCTGAGATTGTGAAGGACATAACAAAGATGCTAAAGAAGGGAGTCAAAATTAAGTGGACAACAGAGGCAAAGCACTCATTTGAGGAGATAAAAAAGGAACTCACTCAAGCACCGGTATTGATCAATCTGGATTTCTCAAAAGAATTTCTGGTTTTCACTTTTGCATCAGAAAATACAGTTGTTGGAGTTTTGTTGCAAAAGGGACAACAAGGTATTGAGCAGCCCATTTCATTTTTTAGTAGGACATTAGCTAACTCTGAGTTGAAGTATAACATCTTAGAGAAGCAAGCTTATGCCTTGGTTAAGGCTATCAAAGATTTCAGAATTTATATTATGCATTCTCATATTGTGGCTTTTGTTCCTAATATTTTTGTGAAAGACATCCTACCTCAAGTTGATCCTGATGGTAAGAGGGTGAAATGGATTGCTAACCTACTGGAATATGATATGGAGATCAAGCCAGCAAAATTGGTCAAAGGACAAGGTCTAGCAAAGATGACGATGCAGTCAAAATTTGACTGTCTTGACATGAACTTAATTGCAGAAATATCAGAAATTTTAGATGATGAAGAAGAACTGATCCCTATTGAAGAAAAATACATTATTTCAGATTGTTATAAGGATATTATTTTTATCCTACATCATCATAGAGCACCTGTTGAGCTGAAAAATTCTAAGGCAAGGTTTGTGAAGCTAAAATCCTTGAGGTATTGCATCTTTGATAAAAATCTGTTTTAGAAGGATACCAGAGGTATTTTGTTGAATTGTTTGCTGAAAGAGGAGGTTGAAAAAGTGATTGAGGAATTCCACAAAGGATATTGTGAAGTTCATCATTATTGGAAGGCTACAGTGAGCAAGATTCTTAGAGCACGATATTATCGGCCTACAATGTTTAGGGATGCCTACAAAAATATTGCTACCTGCCATGAATGTCAGATTTTTTATGGTAAGAAGAAGCTTGTACCTTTACCTTTAATGCCTATCTATGTGGAAGCCCCATTTTAGCAATGAGGGCTATATTTTATTGGAGAGATTCATTTATCATCATCAAGCCAGCATCGCTGGATTCTCACAGCAATTGATTACTTCACCAAATGGATTGAAGCAATCACAACTAGGCAACCAAATGATTTTGTTATTATTTCTTTTTTGGAGAATAATATTTTGTCTAGATTTGGTTGCCCCATGAAGATCATAACTGATAATGCACATGCATTTAAGTCTAAGAATTTGATTAATTTTTTTCATCAATATCATATTACTCTTGGGCATTCCACTGCATATTATCCACAAGGGAATGGTCTTGCTGAATCTTCTAACAAGAGAATTTTGAGGATCATTAAGAAGGTGTTTCAGGAAAATAAAAAAGGCATGTCATTTGAAGCTGAAGTTTGCCTTATGGGTTGATAGGATATGCACAAAAAGGTCAATTGGAACTTCACCTTATGAACTGGTATATGGAGCTGAAGCCATTTTTCCTACATCCTTAGGAGTACCTACCATGAAGCTGCTTCAATGATTGGAAGAGGAGCCAAATGTATTTCGGAGAATAATCAATCAGCTAATAGCTCTACAAGAGAAGAGGGATGAATTTTATAACAATAATCAACAATCTCAAAACAGAATCAAAAGGACATTTGACAAGAAGATCAAGGAAGAAAATTTTCAAATTCAAGATGTGGTGCTAAAATGGGAGGCCAAAATTGAAGAGAAAGGAAAAAATGGTAATTTTGAGAACATATGGAAAGGTCCTTTCAAATCAGTTGCTTTCCATGGAAACAATACTTACATACTGCAAGAGATGGATGGAAAATCATGTGCTGGAGGGCCTGTCAATGGCAGGTTTTTAAAGCACTACCCTTGCTAAAATTTGCTGATCATTCATATCATTGTATATATTCCATTTTCTATGTTTTTTCTACTAATAATGACAAGCTAAATCATCAAGCTTGAGCACGTGGTGAAGGCCATTAGAGTTTGAAGAGAAATCTTGGCAATTTCAAAGTTTTTTTCTGTTTTTTTTTTTTAAGAAGATGGATAGCAGCACTGGAACTACTGGTTCTTTAGTGTACCACAGGGGCACACTATCCCAAGTGGATCCACTGTTATCACTTAAAAATTTCAAAACATCATTTTGAAAAGGTTACATAGCTTCATGGGTCAAAAGAGGGTTTTAGGAGTCATTTTAAGTTTGATCAAGGGAAGTATTAAATTTTTCATAGTTTGAGCTTACCCTAAGGTTTAAACAAACTCATTTTTAAATTCATTCATGTAAAATAATTCATTATTTTATGATTCATTTCATTTCCCAAATTTTTTGTACCAAAACTGCCTAATTAGCCAAGAAACCATAGTTTCGTAGCACATTACACTATTAAAAGTCACTTTACGTTACGAAACCGCTGATAGTTTCATAGCGCAAATAGTCAAATTAACACTACAGGCTCTATGAAAATGCGGTTTAGTATATGTCTTGTCAGTTGAGTCATTAAGTGTCAGAAATCATTGGGAAAGGGTAAGTTAGATGCCTGTTGAGTCATGAAATGATGAAATCGAAGTACATACCCACTTTTGCAGTCATCATGGTTAGTTTAGGTAATGAATAAGCCATCATTTCAGTTATGAGAGGACATTTAAATTTCAAATATTTTCCTAATTAGTCATTCTTATTCCTTTTTCCTCCATGCATAATTTCTGAGCTCTGGAGCATTATTATATTTAGCCAAACATGTGGCTAGTTATTTCAAAGGGTTTACTACATCCATATCAAGTGAGGCTGAATATTCATATCAAGTGAGGTTGAGGGGTTCTTATGAGGAACTATGGAAAAGGAAAGAAATATACACAGAGGAGGACAATGCTTAAGACATGAACCTGAAGACATGAAAGCAATAATTGAAGATCCAACAGTAATGGAAGCATTCAGAAGAGCAAGTTGCCTGCATTTTTGTGAGAAATTGCAGGGCTATCATACACAGGTATCCAAGGAATTTGCTATGAATTTCAGTGGAATAGCTGCTAAAGTGGGGATGCTAAGTTTGTCTATCACACCAGAGGTCATTGCTCATGTTACAGAAATTCCAAGAGGTCAAGAAAACTGTTTCAAAGGATTCAAATTTAACATGGAGCAGTGTAAAGAATTCATGAAGCCTAAGCACATTGAGATGGATCTCAACAATTTTGTTCCAAGAAGCTGCATCAAAGATAATTATTCAAAATTGCTGCTCATCATCGAGAAATAATTTACCTGTGAAGGAAAATATCATAAGGTTTATTCATACCATTTCAAATTACTTCTGCACTTCACTGGTAATATTTTCCTTGACTTACCATTTTATCTGCATATAATTCTTTCAAATGTGGTTGATAAGGTTCAAGTAAAGTCTGAGGGGAGTGAGACATCATTGTTTCATCATGGCTTAATGAAATTATTGGTTTTAGATGAACTTCAAAGGTTAGGCAGAGATTGGTCCTCATTCTATTTTGTTAATGGTTTTGAGTGGGATACTCTAAATCCTGCAAGAAACCTTAAAGCTAAGAGAATTCCATCACCACTAGCAGCAGAATAGAGCCAACCTTTGGTTGCAAAACCAAAAGAACCCGCAAGAGTAAAGCCAAGTAAGAAAACTGAGAAAAAGCTAGAGAAAATTTAGAGTCTTGACACACCAACTCCCCTATCTGCAGAGCAAAAATCAAAGTCGATAAAACATGCAAAACAGGAACAAGCTGTTAGAAAACAAGGGACCAAAAGAATGACTAGAAGCCAAACAATGGTTTTGAAAGAAAAGACAGTGGCTACAGAAGACATAGTAGTAACAAAGGGGAATCTAGAGGATATTCTTCATGCCATTGACATAGAGGAAACACCTATTTTCCAAGATGAATCCATAGGGGAAGATGGGCAGAAGCTGAAAAATGCTAAGTCTACAAACAGATTAAATTTTGTGGGTGAAGATGAAAGTTTCATTTTCCAAGCAAGAAAGCCTATGACAAGGCATGCTAGGAAATTGTTGGAGAGCAGCAAAGAAGTTCAAATACCCACTGAGACAGCTCAATCACCTAAAGATATTATTGACCTCTCATCACCCACAATAAAAGATATAGTCAGCAAATTAAAAAAGGGAAAAAAGAAAATGATAGAAAAAATAGAGTTGTAGCTCCTTGAGGAAAAGTTGAAATTGGAAAATTAGGAAATTGTTGTCATGAAGAAAGAAGCTAGGAAACACAATGTTGATAAAATGCAATTTGAAAAGATGAAGGCAGTTTGGGAAGAACAGGTTGATACTATTTCTAAAGACTTAGACAGTACACAACATTTTGTCAAGTGGGAAGTTCTAGCAAGATCAGAAGCCAAACATGTAAGAAAGGTGAACACTCATTTGAGAGCCACCAAAAAAAATATTAAATACTAGGTGAAATACTTACAAGAGCAACTTGATCTAATTCATGATGAACTGCAGAGCAAAGGTAACAAATTGACAGTGATTAAAGAACCATTAGGCCAAAAAATTGTAAATTAGGAAGAAATGCCTCAAGGAGCCTAAAATGAAGTTGGTTTATTGTTAATGGATGATGAAGACATATTAGCTACAAGTTTTTTTTTTCCACTCACAGGTTCCAGTTTTCAAATTTATGCAAAAATCTGCATTTTCAGCAGTTTCATAGCGCCTCCAGGCTTGAAAAGTAGTAAAACGCTACAAAAATACTATAGCTACATTTTTGTCTTCCTGATCAATTTTAGATGGTGTTAAGGGTTGAAAATGCTATGAAACATGTGTTGAAAGATGATAAAACGGATTCAAAAGGAAAGATTTGGAATTTTTGAAGATAAAAGCTTGTAAGGCAGTGCTACAAAATGTTGAGATTCAACAAGATGATGAGCTTAGTGAAAAGAGTCGCCTTCACTAAGTGGGCCCGCAGGCTATTTTTGGCGCAAGTTTATTTTTAGACTATGTCTATTTTTAGACATGATGATCATATTTAAGAAGTTGCAGGATGCTATTTGTGGAAGTTTGATCAAGTTGGAAAAATAGATGAAATTCTATTTTTAGAATATTGGGCGAAGTCTATTTATAAATCGTCAATCTAAAAATAGATGCATGTCAATTATTATTAGCTCTTAATAATAATCAGACTCTAAACAACAACTTATTCTCTTGGAGCACTTCAGTTCAGTGCCCAGATGTGGCACAGCAGCTGACAGAAGGAATTATGCTATTCCTAAGGGTTTGCTAGAGCTATTGCATGGAGGACTCAGTTAGAACTCAAGTGGCAGAGTTATGACATAGTTGGAAGAAGTAGTTATGGAGTTGTATTCAGTTTAACTCAGTTAGACTCAGTTGAGCTAGTTGTATCTAGTCTAACTGAATGATACACTAGTGAGAGTGGAGTGAATTAATTAGTTAATTAATTCACAAATAATAACTCATTAATCAACTCAACAATACATCAGTTAACTACAGTGCATGGCAGTTTCAGTGGAGACCAGTGGAGAGATAGGTGAAAGGGCAAGATAAACTATCTGTTGTGACTATAGTGATGCATTGATTGCATCACACACTCAGTGGATATGCCAATGAGGATTACGGTGTCAAGGATGGAGTAATTTGAATTCATTCAGAGCTATTCTTCATCATATATTATGTATTGGAGGCAGGCTAGCAGGTGGCAAAGATCGGTGCATGGATTTGCAAGATTAGGCCTGATTAGTGGGGCGTGAGATTGTACCGTACTAAGAGCTTGTGATAAGATTTGTATGTTTGTATGAGATTTTCATATGATCTCCATGTTACATAATATATATTTGGGGTTTTGTTTTTAGGCTTTTCTGTTAAAAACTGTGTTATGTGCGATTGAATATTTTTTGTTTATACTTCACATGTGTGTGCAAATAATTTTTCCACAAAATATGAACAAGTGGAATAGATTCAGTATCTTGCATAAAGTTAAATAGTGTGAGATCAGGTGGATATTGGACATATGAATGCTTAGTGTATACAATTTCTACATGGTATCAGAGAATTGTTGATTGAATATTGAAATTGTGAAGTGAGTTTGTGCTGGTGGACAATTCGAATTTGTTACAGAAGATTCTTGGTGCAGAAATCGATTATACATTGAAATATCTTTCAACGGGTTGAGATTGGAGTATGCCCTTTATGGGAGCTCGAATTACATAGCCTGGAAGGACAGGATGGAGGCGGTGCTGGAGGATAATGGGCTGAAGGATTTCATCGATAGCGATGTTCCTAAGCCAGGATCTACCGATGTTGCATTACTTGATGCATGGCAAAAGAAGACTGCAAAGACGAGGAGGATTTTGTTGGAAGGTGTGAAGGACCACATTGTGTCCAGCCTTCATGGGAAAGCCACTCCATTCTTAAGGTGGAAGGCTTTGACACACCTGTTCCAAAGCAGAAGTGACTAGAGGAAGTTGGTGCTTAAATACAAGCTCAGAAAAATAAAAATGGAGAAAGGCGACAATATTCCAAAATACCTCACGAATTTTTTCCACTGCAAGGATGAGTTGGGAAGTGTGGGGGCTACTGTTGATGAATAAGACTTGGTGAGCTTGGCTCTCCTTGGGATTTCGAAGAGTTTGCATAGCTACGAAGACTTTGTCAATGGATGGGAGAAACTACCAGGATGGGAGCGACTTTGTTCGGATCTTGTGCAGGAGGAGATAAGGTGGGGTACCAAGGATGGATCTTCATCAAAGAATGAAGATGAATAGAATTGCGCTTTGGCTGCCAAAGCAATGAAAGGGAAGGGGAAGAAAAATCCTTCTAAATCTGTTGCGAAAGGCAAGAAGCAGAACTTTTCCAAAGTGAAGTGTTTTCATTGTCACGAGCATGGACATTTTGCCACTAACTGTCCACAAAAGAAGAAGAATAAGCAGGCTACTAGATCTGCAGCTGGAGAGGCCTTAGCCTCACAATTTGAGCTGGATTTTTCCTTGATTGCATGCTTGGTTTCAAGCTGCATGGGATCGGTTTGGTATCTTGACAGTGGTGCGTCTTTCCATATGATGGGAGACAAAGAGTTGTTCAGTGACTTGGAGGAGAAGGACCTCCAAATGCATATAGAGATGGGTTACGATGGTTGGTACAGTGCGACAGGCATTGGGACCATTACCTTTGAGAGGGAGTCCGGTAATCCATTCTTGTTTAAGAATGTCATGCATGTTCCAGGTCTGAAGAAGAACTTGGTTTCAGTCGCAATGCTGGAAGACAAAGGTTATGATGTTGTTTTCAGTGAGGGAAAAGCCTTCCTTCGACATAAAACAATGGATCAAACCAAGAAGATAGGGGTTCAAATTAAGAATCTCTACAATCTGGAGGTAGATGGCTGCACTGCAATGGTGGGCAAAGTAGAAGAAGTGGTGAGCCGGGATGAGGGCGAACTATGGCACCGGAGATTGGGCCATCTTCACCATGGCGCTTTGAAGATTTTGTAGCAGATTTCTACTGGACTTCCCAAGGGTACTCTTGCGCAATCATATCATTGCAACGGATGTACTATGGGTAACTTTGTGAAGACCACCTTTCATGAGAAGGAGAACCGTGCTTCGGTGATCCCGGAGAGAATTCACACAAACGTGTGTGGACGTTTCTCGGTTGCTTCAATAGCAAAACACAGGTATTATGTTATATTTTTTGATGACTATTCTCATAGATGCTAGATCTTCTTCATGCAAAAGAAGAGTGAAACATTCTCAAAGTTCTGCGAGTTCAAAGCATTGGTGGAGGAGTCGGGGAAGAAAGTGAAAGCTCTACGAAGCGATAATGGTGGTGAATAAATCTCGGGCAAATTCAAAGACTTCTGTAGCAAAGAAGGAATTAGAAGAGAACTCATAGCGCCTCATAACCCACAGTAGAATGGGGTCGATGAGAGAAAGAACAGAACGATCGTGGGTGCTGCACGAGTGATGCTGCATGACCAGGGCCTACCGATGCACTTGTGGGCAGAAGCATGCAACACTACGGTTCATGTGAAAAACCATTGTCCTCATAGAGTACTTGGCATGAGTACACCTAAAGAAGATTTTACTGGTAAGAAGCCCGATATTTCTCATTTGAATATTTTGGCTCACCCGTTTACATTCATGTGACAAAGGATGCTAGGAAGAAGTTGGAGCCGATCGTTGTGGTTGGGATATTTGTGGGGCATACGTAAAACACCCCATAACTATCGTGTGTATTTTCCAAACAATCGATGACCGTTATGTGACGGGATATAAAATTCAATGAGGTGAAAGCCATGAAGTTGTCGCTGAGGGAGCTACACTTGCATGCTGAGAGGAACTTCTTGCCCAAGGATGAGCCTCTCGGATGTGGATCAACCACAGAGGAGATTCATGGAGTGGAGGAGTCCACTCAAGTAGAACCAAACATCAGACAAGGCAGAAAGCGTACCACAGAAGCTGAGAGACTGAAGCTTGATGCGGCACAGAATGTAGGAGTCCCTACATCACAACGCAGACAGAGACATCCACCTGACCGATATACTGGAGATATGGCTCTTATGAGCAAGTGTATTATGACAGAGCCATCTTCTTTTGAAGAAGCAACGTAGGAGCCCACATGGGTAGATGCCATGGTGGAGGAGTATGACTCCATTGTCAGAAACATTGCTTGGGAGATTGTTCCAAGGCTGGTGGGAAAATTAGTTGTAGGATCCAGATGAATCTATAAGGTAAAGCAAGTTGCTGATGGGAGTGTCGAGAAGTATAAGGCAAGATTTGTTTCCCGGGGCTTCTCACAGATTGAGGGGATTGACTATGAAGAAACCTTTGCACCTGTCGCATGATATTCTTCCATACGGACCATCCTTGCTCTCTCAGCACATATGGGTTGGAACATTCATCAGATGGATGTGAAGACTGCATTCCTTAATGGGATCATTGAGGAAGAGGTGTACATTGAGCAGCCCGAAGGATTTGAGATCTTCAACAGCAAGTCGCATGTGTGCAAGCTCAAAAGAGCGATGTATGGGCTAAAACAAGCACCCCGTGCTTGGTACACTCAGATCGACAGCTATTTCACTAGACTTGGCTTCACCAAGAGTGAGGCAGATGCAAACCTGTACCAGATTGTGGTTGAGGGTAAGCTTTTAATCATTGTACTTTATGTTGATGATTTAATACTAACATGTGATGAGTAGTTGATACACTCATGCAAGGTTGATCTTGCAAAGGAGTTTGAGATGAAGGATTTGGGCCTCCTCTTCATTATTTCCTGGATTGGAAGTATGGAAGCGAGAAGGTGAATTGTTTGTGTCTCAAGGCAAGTATGTCTAGAGATACTCAGAGAAGTTTCACATGCAAGGATGCAAGCCTATCGACACTTCTCTTCCAGAAAATTGGAAGAAAGAGGATGCTACATCAACAGAGGTAGTGGATGCCACTGTTTATCGACAGTTGGTGGGTTCGCTCATGTATTTATTCAATACAAGACCGGACATATGCTATGCGGTGAACCAGCTTTCACAAGAGATGGTTAAGCCTACCAAGATCTTTTGGAAGGTAGGCAAGCATGTCCTGAGATATCTCAGGGGCACATCTGAGTATGGTTTATGGTACAGACAAACGGATGAGGTGAAGTTGCATGGCTTCACGGATGCAGATTGGGTAGGAAGCCCAACAAACAGAAAGAGCACATCAGGAGGGATTTTCAGTATCGAATCTATGGAAGTTTCTTGGTACAGCAGGAAACAAAGATCTGTGGCACTCAGTTAAGTGGAAGCAGAATACATGGCAGAAATTTTAGCTGCATGTGGGGCTATCTGGATGAGGAAGATTCTAGTTGGTTTCTTCGGTTCACATTTAGATCCCACGGTGATTCATTGTGATAATCATATTTGCATTAAACTCTCGGTTAATCCCATGTTTCATGATAGATATAAACATATTGATATCCGTGATCATCATATCGCAGATGTGTGCAAGAGAAGATCATGTTTCTTCAAGCATATTCCACAGAGGATTAGATGCAATTCTGACGAAGGCGCCACCAGGAGAAAATTCAAATACCATAGAGGTAGGATTGGGGTGAAGGATAATCCCTATCTTGTTGAGAGGGAGTGTTGAGATTCAACAAGATGATGAGCTTAGTGAAAAGAGTCTCCTTCACTAAGTGGGCTCGCAGGCTATTTTGGCGCAAGTCTATTTTTAGACATGTCGATAATATTTCAGAAGTTGTAGGATGCTATTTGTGGATGGTTGATCAAGTTGGAAAAATTAATGAAATTATGTTTTTAGAATATTGGGCAAAGTCTATTTATAGATTGTCAATCTAAAAATAGATGCATGTCGATTATTATTAGCTCTTAATAATAATCAGACACTAAACAAAAACTTATTCTCTTGGATCACTTTGTTTCAGTGCATATATGTGGCATATCAGTGAGTGAGGGAATTATGCAATTCCCAAGGGTTTACTGGAGCTAATGCATGGAGGACACAGTTAGAACTCAAGTGGCAGAGTTATGACACAACTGGAAGAAGTAGTTATGGAGTTGTATTCAGTTTAACTCAGTTAGACTCAGTTGAGCTAGTTGTATCTAGTCTAACTGATTGATACACTAGTGAGAGTGGAGTGAATTAATTCAATAAATAATAACTCATTAATCAACTAAAAAATACAATGCTTAACTGGCAAGCAAATCGCTTTCAAGGAGACCAGTGGAGAGATAGGTGAAAGGGCAAGATAGACTATCTATTGTGACTATAGTGATGCATTGATTGCATCACACACTCAGTGGAGATGCCAATGAGGGTTGCGCAATCAAGGATGGAGTAATTTGAATTCATTAAGAGCTATTCTTCAGCAGAGATTGCATAGTGGAGGCAGGCTAGCAGGTGGCAAGGATCGGTGCATGGATTTGCAAGATCGAGCCTGATTAGTGTATGATGATTATACTGTACTGAGAGCTTGTGATAAGCTTTGTATGTTTGTATGATATTTTCATATTATCTCCATGTTACATAATATATAGTTGGGGTTTTCAGCTTCAGGTTTTCTTGGTTAAAAACTGTGTTATGTGTGATTGAATATTTTTGTTTATGCTTCACATGTGTGGGCAATTAAATTTTCCGCAAAAGATTAACAAGTGGAATAGATTCAATATCTTGAATAAAGTTAAATAGTGTGAGATCAGGTGGATCTTGGACATATGCATGCTTAGTGCATATAATTTCTACACAAAAAGCGCTATGAAACTACCTTATTTGTGTAACGCAATGCATTACATCCTTTTGGGCAGCTTTTGAAGCGGTTTTTGGATAGTTGGATGTTATGGAAGAGTTATGGACCATGTCAAGCCAATATTAAATATTCAAGACCACAGATTAAAGATTAAATGGAAACTAGAATGTTCAAATAAGAAGAAGATCATTTTCCTAAAAAACAGGGTCTTGTTTGCTAATTTTGAGGAGCTCAGTTAAGTGGTTATAAAGAGATGAATGCCATTATCTAAATTCGACCATGTGACAACATACTTGTCAATGATTTGATTCCTTTTATTGGATAAGGTTGTTAATGATAATAATGAGTATTTTGAGTCCTTTTTGAAATAGGACTGTCTAGTAGTATATGTGTCTGTTTGTCATAAATTTTATGTTGGATAGTTATGCAAGGTGTCAGTGGAAAAAAATTTGATGTATCTAGCCTAGAGGCAGATCATATGAGGATGTAAGATGTCTATTAAAGGCCATGAGGTAGAATTTTTCAAGGGTTGGATATTTTTGGAAAAATTGCATCTTATTGTAAATTAACTATTTCAGCTAATATAGAGATTTTTTACTTGGCCAACTTGAGATTCTGAAGGAGTTTTAGTGCTTTCCTATTCCATTTGTACATATTATGTATCTCACTTGCAGTATTTTTCATTTATATTACTCAGAATTCATCCATTTGATGCTCTCACTTCCTATATAGGTGAATTGGCTATGTAATTTCATGTTTCATGTGTATGTGTTCTATTACTAAAAACTCTAATCTACCTCAACTTCCATGTCAAGTAAACTCAATGAATTAATGAAATTTTGACTCCATAAGCCCAATGTCTACATGCTGATGTTTTTTTCAACCTACATTAATCATAACCAGTTCATTTCCTAAAGAGAGTTATCCATCTATATCTTTATTTCATATTATTAACCCTTGAGATATCCCTCTCAGATTGAGGAGGCTAAGCCTCAATAATAAGATTGGTTTGAAATAGTTGCACAATATTGTCTGATTAGCAACCTATCAGGGAGAAATTTTGTGATAACAATTATGATGTGGCTTTAATGGTTTCTCTATCAATGTTATTATTCTGGTTATATGTTCGTTATAAGCATGGTTACATGGCACATTTAGTTATGGCTCTCATTATGTTTTGATTAGTAAATGAATGGTTATTGAATACATGACCTAATAGATGTTAATGAAACCATTATGAGAGGGTATTAAACCTTCTTGGTGAATTTTAGATAAGTATCATACCCCTATGTTTAAATATGCATTCATGACCTGTAGATTACATGTTCTCAATGTGTTTTACAAAATTTTTGTCATGGTTAGGCCTTGATAGGTCAAGTTATTGTCTAAGTTTTGTATTGATGGATTTTTCCTAGTGTCATTCATTTTTTTTGGAAATTTTTATCAAGTTCTGGGCAGTTTTATGGAGACTAGCCTTGAAAAATTGGCCCAGATCTCACGGCTGCAGGCACATAACTGGGAGAAAAATATTTCCTTCACTCTCTTGCACGCTTATGCATGCAACTGGAGGGTTAAATTAAAATTTATGTAGTGTTATACCAACATATGGGAGTCCAGGTTGTTGAAAAGGAGGTTTAACTCAGGGTTTGGGAGCCTGGAAGGGTGGTTTAGCCCCTGGGGTCCTGTAGAACCTGAGGGAAGTCAATAAAGTTTTGGTTCATCGATTCCACTTCCTTAACTGTACCTAGGAGGTTGAGCCACATCATATAAACTCCTCATCACATATTTACCCCAGTAGTCCAGTGAACTTGGGTAAGTGTTGGAGGAGTTGTTTACAAAGTGGTATCAGAGCTCCTAGGTTCAACACTTGGACTGGATGGGCAGAATGTGTTTTCCATGCATGCATGTAGGTTGTATATGTGCCTTTTATGTGTGTATGGTGATGGTCATTACTGCAGTTGTGTTGTCATGTAGAAGTGATGATGTTAATGTTGAGATGACAAATATTATTATTTCATTATGTGTGTGTGTTATGCTAATTTGGACTGACTGGTGCAAACATGATAACCTCCCCTGAAATTCACTAAGGTACATTTGATTTTGTTTATATTTGGTTATCTGATATGGTATGTTTGCAAGAAGTAGAGGATGAAATATTACAAGCAAGATGGTAGAATACAGTTTACGTGATTCTCCCTACAAATTAGATGAGCAACATGATGATGAGTACTCCCCTCACATAGTATATACATTGAGAATTTTGAAGGCAAAGATAATAAGTTGCAAAGAAGATAGTGATAAGATCATTTAGTCATAGGAGAAATAAGCAGAGATTGATGCAACAATCCTTCAGAGTTATTCAGAATTACAGAGATAGGGACTGCTTATGATTAGTCATTGACATGAGGAAAAAAATAATGGCGCATATGACAGCAAGCATACATCGTGATACAAGTTTGACAAGAATGATACAGTCATAGATGTTAGGTTCATGGATACACTTTATAGGAGGGATAATGACTGTGGGTTGTATTCTAGTTTTGGATAGGAGAGAAACATTTTCATCATCGTCACCACTTGTATAGTAGGAGTGAGAAGTAGTATTTTCTAGAGGAGTTCAACAAATCAAAGCCACCTACATTTGAAAGAGAAATGAAGAAGTCACAAGATGAAGAAGATTGGTTACTAGGGACGAATAAGTCCTTTATATTGCATGAGTACTCAACAAACATGAAGGCCATGATAACTAACTTTAGTCTTAATGGTAAAGTAGACATTTGGTGGGAATATGTAAAGAATGTCAAAGATATTGAGGAAGAGGAATTGAATTGGAGTGAGTTCTAGAGACTTTTTAGGAAGAAGTATATATATGAGTGATACTATGATGATAGGGAAAATTAATTCTATGAGTTGAAGATGGGATCTATGACCGATGAGGAGTATAATAGAAGGTTCTTGGAGTTGTTGAGGTATGTGCCTTATCTAAAGGAGGAGAAAGTAAATATTCAGAGATTCACCAATGGGTTGCTGGTAGCATTCAAGGATAGAATCAAGTTTGATGAGCCTATATCATCGGAGGAATCCATAAGAAATTTGAGGCATTGTTATGAGCAATCAAAGCACAGGTCTGAATCTAAACAAGGTTGGAAAGGTAATGATAAGAATAAGGGAAAGTGGATTAAGTAGAGAGGAAAACCACATGATGCAAATGACAAGGAGAATGCAACATTGCACAAGAGGTTCAATGCATTTGACATATGATTGATATTTCAATATGAGGTGCAGAACAAGGGTGGGGGCAGGAAGCATTTGCCATTTTTATACAGAATCTATGACTACAGACAAAATTATCTTCCCCAGACCTAGTGGCATGGTCTAGAAAAAAAAATTGCAAAGAATATAAATTTCTCCTTAGAGAAATTTGAGAATGGAAATATGTTTACTTGTGATCCATAGCAATCTCTTCTCTCCTCTTGTCTTGTAAGCTCCAACCATAGTTCCAATTTCTATAATTAGAACCTACAAAAATAATCAACACGAGTCAAATATCTAAGACATTTATGTAGCATTATCCAATCACTCTATTCAATGGATTAACATAACATTGAAATATATGAATTTAAACATAGCATAACACATATAGGAAAATGATATACTCTTTGTATTAATATGAAAGGAGAGAGTTTACAACCAAAAGTCAAATTTTATCTTCTAGAGATTTCCCCAAGCTAACTTTTCCTTCCTTGACACAATGTACACCTCAAAGTCACCCTAATGCATGGGAAGGATAAGTCTCTTATGATCAAAGCAGCATCATAAGGGTATGATTAGTCTCCAAAATTCAACCCCTAGATTGTGGATGACAATAAATATATAGGAGAGGATGATAGTTTATGAATTCTTATCCATTTACCATTCTAGGATTGAGATCCACTCTTGATGGGAGGATGAGCTCAAGGGATAAGAGGTGAAATATTCAAGGTAGGATGAGATAGGATTCAAAGTTCTTATCCATATTAAATGGTCGTAACTAATCCTAAAATTTTCTAGAAGAGCAAGCTTCAAGATTCTTTTTATTTTTCCCAGATTTCTAGAATCAGCGCACCCCCAACAAGGGACAACCTACTCTGATCATAAAAGGTGAATAAATGAGAAAATTGCTGGTGAATGTAGGTCCCTAAAGGACCAGGGTGGGTTGGGCCTTACAATTACTAGAATGAAGAAATCAAGGTAAAAAATTCATGGATTTGGGAGAGTCATGTGTTGTAAAATGCATCAAGAGATTCCTAATTTAATTTTCCCTTGAATTAAATTAGGATAAAAATGAAATTCCACATATCAAGACAACTTGAATGAGTTAACTGAGTTGTTATCACTCAGTTAGATTAGTTAATTCGAGTTTTGGTAAAAAATTGAGTTGTGTACAGTGATTCCTAAATTTTAGGAGCCTAGGATGAGTTTAATTTCAGTTGTAACAATTTAATTCAATTAAATTGGGTTAAGGTTAGTTAAACTAGTTCTAATTGTTGAAGGAACTAGTCAGAGGTATAGCAGTGGGGTGAAACTTAAATATTCAACCAGTTAACTGATCAATCAACCTTAATTAACTCATGCATGCATGAAATTAAAGTTACCCAATTGAGATTGTAGTTCAAGGGAAATGTACTATCAGTTGTATAATTATCCAAGTTGTATAGGTGGTGCATGCAGTCAAAGGAAGGCCTAAAGGTATTGCAAAATTTCAATCGAGGAATTTCCTAAATAATAGGGGGCTAATTCCAAGAGAAAAAATGCAAGGAAATAAGAGCTTGGCAAGCTAAGAAATTGGTTAAGTATTGACAAGAGTCAGTTAATGAAGCAGAAGGATAGAAAATACTTATGTGGGTTGAGCTCAGATTGAGAAGATAATATTGTATTCATTCAGTTCCTTTTATTAATAAAATACCAGATAGGAAGGGGATTTTAGCAGTTTTTTTCCCCTAGATAAATCCTCTTGTATGCGTGTTAAATCATGATGCACACTTTTGATATATGTTCTCAATCATGAAATTCTTTCCACAAATGAGTAGAGTAGATTTGAGTATTATGTTTTAGAACATTACATGAGTAATATTGAATCTACAATTAAATTATACATGGTATCAGAGCTATATTCACAGGAGATAAGAGAATTTGAAGTTGTCTTTGCAGGAGGTTTGAATTTAAAGATTAGTGATGCACGTTTTATCTAGGACTAAGAAGATGGCTTCCAATAGACTCAAGGTCAAGTATGATTTGGAAGGAACCAAAAATTTTGTGGCATGGAAGATCCACATGGAGGCAGTATTGGATGACAATGGGCTACTAGAATACATTAGGACAGATGTAGCAAAACCCCCAGCATCTGATTCCTAGGATCTCGCTCAGTGGAGGAAGGATGTGGCTAAAGCGAGGAGAATCATATTGGAGAGAGTTCAAGATAATACTATATTGAATATACATGGGAAAGAAACTTTGTTCGCTATGTGGAAAACAATAACAGATTTGTTTGAGAACAATAGTGACCACAAGAAGCTCTCACTCAAGGAAAAGCTTCAAAGTATCAAGATGCAAAAGAATGAAGAAATTTTGCAGTACCTAAGAAATTTTACATAATGTTTTGATGAACTTGGCAGAGTTGGTGTTACTATCCTAGAATAATATTTGGTAGCTCTAGCCTTTTTGGTATATTTATCAAGATTTGGTAAATGGTAGAGATAAAATACCATAGTGGGAGCGATTATGGTCCAATCTAGTGCAGGAAGAAATAAGGCAGAACAACAGAGATGGGACCTCATCCAAAGAAGAGGAAGAGGCTGACTTTTAATTATTCAATAAAGGAAGGAAGGCCAAGGGGAAGAAGTCCCAAGGTGAGGCTAATTCTATCCTAGAGGGAAAGCAGAAAGACTTGTTTATAATCAAGTGCTTTCACTGTTATGAATTTGAGCATTATGCCACAAAACATCCACAAAATAAGGAAAGCAAGAAGGAGCTTACAGTAGTGAAATCATATGAGCATCTAGCTCCACAATTCGATCTTGATCTTACTCTCATTGTATGCATGGAAAAAACAGAGATGGGAATCATGTGGTATCTGGATAGTGGTGCTTCATTCCATATGAAAAGGAATAGAGATTTCATCAGTGACTTGGAGGAGAAATACCTCAAGAAGAACATTTATTTTGGAGATGAAGGAAGGTATAGCAAAACCAGTATCAGTACAGTTGATTTTCAGAGGGAGTCTAGCTCCCCTCTTAGGCTCAAGGATGTGATGTTTGTTCTGGGTCTAAAGAAGAATCTGGTTTCCTTCGCGGTATTGGAAGACCGTGGCTACTATGTGATATTTAGGAAAGGAAAGGCATTCCTGAGACACATCGCTCAAGATAGCTGTAGTAGATTAGTGTTTGAGTCAAGAAAATATATGAACTTGAGGTAGAATATTCATGTAAAGCCTTGAGGAGCAAGGAAAAGGTTAGAGACATGGTGGTTGAGAGGGATCATGATTTACCTCTCAAAATGGAGAAGAAAAGAGGAGGCATAATGGAGACATCCACTCAAGCAGAGACCTATAGAAGGGGGATATTTCTAGTGAAGTGGGAAGAGGGATCACATATAGCCATACCTCCAGGTGTGAGGTGGGGAGATGTGAAGCAATAGTCCCAAGAGTGTAGAAATTTGGGTAGGGTCCATTGAGGTGTTTTTGTCTCATGGATCATTACCTTGCTACGGGAGCCCACAATATTTAGTAGCAGGAGGAAAAATGTTAGTCAGATATTGAGGAGTGTAGATAAGTGTTGAAAACAAAGCAGGAGGCTCAGAAGTAGAGTCATCAACAACAAATTTTTCCTAGTAAACAATTGTAGATTGATTCATTGATTATTTTTATTTATTTTTATGTATGCTTCTTAGTTATAGGTGTTGTAGTAGCATAAACAAAAGAGAGAAGTGTTGCATGTAGTACATTCCAAAGGTGTTGGATTGGGATAAATTTTAATCCCTTTCTTTTTGAGAGGGAGTGTTGAAAAATGCAACAATAAATTCCCAAATTAATATTCCCTTTAATTAAATTAGGAGAAAATCGAAATTCCACATTATAAGACAAATTGAATGAGTTAACTGAGTTGTTATCACTCATTTATATTAGTTAATTTGAGTTGTGGGATTAAATTGAGTTGTGTACAATGATTCCTAAATTTTAGGAGCCTGGGTTGAGTTTAATTTAAGTTGTAACAATTTAGTTCAGTTAACTTGAGTTAAGGTTAGTTAAACTAGTTCTAACAGCTGCAAGAACTAGTAGGAGGTCTAGCAGTGGGGTGCATCTTCAATGTTCAACTAGTTAATAAATCAATCAACCTTAATTAACTCATGCATGCATGAAATTCAAGTTATCCAGTTTATATTGGAGTTCAAGGGCAATGTACTATCAGTTGTATAATTATCCAAGTTGTGCAGGTGGTGCATGTAGTCAAAGGAAGGCCTAAAGGTATTGCACAATTCTAATTGAGGAATTTCCTAATTAATAGGGGCATAGTTCCCAAAGAAACAACAAAAATAAATAGGAGCTTTGTAGGCTGACAAATTGGTCAAGTATTGACCAGTGTCAATTAGTGAAGCAGGAGGATAGAAAATACTTGTGCAGGTTGAGCTCATGTTGAGCTCAAGTTGAGCAGAGCATATTATATTCATCCAATTCCTTTGATTAATGAAATAAATATAGGAATGGATTTTGAGCAGTTGTTTTCCTCTAGATAAATCCTCGTGTATGTGTGTTAAATCATGATGCATGCTTTTGATATATGTTCTCTATCGTGAAATGCTTTCCACAAATAAGTAGAATAGATTTGAGTCTTATGTTTTAGAACATTACATGATCAATATTGAATCTACAATTAGTTTCTACATCATACTTAGGGCTTTATGTAGGGATGATGACAAGGTGTTCATGGATGCTGATTGATTCAGTTTGTAGGCTAATTTATCAGATGTGACAAAATTTCCTATAACAGATTTCCCCCTAAAGCGCAAAGTCAGAAACAATTGTTGATGACTGAAGTGCTTTACTTTGTGACAAGTCTGGATCAATAACAACTGGTAGAGATCATCATCTGTTACAATACATTTACATCATGATGTATTTTCTGAGGAAGACATACCCATACTCAATGCATAAGCTAACATTACATGTACAATGATTAAAAGACACATCCATTAATAACAAATTGTGGACCCATGATTGGATGAATGCCTGCATGATCATAGCCATCATACTTTGTAATTCTGTATTAAACTTGAGTTTGTAGCCTAAATGGATGAAACTAGATCCAGGTCTTCTATCTCATTCACTAGATCTTCAAATGTACGAGTCTAACCATGTGAATTAATGAGTTGAGGTAAAACATGGTAGACACCATATGATTACCAGAAAATGATGTAAGTCATTCACAGATGTGAGAGAAACCACCAATGATGTTAATGGCTCTCAAGGTATAACAATACAATTCGTATGGTGTGAATGAATGAGTTGAAGTCAAACACCACAAAGAATATTTCTATCGAAGGCCAATGATGAAAACATGTCATCGAGAGAGAGGAAAATTTCCACTGAATTATGCAATCCCTAAGGTGACGAAGGGAGTTTCTAATTCAAATTCCTAGATAATGAGCTAATTCCAACATGAAGCAACCCATCGCAGGATGGCCTTGATGTATCCCCCATCAAAAACACGAAAAAGGTATCATGATTTGAGACAGAATGATGCGAATACGAAATTGGATCAAGAATGACAGACATGGAATGAAGACTTAAGAGTATTGTAGAAAATATTGACTGAATGACTTCTCTTGAGCATATCAACGACACTGAATGGAGTTGGAAGCATTGAACGAAAACAAAAAATGGAGGATTTTAAATGATGTGATGAACCAAAATACAAGAAAAATTCCCAACACAACATCCACAAAGATGAAGTGGAAGAGTGTCATGTTCAAGAGCGACTCTCTTCCATAAATAAGTAGAGTACCTTGTTTTTCCAATTTCCTTAACCATTCTCTTTAATTTTTAACAATATTGAGGAGGATAACATATTCTTAATCTGTAAGTTCATCTTTCAGATGAATCCCTTGAAGTATATTTAACAAACACTATAAAGGAGTGGTTTGATCCCATTGTTAGCATTGGAATAAACACTTATATTGTAACAAGCGCCTCACCAGACACATCTTAAGCTCAAGGGATTTTCTTATAGTTGGATTATGATTTGGAAGGTGGTTGATATTCTCACACACACTAGAAAATTAAAGGGTTTCAAACTGATAAATCACTCACAGATATGAGGGTTCTAGTAGTTGATGTGGCAGTAAGGGTAATTTTGTATTCTAATGGTTAGGAGAATGTGAAAGAACAGTGGGTCTATAGAATATAAATCCATTGTTATGAAGAAAATAAGACAAAATATTTCAGACCTATAATGTATTGATGAAAGAAGACTTCTTCAAGGCTTACAAGAAACTCATCATACATTTTACACATTTCTGTCACAGGGAAAGCTTATGAATAGTATCACCATACATATCTTATCCAGAAATCTTGTAAAACAAAAATAACAAAATTAGATAATCATGTACAACTATACCACAAGACTAACAATAACATGAGACAACATGTGTAGATCATAATATGGAATGAAAATATAGTGTATGGAAACACATAAGGAAATAGACAATACAAACATCAAATAATTCATATGTCCGCAAAAGTGTATTTGGATATTATAAGCTCAAAAATATACAACATAGGATGCAATGAGATGAACAACTCATGAGCTATTTCTTCATTTCTTTACATAGTACATATACAAAAAGGTGTTATATTAAAGCTTCGACAAAAAGTGCAAGTTTGTTGTAGGGACTTTATTACAATATTCTACATATAGTAAAGCTTATCTTAAACATAACAAAAAAGTAGTCTGAAATACAATATTTCACTTACAAATGAATGAAGAGAAAACATGATAGTATGGAGGTCGAAATGGCTGAGCTGAGGTGGCTAACTGCTCCTCGTTTCCTAGAAAAAAACTTCCTCCACCAAAAGTGCATCTGCTAACTAAAAATGACACCTGGATCTTTATACACAAAAGTGCAGCAGTAACCAACTGAAAAGGACACCTGGAAGACAACATCAGTGGATGACACTTGGAAAAAACCATTACTACTGAGGTAGCATGTACTTTATCATTATCTAGTGTCATTCCTTGAAACCAAGATAAAAGGCTACCTTTTCAACTTATTATACAAATTTTGAAAATAATAGCTACTTTTCTGGAAAAGGTAGCTATTTCTGATAATTTTGTAGATAGGCCAAAAATGATATGATTCTTCATATTTTCATTGTTTTAGATATTCAATCATTAAAAATCTAGTATAGAAGCCAAAATATTAATAGCTTCTTCCTTAGTGACCCTCTTATTTGGCTTTCTCTTTTGTACTTGATTTTTCTTCTGAGCCTTCTTCTTCCCCGGATCATTTTCTGGACTTTCATCTACGTTTATTATCTCATATCTGAGAGCAGGATTGGATATGAACTTGTTTGCTAGCCTGAGCTTATTCTTTAGTCTGGCATGAAGCCTTTGAATATATGGATTAGGAATGTATGAAGGCCTTCTTCTTCCATGGATAATTATGCTTTGCTGCCCCTCTTCAAACTCTGTTTCACTACTCTCTTCCTAAAATAATGAGTATGAGTGGATTGTCACTTTCTTCTTTAATTTAGCTAATGAACTGAGAGATGAATAAAGCTAGGCTATATTTGGTTCTTCTGTTCTAGTCTATAAAACTTTACTTTTCCCCTTAGCTGATGTTTTGAGAGAGGAAAAGACTTGTGCCAATGTTGGTTCCTTTGCTTCTGAGTGACATTTTCTTCTTCATTCTCTTGTCTAGTCTCTAGAATAAGGCTTGGTGCTAATGTTTCAAGGGTGACTTCAACTGAAGATCCTTATGTCAGGATGAGTCTTCTTCTACATTTATTCCTTGAAGAGGAAGCTACCTCTTCCTTTCCTTTAGAAATAACACTCGTGTCAAGTAGAGTAGCCTTTTGTTTAAGCTTGCTTTCATGCTACTACCTAAAAGAATCCAAGGTTTGTGGCTCCTTGGGTAGTCTTGTAGTATAAAATTCCTTTGTTGTGCATCATAGGTATATGAGTGGTGGTTTTAAATCTAGCTCTCCTAGCTAAGTTCCTTGTCTATATGCTTGATGGTGAATAATATTGACCAGTTTGTGAGGGGGTCAGTGTAGGTGTAGGGCTTGACTGTTCCTCTTGGGTATTCTGTCTTAAATGCCTTCCTACCTGTTAGCACTCCACCGGATCTCCGATGCTGACAAGAGACCCGCAAAGGGAACGACAAACCAAGTTCTCACCAAGTAGCTAGCCCTACTAGGCAGGAGAGGTCTCTCTCCAAGGGATCACATCCAAGAGGGCTAGATCAATTAGGTTTTAGGCTAGGTATAGTAGCGCAAGGTTTTTTATTTGGTTGATTTGGGTGTTTTATAAGTCAATTAGGTCAAAGTGGTAACTAGCTCAGGGAAAATAAGATCAAAATTGCAGACATATGATGGGGCAAGGTAGGTAAGAAATCAAACACTTGGGGGTTCTTAGGTGATATGGATCATACTCATGAGGTGCTAAAAAGAGCATGAAAGTACATGAATTCTTTTTAAACTAAAGAAATGAAAAAAATTATGGTGATTCTCCCAAAGCAGAGCATAAAATATGTATTCTGCTTATCAAACTTGAGAATCAAACATATCATAGAATTGGAAGGAACATGGAAAGTAAAAAAAATTGATACATATACAACAGAAGAAGAAACTATGCCAAATTATAGTACTACATGAATCTCAAAAGAATAGTTGCAACTCATTAAATATATTCCTGCCAAAATTTGAATACACTAGTGTCTCTGATCAATAGAAAAGAATCCAACCTTGTCTAATGAGTGAAGAGGTGAAATATATAGGCAAGAAACAAATTCTCCCAACCTCAAGGGTCGAATCCGTGAGTTGAGGAGATGATCCACAAAATCCTGAACTGAAAACCCAAAGACTAGGGAGGCCAAACAAACTGTCTCCTTGTTTTGGTGAAACTGATTCATTCATCCATGAAAACACTTTTAACTAATGTATTTACATCAATTATTTACATCAGTAAAATTCACATTTTCCAAGGTCAAACTTAGAAAACTAAGAAAAAATTAGAAATATGAGTCGCTTCTTAGGAGCACAATGCCAACTTCAAGCCAACTTTTGAGGGGTTTGTCGATGTCAAAATTGAGCTTTGGATAGCTAATTGGAAATCCTATCCTATATAGTTTCCAAAAATTATGATTTGTAGCCCTCCCGATCCAGATTTATGCGGGAACACAACAGAATACACATGTAACCATAAATACAAATATGCAACAGAAATAACACTTCATTTCATTAGTATCAAAGAACTGAAATTTTCTTACAGACATAATAGAAATAAACTAGCTAAGGCGCTAGTAGCTTATCTCTGAGAAGAGATGTGGTGGCTACAGTCCTTTGAACTGAGTTAAAATGAGGCTCGAGGGCCTATTTATTATTTAGAAACAATGGAAAGCCCTAAACATCCAAAAGCCTAACCCTAGGAGATGAAGCTCCAAAACTATGGGCCCCGTTTGGGTAAATTGGTGTTTCAATTTCCCAGGGACGTAACTTTGGCATAATATCTCCTTTTGACGTGCTTAATAGCTCGTTAGAAAGATATATCCAAGGAGTACAACTTTTTGTGCAAGAAAGAGAGGCTCAACTGCTCTCAGGTTTCCCAAAAAACATCGTTTAGGGCCTCAAGATGGCTTTGGAAGTTCAAGACCTGAAAAAATGTCAAAAATAGTAAGTTGTGCCGAAACTAAAAAAATGAAAGAGACAATGGGTGGGCCCCAAGTGTAATAGGTGGGTGGCCACCAATATCCACCTGGATCATTCCTCCCCCCTTAGGAAGAAATGGTATCCATTGCGTTGAGTTCCTCCATGAGATGAGGAAAATTCTGTTGAACTTGGTCCCTTGTGAACCACTTTCCTTGGTGCAGGAGTTGGCCAGCTTTGATAACCCGATATAGTTGGATCTTATGTTGGCGAGTGTTCTTGATTTTCATGTCCATGATACAATCTATGGTGGCCTTTTCCATGAAGTATAGGATTAACTCTGTTGTTGTGAGTTGTTCTGCAATGTCAGAGGTGTCTAGTAGAGATGGGAAGTAGGGACAAAGGAAGTCCACATTAAGTACTGGGTGTAGACCAAGGAATGGTGGAATACTGAGCTCGAAGGCATTGTTCCCTACCACCTTGGTGATGGTGTATGACCCATATTGGAGCGGGCAAAGATTGTGGTTAGGTCCACTAAGGTGATCCTTCTGCAAATGTAGCCACACTTTGTCGCCCACCTGGAAGTTGTATGGTACCTGATGTTGATGATGTCATTGCTTGTACTTGGCATTGGCTCTGTCCAATATGCCATGAAATTGTTGGCAGATGTGTTGAATGCACTCAATGAAGTTGTTCGCTTTGTCAGCTTTAGACTGGACATCATCCAAATCGGCCTGAGTAGCCGCAAATGGCATGGCTACATCAATGGGACATAGTAGTTGGAATCCCAAGACCACCTGAAAGGGGTTGTGGCCGGTTTAGATGTGGAGAGCCAGATTATAGCCATGTTATACATAGGGGAGGCCCTCATCTCATGTGCATGGATGATTTTAATTATACATGCGCATAATGTGTACAATCATGCTGTTGACAACCTCTGTCTGGCCATCATTTTGGGGATGGAAAGCTGTGGAATTAGTGAGCTTGGTGTCAAACATTGACCAGAGGCTAGACCAAAATGTGATGAGGAACCTGCTATCGTGATCTGATATGATAGTTTGTGGGATCCCAAAGTGCACCCAAACACATTTAAAGAAGAGTTTAGCAGTGGCTTCTGCTATGATGTTCTTCTTGCAGGCCGCCATAATGGCCATCTTCAAGAATCTGTCAACGACCACGAAAACAAAGTCATTTCCATGCTTAGTAGAAGGAAGGCCTAACATGTAATCCATGGAGATGGATTCCCAAGGTCGATTAGGGGTAGGTAGTAGAGTATAGAGGCCTTGCTTCTTGATGGTCGATTTGGAAATGGTACAAGCAGTGCAGGTTATGATGTACTTCTCGACATCCCATTGAAGGTTCGGATAATAGAAATACTTCTGCACTATTGCCACTATTTTCTCGACCTCGAAATGCCCAATGACTTGAATTTAGTGTGCTTCCCGTATCATCTTTGCGCGCTCGGTTGAAGGAACACAAAGGTGTCCCAAGTGACATAACAGTGCATCTTGGAGGTGAAAATTTGGAACTTGTGTACCCCCCAAGAGTGCCTTGTATGTGTGGCCGAATTCTGGATCGCTCTTGTAGAGAAGCAGCCAATCAGAAATATCGTGCCCACAAGAGTTGATAATGGTGGTTAGTGCCACGATAGTTGGTCGGCTAAGGCAGTCTGCAACATTATTGGTGCTACCCTTCTTGTACTTGATGTTCAAATGTAAATGTTGCAGATATGTGGACCACTTTGGATGGCGATCATTCTACAACTTCCCTTGTATCTATATGAATTTTATGGGTCAGTGGTCTGTGTGGATGACTTTTCCCTTCCCCAAAATGTAATGCTTCCATTGTCGATAAGCCTGCACAATGGAATACATTTCTTTGTCATAAGTGGGATACTTGCAAACTGTGTTGGACAATGTCTCACTGTGATATGCCACTGGAATGTCCCTATTGAGTAAGAACTACCCCAATAGCATAGCCAGAGGCATCTGTCTTGATCTAAAATGGTTGTTGCAAGTCTGGTAATGTGAGCATGGGGGTAGAACAGAGGTGATGTTTTGATTCTATGAACGCCTTTTGTTGAGATTCTGACCAAAATAATTTTTCTCTAGCTCCTCCCTTGATGACTTGACTCAAGGGCCATGTGATATGAGAGAATCCCAACACAAACCTGTGGTAGAAATTAGCAAGACCCAAAAAGCTACGAAGCTCTATTATAGTGGTTGGGGCTGGTCAGTCTTAAATGACTTGGATCTTGGTTGGATCCACATGCACCCACCTTTCATCAATAATGTATCTCAGATATTGAACCTGGGTCATGCCAAAAATGCACTTCTCTAAATTGGCACACAACTTGTGTTGTCGTAGTGTTTGGAGGACTTGTCATATGTGGTGGAGGTGCTCTTCCCAAGTCTGGCTAAAGATCATAATGTCATCCAACTACACTACTACAAATGAGTTGGTGAATGGCCACAAGATGTCGAACATCAACCTCTTGAAGGTTGCGGGAGCATTTGTCAACCCGAAAGGCATGACCAACCATTCAAAAAGGCCCTCCTTAGCTTTGAAAGTAGTCTTCCACACATCAAAGTGTTCGATGGGTACCTGGTGATACCTAGACTTCAAGTCAATCTTGCTGAAATATTTCGCCCCTTTGAGTTGGTATAGAAGGTCATCAATCCATCGGATCGGGTACCTATTCTATACAATGATCTTGTTCAGCGCCAAATAATCAATACAGAGTCTCCAAGTCCCATCCTTCTTCTGTACTAACATGATCAGGCTCCCACAGGGCGATGAACTTGGACGGATGTGACCTTTCTGTAGTAGCTCTTGAATTTTCCTCTTAATTTCATCGTTCTACAGAAAAAAGCGCCGATAGATCAGCTCGTTGGGTAGCAGCGCACCTGGGGTCAGATCAATGGGGTGCTTGACCTGACAGTTCAGAGGCACCCCTGTGGGTGAGGTGAAAATGTCCCCATACTCCTTCATAACCTTGTCCATTTTGTGTTGTCGTGTAGAGGAGCCATGTGTAGAGGTCGTGGGCACAATCTTCTTCTTGCCCTGGGGCGGATCATCAGGAAAAAAAATTTCCTGGTTTGGGAAATGAGCTTACTGCATTGATTTTCAATAACTAAAGAGATAGTGATAGGCGGTGGTACCTTTGGTATCCTATACAACTTATTTCCCAAGGTAACAATAACAACAAAAGGCCGTGACTCATACATAGCATGTTGCGTCCACAAGTATGGTTGGCCTAATAATACATCAGAAACATAAATAGGAACAATGTCACATAATACCTCATCCGTGAAGGGCTTGATGCTATAGGGAAGGTGGCACTATTGGCTGACACGAAGACCCTGTCCTTGGTGAAGCCACCTGATGGTGTATGGATGTGGGTGCGTTGTGGTCGGAAAGCCCAACTGATTCACGATATCTGCTGAAATGAGGTTCTTTTGGCTCCCATTTTTGACAAAAAACTATATTGGGGAACCCTTTACCCACATCTAAAAGTGGAAGAGCCGTTCTGCCTCCTCTAGATCCTCTGGCTCCTCCTTCTGGATCTTCATAGCGGCAACAGTGGCATTGGGGTCTACATCAATAATCTATTTCCATTTGTCATCCCCCTTGCCAGGTTTTTATTCAAAGTCAGAGCATGCATCTAATTCATAAGTCCTCATCTTGGTCATGAGCGACTGCTTGGCCTGACACTCACTTGTGTTGTGAGTGGAGCTCTTATGGAACTCACACCACTTTCCTGTGTCCTTATTTGGCTTCGCGGTGTTGTTCTTTTCTTGTGTCTTTGGCAGGTTGTTTCGGGCCGCCATGCCTTGGCTTTGTCCTTTGTTCTGTAGTTTGGGGGCACCTTTCCTTTGACTTTGATTCACAGATCCAAAGTCTCACTTCTTATGCTTGAATTTCTGCTCAATCTTGGTAGAATATCGGTATGATGTACCAAACAAGGAGATGTCGAGGAACTCCATTTCCTCCCAAATGTATCTATGTAGACAACTGCGATACTTTAACACCAAATGTTTCTCTGAATCTATGATACCCAACTTTTTATGCAGGGTATGGAACAGATTCGTCAGCTCATGCACATCTTGATCCCTTTGTTTCCACAGCATGGTCCATTGTATGTACTTGTCCTCATAGCTCCCCACGGGATAGTATTGTTCCTTGATGGCATCTCAGAAATAATTCCAAATGGGTATGGCTGATAATAGAGAGGTTTTTGTCTCATCCTTTTTCTCACAGTAGGTTTCCCACTAGTCCTTGACATGGGGGGTAGCTTTGAGGAATTCAAAAATAATCTTCTCCCAATCAGAAAAGTCATGGACTGAGAAATATATTTCTAATAGATTCAACCATCTATCTATGAAATTTTCATCTATTTGACCCTCAAATATGGGAATGTCAAAGTTTTCTTGTACCTTAAAGGGAGTTGCACCTCCAGAGTGGCTGTTGGATGCAGATGCGCCGCCGGTGGGCAGTCGTTGAAGGATCTGAGCAAATTTATCCATCATCGTGTTCCTTTGTTTTTCAAGGGCCTCCTCGAGCAATATTTTGATAGGATCTCCTGCTCCCTCATCTTTCTTTTCATCCCCCATGGGCGACCGTCAGGGTTTGCGAGGCTGATATTGCAAAGGTTCAATCAGATCGAGCCCCAAATCCTTATACCTCGACCTCATTGGGGACATGCAAATAAGGATCGAGAAAAAACACAATGCTCTGATACCACTGATCCAGATTTATGCAGGAACGTAAAAAAATACACATGTACTATAAAAAACGGCTCCGGAAGTTTAGGACCCGAAAAATTGTCAAAAATAGTAGGTTGTGCCGAAACTAAAAAAATGAAATAGACAATGGTGGAGCCCCAAGTGGAATAGGTGGATGACCACCAATATCGACCTGGATCACCTCCAAAAGTTGAATCTTCCAAGATTGGTCAGGAGTGTAGCGCCGCCTTGCAAGACACTTTCGGAGGAATTCTCAAACTCCAAATTGAGCTCATGATAGCTCAGTGTAAATATATTCCAGTCTAGTTTTCATTTGACCTATCAAGTCATTTTGACAATAAATCAGGGAGAAAAGTTGATTTTCCCAAGACTACTCCAGAAGTGCAACAACTCTCCTATAACAACAATATTTTTATCATTCCTCCTAAAATATAACACCCATGTAAACCATGAAGGATTTTTTTCTTCCTTGGTCTATTATTAACAAAAACCTCTTACATTTTTGTGAAATTGATCTCCATTTGGTCAGAAACATACTTTGAATAAAAACTGGCCATATGTGTAGCGAATGATTTGAACCTTGGAATGAATTCTTGAAAATGATGGAGACATGATTTTTATGAGCTGGAATGGCCTTATACTTGCTTATATGACCTCCCTTATGCCTCATTTTCTCTTATGTCTCTGATTCCATAGAAAAACCTAGCTCAATGGGAGAGGAAATTAGGGTTTAGTGTAGGCAAAATAAGGGATTTGGGAAATTTATAAGAATGAAGGGAAATAAAGGGGATAGGGGGCTTATAAATTCTTAGGATAATATTTGGAGTTAGGGAGGGATGTTAGGAAGTAGGGAAAAGTGTAATTTCAAGGATTGAGTCAGGGGAATGGGTCAAAAAGGGAAAAACACATGCCTAGTCTAGAAAAGTGTCAAATTGTAGCAATAGGCTAGGGGTTGTGGAAAAATGATGATTTTGAGGGATAGGAATGATGGGAAGTGTTTATGAATGTATATTAAGGATAGGGGAAGGTGTAAGAGCATAGGGATACATCTTATGTTGATTATTTAACCATGGAAGGCACAGAACCAAGAAAAATTCCCTCAAAACCCTAGGAGAGGGAAATGATCTTTCCAAGCACAAATAAGAGAAAAATATGGTAAGCACAAAGCCACATACTTGGAAATGGTAGTTTGGAACCTGAAATTTTTGAAAACCTTTGACTATTACTACTCCTTCAAAATATGAATTCGATGGTGAAATGACCAATTTTCATGATTTTGACCCTATGAACTAATGATGACACAACATGGAAGAATGAGATGAATGATGACTATGGGAATATTTCAACAATGAATGACCTGACCATGATTATTTCCATTGACCATGGAGGTGAAAGGAGTAGTAATGATCTAAATACCCTAATCAGTGACCGAATTTTTGCATGACCTGGTGGAATAATAAAAAATTTCTGAGTGAGAACCCTAACGTGACATGAAAAAGTTAATTTTGATCACTGGTGGAAGGATGAAAATACTAACACTAAAATTGGCTCCAGCTGGGGATGGTAGCTCCTCAGAGGTGCCAAGAACACCGTAGACCAAGTAGCCTAACCATTGGGCACAGAGTAAAAAGATAAAAACTGAATTGAATACCAAAAAATTGACTCAATAAGCTAAATCAAGACTTGACTGATATTTTTTTATAAAACTGACTTAAAACTAATTGAAAATAAAAAAAATACTAAAATTATTGATGGCAGCATATCACCGAGACTTGAGGGCTTCAAATCATAATGACAACCACTTGCCTTCTGAAGACATATGTACAATCGCATGAAGTGATCCTTCCAGTGTAACCAATCCAATAGATGGCTACTGAAATTATGCTCTCATTTTCTTCATGCAAGAAGAAAAAACAAAAAATAGGCCACTCCAAGTGTCCACTAAACATGTGCTTCTGTTCCATGAAAACAAGAAAATACATCTTCCTTGCTAATTGTAGAAAATGAGTAAAAGGATCTTCAAAAATATGAAATGTTACCTTGTCTTGAGATCCATAAAAAACACAAGCACACTCTTCATTCTGATCTGAAAAAACAATTGGTTGTTGATCCATAGGAGGAAATAAGTAAGTGTGACTTTCTGCTATCTGAGTGTTGGTTGCAAATTCCTGAAGCATAGGAAACTATGACTCTATCACTTGCACATTGTCTCTCTTAGGCTCATACTCCTCAAATTCATAGTCTAAATCATCCTTGAATAGAAAACATTCTTTAAGATTGTTAAGCATGAAAACCTTATCCTCTTCATGAAATAAAATAGTCCCTGTTAGTTGATCTCTTTGCAGGAACTCATCATCACAAATTTTCTTACTCTCAACAACTTCCTGTATAGTTTCATCAATCTCATGACTGTCATCATTTAAACTCAGATTTTCATTTTCAATAATGGAAGACTTTTCACTAACACATTCTTGACTATGAGAACACCGTAAACCTGCATTAGCTTGGTCTATAACATGAATGTTCAGGAGCTGATGTATCTCATCTTCAGACAAAGGAGAAAACTAAGTTTTATAGTAGTAATTATTGACTTGATGATTTACACTTTCAATATCGGGAATTGGAATTTATCTTCCTTGGTCCCATTCTTTTTCATCCAAGGAGGAAGCTATTGATTATTTTTGGGAGGAAAAATAGTAGAGGGCTTCTATGATCTTATCAGCTAGACACTCTTCATCCCCATACAAATTTTCAAGTAACTCAATGACATTTTCAGAAATCTCAAAATAACTATCAATCATCGACATGGAAGTATTAGAGCTTTGATAATGTTTAAAGAAAACTGAATGAAATTCTTTTAGAGAATATAAAATAGCAGATGGTATAATCTTGTACCATGATCTTGCTTGTTCCTCCAAGGTAGCCATAAAAATATTCATTAGGCAATATTTAGGAAACTCAATCTTTAGTATGTGAATATGAAAATCAAATTTACCAAATGAAAACTAGCATCTTCACCATCCCGACCCTTAAAATTTGACAGTCCTGATTGCCAATCTATACAAGGAATATGGTTCGGAAAACCAATAATATGAGATTGATTCATAGGAGCATACCTTTGAGAAATTGAATCCATTTTGACAACAGCGTGTTCACCAAGAATATCTTCAAACTACCGGTTCTTGAAAAGTGGAGTCGCGATGAAAATTACGAACCTTTGGATTCTTTGACACTGGAGTCACCAGGTGAATGATGCACAACATTCTTGTGCCTGATCATTGTTCACCACCAAAAATCAGATCTAAACTTTGATGATTGTTGTCCCAGGGAAGATCTGTCACTTTCTCCCTAGTATGGTCCCCAAGATGTTAACACTCCATCGGATCTCTGAGGCTGAGAAGAGACTAGCAAAGGTAACTACAAACCAAGCTCTCACCAAGTAGCTAGCCCTATTAGGTAGGAGAGTGCTCTCTCCAAGGGATCATAGCCAAGAGTCTTGGATCAATTAGGTTTTAGGCTATGTATAGTAGCACATGGGTTTTGATTTGGTTTGTTTGGGTGTTGGATGAGTGAATTAGGTCAAAGAGGTAACTAGGTTAGGGAAAATAAGATCAGAATTGCAGACATCTGATGGGGAAAGGTAGGTAAGCACTCAAAAAATTTAGGGTTCTTAGGTGAGATGGACTAGATTGACGAGGTGCTAAAAAGAGCATGAAAGTACATGAATTATTTTTTAACTGAAGAAATGAAACAATTATGGTGATTCACCAAAAACAAAGCATAAAAGATGTATTCTGCTTATAAAAATTGAGAATTAAAAATATCATAGAAATGGAATGAACATGTAAAGTAAAAAACATTCATACATATGCAACAGAAGAAGAAACTATTCCAAAGTACAATACCACGAGTCCCAAAAGAATAGCTGCAACTCATCCAATATATTCCTGCCAAAATCTGAATACACTAGTGTCTCTGATAAATACAACAACATCCAACCTTGTATAATGAGTGAAGAGGTGAAATATATAGTCAAGAAACAACTTCTCCTAACCTTAGGGGTCGAATGCCTGAGTTGAGGAGCTGATTCACAAAACGTTGAATTGAAAACCCAAAGACTAGGGAGGCCAAAATATTAACAAACTCTCTCCTAGTTTTGGTGAAACTGATTCATTCATCCATGGAATTTTTTTTACCTAATGTATTTACCCTCTAGCAACTCAAAAATATATTAATTACATTTACATCAATAAAATTCACATTTTCCAAGGTCAAACTCAGGATACTAAGAAAAAATCATAAATATCAGTCATTGGTCAGGAGCGCAATTCCAACTTCAAGCCAACGTTTGAGGGGATTTGCAATGTAAAAATTGAGCTAAGTATAGCTCATTCGAAAGTATGTCCTATATTTTTTCCACAAATGTATTGGGTTTCCAAAACTTATGAGTGTTAGCCCTCCAAAAGTTGAATCCCCCAAGACTTGTTAGGAGCGCAGTGCCAGTGTCAGGAGCATAGCGCCACATTAAAGGCCACTTTTGGAGGCCTTCCCAAACTCCAAATTGATCTCATGATATCTCATTGGAAAGATATTCTAGTATAGTTTTTATTTGACTTATCCAACAAGTCATTGTGAAAATAAATTAGGGATAAAAGTTAATTTTCCCAAGACTACTCCAGAAGTGCAACGACTCTCCTGCAACAACAATATTTTTAGAATTCGTCCAAAACCATAATAAAAAATGGAGGTTGTTATTCCTTGTTCTATTATTAACAAAAAAATGTTTCATTTTTGTGAAATTCATTTCCATTTGGTCAGAAACATACTTTGAAGAAACACTTGCCCTGTGTGTAGCAAATGATTTGTACCTTGGAATGACTTCTTGAAAAATGAAAAAGGCATGATTTTTATGAGCTGGAAAGGCCTCATGCTTCTGATATGACCTCCCTTATGCCACCTCTACTCAGATGTCTCTGATTCCATAGAAAACCCTAGCTCAATGGGAGATAAAATTAGGGTTTAGTGTAGGAAAAACATGGGATTTTGGAACTTTATAATAATGAAAGGAAATAAAGGGAACAGGGGCTTCTAAATTCTTAGGAAAATATTTGGAGGTAGGGAGGGATGTTAAGAAGTAGGGGAAAGTGGAATTTCAAGGATTGAGTGAGGGGAAGGGGTCCAAAAGGGAAAAACACATGCCTAGTCTAGAAAAGTGTCAAATTGTAGCAATAGGCTAGGGCTTGTGGAAAAATGATGATTTTGAGGGATAGGAGTGATGGGAAGTGTTTAGGAAGGTATATTAAGGATAGGGGAAGGCGTAGGAGCATCAAGATACAAATTTTGTTGATGATTTAACCATGGAAGGCATGAAACCAAGAAAAATTTCCTCAAAACTTTAGGAGAGGGAAATTAGCTTTCCAAGCACAACTAAGAGACATATATGCTAAACACAAAGGCACTTACTTGGAAATGATAGTTTGGAACCTGAAATTTTTGAAAACCTTTGACTATTACTACTCCTTCAAAATATGAATTTGATGGTGAAATGACCAATTTTCATGATTTTGACCCTATGACCTAATGATGACACAACATGGAAGAATGAGCTTAATGATGACCATGATGACTATGGGACTCTTTCAACAATGAATGACCTCACCATGATGATGTCCATTGACCATGGATGTGAAAGGAGTAGTAATGATCTCAATTCCCTAAACAGTGAACAAATTTTTGGATGACCTAGTGGAATGATAAAAATTTTATGAGTGAGACCCCTAACATGACATGAAAGAGTTAATTTTGATCACTGGTAGAAGGATGCAAATACTAAAACTAATACTACCTTTCTCCTTGAATTAACACTGTTGAAAAATTCATCTACTAGGAACTTGTCTCATGTGGTTATGTTATTCTCAAGATGATAAATAACTAGAATTTTGATTAAACCCCTATGATAAATATTGTGAAGAGAATAATCTGGAGTTCTTTGTATTTTTTGAGACATTGTCAAGAGAGATTTATAGAGGAAGAATGAGAGGTTCATAGGTTTAGATCCTAAAATATGAGCTAAAAACCTCATATGATACTGATACAATGTGGAAAACCTACCTTCACAGGTGATATAACGCTACACTAGTAATAACATCTTTCCATTTAGGCCTAAAATAAGAATTATGGATAGTAGGGGTCCAATCTACATTTTCATTCTCAGGCTTAAGATATTGATTCAAATCTGATTTAAGCAATGTTTTTCTTTTATACCATGACTCACCTATAGTCGATAGCTGGGTAGCTCGTGTTATGATGGTCTTTGTGATCCTGAAGGTCCGAGACCCCAGCTTGACCTGCTCTCCATTGAAAGACTCAAAAAATGCCTGAGCAACTGCAACATTTTCTCCTGAGAACTTCTTAAAAAACCGATACCATCCTGCTGCTTGGAACTGTGGCTTTTCTCGGTGATCAACAAAACGTGTATAGGCAGGTTTTGAATGGTTTACCTTACCACCCTTACCCATTTCATTAACAACTAACTTAACTTCTAATACACACCTGTAAAACTACGAACAACAACCATCCACGAATCCCTAACTGCTTGCACAAGGTAACAAACTTCTTGTTGGAGGATAAGAAACTTCTTGTTGTAGGTTTCTCAGGGTAAATGGGAAACATATATCTGCATGCCCTTAATCATGGTGAGGTTAAGTGACTCGGAATCAAATGAGTTAAATTTTGGTGCCAACTCACTCGACCTAACATTTCACTCCATCGAATAATTTAACTAATTTCTACTCATAATTCAATGTTGATATACTTCAATTTTAATGAGTAGCATTAGATTACCTAGCCTTAGCAAATAAAATAGCCAACCCCCTTCTAATGAATCCTCCAATTAGAAATAACCACCTTTCAAAATGGAAATACCTCTTGTTTTAGTAGACATTCAATTATTCCAAAGAGCAGTGTGTTAGGTCCCTATATTACTAGTATAGTCCCTTATTGTTGTTATTGTGACCCCCTTATTTTTATTATTGTGCCCTTAAATTATTATTGTTAGGTCGGTTAGGATTACAATGTGGCCTGATGGACTCCTATATATAGAAAGGAGGTTTTGTAATTTATATAATCCAAGAATTGTTCATTTATGTAATGTATTGGAGGTTGTCCCATTGAAGTGTCCTATTTCTAAGGAATTTATATCTCTTTTCTTCTATTTTTGGAGCCGGTTTCACAACATTTGGTATCAGAGCTTTGGATTCTAGGGTTTTCGCTGCTCCAAACCGGTCATCATGGAATTTTCACTATAAATATTTTTCTACGAAGGTTTAGAAGCTGATATTTTTAAAGTGTGAAGTTGAAGTCTTGAGGAACATCGTCGCAAAATTTCAGAGGTTGGTTCTCAATAATTTCGAAGATATTATTTGTGCAAGTTAGGGATTTTTATAGGCTCTTGAATTTAACCTAAATAGGTCATTGTGGAATTTTCCTTATAACTTTGTTTCTACGAAGATATAGAAGATGAAATTTTTAGAGAGCGAATCCTAAATCCTAAGGAACATTGTCAAAAACCTTCAGAGCTTGGTTCGCAATAGTTTTAAAGATATGATCTGTGGAAGTTAGGTCTTTTTTAGGCTCCCGAATTTCATCTCAAAGAGGTTATCATGGGAAACACTTCATAACTCTCTCTCTGAGCATCGGATTAGAATGTTGTAAAACGTTTCCACAAGTACAAGGACTATAGTTCCTTGTCTATCAGTTTTAGAGCCAAAGGAAGAAACAATGACACGTGGCAAGTCGTACAAGTTCGCTCTACTGAACCAGTCCATAATTGGGTCATTGTCAGAGATTGGACATAACATTTCCTTGAAGAATCCAAATCAGGTCATAATTGTGACATTTGAAAGAAGCTTCAGAGGGCTACTACAAGGCCAAAATTTAGATATTGAGGATTTGAAATTGTAGATATAATTCAATTTCAATATAGAGCTCCTCAAACGCACGTAAAAGGTGTGTATTTTTTTTCCTGAATTGCATAAGTCTTGTTTGAAGAATCAAGTTGAATTGATTCTAGGGGCATATTGTAGAATAGATATCAGTATTGGATTCTAAAATGGCCCCTAAAAATAATTCAACACCCATTAAGCCTTTAGAAGGCTCTACTATGACTCATGAAGATGAAGAATGGCAACACGACATATCAAAATTAGAAGAGCAAGTGCAACATATTTCGCTCTCGCAAACAACAACAAAAAATTACATGGAAGTTTTGAAGAAAGGCGTGGAATCTAAGATGGATGGTTTGAAGAATGGCATGGAATCTAAGATAGATGGCATGGAAGCTGGCATGGAATCTAAGATGGATGACATGGAAGCTAAGATCGATGAGAAAATGGAAAACATGAAGAATGATATAAAAGCATACATGGAAGGTTTGACAAAGTTGATACAAGAAATGTTTCCTAATGGTGAAAATATAGTACAGGAAAATCATGATGAGAACAAAATAAATGTTAATCGTGATATCATAAAATCTGATGTTGGCGGGATGAACCACCATATTCCAAAAATGGATATGAGGAAGTTTGATGGAAAGGATCCTGTAACATGGATACTACATATGGAGCAATATTTTGATCTCCATAATGTGAAAAACACACCTGAGTCGCATGCAGCTTTACATTTGAATAAAACACATTTGTATGGTATCGATGGCTTTGCTCCCGTAAAAAAATTGTCACTTGGTCAATTTTTATGGAGGAAATGATAGCACATTATGAGGATACATAGAGAAACACTTTCTTTAGCTAATTGAAAAATCTCAAACAAAAGTGTTCAGTGGGGGAGCACATTGAGGACTTCCAAAAATTGAATATAAGGGTAACCGATATTCGAGAGGAACACAGGATTGATCTCTTCATAGGTACTTTAAAGGATAACATCGAACATGAAGTTCGCGTTCTATAACCTGATTCATTGGAGAAGGCATTCAGGTTGGCAAGAAAAATTGAATGTAAAATTATGACGACAAGGAAGCTTACCACTCACTTCTATAAAGATGGAAGTGTTGCTACTCCTAGATTTCCACAACCTAAAAGGTTGACACCACAAAAATTGGAAGAAAAAAGAGAAAAATGGATTTGCTATAGTTGTGACAGAAAATACACTAAAGGTCATAAGTGTCTTGAGAAGAAATTATTTTACATAGATTGTGAAGAGGAAGAAGAAAGCCGAACAAGAAGAGGATATACACCGGGAACCAACCACAGAGGGAAGAAATGAGTGGAGCCATATCATGTAATGCATTAGCGGGAATTACTACTCCTAAACTATCAAGATAGAAGGACAAATCAGGAAGAAAAAGGTAATAGTATTTCTTAGGTAATTATTTATAATTTTATTCATTGTAAGGTAGCTAAGGAATTGAATTGTTTCCTATACCCAACACCAGAATGTCAAGTGATGGTTGCAAATGGAGGAAATATAAATTTCTCTATAAAATTCCATAATAAAAATCTAACCATGGGGGAATATGTATTTAATAGTCCAATGCTTTCCATTCCTATGGGAGGTGCCGATGTTGTACTTGGAGTACAATGGTTACAATCTTTGGGGACGACAACTTTTAATTTTCAAGAAATTTTCTTGAATTTTTTTTTCAGAAGGAAATGAAGTCGAATTACAGGGTATTTCAGGGAAGACATGAAATATAATAAGCTCTAATGTCGTGACAAAGCTTCTAAAGAAAGAACAAGGAGGCGTAATTGCACAATTATGCTCACTAGAAGTTCCAACATCAAAATCAACTATTTCTGCAGATCTCCAAAAAGTCTTGGACAATCATTCTAAGGGTTTTGAAACTCCTAAAGGACTCCCACCTATTCATGATCATGATCATGTTATTCATTTTATTCCAGGAAGTGTTCCTCCAAACATCATGCCTTATAGATATCCTTATGTCCAAAAGAGCGAAATTGAACGTATGATTGCAGAAATGTTAGAGGCTGGTATAATTCAAGCTAGTCAAAGTTATTTCTTTGCTCCTATAGTATTGGTACACAAAAATGATGGATCACAGTGCATGTGTCCAGATTATAGGGAGCTCAATAAGCTCACCATTAAAGATAAATTTCCCATTCTTGTGATTGATGAATTACATGGAGCAATTTATTTTACCAAGTTGGATCTTCGTTCATGATATCATCAAATTAGAATGAAAACTAAAGATATTCCGAAAATGGCATTTCCAACTCATGAGGGTCATTATGAATTTTTGGTCATGCCATTTGGCCTTACCAATGCACCTTCTACATTTCAAGGGTTGATGAATTCCATTTTCAAACCATTCCTTAGAAAATTTGTGCTAGTATTTTTTGATGATACTCTAATCTACAGCAGGTCTTGGAAGGATCATGTTCAACATGTTGACAGGGTGCTCAAACTATTGTAGGAGAAACAATTATATGAGAAAACATCCAAATGTTTCTTTGGAGTACAAGAGGTGGAATATTTGGGTCATATTGTATCTCATGAGGTTGTTAAGGTAGACCCTAACAAAATTAAAGCCATTAAAGAATGGAAAGTCCCCACAACCATAAAGCAGTTGCGAGGATTTCTCAGGTTAACAGGGTATTATCGCAAGTTTGTTAAGAATTATGGGAGAATAGCAGCACCTCTAACAACAATATTGAAGAAAGATGCATTTTCATGGAATCCTGAAGAAACTAAGGCCTTTGAACATCTTAAAGAGTCAATGTGCCTAGCACGAGTCTTAGCTACGCCAGACTTCACAAAAACCTTTATTGTGGAATGTGATGCCTCAGGAAATGGAATTGGTGATGTTTTAATGCAAGAAGGAAGACCCATTTCTTTTGAAAGTCATCCAAGCAAAGGAAAGTATTTACATAAAGATATTTATGAGAAGGAAATGTTAGCAATACTGCATGCACATAAGAAATGGTGAACTTACCTAATGGGAAGACACTTCAAGGTAAAAAATGATCATGATAGTCTTAAACACTTTTTGGAAAAAAAATTATCTTCAGAAGAGCGGCAAAAATGGGTCACAAAGATGTTGGGTTATGACTTTGAAATAATCTACAAAAAAGGGAAGCTAAATGTTGTTGTGGATGCACTCTCAAGAAAGAGTGAAGAGGTGGGAGGATTTCTTTGTGCCATTTCTATTATCCAACCATATTGGATAATCGAAGCAAGGGATGAATGGAAGAAGGATGAAGAAGTGTGGACACTCATTCAAAAGTTGCAGCAAGATCCTAGTACATCTGATACATTTAGTTGGAAAAATGATTCCTTATGGTACAAATATCGCTTATATCATTGTAGGAATTCCCAACTAAAACAAAATATTCTTTTGGAATTGCACACTTCTCCTTTAGGAGGACACTCAGGATTTTAAAAAACTTTCCACAGGGTGAAGAAAGAATTTTTTTGGGATGGCGTTAAATCTGACATTCAAAATTTTGTGGCGGAATGTTTGATTTCCAGCAGAATAAAGTTAAGACAATTAAGACCCCGGGTCTTTTACAACCTTTATCCATTCCAAGTCAACATTGGGAGGATATTTCAATGGATTTTATCACAGGTTTACCTAATTCCGAAGGAAAGAGTGTCATCATGGTGGTAGTTGATAGACTTACTAAGTATGCACACTTTTGTGCATTATCTCATCCATTTAAAGCAAGTACAGTTGCTACTACATTTATGGATAGAATTCAAAAGCTACATGGAAGCCCAAGGGTTATTGTGAGCGACAGAGATCCCATTTTTACTAGAAATTTTTGGACGGAGTTATTTTCTTGTTTGGGTACTCAATTAACTCATAGCTCATCTTATCATCCTCAATCTGATGGTAAAACTGAGATAGTAAATAAATGTTTGGAAGGATATCTTCGTTGTTTTGTATATGATAAACAAACACAATGGGTCAAGTGGTTACCTCTCGCTGAATGGTGGTATAACACTTCCTTCCATACTGCAGCTAAAATGACCCCATTTATGGCACTTTATGGATATCATCCACCATCCATCACATCATCTTTAAGGGAAAATTCGAAGGTTCAAGCAGTGGAAGATCACATCGAGCATCAGCAAGAAGTTCTCCAACTCTTAAAGGATAACCTGAATTTGGCACAAAATCGAATGAAACAACGGGCATATCAACATCGCAGCGAGAGAAGTTTTGATGTAGGAGATTGGGTATTTTTACGGCTACAACCATACAAACAAATGTCCCTCAAGCAAGCTAAGAAGGATAATAAATTATCGCCAAAGTACTATGGTCCTTACAGGGTGTTGCAAAAGATTGGTACTATGGCATACAAATTGGAGCTTCCTGCTTCTTCGCGAGTACATCCAGTTTTCCATGTTTCATGCTTAAAGAAGGTTATAGGTGAAAATATTCCGGTTCAAACAATATTTCCAGAACTTGATGAGGAAGGAAAAATCATATTGGAACCTGAAGCAGTCATGGAAACAAGAACTCGACAGCTACGGAATCGATCAATTTCAGAGTATCTCATCAAGTGGAAGAACTTACCCACTGAAGATTCTACATAGGAGGATGAGAATTTTATACAGAAGCACCCAGAGCTACTCAAGCGTTGAGGACAACACTTTTTTGAAGGAGAGGGGCATGTTAGGTCCCTATATTACTAGTATAGTCCCTTATTGTTGTTAGTGTAACCCCCTTATTGTTATTATTTTACCCCTATAACCCCCATATTGTTATTATTGTGCCCTTAAATTATTATTGTTAGGTCGGCTAGGATTACATTATGGCCCCACTAAGTTTAAATTGTTGCCCCATGGACTCCTATATATAGAAAGGAGGTTTTGTAATTTGTATAATCCAAGAATTGTTCATTCATGTAATGTATTGGAGGTTTCCCCCTCGAAGTGGTTTATTTCTAAGGTGTTGATATCTCTTTTCTTCTATTTTTGGAGCTGGTTTCACAAAATAGTGTCTTTTCAGCTGAGTAATGTCGTTTCACCTCCTTGTATAGATTGTGAGAATAATAACTAATTTTCTGGAAAAAGTAGCTATTTCTGTATTGCTTATGAAACCGAAATTTCTGAAGAAAATAACTGTATTTGCAGAAAAGGTAGCTATTTTGTGTTATTCCTAAAATAAATGACGACTCTGACATTTTGTCTTTAGCCTTGTATAGAAGATATCATTATGAATAAATAATACTTCTCAAACTAAACCCATGGCCTTAACCAATCTAGGAAGTTAAAGACTTATTTAAAAGAAAATTTACCGTAATAACTCTAAGACACAAAACAAACTATTGGAGTCAAACTTTTTGGATTTTGTTAAACAAAAAGATAAAAAATTTGCACATTTTTAACCCTTCAGGGCCTTCAACCATAGGCTAGGAGACAAAGAGGATCAAAGAAACAACTACATTGGTGGCCAGACTTTGAAAAATTGTAGTGCAAATAGTGGCTCCTATTGGGGATGAACTCCTCCTTGTGAGGCTTCATGGACTATGAATTCAGTGCCTTAAAATCTTAGGGCTTTAGAAATTTAGAAGCTAATGACATGAAATAAATTTTCATTTACTGAACTCAAGACTGACTCTATTTACAAACAAAAATACCATTAGGCATGTAGTTTTATTGAAACAACACTTTGGATATTTACAATGGAAATACTGACTGACTTAAGAAACAAAAACTTTTGAGAAAATGACCATTGACTGGACCTCCAGTCAATTGATCGTCATCTAAGTGCTTCAGCAGAAAAGTGTTATTTTACCGAACTTGAGAAATTTTGAATACCCCGAACCATAACTTGTCAAAATTACCATGATTTCCATGGTATTATCTTATTATATCCCAACAAAATACCAAATCATTTTCTTGAAATACTAGTTGGTTTTCCCTTTTCTCAAAAACAAATTCTACATTGGCTTTGTATTTATGTGATTTGTCCATCAGGGATTCCTGAATTTGATGAGTTTCTATAAGTTGAAGCATCCTTCTCTGAATGGGATTTGAATCACCAGTTTCATCTTGTAAAAAATTCATAGCAGGAAGGGCTAGCTGTAATGGCATCACAACATCAGTACCATAAACAAGATGAATGGGAGAAACTCTAATTGATCTCTTGCTACTCACTTTATCTGCCCAAAGAGCATGAACTAGCTGAGTATCTCAATTTATTTTGTTTTATGGCATCATATTCTTTATGATTCTTACTAGGATTTTTTTTGATGACTCGGCTAACCCAATACCTTGGGGATAGTAAGGGATAGAATGAGTCAAACCAATGTTATATTTCTGACAGAAATTGTTCATCTTGGAATATTTAAAGGCCAATGCATTTTCGGTCACCAAATTTTGAGGGAAACCAAATATAAACATAATATTCTCCAACAGAAATTTAATTATTACCATATACATGTCGTTTCTGGTTGGAATGGCCTCAATCCACTTGGTGAAATAATATGTGGCTGTAAGAATCCACCTGTGATGTCCTAATGATGGTGGATGAATCTCACTAATGAAGTCTAGCCCCCACTACTAGAAAGGGGTGTCTGCTGAAATGGGAATGAGAGGTAGTGGGAGCAGCTTCTGCTTAACGACAAACTTCTGACACTCAGTGTAGGCTCTGACTTTAGAAAAAAAAAATCAGAGAAAAGAGTTGGCCAATAATAGCTAGCTCTTAGAATTTTATTTGCGGTATATTTCCAATATAGATGTCCACCACACACCCCTGCATGTATCTCTGACATAACTTTCTGTGACTCAACTTCATCTACACATCTCAACAAAACTCCTACAGGGTCTTTCCAATAAATATTGTTTTCCATTATGCAATATTTAACGAACTTCAATTTAAATGCTCTTCTATTTTATTTTTCCATTTCTGGAGGACAACTACGATTTAACAAAAAATACACTATATCCTTATACTAATTGGAATAAAATATTTCAGGATAATCAGATATAACTCCTTTATTTGTTTCTTCAGCTACCTCCATATTCAGATTTAGAGCTTTGCAATTTGTTTCTTCCATCAAGCAGGCTAAGCCCTATCCCTTTATTAACTTAGTAGGTTCGATTTCAATGTCAATTTCCAGAATTTTTGTTAACCATCTTCCCCTCCTGCCATCTATGTCTAGCTGCAACCATACATCCTTGATAGAAATATTTGGCACAAAAGTAATGACTTTTGAATGCAGAACATAAAATCGAAAATAATTCGAAGCCTTTACCAATGCATATGCCTGTTTTTCAATCAAGTTTTACTTTGATTCAACATCTCTTAATTCACGGCTGAAAAAAGAAATAGGCTTCTCTAATCCTTCTTTGTTCTTTTGAAGTAAAACTGCAACAATAGTTTCCTCAGAAGCATATGAAAAAGTAAGAAAATCCTTCTCAAAATAAGGGCTGATTAACACTGGGGCTTCAGTAAAGGCAGATTTGATTGCTATGAAAGAGTTTTTTTACTCATCTTGCCACCTGAACTCTGCATATTTCTTCAACAAGGCATTTATATGTTTAATTAGTTCTGCGAAATTTGGAACAAAACACCTCAGAAAATTAATTTTACCTAAAAATGACTGTAACTCTTTGTTATTTCTGGGTAAACCATTTTTCTTTATAGCTTCAACTCTCCGTGGGTCAATGAAAATACCATTTTATATTACTATGTGCCCCAATAGTTTTCCTTCTTAAACAACAAATCATGACTTCTTTAGGTTTAAAGACAAACCAATTTTTCTGCACTTATTAAACACTTGCCGCAAATGTTTTAAATGATCCTCATCAGACTTTGAAAAGACTATTATGTCATCCAAATAAATGACTAAAAATTTGTCATTTTCCCCTGCAAAGGCAATATCCATTGCCCACTGAAATATTGCACCTGCATTTATTAAACTAAAAGGCATCTTATTCTATATAAATGTTCCCGAGGGTGTAGTAAAAGTTTCTTCTCCATTTCTTGTATATCAACTAAGATTTGATTGTACCCTGAAAAACCATCTATGATTGACAACCTCTTTGAGCCTACAACCTTCTGGAAAGTGTGGTCGAGTTTGGGTAGAGGATAATTATCCTTTAGCGAACACTGGTTCAAATTACGAAAATCAACACAAAACTTGTTTCGCCGTTCTTCTTTCAAACCGGGACTATATTAGATACCCAATTAGAAAATATTAAAGGCATAATTATTTTGGCTTCCCACAACTTTTTGATTTCCTTTTCAATGATAGGGAGCAACATGGGATTAATATGTCTTATCTTCTGTGCTACAATATTTTCTTATATTTTAAGAGGAATTTTATGTTCCATTATACTTCTGTCATATGTCTTCAAATCACTGTAGGACCATGTAAAATGTATGCATATTGCGTCAACAACTTGACATATTTAGTTCTAGTTTCTTGAGGAAGAAATTTAGAAACTTTAACATATCTAGGCTTATTTTTTGTACCAATATTGTAGTCAATTGTACTCACTCCATCTGTCTTACTATCAGGCTTTAAAAAGACATAATTATTGTCAAACAACCTCCCTAAAGGAACCAAGCCTTTAGGAATTAAGTTTTTTTTTAGATCAATAATGTCTTTCCCAGCTATAGTCTTTTTAAATGACTTTCTGTTTTGACTTTCAACTGTCTCTTGCTCATTATCAATCTGAATGTCTGAAAATTCCTCTACATATTCCAAGAATTTCTGAATTTCTTTATCATCTTCAAATACTTGCCATTATTTTATATTTTCAGGAATGGAAGGTCTGCTTTTAATCTGAACATCATATGTTTCTATAACATCAAGAGGAACCTTAAAAATACTAGCAGCTATGGCTAGTGAATCTACCATTTCATTTTCTTCTTTGGAAATAAAATTCAAATTAAATGCTAAAAAATAATATTCAATTAAATCCCACACTTCATTTATGTAATGCTTCAATTTTGAATTTTTCACTTGATGATTATCTCTCACCTGTTGTACCACCAACTTTGAATCACCAAAAACAACCAATTGTTCAACTCCCAAATATTTTTCTGTTTTCATATCTAAGATAAGTGCTTCATACTCAATAGTGTTATTGGCAGCGACAAATCTTAATTTGTATGATAGAGTCACTACCTGATGAGCGGGAGAAATAAGAACTACACCAACCCCTGATCCCTCTCTTGATGAGGCTCCATAAAAATATAATTTATAGATGTGCCCTGCTTCTAAATTCTACTCTTTTGTGACTTGAAAATTCTATTTTTTATTGATTTCAAGCTGAAAATTGTTGTTACCCGCAACAAGGTGAAATATATATGACCCCAAATCCTTCTCTTCTACATATATAGGATGATTTAAGGGATTTTTGTGATTACTTATGATACGAGACATTTGTGTTTCGGTATACAATCTCCTAAATTCTCCTCTGAAGACTGGGATAGTGGCATAGCTCATATCCATTTAAAGGGTGCCTCCCAAATTTTTGGACCAAGATCTGGAAAGAATAATTCCAAATCTATATGGTATGTCTGCAACCACTATGTCCATCACTATAATTTTCATGGGGAGCTGGGTAAGGAAAATTACCAAATATTTTATCACTCCTAAACACTTGACCCTTTTAGAGTCGAATGTGTAAATATCATGGTATTTCTTAGTTATTTCTAGTCCTAGTTCATCCATCACTTTCTTAGGCATTAGATTGTGAGAGGCCCCAAAATCTAATAGGCAGTTATGCAACAGTTTGTTGTGAATATTGAGTGAAAGATAAGAAGGTGGAGAATTATCATCATTTTGATCTTGGACATGGCTACCCAAGTAGATGGTACAATTTTCATCCTTTATATTGACTAAGTCAGGAGCAAGAGATGGTTGTAATAGAATTTAAAATGACTCTCTGTAGGCTGGATTTTTCAACAATTCAAGGAGCGAAACCCAAATCTTGATTTTATTAAATTCTGACTTGAAACTGAAATTGAGAGGAGCCAAATATTTATTTTTTGTAGCAGTTTTAATGATTGGGGCAAGATTAGGTGATGCAGGAACATCATTAACTTATGCCTTTTGTTTGGCAACATGTTTTTCAGAATCTTGTTTTTGTTGGGGCTATTGGAAAACTCCTTTAGACCTCATACTATAATTTCTTGTTTGAATTTTAGCCTTATTTTCTCATTTTGGACATGAATATGAGCATATTCATCATATGAAAAGATATTTATCCTAGACTAATCTTCATACTCTTGCAAAGTCAAACAAGTTGACTGGGATGTCTCCCCAACTAGATTTATGTCTTCATCTTCCTCTTCTTGTTCTTGCTGATTTTATTCAACAAAATTATTCAGTGGAGGCTAAACATTTCGATCATCAATATTTATTCTTGGGCATTCTAAAAATTTGTGAGGTTTAAAGGGTCTCCTAAAAGGAGCTTGATTTCTATTTCCTTCATTTTGAATGGGTCTAACAACATGTTTATTTTCTAAATCCAATTTTTTCATTTTCAAACCAAGATATTTAATCAAATTACACATTTGATCAATCTTTTCTTTAGCTGCAAAAGTTTTAGAGGAATAAGAGGTGTTCTCCTCATTCATTTTCTTTTTGTCCTTTTCTCCCTTCCCCTCTTCTATTTTTAGTTTATTTGAGGCCATATTATTGGACTTCACTCCAATGGCAGCCTCATGAATGCCTATCAATGTTTGTGGCTTCTCAGCTCTCAACCACAATGAAAACTTGGAGTCTAAGGCATTTGAAAAGGTTATCATGGTTGTGGTTTCAGGAGATTTGACTTCTACATGAATTTTTTGATAGAATTTATTGAATCTTCTTATAAAGTTTGTCAATGACTCATCAGTCTTCTTCTTTAAAGCTCCAAATTCTATAAGGTAATACAAGTAATCCTTATGGTCACCCCATTTTTTTACAAAGACTTCCTCCAAAGCATATATTCCTGTTACTAAATTTGGTGGAAAATCTCTGAACCATTTACGAGCTTCTCCATCCGAGCTCTGAACATATTCATGCTCAATGTTTTGGTTATCAATATAACTGTAAAAGGAAAATAATTTTTCTTCAGCAGATAATCCTTCTCCCTCCCTTGTATATTTGGGAAAATATTTCAGATAATCCCCTTGAGGAAGAGGATGCAAAGGTTGAGGAAAAGAGAGTGGTACATATCTTGCAGCAACAATCTACTTCATCGTTGTAGGAGGAGGCTGAGCCATGACTTGCTAAGGTACAAATAGTGGATGACTGACTGATACAGATGTTTGAGTGCTTGAAACTATATTTTTTGGAGTTTTTATTTGTTTTAGAATGGAAAAATATTGAAGTTCCTTGGGTTGTTTCTTTAGGTTTTTGTGCTGAAAATAATGGATTTTCAACGAGATGAAAAAAATAATATTTTGTTTCAACCTCTCCAAGAGAATCAAATTTAGATGTAGATTCTTGAAGGATTGGAGTAAGTTCAACCTTGTTTTTTTGAGCTAAAAATTTAGAGAGATTAAAGGTCAAATCTTCAAGATGGTCACCTTCTCCTTGATGAGAAGAGGAGGAGCCAATAGCTGGGTTTTGAAATAGGTGAGAATATTCATGTTGCAGACTAAGAGAGGACTGATATTTAGGATAAGTTTGAAGAAAGCTTAGATTTTCTTTAATATCTTCTTCAGTTAAAATAGCCCTATCTAAGAAGGGTGAAATATCTAATACCTATTATAATTCCCATTCTGTCAACACAAAGGCTCCTGATTCCTGGTTTTCTTCACTGACGCCTAAAGCCTATGATTTTTATTCTTTCAATGGAATAATACTTGTCTCTGATGTACTAAATGATGACTGAGAGATACTTTCAGTAGAATCTAGGCTAACATCATATACTTTATCTTTTATAGAAGCAATTTCAACTTGAAATATTTCAATATAATATTTTGAAACTAAAATTTCATTTGCTTATAAGATAGATGATGGTACCTTTTCTTTTGGAATATAATTTTAATGCACCTTTTTCATTGAATGTGATGTAGCTTAAACTGATTTCTGTTTCCCTCTCACATCCTTTATGATCTTTTATGGGTCAGAGACTGGAGTTACAATAGGTTATCTTTGATTTCTTATTGGGGTAGGTGATCTTGAAATCCCTTGTCCTCGTTGTGGAGTTGCCAGGTGAACCAATTACAATTAGAAAGAGTGACTATTTTTTATTCACCCTTAAAAAATACTACTAGGAATTCATGAAAAAACTTCGGGAGAATACCGAGTTCAGAATCTTTGTCTTCCAGTAGACACACCAAAATATGTTAGCGTTGGAATCAACACTTGGATTGTAACAAGCGCCTAACCAGACACATCTTAAGATCAAGGTATTTTCTTATAGTTTGATTATGATTTGGAAAGTGGTTGATATTCTCACACACATTGGAAAATTAAAGGGTTTCAAACTAATAAATCACTCACACATATGTGGGTACTAGTATTTGATGTGGTAGCAAGGGTAATTTTGTATTCTAATGGTTAGGAGAATATGCAAGAACAATGGGTCTATAGAATAGAAGTCCATTGTTAAGAAGAAAATAAGACAAAATATTTTAGACCTATAATGTATTGATAAAACAAGGATTCTTCAAGGCTTATAAGAATCTCATAATACATTTTAAATATTTCTGTCACAAGGAAAGATTATGAATATTCTCACCATACATATCTCATCCAAAAATCTTGTAAAAAAAGATTGAAAAAATTAGAAAATCATGTACAACTATACCATAAGACTAACAATAACATGAGACAACATATGTAGATCATAATCTGGAATGAAGCTATAGAGTATGGAAACACATAAGCAAATAGACAATACACACATCAAATAATTCATAAGTCCTCAAGAGTGTATTTGGATATTATAAACTCAAAAATATACAACACATGATGTAATGAGATGAATAAATCACGAACCCTTTCTTCATTGATTTACATAGTATACGTACAAAAAGGTTTTCAGTTAAAGCTTCCAAAAAAAGTGAAATTTTGTTTTAGTTACTTTATTACAATCTTCTACATATAGTAAAGCTTATCTTAAACATAATAGAAAAATAGTCTGAAATACAATATTTGGTTTACACATGCATGAAGAGAAAACATGATAGTATGGAGATCGAAATGGCTAAGTTGAGGTGGATGAATTCTCCTCGTTTCTTGGAAAAAAACTTCCTCCACAAAAGTTGCAACTGCTAACTGAAAAGAAACTTGGATCTTTATCCACAAAAGTGGAGCAGTAACCAACTGAAAAGGACACCTGGAAGACAACTTCACTGGATAACACTTGGAAAAAACCATTACTACCAAGTAACATGTACTTTATCATTATCTAGTGTCATTCCTCGAGACAAAAATAAAAAGCTACCTTTTCCTCTTCTTATAAAAATTCTGAAAATAATAGCCACTTTTCTGGAAAAGATAGTTATTTCTGATAATTTTGTATATAGGTCAAAAATGATATGATTCTTCATATTTTCGTTGTTTTAGATATTCAATCATTAAAAAACTAATATAGAAGCCAAAATATTAGTAGCTTCTGCCTTAGTGACCCTCTTATTTGGATTTCGCTTTTGTATTTTCTTTTTATTCTGAGCCTTCTTCTTCCCTGGATCATTTTCTCGACTTTCATCTACGTTTATTATCTCATCTATGAGATTAAGATTGGCTATGATCTTGCTTGCTAACCATAACTTATTCTTTGGTCTGGTATGAGGCATTTTAATATATGGATTAGGAATGTATGAAGACCTCCTTCTTCCATGGATAATTCTTCTTTGTTGACCCTCTTCAAACTTTGTTTCAGTAAAATCTGTTTCACTACTCTCTTCCTCAAATGATGAGTATGAGTGGATTTTCATTTTCTTCTTTCCTTTAGCTGATGAATAGAGAGATGAATAAAGCTGGTATATAGTTGGTTCTTCTGCTGTAGTCTTTGAAACTTTACTTTTCCTGTTAGCTGATGTTTTGAGAGAGGAAAATAGTTGTGCCAGTGTTGGTTCCTTTGTTGATGGAGTGAAATTTTCTTCTTCATTCTCCTGTCTAGTCTCTAGAATAGGGCTTGGTGCTAAGGTTTCAAGGGCGACTTCCACTGAATATCCTTCTTTTGAGATGAGTCTTATTCTGCATTTATTCCTTGAATATGAAGCTACCTCTTCTATTCCTTTAGTAATAGAATTCTTGTCAACTAGAGTATCCTTTTGTTTAAGCTTGCTTGCATGCTCCTGCCTGGAAGAATCCGAGGTTTGTGGCTCCTTAGGTAGTCTTCTGGTATAAACTTCCTTTGCTGGTTGTGTCATAGGTATAGGAGTGGTGTTTGAACTCTAACTATCCTAGCTGAGTTCCTTGTCTGTCTGCTTGATGGTGAAGAAGATTGACTAGTTTGTGAAGGGGTAACTGTAGGTGCATGGCTTGACTGTTCCTCTTAGGTCTTGTGTCTTAAAGGCCTTCCTACCTTTCTCCTTGAATTAAGACTGTTGAAACCTTCATTTTCTAGGAAATTGTCCCATGTGGTTATGTTCTTCTTAAGATGACAAATCACCAACATTTTTATTAACCCTTTATGATAAATATTGTGAAGAGAATAATTTGGGGTTCTTTATAGTTTTTTAGACATTTTCAACAGATATTTATAGAGGAAGAATGGGAGGTTCATAGGTTTAGGGCCCGAAATATGAGCTAAAAACCTCATCTGATACTGATGCATTGTGGAAAAGCTTCCTTCACAGATGATATAACACTGCACTGTGGTAATAACATCTTGTCATTCAGGCCTACAATAAGAAATATGGACAGTAGGGGTCCAATCTACATTTTCATGCTTAGGATTAAGATATGGATTTAAATCTGCTTTAAGCAAAGTTTTTCTTTTATACCATGACTCACCTGTAGCTGATAGCTCGGTGGCTCATGCTATGATGGTCTCTGTGATCCTGAAGGTCCAAGACCCCAGCTTGACCTGCTCTCCATTGAAAGACTTTGAAAATTCATGAGAAACTGAAACATTTTCTCCTGAAAACTTCTTGAAAAACCAATACCATCCTACTGCTTGGAACTGTGGCTTTGCAAGGTGATCACCAAAATGTGTATTTGCAAGTTCTAAATGGTTTACCATAGCACCCTTACCCATTTTTTTAACAGCTAACTTCACTTCTAATGCACACCTGTAAAACTATAAACAACAACCATCCATGAAGCCCTAACCGCTTGCACAAGGTAAAAAACTGCTTGCTGGGGATAAGAAACTGCTTACTGTAGGTTTCTTGGGGTAAATGAGAAACATAAATCTGCATGCCCTTAATCACGGTGAGGTTAAGTGACATGAAATCAAATGATTTATATTTTTGTGCCAACTCACTACACCAAAAATTTCACTCTATCGAATAATTTAACTAATGGCTACTCATAATTCAACCTTGATATGCTTCACTTTTAATGAGTAGCATTAGATTAGCTAGCCTTAGCAAATAAGATAGCCAACCTACTTTTAGTGGATCCTCCAATTAGAAATAGCCACCTTTCGAAAGGGTAATACCTCTTGTTTTAGCAGACCCTAAATTATTCCAAAGAGTAGTGTACTTTCACCCGTGTAATGCCTTTTCACCTCCTTGTACAAATTATGAAAAAAATAGCTAATTTTTTGGAAAATGTAGCTATTTATGTATTTCTTATAAAACCAAATTTTCTAAACAGAACTACTGCATTTTCAAAAAAGGTAGCTATTTTTGTGTTATTCTTAAAATAGCTGATGACTCACACATTTTATCTTTAGCCTTGGTGTTATGAGGAATTCTAATCTACAGATAAACGATTCTTCCTTGAGTGCGGTTTTCTTCACTCTAAACAACAGAGGCAAGGTAAATTATTTTCTCTATAAGATAAACAGATAAACAAAATATGAAGAGACTTAATTTTGATCCTTCGCTTTAGTTCTTCTTCCTCTGTTGCTTGTGCCACTCTCAATCCAGCTGAACTCACCAGATCAATACCTGCAATCAAAACCAAAAGACAACAAACGATGATACAAATATACAATATCTATCTATCAGAACCAGATTGAACTAACTAAATCTGAGAATACATGCACACATTGAGAATACATTCAAAAAATATAATCACATATATGAGAGAAAGAATAAATATCTTTATTGCAGTATTAGGAGGAATAGATTACAACCAGTCGACTAGTTCATTGTCAACCTGATCCAACTTCATCCTATCGTCATCATGCCAAGCATCAATCCGACAACATCATAGTACTTCATCTCTCCAATAATTGAGAATCCAACAACATAACACTACACAAATTTCTTCCTCTCTTGCACTTAGATGAGTGCTCAATTTATAGGTAAATTGTAGGTAGTTTCTCAATAAGTTATATTGAATTGTTTTCTAATAATAGATGAGACATGTTTCCAGGTTCAATGGCGATGAATGAACACATGTATTCAAAGTATGAAACCTATGAGATCTTCTATAAGGCACTGGACATGAGGATATTCGCAGAACAATGATGATATCGCTCCCAGGAGACCAGTACACTCTTAAGTGTCAGGAAGTGCTTTGCATAGCACCATTTCATGAGGGTAAGTTCTTTGCAGCACACTTAGGCCCATTTAGAGGAGCGTTGATGAGTCAATGGGTCATTTTGACTATACTTCAAACATTGAAATTCTCATGAATTAAAGCCATTAGTGGAATGAATTCTCTAGGGCATGTAGCAACTGAATTAGGGGATGATAGAACATTTTCATACTGGTCTTAGGGATGATGCCCAAATTTACCTGTAACATCCCCCCCCCCTAAAGAATGAAGTCAAAATAATGATAATATTTGGATGTGATGTTTTAAGGTGTGATGAGTAGGATTTGAAGCGAACGGTGACCTGAATAAATTGAAAATACATTACATCATGATATCTTTACATCTTGGACATGAATTCTTGAGGGAGGAATACCCATGCTCAACACATAAAATATCATAACATGTACATAAATCACAAAGTCGTCTACATATATAGACATGCCTACAGATATAGACCCATGATAGGATGACCATCTGTATGTAAAGCCATCGTACGGATGATTTGGTACAATTCCTGAAGTCGCAAATCCGATGGATGAAACTAGATCTGGGGTCTTCTATCTCGTTTACTCGATTTTTCAAGTACAAGTCTAACCATGCGAATATGTGATCTGAAGTCAAACATGGGAAGACATCGCCTGAATACTAGCCAATGATCTAAGCCATTAACAGACGTGAGAGAAACCGCCTTTGATGTTAATTGTTCCTAAGGTATTGCAGTATAATTTTCAAGGTGTTAATAGATGATTTGATGTCGAACGCCAAAAAAAATCTTTCGGTCGAAGGTCTGTGATGTCAACCTATCATCGGAAGCGAGAAACTTTCCATTGATGTAAGCAAGTTCCAAGGTATTGGAAAGATGTTTCTAAGTCAATTTCTTGGATGATGAGATGATGTTGAAAGGAAGTGACTCATCACAGATACAACATGAAACAAGAGTAATGATTTTTTAGACAAAACGTGACTTTATGAAGCAATGTTCAGTGATGGCGGTCATGAAAATGAAGGTTTATGAGTATTGCAGAAGATGGGAAATTACTGGATGACTTATCTTTAACCTATCGGTGACACTGAATGGATTGGAAGCATTGAACCAAAACTGAAGTGATGGATAGTATGATATACCATAGGTATGATAAACCATCAAGAAGATTACCCAACCCAAAGCCACGAAGATGAAGTGAAAATGTCATATTCAAGAGCGACCTGCTACCATACAGTGTTTTGTTCTTTTTCCCAAATTTTCCCCAGTCATTACTGACCATTACCTCTTTATTTTTTTAACAATCTGGAGGAGGATAGCATGTGCTTGATCTATAATCAGACCCTTCAAGTGTATCCATCGCTATTTGATGATTTAACGAGTATAGAGATAGTGAAACTTGATCTTGTCATGATCAGACAAGTCTGTCACTATTTGATGTTTCAACGAGTCTAACGATAATGAAAACTCGATCCTTTTTCATGTTTAGAGATTTTAAAAAAGCAATGAAAAGAAAACTCCATGAGTCCGTTTTCATAAATTTGTCACTCAGGTCCGAAAAAGTGTAAAATGATAGCTGAGAAAACATCTTAGCCATGTTTGACTAAGGTGTTCCTTTTTCATAAATAATCTATCTCAGTCCGGAAAAGGGTTAAAATTATACTTCGCATATGTCATTTCATTTCCTTTTACGAGCTCAAAAAGACAAGTGCTAGACAATATTTTCACAATAATGGAGTCTGGAAGATTCCAGGGGGGTTCCTTTTTTGATGTTTAATAGAGCTCGAAAAAGAGATAAAAGTATGCTCTGAGGTCAATTCATTTTTGGATAGTTGTGCACTTCAAACTGACTGTATTAGCTATAAACTTGTTCAGAGAACCATCAAATGAATTAAAAATAACTGTTTCATAGTAAAAATGAACAAAAACTATAGTCACATCATTAAATATGATTTAAAATAATCAAAATGACTAATGAAAAGAAGTTTTTACCATTCCATAGTTATCATTTGAAATTTAGGAGCTCTGAACTTGTTTTTCCCTTGAACTTCAGCGGTCGATTGTGACAGTTTCAATGGACTATTTCTCACGTCGTTTGATCTAGGTTGTAGATATGAACCTTCTCTTCCTTTTAGTGTCAATTTTGTTTCATTTCATGCTGAATTTATAGGTTTTTGAGCCCCCTAGGGTAAATATATTGCGTTATGAGGGAAACACACCCTTGCATATCAAAAAGTGTGTTGCAGAGAAATTAAATTGAAGCTCATATGCTCTACAACACTATGTCTATAGACCAAGGGTGCATTGGGAACATTTTAAATTTTTTTTTCTTATCGTGTGCTAAAAAATTCCTAAATTTTTTTCATGAAATAGATCATAATGAAGCTTATGGTTGGCTTTCAGGTAATGATCGGATCAAAATGACCATTACATGGCGAGAAAGAGAACATGAAGAAAAATACATGATTTCCCTAAATGATCCTGGCATTGTAAGATCCCTCAAGGGTTGTGGGTTACTTAAGTATTGCAGATTATTAGGGATGAGACATCATCTTGATCTATTAGAGTTCTTAGTTCATTCATGGGATCTAGCATCTCAGGCATTTCATATTGGGGACAAAATGCTCCCAATACTAGGTGAGGATGTTGAATTTCTTACAGGATTATCGAGACGTGGTTCTCTTGCTTCCCTCGCAAGATTTACTTATGGAGGAAAAAAAAACTCAAGAGAAACTCTTAGCCATGTTCGACTAAGGTATTCATTTTTCATAAATAGTCTATCCTAGTCCAAAAAAGGGTTAAAATTATACTAATTATATGTATTTTCGTTTATTTTAACGAGTTTGAAAAGAGGATTTCTTGAAAATATTTTAATGTTTAGGGAGTCTGAAAAGAGTTGAAAGAGGAGTCCTCCTAGAGGAACGAGTGTTATAAAGGGTAGAAACTAGTTCCAACTATGGTGGAAATTCTCAAAACATTGCAGAGGTCAAGGGGTTGGATAATAATACCAATCATCGCAACGGTTACTCAGGAAAGGGTAAAAAACCAAGTGAAAACGTATGATTAGGCAAGAATATGGTGACAATGGAATGAAAAAAACAAGGCTCATCTAGTAGAAACAGGATGATGAAAAATGGAAATCATGAGAGTATGTTTCATTTTTATTCAAGCTTGAAACAAAGAAAAACTATGCTTGATATTGCTTGAGGGTAGTTTCATTTTTACACAAGCTAGAAACAAAAAAAAAACTATTCTTTGGAACGGTTTCATTTTTACACAAGATTTAAATAGAGGAAAACTATGCTTGAAATACGTTTTCATGTCCCCAACATAATGAATCAATTCTAGACACATGCCCCCCAAGCTTCATTTCATTCACCTAGGTAGAATATTGGTTACTAATCGGTGGATGGAATGAAGGTTCATTTATGAGATCAAGTGAAAGAATCGACTAGGAATTTACAATATCTAATCAAGGACTCGAAAATGAAGGGTATTTATTTCATTTTTTAACGAGATTGATACAGGAAAATAACTATGCTCAAGGGAACTTGTTTCATTTTTTAACGATCTTGACATAAGAAAATGAACTTTTCTCAGAGGCCTTGTTTCATTTTTTAACGAGCTTTGCAGAAGACAACAAACTCTTCTCGGATACCTCGACCATGACCTTCAGAAGGCCATGACTTCCAGATGGTTGTCATCAAATGGGATAACAACACTCTAGAAAGTATCAAGGATCCAATGGAAAGATTAGACTCCAATGCCCCCAGTAAATGATGCACTACATCACCTACTAGAACATCGATAGATGCAGTCATGGAATAGGTTGCTACATAATTAATATATGGTGGGGAATATGCCACTTTCATATAAGGACCATTTAGGGAATTCACTTGATTGGGAGTCAAATTAGGACCAAAAAACGAAATTTGGTCAATGGTCACGATCCTTCCTTCATGTGGAAAACACATCACATGAAAGAGTGAAGAGACAAGAGCTCCCATGACATAAACATAGTCACTCCCAAGGAGTAAATTAAAATCCAAAGGGCCTTGGACTACCATCACTTCGATATAGATAGTATTTCCTCCCAAAGTAATAGGAAACTTAGGAAGGATCCCTAATGGTTTATTGTTTCCTTTGTTAAAATCCAACAAATTCTAGGTAATGGGCACAAGTTGTGGAGAACCTAAAGTTTGAAAAGTAGTTGAGGAAAAAATTGTTGGAAATATGATGCAGGATGTTGTCCTTGATGGCAACCCACTGAATGAAGATGAAGACATGTGACTGTTGACATGTGTTGTCCTTGATGGCAATCCACCTGATGAAGTTATGCTTGACTTGATGGACTTGGTAAATGATGTAAATCTGATGTGATATGTTGTTGAGTGTTGTCCTTGAAAGGCAACCACTTGATGAAGATGATGAAAACTTACTTGATGAAGTTGTGCTTAAGAGAATGTGTTCCTGATGAAGAAAATATGATGTTTCTACAGTATGTACAGAAGGCAATGAAGAAAGGAATTCAGAATGTGCTCAAAATATGATGAAAAGAGTATGTCTCTTTGTATACGCGGATTGGCC